>JAVFKF010000082.1:0-1200000 GCA_036926295.1 Pachydiplax longipennis | reverse complement strand
TTGCAAAATCAATAGAGAAATTTAACATAAACTTGCCCAACTTAGAAAAATCCCTATTCAATTCAATTCAATCAACCTTAGCTTAAAAAATTCCAAGGATGTTTAATTAAAGGACAAAAGTATCGGTTGGAGGATAACTTTCTCCTTTAATCATTGAACGCAGAGTTCCTTTTCTTTCAGGATGTTTAATCGCAATCGGTTGTAAACAGATCCATAATGCATTGCGGTTAAAACAATATGGCGGATATGTAACGGCATTAAAATGAATGGTAGAGCGCAAAATAGCACCGATCAGTGGGGAAATGGTGATCTGTGTATAAACACACATTTATTACTTCTTTTCACACGCCTAGTCTTACGTTTCCATGTTATTTTACATTAATACTCCGCGAGCCGCCGCACAACGTATGGCAGGGGGTGTGAGAACAACAAACTCCCTAGAGGGATATCTGATTTATATACCTAATAATATCTGGAAAGAAGGAATAGAAGTAACAATCCGTTCTCGCTATAGTCTCGCGAATTCTCTTCGACGCCTCGAAAATTGCGTACACTGAGTATGGGAATCACGAAGTCAAGTATTTCATATACAACTTGTATATATGCAAATCACTGCTAAAAAATTTATTGCTTAACTTGCGACGCAAGTGTGGTAACATGTTTGACTTGATTTTTGGATCATGTTCATTGCTACACATTTTTCTACGTTCAAGCCGAGCTGCCAATCTTTACACAGTTTAGAAATAACGTCTGATATTAATTAATTAATTATTAACGTCTGCCATTAATAAGTCGCCCTGTAATATGGATGTGTCTTCCGTATCCTGAATCTTCCTGTATATAAGAGTCCGCGAAAAGCATTACAATACACTTTACATGGTCATTTATATAAATAAGGAATAAGATCGGTCCGATAACTTAATTATCTTGAGTATAAGCTTGCATATTTCTAATCTATTTCGTTTTTTACTCCGTCCTCTCCACGTCCCTCTTTCCTTTAGGGTTCATCAGAAAATACATATTAGCAATCTCTAGTTTATGTAACCCTCGAAGGATAAAATGGTTAAGAATGTTGGTTACTAATCATACTTCTTATTTTGGGATGTGATTTTTTGTAACTCTTCGAAAGTTCCCAGGCACTGCATGTCTTTATTCTGATTCAGTTCACAGATATGACTTCTCTAGAAATTTTTTATTGCCTCGCTTTCGCTTCCATTCAAAAGTTCACCTTTCTGCTTTTACTCGAAGCCATAATGATACAAAATGCAGTAAAATGAACAAAATGAACGCTCGAAATTTTTTCTGTTTACATTCAGTTTTTAAAAATAGCTTATCTAATCTCGACTGCATGAAAGGAGAGCCTCCTAAATAATGCATCACCTGTTGATAATTCTCGAAATTGCCTTTTATAACTCGCTTTTTTGTAGCCAATGTGTATGTTTCATTATGATAAGGGGATGCATGGAAGTTTTCATCTCAAATTTCCTCGAGGGAAGTCGTTTGTTTGCTTCTCTTTTAATCCTTCTTTGAATCTCCCTCTTTCACCTCCCATTTCATCTTCGAACTAATTTCCATTTTGCTCTCTCCTCTTCTTTCCAACGTACGGAGTGAGACATAAGAAGCCCCCAAATTCACGCTCATAAGATATCCCGATGGAAATTTTTCTAAACTGGAGTTCCCTCGGTGTTAGTAATCCTTACACTGAAAATGTACGTATATTTCAGTCAGCCGCGGGGAGTGCAATTTGATAGCAGGGGATATGGACGGCATAACTCACTCCGACTGGACCATTCGTTTATTCGGAAGTGCCCAATATATTGAGTCCGTATTCCTTAAAAAACCCTCGCGCACGTGTTCATCAATATATCAGTTCAGTTAGTTCATTCGTCTTTTCTAAGCTCATATAGATATTGAGTTGGTTGGTCTTCATAAATGAGAAATTTTTTGGATTTGTACAATAGTAAGATATATAATAGTAGATTAGTATAATATATTCCTGGAAAGATCTACAAGAGAGGTTATTGCCTCCTTGTTTTCTAGGGAAAAATGATTTCAAATTTAAGGTCAGAACGAAGGGCCGCAAAAGAGATATAAATTCTCGTTTAAAGGAAGAACTGCAGAATGGCCTATCCAAGGAAATACACGGCCCCTTCCCACAATTCAAAACAAAATTACTAAAGTAATATATTGAATATGTTTAATGAGATGTTCTAAACGCGTAAGGCTATTGCAAATTTTTAATAAAAATAAATGTAGTAATTTATATGGTAGGTTAGAAATGATGTGAAAAGTTACCTCCTGGTATACACCTGCTTGAATACTCAATATAATACAGAGCAGAGGTGTTTCGGAAGGGAAATGCCGCGATATCAAGGCGAGTTTTTCATAATAGGAGACTCATTTGTTCAGTTAGAAACATTCATTTTCATCGATTATTATTTAGGAAAAATTAAGCGACAGTCTTTAAAGATTAAATGCTAGTAATAATTTTAATCATCAGAATTTATTCTATTATTTCTAAATATTTACTCAAATATTTTACGTGTACTATCACTGATACGCTAAACAATGATAAAAAACGACGGTCAAATAGTACGCAAATTCATGATGAGGTCTCCTATATACAACGTTTAACTAATGTAATATGACGCCCACCTCGTAGGCTAACTGAGAATTTCTATTCCTTTGGAAGAATTATTGTACCCTCATTATTTGGATTAGCCTTCCTTAACTCAACATTTATCAAAATCTCTCAAAGTTACACCGTTTTCTTCATAAAATATAACTTTTACACATAAAACAGTTATTTTCATTCATTACGTTGAAACTTTTATAGATAATCTCAAAACTTAGAAAAATATTTAACTCTTTGAGTTAATTGTGGACACACAATGTTCAATCTCATATGAAATATAAATATATGGTTAAATAAAGTAATCATGCTTGAATAATCAGAGCAATGTATCGATTACCTGTCTTACCACACATGTTTGAAAATTACCGTTTGACCCTTCGGAGGAACTGATTTACTTGATATATATTCTGAAGATTATTTCTCATAAAACTTAAATTATTCCATTTCAAGCCTGTTTAAGACATATAATTCACATAATTCTAACGATTCAAGTTAAGCGTGATTTATATTAATATAAATTAACGTTAAAGGAAAAAGATAACTGGTTCACATACATTAATATTATATAGAAGTAGTAAGAATATTGTATTTATTCAGCCGCGCTGAATAATTACACAGGAATTCAGCGCGCTCATATATTATAAAAAAGTAATTTCCATATTTTTCCTAATGAGGCCAAAATGAGTTCCATGCATCCGTCACTCTTTGTCTGAGGCGAATCCTCAGGAGAGTCCAATGACTGCCACGACAACATCGTCGTCCCTAAATAACCACAAAACAACTTCAGCACGCTCACGTTTTCTTCGAACTAACGGAAGGACGTCTCCTTCGATCGATGCCTAACCCAAACTACTTTAAGACTCGTTTATTCTCTGTGGCGAACGATTCTTTTGAGAGACTGCGTTGTTGGACTGTTTTGTCCGTCTTTTGTTCTCCACGCATCGATATTTGAATCAGAGTCACGTGACTACGACCGACACAATGAAAGGGTGAGGGAAACGCAACACAACTTCATCGAAAATTTAAGCCTTTAATTAATAAATTATTCTGCGGCCGCGTGGCAATCATGCCCGTGAGTTTCGCATTTCGCACGGGTCGATACGAATAATAAAGCCTCCAAAGTTTACACGAGTATCTGTTTATGTTTTATTAATATTCCAGCTTCGCCGAAATGGTTTTTATAATTAATGAAGACTGTTGGCGCCATTCATGGGGGAATTAGAGACGAAAAGACTAAACAACGGCTCATATATATATATATATATATATATATATAATTCAACATTATATATATGCATGCTAAGAGGGCTTCAAAAATATCATCGGCCAAATTGTGAATATGGCATTCCCCAACCAGCAATAGGACAGCCTGGTGAATTTTCCTTCATCCCCCAAATGCAAATACAATTTTCATGATGAGCTTCTGTAATGGAAATTTATCCGGACGTAAAAGCACCACCCATTCGGATGTCCGGGAGGTGGTGGCATAACAGAGGTCCATCATGAGAAAATGAACTACCTCCCTACACTTCGTGACTTACAACTGCCGCAGCTTGAAGAGTAAAGACAGACTACTGGAAATACTGAATGAAACAGAGAAGATAAATTGGGACGTCATCGGAATCAGTGAAGTTAGAAGAAAATCAGAAGACTTGATTACACTTAAGGAAGGTAATTTATTTTATTACAGGGGTACTAAGGAACGAAGACTAGGAGGTGTCGGGCTCCTGATCAAAAAGAGATGGAAAAACAATGTACAGAAGATAGAAAGTATATCTGCGAGAATTTGCAAGCTCATACTCAAGATAAATGAGCGTTACTCTGTTTAGATCATACAAATCTACGCACCAACAGCAACAAGCAGCGAAGAAGAAATTGAAAACTTTTACCAGACACTGGGCACTGAACATGATAAGGAAGCCCACTATTATAAAATAATTATGGGCGATTTTAGGTCGTGTAGGTCAACAGGAAGCCGATGACACCGTCACAGGACAATACAGACTGGACCAGAGAAGCGAACGTGGTCACCGCCTGGTAGAGTGTGCTGAATGCACCAATATTTACATAACGAATATATATTTTAAAAGGAAACCTAAAATGAAGTGGACATGGAGAGGACCCCACGGAGTAAAAAATGAAATAGATTATATATTACTAAAATATTAAGAACGGCAGCAGAATACTTCAGCAACCTAAAGAAGAAGGAAGAAAATGTTGAAGAAGAAAACCAAGAAGAAAAACTCACGAGATCCCTCTCCATTCTCCCAGAAGAATTAATTGCAGTTGTAAGCTAAATATGTATATGGAATCATTCTGTGAGAATTGTATGTTTATCATGTATGTACTTTAGGTTATTACGCTTATAATTAGTATACATGTATGTAGGTATAAAAAACTGCCACCAGGCTTACAGCCAACCTGTAGTTTGAGTAATAATAATAAATATATCGAAAAGGAGTGGTCGAACTACTTTTTTCTTGACCAATGATCAAGATCTACACTTTTTACCTCAAACTTTGAGGTGGTATATACTTGGGAAAAGCCCTTTATTATAATTCCAATATTTTCATGGCGTTTTGTTTTGAATAGTTCATCCATTACCCCTGAAATGTCAAGCAAAGAAACATACCGTTGATACCATCAATATTTAATAGCAATGGCAAGGAATCAGTTTGTAAAATATCTTGGGAATTTAAGCATAAAGGTACAATAATTATTGCATAACCATTTTACATTTATTACATTTTAATTGGGCATTTTGAAAATTTCATGGAAAGTTATTCCAAGCACGGCACTTTAAAATAGTACATTTTTTCATATTTAAGGTCTTGTCTGGCCTTTTGTAATTCTTGTCTAGTTTTGTTGTCTAGGCGTATGCGCTTTACCTACTATTTTTTGCGCGGCGAACCATTAATAGCATACTTTGAAAAGGCGACGCCGCCATGAAATTGTGACGTCACAAGCTTTATCTTGCGTGAAAACCCTTACATACCAGGTATTGTATAAGCTATTAAGATTCGATTAGAAGACACAAAATTGTAACTTTCATGTAGTCTCCCTCCCATACATGTCTTACACTCGTAAGATATTTTCCATCATAATTGGATAATTTAAAATAGTGAATTTTGAACCACTAACGTTTCCATGAAACATCAACTTGTGAGTAGCGAAAACATTCGCATCATCTAAGTTATGATTGGTATGAATATAAACGTAAGCCATGATAATATTTTTCCTGAAATTGAAAACGAACTCTTTTCCTCTCCTTTCGTCGAAATAAAAACATAAAATGGAATGGCGTTTGACGATTGCGAACTATTGATTCATCTGCCTGCAACGTGAGGCACACAATCGATATTTTTCGCTCATATACAGAAGATTGGGAACGTGCCTTACAAATCGACGGAGATAAGCAGGGATTTCAAAGGTAAAGTTGCGTCCTAGAAATATTACTATCAAAAAGTGAATTTCATTAAAACATGAATTCTCAGATGTGAAATAGACCATCCTATCGGGATAAAGACTCATATATTTAATGTTGATTACTACAACATCTTTCTGTACGTTATCTGTCCGAATATTCATTATTTATAATTCAAAATGGATTAACCCAGAGGTAGGGCAGACCAAATGTGGTGTTCACAGCCAACTCTAGGACAAATGAGCCTTTTCGATTACAGGAATGCTATATTTTGGGGGATTCCAGGAAGATATAATACGACGAGTAAATTTTTTTTAATATTTCATTGAAATTACTGCTTTCTTTCAAGTAAATGAAGCTTATTTTATTCATATTTATACTCCTTTTGTCTTCAACTTAAATAGTCAGGCTTAAAATTACGCGTCGAAAATATCGGAATTTGGGCCAAATGACCTATAATTCAGACTGTTATAAATGTGAAAATGGCGCGGATATTATCAGAAAAAGCTTTCCGAATATTACGCTTATGAAAAGCAAACTCTCATACAAATACGAGATTTCTATGACAAAGAACGTTCTTCATTTTAATCCAGAAGCCGAAAAAGAAAATGCATGAGGTACCAGTATTAAATTTAAATTTATATTATTAATCTATTAACGCTCTATGTACCTAATATTATCATATTCCCCTTATAAAAGCGATAGTTGAAAGCTAAAGGCTTTATTCTTGGAAATCTATTACAAATAGTAGCTGAAATTAATTTATACTTTGAATATTTTCCACATATATAGAAACATTTGGAAAATAGGTTAATTTTATTTTAGTAATGTTTCCCTTAGCTGGCATAATAAACATAATCATACATAAGGATGATTTGTTTATTATTCGTTATTGATAATGATGGGAGGAAATATCGCGCAGTCGTCATCATCATCAAGGCGAGCGCCATCATTAACGTTGAGAAAAGCAGAGCAAACAACAAAATAATGCATTCTCTGTATAGGAGAAGATGTAATGAATAAGTTCTGTGAAATATTAAGTAGCGAACCGTATAAATCTTGAAGAAAGTTCTCTCAGGATACAAAGTCTGCTCTCCGAAGTTTCGACTGCTGAATTCGTAGCCATCACCCTGTCAGCGAAGTCAGCAGTGAATTTTTTCAAGAATGGCCATCGAATTCCTAACTCAGAGAAACCACTTTCGTATTTTTGCCACCTTTTTTCGATTCTAGCCTACTGTGCGTCGGAGACAATACAACAGACGACTCGGCTTGTATCCCAAGAGAACTTTCTTCAATATTTTCTCCGGGAATGAACCACGTATTAATCTTCGTTCAGGGGAGACTCGAATGAAACATGACGTACGAAATGGAGCAGTCGATTCAAAAGGGATGACACGGGAAATGAATCCAATGCAATGAAAATGCAGTATGTTTCGTTTTGACTTCGATTGCTAAAGAATCGAAGGCGACGCTATGGGCTAATCGAATATAAAAGGCGTGGAGGCTATTTTGGTGAAACGGATTCAGGGGTATTTTTGGAAAAGGCAATCAATCGGAAGCCATTTTGGAGAAGGCGCTATCGCAGATGCTCTATCACAATAGACTCGCATCCTATGATTCTTATGTTTTACTCTTCTTTTCTTCCTTCTTTCGACATCCGCATCCTATGATTCTTATGTTTTACTCTTCTTTTCTTCATTCTTTCGACATCCGCGACGTGATGTACTCGCGAAGGAACGTAAAGTCGAAGGGGTATTCACGGACGCAAAAAAATTATTTTTCGTTTTGAAAATTAACTTGCGCGACTCCTACATGTAGTAGTAGCTTTTTTAAGAAACGCAAAACAAAAAAGAGGAGTAATGATTCTTTGCTACTTGAATATGTATTCGGCATTTGATTCCATTTGAATTCATTTGATTCAATTCGAGTTTTGCAGTTGTCGATTCGGCTCGAAAATTTTTTCGGGCACATGATAATGTTTCGATGAGAAATTTCAAAAATTCGCACGTCTATTTATCGGAATGTAGACAGTAATGTACAAATGTAGGTATAAATGTATGTATGTATATTGTGTGACATATATCCACTGCCATCAGATCATATGTATATTTGCCATGATTCTATGTAATGATATCTGAAAATATCCTCACTTACCACACTATTTCACTTAGCGATCGATGAAATTGACACTTACCTGAAATGAAAGAAAAATATCATTAGCACAACTTCATGGTGAAAAATAAAAATTCTTAGATCATAGAACCTAGAAAATAGAACCTATTTAGATTTTATGCTGAGTAGCATAGAATTTTCACAAAACCAGTATTTCAGCATGTTTAAGTCTTTCTGAATTTGCCGATGCAATAGATCAAGATTACTGGCTGCGTAAGAAAGAGCTGTATCATCAGCAAAGGAAGCAATTTTTCCATCAAATCTATCATCAAATAATTTGTTGGCATATACTAAAATAAGATTGGACCGAGAAGCCCTGTGGAACACCACAATTGAGATAAAACTATAGAAGTTTTTCAGCTTCACACATTGGTGCCTATTGCTGAGGTAGCTATAACTGAGAAATCCAAATTGATTATTACTAAAAAAATTAAAGTTACTTAAGAATTTCAAAAATCGTATTTAAAATTTTTTTCTAATATCTTAAAAAACACAGGAAGCAAATATATCGGCCTCTAATGATTTACACCACCCTTCTTAAACATAGATATTTCGATGGCTGTTTTAATTGATCTGGGAATATCTCATTTAGCATACTAAGATTGGCAATATATGCAGATACTTGGGAAATTTCTGTATTTACGTCTTTAATTACACTTGCAAATAATCCGCCAACACCTTCCACTTTCTTTTGGTTTTATTCCCCAATCATTTAATTTAGTTTTTTTGTCATATGTTTTTGAGAAAAAGAAGACGATATCAGAGCTCGATCTGGGAAAATTTCGTCTTGAAATTCGACATTAACTGAAGATTAGAATCTACATTACAAACTATTGCAGCTTCTATAAAATGAGTTTTAAATTTATTGACAGTATCCTGAGTTTCCACTAAGTAACTACCACTAGATGCTATTAATTTGTCTGTACTAATGACAATTGTTAATCCACCAAAATGTTATGTATAACTATGAATTGTTCTGCTGATTTATTAATATTATGATAAAAAACATGCATATAATAACCTTCTTTACACATCTGTATTTCTTTTTCTGTATGTATGATTTAATATGAAGGGATATCATTATAAGGTTGTTTGCACATTTTCTTATAAAGTAGATTCCGCCTTTCCGAGAAACTTCCGCCTGCATTATGTCTTAGTCATCCAAGGTTCGATTGGTTTTCATTTATTTTCTTTCTTAGCCTTTTTATAGGTCGTTTTCCCGATGCACAATTCAAGTTCATCCGAAAAAAAGATCATGTAGTTGGATTGCTCTGCAAGTAAACATCTTCCCAAACACACGCGTGAGAAGTTAATTTACCTGATAGAAATCAATTTTAAAATTAGGTTGATTCGCACGAAAATCCTCACTATATTTCTATTGATTTGCATAATGCACTCAGTCATATGACGATAAGCCCAAATCAATCCTTCGTGCGAGAGTGCCCCGTGGAGCCACCCTCGAGCAGCAGATTTTCGGCAGCGAAACACAAGCGCCTATTCGCTGCCCGTGGAGCCACGGCCTTAATAAGTAAATTTAAAAGAAAGATAAGGAAATGAGTGATTATTGCACGAGATGACGTGCACCCAGGAAAAATCTCAAGGAAGAATCGTCTTACACAATAGAGGAAACTCCTAAATAAAGAAAATCTAAGACGATCCCTTTTCTTATTGCGGATTCTAGATTTAGATTCAAATTATAAGAACCTGGAAGAGATTAAACATTTTCGTTTAGATAACATTCTCATTGATCCAAGCTAAGTGAGAGATGTTAGATTCTCCTCTGCACAAGTTATTACCTAATATATTATCTGCTGCTTATTTATATAACCCCGTTGAGAATCAACGGGCTCCTAAGCTAGTATATAATAAAGCAGGTTCTTAGAATAGATTATTTCGTAATTTTGAATGGTAAATTTGCTTTGGTTAGAAGCATACTTCTATAATTGTGCCTTACGATGTTCAAGTAGGAAATAGAAAAACGGAACAATAGAAAGAGTAACAAAAACCTAATTTTCCTCAAGGCAACTTAGATAGTTTTCCGATTGGATTTGATTCGATTCGTATTTTTGGAGGCGTTTGTTTGGTTCGAAAAAAATACATCGATTCGAAATTTGGAATATTTGCATCTCTATCATGGGTATCCCTAGTTTATATTTCAGATGCGTTATCTGAATTACAAGTAACCCAATATTGCTTAACTGCTGAAATAGACGCTTTCAAAAATATTGAGGTACTTAAAGGAAGGCGTTATGAATGCAGTTCAGTAATTAAAAGAAAGGATTCCTCGACTTAGTAAGGTAGGCTCTATGCTTAATACTGAGTAATACGCATGAATTATTAATGTTTGGTAATGTGGTTCTAAGTGCACCTTGAGAAATAAGGAAGCCAAGAAAGTTTGCTTTTTCTAGGCATTAACACGGTGAGTGAGTGATATTTACAATATGTTGAAATATTTAATGAGTTCTGCTGCTTTCCCAAACGAATATTTAGAGTTTTATACGAAAAATGTGTTCCTTTTTAATATTGATTCTCTCTTCGCTTCTATTTAAATGTATTTTACGTTTCCTTTTACATATATTTAACATTAAACATTTATACTTAGCAATGGAATTAACAAACATATAACATTTATTGTTATATGTTTGCTAATTCCATAATTAAGTTAACAATAAATGTTATATGTTTGTTAATTCCATAACAATAACATTTAATATTAAAAATTTAACAATAAAAGATTTATCACGTATATTTACTATTATTCATTCAAAATCAAAACATTGAAGCCTCCATAAATCAATATGGATCGTCACGTGATTAAAAGTCTACTTTGGCTATGCGAAGGTCACTTTCATTACTATGGAACCGGTATTTTATTACTGTACATATGTTATTATTACTGTATATTACATCATACATTAATTAAGATAACTAGTAAGCCGGTATTATTCTCACTTAATTTTAGAAAAATCTAAAAAATCTAAGGAAACTACATAAGATAGGTGTCATCAAATTAGAATCAAAAGAATATACATTCACTTGTAATCGAGTTATTTTCAAGATATTTCCATGGACAAACACTAATATAGTCGAATGAGTACACCTCGTGAACACGGAGGACTCTTCTACGAATTGCATGCACTACATCCTTCGTTCCTGCTTAAAATGTTTGCAAATTTGAAGTTTACGAGCACTTGTAATTGTTTGAATTCAAGACCAGATTTTTACGAGTTCATACGACTGCTAACAAACCTGCCTTTATTTTATAATCAATGATTTGATATAACATCTTTGCTAGAGTCGTCGACGTGAATATAACATTAGCATAATATAATATAATATAATATAATATAATATAATATAATATAATATAATATAATATAATATAATATAATATAATATAATATAATATAATATAATATAATATAATATAATATAATATAATATAATATAATATAATATAATATAATATAATATAATATAATATAATATAATATAATATAATATAATATAATATAATATAATATATTAACACTTCAAACATAGATACAATTTAGTATGATACCTCACTTTATCTAGCAGGGTACACGTCTGCAAAGTAGGAATTCATCAGTCGATGAATTATTCATCAGTCGATAAATTATTATAATTAATTACTAATTAAAAACAGTAATACAAATATCTGACGCAGAATCACAGAAAATGTAAAGGAAGATAAAACAATTTTCTTTATGCGCAGCGCTCTGCAGATAGGAGGAGTGAATAAACATTTCAGATTATTGAAGATTTCCCCTCCAGACTGGAGATGTTTCACCTCTCTTCGCATTCCGACATAATTTCCTAAATTCCTTCCGTCGCTTAAGGGAATTCCGGGGCGCCTATGAATGCTGTTATAAACTATTCATATGGGCCGACGTTTCCTTTGATTTAACATAAACCAAAGGGCCGCTCGAGGGAAACTCAGATAGGATAATTGAAGCTATTTTTCAACTACTGCGCATGAAAGATGATGGAAGGAATTTTGCGATGGTTGATCCTTATAACGAGAATTTTTTGGAATTATTATTAGTTTATTTAATTGTATTGCTGTTGTAATTGAGTTCTATCATTATTATGGCAATTATTTTTGCTATTGTGATTTATGCATTACGAATGTAATTGATATATACTGTTATTATTTTTTGTTATTTTAACTGTATTCGTATTTTTATTGTAAATGAGTTGTGATTGTTATTATATATCATATGAACTATAACGACAAGAACTCCTATATAAAGGAATATTTATTCTTATCGTTTATCTTTATCTTAAAATGAAAAAGTCGTGGGTTTACGATTACAGAATAAATCAGTCTCGCTAAAGTAAAGAACATTTCTGCGGCAAATAAAAATCATTGCATTTAAATTAAATAGAGGTGAGAAAAACTCACATATGCTTGTAATGAAGAGAACTCAACCGAAGAAATGCATATGATAAACGGCGAAGTGGTAATGTTAGTTGATTGAAATGGGAATATAATACAATGAAAATATCTTTAATGGATGAACTTGTGACTAGAAAATCCTATCTTCCATTTAATCCTTGTGAAAATGTAACAAAGTACAAATAAACTTAAAATAGATTTAAAGCAAGAATGTAAACTATCATAAAATTCAGATTTTTTAGATTCTCGGTAAAGGTGAACTATAGAAAGAAAAAGGAAATGGTTTAGTGAAGAAAAGAATTGTGATATTTTTATGACAGAAAAATATATCCACTGGAGGAAAACATCCGCTAAGAGAACGGAAAATTTGCGAAAATTTCCGTTCTCTTCGGACAACCCTACAAGGGCCAAATCCGCGCGGCGGAGCACCGTCCTCCGTTACGCTCTCGTGTTTTGAGAGGAACAACGAACCAATACGATTCTGATTCGTCTGACTCTAAGAGACAAGGTGAACAGTGAGAGAACGATACTGATAACGTAAAAAGTATAGGTCTATCGAACGAGGGATACGATTGGCCAATGTAGGTGCATCTGAGGATCGAAAACATTCGCGTCTTAAACGTGGGGTTTTAAGCGGTGATTCGTGTTATAAACCGTGAGAAAACAGCGTCTTAAGCTGAAGGGTCTGAAACGGATATTACCGTATGTTGTGTAAGTCGAACATGAATAAGATTAATGCACGAAAGCGTTACTGAAGGAAAGACCTCTTCACGGCTAAGATTCCTTTTGGCTTGAATTTGTGGAGAGCGTCTCAAGCTGAAAACGGCATTGCATCTTTAAGTAAGCAGAACAATGTATCGGCGCCAGACTTTTCTGTTAAGTGGGAGGGAAGAGAAAGGGAGAGTGGGAAGCAATGACTCGCTTAATGAGGATAAAAATGTGAGGGGAAGAGATGAGAGGCGTTTTGGGGGAGCAAGATGAGAAGGGGTCGCAAGATGGAAGCTATTTTTTCTCCACATAAATACACACACATAAGATCCCCCTTTCATATACATAATCTTTGAAAAGAATTTAAATAGGCTCGAATATTTGCCATAAAATAAAAAATAAATTAATAAAATAACAATTAAATAGAAATTAATGTGTAGTTTTTTAGGACGAGGGTAAAGGTATCTTTGTATATAAAGACGTGCAAACAAGAGAAAGAGTGAGAGAAATCACAAGGAAAAAAAGGACTATCTAATTAACTAATGAACTAAATAACTAATTAACTATTAAAGTCAACGTATTACTAACATATCTCGGTTCCGATATTTATAGATTTTGCGACTGTATTTTTCGTATCGCTGCTTTATCTTGTATAATTTTATTTTAAGCAAGATAAATTCAAATTGAGAACTACGTTTTAAAACAAACTCAATTCAATTCAATGCCGATATAGTACTGATACTGATAATCTTTCCGTTTTTCTATCAACTGCTTCAACAGCGTAAAAAGGAGTGAACTGTGATAACTCAGCGAGAACTGCTAAAAGGAAAAAAGTAGTGGTTGATATGGCATTAAAGGGAGGAAATCTAGTAATAGCTGATGTATTCACGTAAAAAAAGCAATTCCTGAATTATACAGTAAGAAGAACGTAGTTGGATTCTCACACCCTCTGTTCAGTGCCAATATTATGAGGAGAATGAATCGAGCAGAACGTTTCCTTTGATCGGTAAACAACCGAGATACGTTCATAATTCAAAATATCCATCGGAAACATGGGGGAGAAGGAAAAAAGGAAAACGGGACGAAAACAAATAGAGAGTAAAGAGAAAACAGAGGATAAGAATAGCGGGGAAAAACAAACTCAACTAAGTGGAGAGAGAAAAATTAAGAAAAGGAAAATACAATTTATAAAGGCAAGACCCACTCAATAGAGAAAAACATGTTTATATATCATTAGAAAATACAATGGAATATTCAGTTGGAGGTCTGAGCATGTACAATGCGATAAAATTCAAAATAAAACAAGAATCTGAGTGAACACGAATAATAGATGGAGTAAATTAAGATTATTCGATCTTGATATTCCTTTTTTTATTTAAAAATACAAAGTTCACCAAAATCGAAAGTGTTTTGATGACACCATCTGTTTTAATGGAGAATGAGGAATCAAAAAGTCGGAGTTTGTCAGTTTTTATTTAAATATAGATCAAAAGTATCGCCTTAATTTCGGCGATCCTGTACAAATATTACAAAACTTTAAATCGGGAAAACTATAATAAAGAAACAACAGTTATTATATATAAACCACCAACGAAGAAAACAGGGTAGCTTATTGACAAAGGGTATTGTCTTTTAGGGAGAAAAGAATTTTCCAGTCTTTATACCATAAATCAGAGATGAAAGAAAATTTAATGAAGCAATGCATTTGACATTTGAAATCCCTGAGCGGTAATTACAGAAGAGTCCTGGCTTATGAGAGGAATAAACAGTAATGATTGGACAGGAAAGAACAGCAAAGAAGATCCGAATAAAATAGCCACAAGATGAAAGTGAGATTCTCTGAGTATACACAAGGAGAAAAATGGAGATTGGCTATGGAGAAGATGGATCACAAACCACACACACAAGAATGATCACCATGACGTCTGTATTTCCACGCTGCACGGAGTAAACTTTCCTAAGGTTTTACTCGAACATTTCCAGTTCTCTTGGTTCTAAGTTATATAGCCGTATCTATTAATTTGCCTTCGTTTTTTATTTTTATCATCTTCATTGTATATTGCATAAAATAATATACCCTATTCAGTATTTTTAATTTCCTTCATGTTTGAATTGCACTTATTTAACCCTTAAACTGCGGGAAAACGTTTTTAAACGTTTGACCTGCTCCTTCAATTTTATGACCCTGCCTCTCAATACAGAGCCCGATCTCTCGCTCCTCTCTATTGTTCTGGGTTGGGATTATCTCAAAAGGGTTTTCTCTTATCCGGGAAAACCCAAGTTTAACAGGTTCCATCTTTACCCGAACTCCGAGTTTTGACTGCCTTCGAACACGGTTTATTTTCTTTGTGATTAGTTATTTTTGTTACAAATCAAGATATATACATATTGTTTGGTATCAAAATAATCTAAAAACTGCTTAGAAAACGACTAAGAACTGAATATTGAATCAAAAATTATTATTAAGTAAATAAAAATCGGCAATGACATTTTCTATACACAAGTAGTTAAATTTCACGACAATAACCGATGACCGAACCCTCAGGAAAAGGGTCTATCCAGATTATGAAGGTCTATATCTGCTACCACTGGCCTGTTCAAGAAGGCGCAGAGCAGCTCCCACAGCTTAAGGGTTAAGTAATATTCCTACCTTTAATATTAGGAACTAATTGAAGTTTTGGATGCTTCTGTTGTAAGTTTAAAATTCTAATTTCCTTGTTAGTTCTATTTTTTAATCTTTTTGGATTTTGCAAATTGTCGATTTATTGATTTTTTATTTAATTTCTGCACTTTTTGCAACAGTATCACTATGGTGGTTTCCATTTCATACGCAATTTGCGTTTTTAACTGTTTTCACTTCCTCTGCGTGCGTTATCAGTACGTTTGCGCAGGTTTTTCACTACTCCATTGTTTGTGGATGTTTTCCTGCTAGGAATATTTTTCTTACATAGCAAGTTAATTTCTTCTTACACCCACAACTCCCTCTAAAGTCTCATGTCGAACGAATCTTTGTGAACTACCACAAGTAAAAGTGAGCCATGTCAAAGAAGGAAATCTTTCCTAAATAATTTAGTGACCATGGCTATATCGACTTCATAAATCCATCTTTCACATTTCGAGCTATTTTACATTTACATTTACATTTACATTTACATTAATATTATAATTAATAATATAATTGAGTAATTAAGAGTCTTATGATATGCCTTACTCACATCTTTTAGTCAGACTATCAGTCATGATACCTCTCCAATTGCAGCTTACGAGTGTGCTCCTGTTGTTTTTAATTACATAAATATTTCATTATGATATCAATGAAATGATTTCTATAAATTCTGACGGTGAGAAATAATTCTTTCCATTTACACTGGGAGATGAAACAAATCCCTCCCCCATGTTTGCCGATAAGGTAACCGTAAGGTATTAACATCAAAGATACTGTATGTACGAGCTGAACTGCCGGATGAATTTCAACAGGGAAAAACTGTAATGAATACCATATTATATGCAGTTAACTGGACTTGAAACAAAACTAAAGATAGAAAATGTAACTAAATGCGACGGAGACGAAAATTAACTCGACGAAAAACAGTCTGAAACCAATGACAACAATGTTTAATTATGTGGAATTCATTTTTTATGTACATTATATATGGAACGTCATGGATTGTCATGAACACTTATTACTATTATTATGCTACTAATAATTCTTTGTAGTAATAATGTAAATAAAGAAACTTGAATATGTTAACTTCTTGAGTCAGGGAATGGGTGAGCAGGATTCACTTCTGCTTTCCTTTTTCGCAATTTTTAAGTTAAATACAAGTCGCTAGAAGTGACTATTTCAAGTCATAAAATGAAGCCTGGATTTATATTGTTTATTTAATATATAGATATAGTTACAATCTTGATTGACGTAGTTCAACGAACACCTTGGCTTAAAATCTTACAATGATGTTTAATCGCAATGCATCACGATTGTAAACACATCCATGATGCATTGCGGTTAAAACAATATGGCGGATATGTATCGGCATTAAAATGTAAGGTAGAATGCAAAATGGCGCTTTGGCATCGAACGGAGGATCATTGGAGAAACGGCAAACTGCGCATAAGAAATTTATTAATGGAATCTGTCTATATGCCGTATTTTATCTTTATATGTTCTCTGAAGCGATTCAAAAATCATAATTTCATAAAATTGCTGCAATGTATTTTAAAGGGGAGAATTTATAACTCACCTGGCGTCGAACACACGCTCATTTGGTGACATTCGTTCTGCTGGTACAATAGAAGACTACATCATTTCCGGCCTCCGTAATTTTGAATTCTCTATCCTACTGGGAAGTGTCTTAAATAATATTCGAAAGTTCACTCAATGCATCCTTATGGGAAAATTCGGACACTTGGTGTGTACTGGGGCCAGAACCCGGGCCCTCATGGTGATGGGAATAGTTTTCCCAGGTTTTTTTTCGCGTAGAAATACAATGCAACTTTTCTTGAATCTCTAAATCAAACACATTCCAAAATAGAAGGACGGACGGACACTCCGCTAATTATACATAAGATACTTGGGGCAAAAGAATTCGCATTAGGCCGACACCGTTTTGCCGCTTATATTATACACGAGAATTTTATGATGAATATAATGTAGTATGGAATTCATGAGGAGTACCATACGCCTTTTGACCGTTAGAAAGGGCTTTATGGCAGAGGAAATGATTTTGAGCACACAAATTGTGTAAAAGCACGCTAACTGGCATCAGATTAAATATTTATCATTTTAATGTATGTAAAGGTAATTCAGTCTTTGATGAATTTTTCTCTATTGGCTTCGCGGAATATTTTAACTCACAGGGGAAGCGCCACGTTTGTGGGAAACGGATTTGCTCGAAATTTTCAAGGAAGACTTAATATGGACACGTGTAGATGTGCGAAGGCGAACAAAAGTGAAAATAAACTCGAAACTAGACTTGATTACCGTAGGAAGCTTTTTAATAAATTTATCACTACGGATCTCGGAGAGGAGGTAGTTGATATTGTCATACCAGTTAGTAGCGTATGTGATCTTCGAGACGAAACGAAGAAGCGTTACAGGGAAATAGTTGCCTGGACAGTTAGTTATTTCTGGTCATTTTTTCCGCGAAGTATTAGAGAAGCCAAAAGCAGTCAAGGGTAGATAGGGTTTTTGGTGTTTTACACCCCCTGCCATGCGCCAGTGGCGGTTTGCAGGGTCTAAATGTAAATGTAAATGAACCTAGTTCTTCCTGAACTACCATACCGCGTCAATCACACTTCTTATGCTTCTGTTTTGCCCATGGTAAGCGCCGGGAGTGCGAGACCAGGGTTCGAGTCTCATTCATGTCACTATTTTTCACTTCTCTTGGTTCTGAAAATAACCTGTATACTTTCATTTCTCGAAAATGAGTGGCAAAAAGGACCAAGAGGCAGAAAGACCCGCTTTGGACTGTTGACCGAGAATCGAACCGCCATCTCCTATCAACAAAATACGCTCATTTGTTTTGGAGATGCGACTGACCTATCCAGCGTACCTTCTTGTTTACAAGCAGTATGTCAGCCATAATGGAGGAAGCAGCGAATCGATGGGGCAATGCCCCTGAGTGGGCGAGGTCACTGCTAATAAAGATCTCAGCCATAAATTCGCGCTCGAAAGAGGAAAAGGTCAAGAGTAGAGCCGATCATGCGAAGAAATCGTGGACGCGACGACTCTTCAATTTTATATTATGTATATTGCTCCGTCTCAGACTCTATTTCCTCACCCAAATACATTTCAACAAACACTCAAATCACACAAACACCAAAACATACCTAAAACACATCTTTCAATTCCGCATCAGTGTCCGTTTCGATACACTTCGTTCGCATCGATAGATATCAATATTAAACATCCAATATCGATATGCAACAATTCAAATTTTAACTTGATATTTTGACCAAATGAAGCATTTTTCATTTTTGGTCATTTTTTTCCTGGAAGCGGGAAACTCTTTCAAACAGTGTGTCTTAAAATACTGACAAATATAATGATGTATTTTAAGATCCGATGACCGGGTCGCCTCGCGGCCAAATTTTGCATTAAACAATTTGCAACAAATTTAAATACAATGTGACCATTTAATTAAAAATAATTAAACATGTATTTAGTCTCCACTAAAAATTGTAACAACAATACCTGTGACATGTTTCATCAAAAAGTTGTGAATGATCCACGTTCGCCGGTGATTACAAAAATATCTAAAAATTAATAACTTTGCAAAAAATTCTTAGCTGAAACTTTGACAGAAAAGCATAAAAATTTTCGTATCTTTTCAGAAGTCAACTTCAGTCCTATTTCCCATAGATAGTTTGAGATATTGCTTCTGAGGATTGATTCAATAAACGGTTGAAGATTTCCGTTAACTACTGACGAAATTCGTTTGCGTATTTGGGTAGACATTTTTGTGAATGGAGAAAGATCGAATGGAATATTTAAAGAAGAGTAAACAGGAGACAAAAAAAGAGATTAACTCTCTCCGACTTAGGGCTGCTTTGGTATGCCCTTTCATATGCATTCAAAGGTGTTCCGCGATTTTACCCGCATCTTGACTGTCCTGCGTCGGACGATGATAAAATTAGCACATGAAAAAAAAGAACTGAAATGAGCGAGGAATTTGCAATAGAACAAGAGTCAGTCGTTTAAATAATTTTCTTCGTTTAATATGTCAAAGCGTGCCTTTGGCTCTTTCTCTGGAATTTCCTTTGTAACAGCGATCACAAGAGGGATCCAAAGATATGAGTTGGCATTACTGATTTCACAGCGGAGAAATCTTTTGCGAAATTAATGTCGATGTGTTTCCTTCGATGCTATACCGATATGTCTCTAAATTTATCTCCACGGCTAAGAAAAATACTATTTTAGGGTGCGGGTGAAGAGACTGCAAACTGAGATCTTGAAGACGCTCGTTATCTTACATTATCTCCATAGTGTTCCATTATAAATCATTTTTTTCTCTCTTTAATGCTACCAGTCAGATCGAGGCCACCGATATTAATTATGAAAATAAAAATTCGATATTTACATATAATAAATAAAATCGCAGCCAATGAATTAATCAGTTGCTTCACTGCGGCAAAAATATACAAATTATTGAATAATAAGTGCTGTCTCCATAATTTTGAAAAAATATAATGGTTATCTCCATACATTTAATATTAATCATGTATAGATTTTACGTAACATAGTGACATAAATTATGTAGTGCATTCTATAAATATATTACGTACTTTTTCTTAATGGAAATATTTGTCACTTCATAAACATATTTGAATAAATCGAAGAGATGGATATTACTAGTGTCAGAAATGTAGTCTTGAAATATGTTACCTTTACTTCGTCTAAAAAATGTTTTTCTCCACATTTTGTTACAAGTCGGAGAAAAATTCGATTGATTTTCAGTTCACTGAACAAAATTTTTATCAACGAGACATCAAGATATAACTCATTCTACAAATTATTATAACTCTATTAACATATTATCTTTTCGTCTATCATCTTCCATCATAACTATTTGGCATAATAAGCATATTTTGATATTAAATCCTGCTACTACATCTGCATATGTTTCCAGAAAGCAGACTTTTGGCTTGTAGCAGGGATACGGGGGATTGTAGGGTCGTTCTGATACCGCGAGCAGATAAATAGAATCAATGAATTAAAAATTCATTTTTCCCGATAAGCGAAAATAATCGACTTGGAAAGTAGACTCATGTTTCCTGCAACACAACGAAAGGCGGGTACGTATGTAGATGTAGACGTGTTCCTAAGGTAGAACTACATTTTCGTAATTTCCGCAGACACCATTAGCAACGGGTCTAGATAGAAGGTAAATTCTTAAAAATCGTTTTTAGGAAGGCAACCTTTCAAAGAACTTTTTCATTTAGTCTGAATATTTGTATCACTCGACGCCTCACTTCGCGTTTCCCACTGCGGCGTATTTGTGAAGAAGTTCTCTCTAAAGGTTAAATCCCAGAAGATATTTCTTCGCAAGGATCCTAAACATGAACTTTCTGCTCACTTTAATGCCTGACTCTGAGCTCAGTAAACTTCACTGTGAAAACGAAATCTTCTTGGCAAAATCTCATCTTACTCCAGGAAAAGAACTTCAAAATAATGAGACTTTAATCCGAATGAAATGAGAACGGTGACTATTTTTCTAATTCCTTTTTTCTTTCTTCTCTTTTCACTTTGCCTCAACTGAAACACTTAAACAAAAACTCAACTCTTTCTTCATCTACTCAAATAGTCCAGCTGTAACTCGTCCGGGTATGAATTCAGCTTAAAATGTTCTATTTTTTCCCTGTATCAATTGGAAGCAGAACTAAGAAATGATTATATTGCCGAGACTATATTTTTCAGCAAAATTTCTTTTTTTTTGTCCTGAATGAAAACTTTATCTATAGGGTTGCCAACCGTCCTATGGCGGATGATTTTATACCAATAAAAAGTTCTGAGACTGAATAGTCTCTTCTTAGATGTAACCCTTCGTCACATAACATTTGAAACCGATAGTATGAAAAAGGGCTCAGAAAAATACTACTTTATGGGTTTAAAACCCAAGTTTTGGAAAAAATACATAACAGCATGAAAACACCCTGAAGAGGGATGGTGTAAACACAAAATAATAAAAGTAGCGAAACCTACAAAATAATAAATTTAAAGGTTAAGACATGATAGCCAAAAACAATTAAGGTGCATTTTAAATAGCGAGTACAGAAAAATAGGTCTTTATTAAATGAAAAGGGAATTAACATTATGAAGTAAAAAAGTTAGATTACAAGATATGTCAGAATGAAAATGCTACTTAAATAAAAAAAGGAAGTAAAAAATTTACTTGTCGTAATCAACTTTTTTCGTGTTTAATAGTCCTACTTAATGGTAAAGAATCCTTCGATAAATTAAAATAACTATCAGAGTCTTACTTTGATAGATATTTTCATCCGAATAGCCCGAGAAGGCCGTCAGAAATTGCCAATATCCCTATCGACGAATTTGGCAGAGTTATTTGGCGCACATTTGAAAAGCATAGTAAATGTAGAAGTAAATATTTCAATCAAATAATCAACGTATATTTCAGTTTATACGTATATTTTCCAATCCTCGAAGTATCGTTTTAATTTATACAAATTAAAGTTACATTTGAAGACATTAAATTCGAGATTATGTGTTTTAATATACACAAGTTACATTATAATATTTATTTTAGTTTGGTAAATTTTAATTTTCGTTATAATCAAATAAAATATCCAAATTCATAAGCATAGGTTTTGGAAAATCCTAATTAAGAAATGTCCTACTGAATTATGGTAAATGTCATTCTCTGCTGACAGGGAAAATTAGCAACCCTTCTTAGATGTCAGATAAATAAATTTGAAAAAGTGATAAGTGAATAAATTACATCCATCATTCTGAAGCACTTCAGTCTGCGGCATTTGTAACAGCCAAATGTATAAAATTATGAAATGCGCGCATAATTTCGTGTCGTGTTATTACTTGAGCTTGTACGACTCATTACAGAGGCTTGCGGTCTTTGTGTGCGATGAATAAGACCCGTTTCTTTTAAAAAATCCGCCTTTTAACTTTTTCAATTACTTTGTTCTTCACCCATGAGTCGCCGAAAATGAGCAAAAAGTAGCGGGCGCTCTTTTCAAGTTGGCTGAGCAATTAAATTCGCACTCAAAATATGCATTTCGTACTACATAAATCAGAGGTGGGGAAGCTGCAGCTTTCAGGCCAAATCTGGCATTTTGGGGCGTCAACTCTCGTTTTTTATTCACTACCTGTAGCTAAATAACAGTATATTCAAATAACGTTGTTCCTCAGTCCTGTTAAGTCCATCAATTGAAATTTAGTAGTTTCAGGACGGGTTTTTTAAATAGCAATGTTCTGTAATTGTATACGTGGAAATTTTTGCTTGTGTTTTTCTGGTGTAAATTGTGGTGGCCATCCTAGTGAATAACTGCGGTAGGATTGTATGTAATAATAATTGAAAATGTTAAATATTCTCCAATAGTTCACTCTGTAAATAAATTCAATTTATCTTACACAATTTCGGTATTAAATTATTTAAATGTAGGCAATTCGTATCTCCAAAGTGTTCCATATGTTGATGGCATCACTTCTCATGCAGAGTAAATGTGATTTTAAAGAGGCACTTTCTGACGTAAATACGTAAAGAAATGAGTCGGAAAACGGGTTAAACCTCAATCTTGCATCACCGAGAGGGAATGACTAATAAATTTCAGTGGAAATATTAAATCTATGTTTGCATATGACGGCGTTCCACAAAGAAAACCAAGATTTTATACTCTTTATACCTTGTGAGTTTGATCGCTTGAAATGAATCTCCACGAACTAATCTCAAATGTTTCTAAGTCAATAAGTGGAAAAACCGATTAAAATTTACAATGTATTCGACGAGGTGACTTAAAGAAGAAATATTAGAGTTTTTAGAAGAACTGAAATTCTATTCCTAATAAATAACAGAATATCAACAATATATCCGCACTTCACCATCAGATTTATAACATTATTTAGAGAAATCAGCGAATCAGGGTAACTCAGCCATAACGTAAGATTCAATCAGGCATGTACAAACAAATTCTTTTGAACTGCGAGTTCTGCGAGAGAGTCTGCGAGACTCACTTCGTTATACGTTGCTTATTAATTTTCCATTACAAGTTATTGCAGTTAGCTTTTGAAAAAATCGTGTGCAATTAAAGTTTAATTCGTACAAATCAGCGCAATTATTATGTTCATGACACAAAAAAGGACGAATGCAATTCAAATGTAAATGAGTACGTCTCAATCACAATGCCTCTGCTCCGAATATCGAAAAATGACGACGATAATGGAATTTTATCCTTTCGCGAATCAGAGATCTGAAGCCGTTCTTATTTATGTGCTCCAGATTTGCGTTTTTCAATATAGACTCGCAGTCCAGAGAAGTACGCCATGGGTAAGGCAAAGGATACTGAAATGGCTACAAAAGACAAATATGGCCTTAAAAAAGTTTTGTGGAAGGAGGATGAAAGATAAAAGGTAAAATAGCTTCTGTTATTGGCAATATATGAAAGTAAATTAGAGATCAGTATTCCTTCAAAGCAAACAAACAGAACATCTCAATTGAACTCTTTTGAACGGAAACAATGAACGCGATTTGATTTACGTAGTATATGCTCGAACATGTTTTCTTCAGAAAATTTCCTCAGAGTTATTTAAATTTTAAGAAATAGTCTCTCTTTGGATATCTATTATTTTTTTGGACCCATTTATAATTTGCCGTAACTAAACTAACTTAAAAGTCTTCTTTTGGATAAAACGGTTTCTCCGCCACTATCTTCTATTGGAATTATAAAAGAAATCATTCAACTACAACTACTACAACAGACTATTTTTAGGATAAAAAGGAAGTAAGGACATGAGCAGGTAGAAATTAAAAGACTTTTTGATTCTACACACACATGCATACACCGAAGAACGGATTCATCAAGATCGAAAAAACAAAGGCCTCTCTTCAGAATGTTTCTCTATCAAAACATGAAAATCCTAGTAATAGAGTGGAGGATTCATCCGAAATGGGCCTCAATTAGAATGTTTATGAACTCTCCATAACGTATTAGCAATTATGTTTTTTAAAGTTATATATTTAAAGTTAAAGTGCCACTTGTTCATCTGCACTTGGTTTTCGCTTCGGGGAAGAATTTTATACAGAGCAAGACTGCGTAATACATTTATAGAATATACTGCATAATTAATTCCACTATGTAATATGCCTATTCATCGTTGGTAATAATTTATGGAAATATTTTTCACAGTTCAATATTTTATTTAATTTTGCTGTATCGAAGCAACTGTACCGCTATTATTTTCTTAATAAAATTTCACCTTCATAATTCGTTTGAACCCGTTGCCGATCCCGCTCATCGCAAGCGGTGTCAGAATTTGTTTTCTTTTATCCTCATAGTGTTATTCAGCACAAAATATGAATTTCGATAAGGAGAATAAAATTTAAATTGTAGCATCGCATCTCAGTTCAGGCGACAAAATGATTCAGCACGACCCTATCTATGATATATTTTCGAATTTTAATAGAGGAAAGGACCCCTTGGATACTCAATTGTTCGGTATCCCTATCTTAAGACGAGGTTTCACATTGGAATCGTTAATAATTCAAATCGCGACCTCTCAAGACACTGCATATGTTCCTCTAAAAACGAAAAATAGCAAAGAAAGCGTTCTCGACCTGACCTTCTCTGACGTCACAGCACTCAATAGGTCTTCAGAGGCTGCCGTCTCCAAGGATTCTCTCCCTTGATCCTTCCTCAAGCGGAGGAGAAAATCCCGTATTTGATGCCCGAGGAAATTCATCGAGTAAATGTGCAACAAATTCCAGCAGCGACGAGGAACCGCATTCCGAGGCGAGATTCCAACTAGTTAGTTCACCAATGCGGATGGTTGTGCAGAAGGATCGTGGATACAAATATCTCAACGAAACCGTGCAAAAGGGACGCTTTTATTTCGCCGAAACGTATCAAATAGTCCCAAAAGGAAGCTCAAAGAGTTATGATGGGTTCCGCTAGCTTCGAGAAATTTTAAACATGGAAATCTAACTATAAGTGAAGAGTTACGTCACACCAAGCCGGAGTATTATCTTTAATGTTAAAAAAAGAAAGAAAACAAACAAAACTCGATATGTAAAGAGACAGGACAGCGTGACGCAGATGACGATAATGTCGTAATAAAAGAGGTAATATTTGACCAAAGAATTATGTGTATTATCATCCGAAATCGCCGCGAAAAATAACATTCGAGACAAAAATGTCAAAGAGACCGAGAACTCACATTGTTATTAGTGGGAATGCAATGAAAATGTAATACAAAGAAAAAAAATTAAGAACATCAGAAATTATTTCGAATAAAAAAATTACAGTAAGATCCCTTTAAAATGTTCCTACTTTAGAAGATATTCATTCCCTCTTAATTCTCGCTTTTCTCTCGGCAATTAAACACATGGCAAAATAGACGCTCTGCTATTCGAACCGCAGAACATCCTCCTTCTATAGACCGAATATTATTTGCATTCCCTACTTGTCTATATTGTAAAAATTGCTTCATCGTCGAGTGAAATTTTACCCAAATTAAGGGTCTCTTTGTATGAAAAGCTGAATATTCTTAATACGACGACATTACGTGAAAATGGACTCTCTATATATCTGTGGCAAGTAAATCGCAGGAAGAAATTTCGGTTTTTAGGCGTTAACGCTTATTTAAAAACTAAAGAAACCCTCCCCCATTGATGTTCAAAGTGAAATAAATAAAAAAACTTTCATATTCCGATTATAACGCTATCTTGCTTATATCGCGGTAGACTACTTGAATGCGTCTGAAATGTTATTAACTGTAGTTATAATTCAGGGAATACTAGTAAAAAGTATGATAAATTTAACTGGCTCTATACATTATAAGAAGGTATCGACAAACACCTGTGTATAAAAAAAGAAGCAGAATCAATGAGATTCCTGAATATTAGCGCGTTTCAATTAATTTGATATAGGTTCTTTTAGTTTCGTCCGTCGTTAGAGAACATTCTTGAATTGTGCGAAAGAAACATCGCATTCATCCTTAATGAGAATCTTTTATGACGACGGAATTTTATGAGAGCATAAAAAAGCGACCAAATTTTTCATTTAAAATATACAGCGGAATTAGATTAGCAGTCGAAAACATGTACGACTCTACAGAGATAGGCGGCGGAACATTGCCGGCGAAGGATAATTTAATTTCCAATTTCGCATCGATGAAAAAGCCTTCATTTCCAAATCGAATTTTTGCGTCGACGACAAATCTGATTATCGATCGAATGTACAGGTGAAATTGCCTTTCTTCGGCTCAGGAGGAACGCTATAGAAGAGAGTGGACATTTAAAGGAAGTACAGGCGATGGTTAATCTATTAATCCGAGGCTAGTAAAGATCGGACTCAAGTCTCCATCAAAAAAATGCCAAAATAAAAACGAAAGAAAATGTCTCTACTGAAAACTTAGTAAAACCTATTAATTTATAAATTTATGCTTGCAGTTAAACCGAAATTCAGGGAACGAGATGAATTATCAGCGGGAAGGCGTTGTTAGAATGTTTCATTTCTATTCATCGGAAAACAAGAGAGATTCTTGGATTTTGATTTGTAAATAAGTGGTTTACACCTTAAAAACAAAAAGGAATCTTCTTTAGTTTGCTTTCCTCGCCACAGCTATGTATAGAGTCCGCAAATCTAGAATGTACATGATGCTGTAACTTGTGTAATACTGGTTGCCTTCTTATTATACGTTTTAAGAATGGTCTGTTATTATGACAAAGAGAGCGTCTTCCTTTTTCACTTAATTTTGGAATTTTTCACCCAAAGATACAGTGAAGTAATCTTTTACTGATTTAGGGAGGAAAGGTATAATCCATCGACTGAAGATTAGGGTATATTTGGGTATTTCATTTCGGGCACTAAAGTAAGAATATCGGGCCCAAATTCAGTGACTGCGAATAACGTTTTGGCGATTACGTCATCTTTCCCCCAACAAGCCCTACCGGAATAAGAATTTGTGTATTTAATTTATATTTTTATAAAAAAAATCGGAGGAAATCAGTTGATTGATAAGTTTTAAATAAGTATGTCTACCGTTCTTATTTTCAGGTAATTATCATATAAGGATTGACTACAAAATAAACAGACTGATTTTCGCGATATTTATTTCTTTGGCAGAATATCGATCTCGAGTGCTTCAACCTTTTTCGCTGTTTAGATGGCGGCGTAGCTTATATTACGTTTGAGGAGTATCGTGAAATCACACAGTGGTCCGTCTTAGCTGGACAAAATCATAAAATGTAAGTACGTTGTATTTACTCGTATTTAAGATTTATGTGTATAACAAACAGATAAACTCAATTATCTTAAATTACCTATTCTTTTGACGGTGGCGATACATTGCATTGAGGTAATTAAGATCAGAGCGACACTTCATAGTCCGAGCGCACCTGTCAAGTTAGGAGCTTACACCGGTTACATCATTTTAGTAATAATATATTTGATTTATCAAAAAACAATAATTTTCTTGCATTTTCATGCTTTAAGTCTACTAAGATGCTAAGTCTACTGAGACTTTTTTATTTTTGTCGAAAATAAAAACTTAAGTCGAAAAACATAATTTTGTCCTTCTAAATGAAGAAAATGGACCACTGTGCGTAGGAAAGTTTTTTTTTAAGGCTAGCAGCGTGTTATGTTTCTCGATTAATACGGCAAAATTGCCACAAAAGCATACGTTTGTTGCGAGCATCGTTTAACGAATGTTCGTTATGAACTCAAGCTTTGGAGCGAGGTAAAGATTTTCAGAGGTCGGGTTAAAAGATTATTTAGGTCCTCCAAGGTCAGTAATAGCTGACAAAAAAATGAAAACTTCGTTTAAATATTCTA
This sequence comes from Pachydiplax longipennis, assembly GCA_036926295.1. Classification (NCBI taxonomy): domain Eukaryota; kingdom Metazoa; phylum Arthropoda; class Insecta; order Odonata; family Libellulidae; genus Pachydiplax; species Pachydiplax longipennis. The sequence goes on along the minus strand of JAVFKF010000082.1, from coordinate 1,171,122 downwards.
TTCTATCGTCGTCTGAGTATTAGCAGGGTTATTAAGCTTTCATAAATTGACAAAGAAACCATTCGCCAAATTTACTAGAAGAAAAAGATCTAATATGCGGTAAAATCATTCAAGGATTCTTCGCCAAGGCAAAACACCACGTCACAACGCAAGAAGTTTTTGGAAAAACGAATTCTTGCTTTAAAAAACTCAATTTTATACACCTGATGTTGTCCCCATTATACTCTAAAGCAGAAAAAGAAGTTAAGAATGCGTTGAAAGGAACATGTTTGGAGTTTGTGGATGCAGTAAATCGACGGAGATGATGATGACCATGTCAGAAGACGACTTTTATCACTGCTTTCAAAAATTTTGAAAATTTGGTTCGGTTACTTTCCTGCCAAACCTCGTTTTCATATCTGACTCGCTTTAGAACTCACTGCTATGTGGAATATCCTTTGGGTGAAATATTTCTTGAATGAACCGACCACTGGTTAAAAAATTCTCGTCTCGTGTGAACCGTCTTTTGTCGATTTCTGTGATTCTATTCCGATTTTTCATATATTATAAAAAGCTACATAATTTATGAGTAGTATGGAATTAAATACAAAATTTCAGAAATTAAGATAAATATTCATATAATTTATTTCATAATTAATTAATAAATAATAAGACTACAAATTCTCTACGTCTTAAGTCCTACGTAAAGTATATGTATAATTAAGATAAAGAGAAAACAAAATCAATACGAAATCCAATGTCGTTGAAGTGCCGCAAAACAAAATATCAACCACAAATGAGACATTGAGGTGAAATAGTATGGCAGATACTGCAATAAGGTATAAACGAAGTTTCAATCGGAGAAATGAAACCACACAGTGCATAAAAATCCAAATTGATATCGCATGGTGTATTAAATGGAAGGAATTGTATGTTCACCTCGGGAATCATAGCTTCATCAAGAAATAGCGTGGGATAGCATGTCTTTTCTGACACATTAAAGAGGTGGCTTTGGCTTCACATGGCAGAATTATGCCTCAGCCACTCCCTCCAAAAATCCGAACATTTGCACGTCCTCAACTTTTATATACTATAGGAGACATATATCCGTCCCTGAGCTGAATTTGCAAAGAGATGTGTGTGCAGAATGACTTACTGCTCCTATTGGCAGTCCAAAATATTAAATGGTGCTCTAATATTTATCACCAGGACATCGAACCGAAAAGAACCGTAATTTATATCTGACTGAAAAGCGAACCCGAACTGAAGTTTTGAAAAATGTTAATCGGAGTCGAAACTGGAAACCGATTTTATATTAAATATTTACTTATAACATGTTTCATTTCCGATCTTTGATTCACCATAATTCATTTTATTTTTTGAGTAATTTGAGGAAGATCATCTAAACGTGTACAACTGACTTGCAATTAACTATTACTATGTTTTATTCTGAAATGTATAATATCTTTGTTTCAATCAACTTTTAGGCGCCATCATAGTTCTTCTACTGCTATAATTTAAGTCACAGATGACATTAAATTTGCAATGGACGGCAAAAAAATCACATTTCTAGTCCTGCTCGACCAGAATAAAGCTTTTGATTCGGTGGATATTGATTTACTTTCAGCAAAAATAAAAGTATATACAAGTTGCCCCGTGCGAATAGTTATATTTCGAAAAAATATTGCGTAAGATCTTAAAAATATCCGCGAAAACGTATGTTCTAGAATTTTTTTCCATTTATATGCATATGGATATGGTGTTCATTATTTTTCTGGTACTTAGCAATGAATTACTTTATGTATAGGTGCTTAAAAGATATTTACATATTATTTAAATTTATTTTTGGAAATCTGGTTCCACTGCCAAAATTGCATACTTTTCATTGCTTAAAATTAATTAAATTCTCAGATAATCATAAGTTGCGAAAGAAGGTTGCATCTTGCAAAACAAACATTTAGTTAAAATATCTTGAATAGTTTTTGTTTGACCGAGAGAAATACACCACCTGGGGTCACATTCACCTCACGAGACTAATTAAGGGTTAATTACGTCTACTGTATTACGTAAAGATCAGCTTGGATGGGATATCTTTTTATGAAAAGTTGATACGTATGTAAGTTTCAGTTGATCTGATTTTCATTCCTTACATGGTACTTGCTAAAATGAATTACTTAATATAAGGGAACTTTAAAATCGTGATCAGGGTACGATTTGGAATTTCAAAATTCTGTCTTCGGTCGGGCAGCACGGCCGACCAAACATACTAAAAGGAATAAAATTTCCATTTCTTTTCTTTGTTTCACTTTCTTTTCTTTTCTACTTGTGCCGGATCCTTCGCTCACCCGAACGCGACAACGCCAGTGTGGCATAAGGAAAACTAGTAGGGGAGGTCGGTATGTGATTCAGCTATGGCCATTTCTTCAGGACGCAACTATGCTTCCGCGCTAAGAAATATTGCAAATCGACGACTGCAGCCTAATCGTTTTGTAAGTTGGATGATTTTGTCCAAAGATCCTTCAGAAAATTATGTCAAAATCGAGTGGCCGATGAAGCGGCAGATGTAGCGACATCTTGCGCACCCTTGAGAATACTGGTTATAGTTTCAAATCTTCCGCCAAATACTTTGAATATTGCGGGAAAGTTTGAAGACCAGAGAGTGTGCAGGGAGGATGGAGATGACCTTTTCAGGTGGGAGGCGCGTATTGGCTACACGACAAAATATTTACGAATTATATATTACTAGCTGAATTGCCCGCCGCTTCTCAACGGGAAAAATAGACGTAGGATTAAATTAGTAATGATATTTGTGAAGATGTGAAATTATATTCTTCGAAGATTTTAGAAGCAAATACAAGTGGAGATTTTTTTCCCCACAAGCCAAATCTTTCATTTATCTTTTTTCCCTTCTTCTCTTTTATGGGTTTTATTTTATGTATTTTATTGTTTTTCTTCTCTTTTACTCTCTTGTAAGATAACCATACAAGGTTAGGCGGAAGAGAGGCCCACTCGGGCCTAACCTTACTTAGTAAAGGGTCTAATGATCGTACTAAATATAAATGCAAGAAATAGCATAACAACATTTCAGACAGACAGAATATTACAATGTTCGGAACGAAAAAGTTTCATAGCAGTTGGACATTGGAAGGAGCGATACCGGAAGTGAACCGATATTTGCTATTTTAGTAGAACCGTAAGCAAAAATTGGAACATATTACAGTTCGGTTACACGAATATCATCGATTATATCTTCGTTTTGCAAGTATGCAGTCTATAAACCGATAATGATGATAAAAACTCATTTGCACTCATTCTGTCTCTTCCCAAAATAATAGAAAAAAGGCCTAACAACAAGAAATCGCTAGCATCACGCGATGAGACGGTCTTCAGTAGGGATCACTTTTCTAATGCAGGTCACTTGTGTTGAGGATGTCTCTAAGGATGTCTATTTCTTAATTTGTCGGAGAAAAGAATCCAAAGACATGTATATTTGAAAATAAGAGAGAAAAATAAGAGAGATGTGGGTTCACGGATAACAACGTTAGTTGCACACTCATAAATTGTTGGTCACAACTTCAGATTCTCTCCAGAGAACATCTATTTCACTCATATCCCATTTAATTTCTTCCAATTTACTTATATAACTCCTGATTTTCCCGAGCAACGAAGCCTAGCTTCGATACACGCCTTTGAACACAGTACTGGATGACGACGAAGAAAAGCTATTATCCAAAATTTATCCAGCGATCTGGACTCTATTCACACCAATCCATCACAACACTATTTGGATTTCTCTTTCAATATTTTTCCACTATTTACGGTGGCTTTCATAATTTCAGTTTAGGCAGTGGAGGAAATGTATTAGTCGCTCAAGGCATTGTATAAAAGGAGCAAAAGATCTAGGTCTATCTATCACCCTCAATGCATTTCTCACAACAAATGCCAGCGATACTCGTCGACCGCCGTCCGGACGCATCGTCCGTCCGTTTAACTCACCCTTCTTCAGCCATCACAAATCCGTAAACTTATGAAGAGCACAGTTCTCCGAAGCGAGCACACAGTCCGAAAGAAGTCTAGGAATATGAGCGTATCATTCCCTGGAAACACTAGACAATGAAGCGACTGCCTTGCGAGCCTCCGCGGTAATCCGATGGGCAGTCGCTCAGGTGTGTGGCTTCGCCCCTCCAAACTGATGCCTTGCATGGCTTCTGGATAGCATTCCTCTCTTCCCCTTCCCCATCTCATGGCATGCTTCAAAAAATACTCTGGACGATTTAGAACTGGTAAGTGAGCGAAAGATGGGTTTAATTTGTCATGAGTTGCAGATGGGAGGGGCCTTCCTCTGTGGCCGGCGTCTTGATTGAGGTCATTCCAAAGGATTGTCGGATCGACATTAAATTTGGTAAGTTCTTCATTTTTGTTTATAGTTTTATTGCCAAACTTGAAGCAACTAGGGATCTCATACAGCCCAGTGGGCAGCGTGGTCAACATCGGTAAAAGCGGTCCCGAGTCCCAGTGGAGTCCTATATTTGTCAAATGATATCAGCTGCCGATGCACTAATACTACTGTATAGACTTTTCAATGCTAGTACCACCACTATTATATTATTAATTAATTATCGAATTCTTTAGTTAATGCAAAATTCGTACATCTATTAGATTATTGCAAAATGTGTTTTTACATTTAAGTATCTAAACTGAAAATCTTCCTTCGGTCTGTGGCAGGAGAAGTATGCCACATGACTTCTCTAATCGATTACTCTCAGTTGGCTGAAAATTAATTCTAGAGGCGACTTGCTCTATTTCTACGATATTCCTAGCTGCATCTATGTAACAGAGAGGACGTATAATATCGGATAAATCCTTTAATCCTTTAAACGACCTTAAAAGTCGAAGTAATTTTAATAATATTACAACTTCATGCCACTGCGAGCCAAATTCAAAGAAATCTTTAAGTATTGGGAGCACAATGGTTTCCATAAAAATTAATTTCAGCCCTTCAGAAAGATGTTTTCATAAATATATCATAGGGATATGTACTATTTACTCTAAGGAATATTAATTAAGATTTCATGTTGCCAAAAATTTAGTATAAGAAATATTGTTAAAAGTTCTTCGACAACTGATGTCGTTATGCACATTTGAGCCCAACTAGCAATCGAACTCGGGGCCGCAAAGACGAAAGCGCTACCCACCTGGCTATTTAGGGAAGCACAAGAGTACAAAGTAAGCCATTGTTCCATAGAGTGAATGTAATATTACTTTTGAATACAAAATTGAGTTGAAGAATGACACCAACCTAACATTTTTGCTTGCTTGCACATTTATAAACGGCCTAGTTTTTGTGAGTAGCTATCAATTGTGAGGTGTATATATTCAATTCTTTCACTACCACAAATTTTAAGAATGTAGTATTTGTCATTTCTAAATAAATCATCATTAAACACATCGGAAAATTATTTTGTTTAAGTTTATTCAAGAAAATCTGAAAAGTTATAGAGCATTTTTTATTTGAAGATTAGAAATTAAAAGGGACAAAGAATTTTCTACAGAATTTTCTTAAAAGATTATTTTAAAAGATTACTTTTATCTGTACTGTACACCGTCCTTCTTAAAGAAACTTATGAGACACGTTGAACTTTCCTTTCAACCTTAATCTCAAGAAATTGATCGGTGTAAAATGGATCAGACGGCTAATCAGGAATGCCGATGAAGCGTCTTATTTATCTAATTAGCCTTTAATTCACCTTTGACACTTATTGAGATTCATATGCAGATATTCCCTATCAGATAAGACTTCCAACCTTACGTAATAGGTTTTATGTGTCACTGATCAAGGAAATGATGACAACAGGGATTCATGTAAAGTGCAATCAGTACAATTTCATTTAGAACTTCTTCCGATCTTAGAGAAATACTCCTTACTCGGTCTATATTGTTGCGGAATACTCTAGAGATATGTTCTGAATTTTAATATATAAAAAGACAAAACCAAAATTTCAAAAATTAATTGATGAATAGCGCTGTATTTCCATCCTATTTCAGAATAATTTCCATAAATGTTAACTATATTGAAATTGTTATAAATATTATAAAATGGTAATATTAGAGGTCGTAGGAAAAGGGTTATGGTATCTTTAGATATTAGGGTATATACCCAGGAAAAGCCCAAGGAAAATGGACATCAAAAAAGTCTGACGGGACTTAACCGACTCTTCTATCCGGGAGGTTACTTTTCTGGATAGCTTAGGAATAAAGCAAACTCCAGTATAGAGATTGAAGATCCCGAGCTCGATTCCCGTCAGACATTTATTGCCTATTTTTGCTCGGGATTAGTGTTAGCATTTTAAAAGGGCTTTCGACTGCCTAAATCATATCCTGGAATCGAATCCGCTTTCACAAAAATTAAACGTGTTGCCCACAAGGTTACTCGAATTTACAGGACAAAAATAATGTAATCATGATAGTTAAGAGAGATACAATATTGACGAAGATAAAAGTACAATACAATACAAGTTCTGTTGATAATCCAGTTTCTTACACATTATTTAAGTTCTTACTTCGATGAGAAAAATGTTTATTTAAATCTTGACGAACTATATGCTTTTCCTAATCCCTTGATTCCAACGGCTCCTAGTTGTTGACACCCAGAGGATAATATGAATTTGATTTGTCAACGGCGTTTCTCCTAAATAAATGTCCAGTTGGCATGCGTATTAATCCATTATTCATGACGTTTTATGAAATCGTTTTCATTTCAGCTCCAGTCGATGAGCGATTCTGCGTTACACCGTTTGCTGTTTTGCAGCTGACTTCACCACCAACATATACTATCCTCGCTCACGATTATATTTTCCATACCTTTTGCTAATAAAATTATCCTAAAATATATCCTCGAATGTTTTAGTTTGCGATATTTTTTGAAATCCGAAATCATCGATCAGAAGATTACATAAAATATGCTCCTTTTCACATTTCAGAAATTTTCGAAGCATTAACTGTTTCTACTAAATTTTTACTTCCGTTAAGCTAGATCACTTTAAGTTCAATAGGTAGTGCCTTAAAATACAAAATTAATTGTTTACTGAAAAGGTATTATTTATTAAAATAGCGTATGGCGAGTAAACACTTGTGTTGCAATGAAAGTAAAGAAATTGGAACTCAGCTGTTAATGAATAGGAAGACAAAACGCAAACTGTAAATGAAGTGTCTTGTTCAGAGGAATCGTCGCATCCACGTCGGGCGGATTAGTAGATTTACTAAAGTTAACTAATTCATGCGATACTTGGTGGAATTCAACCTTATGTAATCTTAAAATAACCATAAACTTAGCCAGCTCCAAGAAATCGTTCATTATATTATTCTACTTTACCGCTTTTATTACTTGGCAATACGTATTATCACCTGAAGATAATAATCTTAAATAAACCTAAAGCAATGTAATAAACGATTTTGCGGGTCTGATCAATTAAAACATTTAATTTCCGATCATCAGGGTACGATTTGGAATTTCAAAATTCTGTAGTCGGTCGGGCAGCACGGCCGGCCAAACATACTGAAAGGAATAAAATTTCCTTTTCTTTTCTTTGTTCTCACTTTCTTTTCTTTCCCGCTTGTGCCGGATCCTTCGCTCACCCGAACGCGACAACGCCAGTGTGGCATAAGAAAAACTAGTAGGGGAGGTCGGTATGTGATTCAGCAATGGCCGTTTCTTCAGGACGCAACTATGCTTCCGCGCTAAGAAATGTTGCAAATCGACGACTTCAGCCTAATCGTTTTGTAAGTTGGATGATTTTGTCCAAAGATCCTTCAGAAAATTATGTCAAAATCGTGCGACCGATGATGCGGCAGATGTAGCGACATCTTGCGCACCCTTGAGAATACTGGTTATAGTTTCAAATCTTCCGCCAAATACTTTGAATATTGCGGGAAAGTTTGAAGACCAGAGAGTGTGCAGGGAGGATGGAGATGACCTTTCAGGTGGTAGGCGCGTATTGGCTACACGACAAAATATTTACGAATTATATATTACTAGCTGAATTGCCCGCTGCTTCTCAACGGGAAAATTGATGTAGGCTTAAATTAGTAATGATATTTGTGTAGAAGTGAAATTATCCTCTCCAAAGATTTTAGAAGCAAATATAAGGGTTCAAGGCCCTTCGACCCTCCCTCCGTTTGTATATAGGTATGCATTTAAACTTTCATTCAATGAAAATGAACCAGGAACGATATTTATAATATTTGGATAGTAAATACTAATAAAGATAACTCTAGGATTATATTTTTATGCATTTAATGTTATTGATAATATGATTTAAGTTGCTTTTATAGGAATGCAGAAGATAAAGGAGCTTTGAACACCCATGCAAACCTTTACTGACAGATTACAATGTAACTGTTTCCTAATACTTCCATTCCACAAATACTGTATATTACTTATTAGACATTATTTAAATCCAGTGGGGTTTAAATCTCCTGGAAGAGAACTTTGTATTATTTTGGAAACTGGAAAGTCCTGAGATTTACATAAATCACATATGCTATCATCGTACCAGGATACGATAATCAATTATTTGAAAATCGTTGCAAGAAAACATTTTTGAGTTCGACTCCATATCTTGAGAAGATATATCTTAAGAGAGATGCAATATATGGTATGAAGTCGAATATACACAAATTTCGATAGATATCGTTGCATGTTACGGGAGCGTCTTCTCTAACTTTCTGATGCAGAAAAAGAATAGGGAAGAGTATCGAAGAAAGTTCAGTGTATACCGTTCACAAAGAAGAGTGATTAAAGTTACAACTATTAATGCTTATAACTATTAAATTAACTGTAATGCTTATTAATAATGAGTGATATTAAACTCACCATTATCCTAAAATACACCCTGGACATGGAAGTGAATCCTTACCTGAAATAAGAAAAGTAAACAATAATTATTTGCTTAAATGGCTCTTTATCGGATGTTGATTTAATAATTTATGAAAAATCATAAAATGTCTTTAATAAATTGAAAATTATGCGAGGGAAGGACATATGCGTCCGTAATTAGATGAATGAATGTGGACGGAAATAATTCTGCGTGCATTGAAAGGATTCCTTAACTTTTGATTGGAATGAAAAACTAAATATGTCAATAAGAAAATGTGCAAACGGATTAATAAAGAACAGTGTGATAATCATGATAGATATTATAAGAACACTGCCAGCCAAGAATGAGTAATACCCAAGCTTCTCACAGGGAATTTAGTTAATAAGGAACAATCATTTTGTTACTATGATGAAGCTCCAAATTTCCTGCTTAAAAGTGATTTTTTTGGCAGAATTATTAACAATTTTTCTCGAAAACACGGATTTGCTGTTCTTTCATGATAGAGACGGCGAATTCCATGTTTCGACAAAAAATACTCCGTAAAAATACAAGACGGTTTCTCACGATTCCTGGATATCTCAAAGTTCAGATGACATATTTAAAGAAATTAATTCGCTATTTCATGATCAGATAATATTCTTTTATTTTTAGTAATTATCTGTCGTGTCGTGCTTCTTCACTTCAATTCGGTTATATCATTTCGAATCGAATTGACCAAGTATTTGATTCTACACTTCGTCCGTTCCCAAACTGAAACTCGCAATTTCTTCGTCTTCTGCTTATAATGTTTAGAAATAATATATAAAAGATTTTAGAATAATAGAATGGAACGTAGATGTTTAGAAATAATGTATAAAAAATTTTGATTATTTTATTAGTTTTTACTTTTCCGAAGCACACTGATATAGAATTTGCCATACAAATTACATGTGGAAAATTCAAACTTGAAACAAAAAAGAGGAATGAAAAGTCTTCCTCACGAAAATGTGTGTTCGCCTGTTGAATCGATTAGAATTCATAAGATTTGATTCTAATTTTGCAGATGTCGATTCCGCTTGAAATCGGTCGGACAAAAGAATGATACGAATTGAAATTTATTATATTTGGGCATCTCTATTAATCAGTATGGTATTTTGAAGTATACCAACTAACTAGACATGTATTTTGTTTAACGATCATTTAATATATCGTCGTTGTTAAGTCCAAATCTTCTTTTTCCGCTATAACTTCATCTATGATAGGAGAAATAAAATAAGAATAAAAATAGAAGCCAAGAGGAGATGACGTAAAAAGAAATCGATGGAGAAAAATGGGGTTAGTAGAAAGTGGTAGTTTAAGAGAGTATTACAGATGCAATCAATTTGTTTTCAAATTAAACTCACATTTGTAGTAGTATTAACGTTATACAGACGATGCTAAAGACGATGTCATGATTAAATTGAGCCAAAATAATTACAGGCGACGGATCATGTTCCTATTTATATGGTTCAAGCTTCATTTAATCAGCTTTAAAGATAAGTTAGGATAATAAACTAACTTCACAAAACATAAACTTCAAATTCTGATATACACATAATTTTTTGCAACTTAAAGGATTTCTTGCTTTCCCTTACCTTAAAAATGACTCACTAATAATACCCTTATAGAAAAATCTCTTTTGTTTTATATATTCAGTGAAAAATTAGCTAAGCTAACCATAAGTGTAGTTGATAAGTCTAAAAGTGTATCCGAGAATTAGAATAGATCCAGCAAAAGCCTATAAGTTTTGTAGAGAATTGTTATGAAAAATCATTGAGCGTTACTCAGATACTTCAGGGCGCAGAAAAGGAATCTTAAGAAGGAAAGTGATTAAAATAAGTTTACTTAAATTGAGAGACCGATATTGTAACTGCTCCCTGTTATACAAACAGTTCTAAGAAAGCGAGCAAGATTAAGGAAGATTATATTAATAGTTTATTATATAATAAGATTTATACATTCTTAGTATTTTGTATTGTTTTCATAATTCATTGATAAATTAATAATATACTACATTGGTTAAGTGTAATTTAGCTTAAACAACTCTCCAAACCTTTCGATCCTTTTTTGTTACAAAGGCCGCATAGTGAACACCTACCAATAGCGAAAAGTAACGAAAATCAGTAACTAAACACAGTAAAACCCGAAAGAAAGGAAAAGGAACTCAATGACTAAGAGACAATGGTTTCTCCAAGCGCCGACAGTAGGCGCCATTGTCTCTTACAATAAAACCCGGTTAAGACGTTTTTCAGGAAAACTGCGTTATTAACGAAATAGCGTTAAAAATGGGTTACGAAAACTTAAGCACGAGAGTATTTACATTTACATTTAAACCCTACACATCGCCACTGGCGCATGGCAGGGGGTGTAAAACACCGAAAACCCTATCTACCCTTTACTACTGTTGACTTCTCTAATACCTCGTTCAAAAAATGACCAGAGGTAACTAATTAAAAACTATCCCATAAAACTAAACTAGTAACTTTCTGTCCTGGCAACTATTTCCCTGTAACACTTGATCGTTTTGTCTCGAAAATCACGTACGCTACAAACCGGTATAACAATATCAACTACCTCCTTCCCGAGATCCGTAGTGATGAATTTATTAAAAAGCTAAAAGAGTGAGGGAACAGTTGATGGTTTCTATAATTAAAAAAGCGCTTTGTAACTTAAAATGGAACAGAAGTTTTCTTTAGCTTAATTTACTTGTCACAGCTGCAGATGCAGATATCTGGAGCTGTTAACTTCTTATGTTTACTTTATTTACAACAATTGTTATAACAATATAAAATGAAGCAATTTTTACAAGATAAAAAGTTAGGGAAGAATAATTTTCGGTTGGATGGCGGTTTCAGTGGAGGGCAGGAAAAATCCGCGTTTTGAGCGTCTGATTTCTACTAAGTTATCCTCGGAGTATTAAATCTGACGTTGAAATTTATTCGTCGCTTAAATTTCATCCGTTTCTTCAACGTCGGGCAGATAAATTAACCTCTAATTATTTAATCTCAGAGTAACTCCATCCCTATTAATAGTACGATTTTAAGTCATGGCGCTGGCGCATAATATACGAATCGAAAGGAGGAATCAGATTCAGAGAGCGTAAGTTGGTATTTGAAGTATATACTTCATAGTGAGTATACCAGGGTACACTAACTACCAAACTAAGGTCTAGATCAAAGAAAGTCGGCTTTACATGCATAAAATTGTAAGATACATAAATGAAAGTAAGGAGAATTTCAGTTGAAACCTAAGAATTTCGATTTAGGATTCTGGAAAACCTTAGAATATCAATCACTGCATCTGTTCTAAACTTAGAAATTCTAAGGAGTTACTCAATCCCATAAATCTACCAGTTTCTCATTACATAATTGTTGTTGCTATTTGTTAATTTATTGCGTTTTTCTTTATTTTCGTGAAATTTAAAGGATATTTTATTCAAAAATTTTCCCCCAAAATGCTTCAATTTAGATTACTTCTGCAATAAATGACTCTGTAATAAAATTATTTCAAATCAGTGCAAGAAAAATATATTATTCAGCATGAAATCCTGTAATCGATAAAAATCAATTCATGAAAAGTAGCTAATACACAACCTTACCAAGTGATATAATACATTAACACAAAGAAATTCCAGAAGATACGTTTTTTTTTTATAATTCAAAAAAGGAGAACAATAAACTGAAGGATCTTCCGGTGAATGGTAAACCATACTGAATATCTACAGTTGGCTAAATGTAGTTATAATTATGAATTACCATTTTGTTAAAATAAAATAAGTGTAGATGAAATAGTGAAGGAATGATTATGAGGAGGAGAAAGAAAACAGACACTATTCAACATAACACAGTTAAAGATGTAGGATAGGTTGTTTTGTCTCTCATTTGCAAGTGCGCTTAACGTCTACAAGGAAAATATAATAACTATCCAAATATTTCTTTGAGAAAATAACACTACATGTGGAACAAAGGAAATATTAATCAATGCTTTTGACCATAAAATAAATGAATGGTAATTTCGGATATTTAACTCAAAATAAAAGATTAACAGAGTAGACTGCAAATGAAAATTCAAGGATAAATAAAAGAGCAGATATTTGAGAATAATAATTTTCGGATAGCTTCGAAGGATTTTAAATATTTTGATTGTGCCGTGTTTTATGGTTCTAATTACTAAGAGAGCAAATATTTGTTCGTCGTGGGTCAGAAATACAATAATTGACTCTGCCACAAACTTTTGTTGACGATATATTCACGAATTCACGTGTTTTATTTCGTTTAAACAAGGATAAGTTCCACCAGGTATTATATGATGGAGTTATTTAGCAAAAATACTAATATGTTGTATTAATTAATTTTCAAAAATAATAATATGTTGTATTAATTAATTTTCATGGTGGTTCTTTCCATACAAACTTTAATGTACAAATTATTCCGCATTCTTCTCGCAAAAGTGAATTATCGGTGACCATTTCTCTCGGCATCTCCATAAAAATTGCTTCTCAGAGTAAATTTCAAACGAGATTAGGCTGTAATCAAGAGAGATAATTGTATGTAGAGTCTGATTTATTATAGCAACATAATAGTTATATAAAGGTCCGAATTGTAAAGGAAATTATAGTTTTTTGCCTTTCTCGGTCGTTACGCTCGTTACATGTTAAATACCCATTAACTTGAAATGTCGTCAGTGATTTCTTCGTAACATTGTAGCACGAATAATTTTGTATATTATTTCATAGAAAAAATGGCATCGCGATAACAAATCACGCAAGAGAGATGATTTTAAACTATGAGTCGATGTTTTCAGTTGTTGCGCCACCATTTAAACTTTAGGGAAATCGGTTTTTACTGCAGTCCCAGGGTTCCTGTCGCATATACGCCACTAACTATAAACAGACTTTCTAAAAAACCCATGGTATGGCATCTTAAACGGGTTTTACTTCATATAATAATATAATTGATACTAATAATGCAAAACCAACTAATTGCCGTGAGCTAATTAACATCTATTTGATATAAAATACTCAGAAATGCATTTAATACGTAATAATAACATTTAATATATGAAAATTGTTGTGTTACAGCGATTGCAGGATATTGGATTGTAACAAGTGCTACTAGAGCAGGTATGTTAGCATGTATTTAGAGTAAAAGCGCGTATCGAGCGGAGGCTCTCATTAAATATGCTGACGTAGAAGAGGTGAACGAGATGAGGAAATATAGGGAGAGTATGGCTTCCCCTCGGCCAATTAGCTTTTCTTTCTCAACCCCTTCGCATATGCGCTCTCCTTGACATACAACAGTAGTGGCCTTTATGGGATTGCCCATTCCTAATGAGATTCAGTCTCCTTTTTCGCTCTCTACGCAAACTCCCCGCCGAAATTTCTATTTTCCACACTTCATAGCACACCGACCATAACTGCAGAAAACCATTGCATTCTCTATGTATAATTCTGAAACCATTAGAAAAACTATTCTTAGTGGCTCTAGGACGAGAAAATACCTTGAACCTACCTCCTTACACATCGAGAAGAATCAGATCATTAAAGCAGGACCCAACAGCGAGTCTTATAATCCACGTTCATTTTTGTAGTTGAGTGAAACATGTGTAAATATTTTGGTCCGGTGTAAGTCCATCATTAACGACCGACTCTGAATTAACAGGATTTATCCGCGGTACCAATAAATTCCACTAAAGACAGGTTTCATTCTAGTATTTTTTAAATACGGAAAGAAAATTAAATTCTTAAACTAATTCGGAGAATATCCACACGCGATACTGATATGAACAAAACTTTTAAACTCATAATCACGATAAGAAAAGGAAATCCATTGAGAATCTAACCTTGTACAAGTTTCAGCACAGTTGAACTTGGTGCTCTCTTGTCTATTCAGGAGTCCAAATTCAAAGTAATAGGAAGTAAAAAATTAAGAACGCGTCTTAATTTAAGCTATAAAACAATTCAAAATAACACAGCGTCTTACGATCTTATAAATCTAAGAATTAATAATACAAATACTGAATGGGTATCATATTATAAATATCTTATAATAACACTTCTTATTTTCCTTTGTTTCATCAAAGGAGTCTTTTTTGTAGTCTTATGCATTAACAACCAAAGTTCCACTCTCTTTCCTTTTACCAAGAGAATTGAGAGAAGGGATATCTTACGATTGAGAGTGAGATATTTTACCCTTGCTTTCCTCAAAGTGCTTCAATGCTTCTTATTGATAACTTCATGTATTAACCCTGCGTATTTTTCTTAGTCTATCTTATACCTACTAATGAAGACAATACAATCAGTCTAAATGACTCCTTACTTAATCATATAACAAATAAATTGATAGATGTTGAGCATGACACATATTTCTTTCTTTCCATCGGTAAATGCTCTTTGCAAAAATAGATTAATATATAGGACAAGGACCACTGTAGAAAACTGCAGGGAAATCAGACAGATTTAATTGTAAAATTCGCACAGATACAATTCAAGAACAACGAGGTTCGTCGCCTTTGAAGAAATTACTGCAAATAAGTTGGATGAGCTTCTTGCGAGAGAGTAACCATAATTCACGTTATGTAAGAGAGAAAATGAAAGGTTTCAGCCGAATCATGAAAGCAAAAGTTTGTGAAATTATGAGAAACGGTACAGCCAAGAAATAAGCGAGACCTATAATCAAATCCAATAACAGAAAGATAAAATAAGTCACCTTTACTAATTTATATCCTTTAGAGAACAACCAAAATACTGAGTGATTGTTTTGGTAAAAATCAAAGGAAAATCCATTCACTAACTATCATCTTTGTTGCCATGAATTTAAACTCAGAGCTATGAAAAATTTCAAAATAAATGCTTATTTTATTAGATTATTAAGAAACATTCCTGTGAATGGAAACTTAAGAAATTATTAAAAGGCATGTCTATGATTTATATCCTAGCCAACAAAAGTCCCGTTGATACTCAACGGGGAAATAATAATCGATAAATACAAATTAAAGTTTAATTGTATCTCAATAGAACTATAGATAATTAATGCTACAAATGAGACGCGGAAATAACTCCTATATCAGCTTCCAGTTCTTCTTGAAATGCTAAGAATCTATTTTTTAGATCCAGCTGGAATTTATTCTTATTTTCTTTTAGTTTTTTTATGATTATTTCAAGTTTCTTGAATGAAATCAACTTCCTGCACTCCATTCTGAGATTAATCTTCATTCTGCATGTTACAATTCTGTGGTCACCTCCAGTGTTAAAGTTGTTCAACACTTCACAGTCTGCTACTGTGTAGAGTTTATTGACCTATATATAATCTATTTCAATTTTTACTCCGTTGGGTCCTCTCCAAGTCCACTTCCTTTTTGGGTTCTTCTTGAAATATGTATCTATAATGTACATATTGGTGCATTCAGCAAACTCTACCAAGCGGTGACCACTCTGGCCTCTCCCGCGATGTCGCCTTTGGCTTACTGTTGACCTACAAGAGCGTTAAAATCGCCCATAATTACTCTATAATAGTGGGCTTCCTTTTCATGTTCAGTGCCCAGAGTCTGATAAAAAATTTCAATATTTTTTCATGTATGCACACACACTTTTAATCCACCCAAAAATACATAGTTTGGATACTCTCCTTCCGGAGGGAATGCCCTTCATCGTTTGGTTTACAAGCAGATTATCGATCCCTCCTTCTTTTTGGGAGTATTTTATAGAATTAGGTCAGAATCTCCAATTAGAGAGTTTCGCTAATTAATAACGAGCGACACTTTGAAACAAAATGGTGGAAGTGCATATGGTGTATCTGAAGGAATGCAATAACAAGAAGGCCCACTTGAGGGTATTCTCAAAGCGGAAGCGAGGCTTCGTCCCCAATCTCTTTAATTGGATCACTATTTGTGATGAAACTCAAGGTGACGAGGATTTTCGACGGTGGTGGCTTCTCATCGGTGGCAAATGAATACAAAAGGAGGTATTTGACGGAGAAAGGTGTCAATTGATTAAGCCATTATCAAGGCTTTACAGACCATTTCTGGAAAACAGGGAGAGAGTAACATGTTATTTACTTAATTATTTATTACCTTAATACGTCACAAGTGGACAAATTTCCGGTGGTAACGTCAAAGAAGTAAAATAATTAATATCATAGTTGATAAAAAACTATTATAACATATACATAACAATGCTTAATATAAGAATAGTAAAATAATTAATAAAATAATAAATATAATAATAATAAGTATAATAGTAATACTAAGAATACTAGTAAAAAGAATTACGGCAAATATAATTGTTACCATGATATCCATGTAAGTGCATTACAATTCATGCAAGATATTCGAGGATTCCTAAAAGGCCTTCTGCAGCGGTTTCGGTAGTCCCCACCGCACATCACCTTACCGTACATTTCATCCATGATATCACATAGAGCGGGAAAATACCAATTTATGGTGATAACACTACATATGTAAACAATAGAAACACTAAAGTCGTGGAAGAAACAAAAACAATAGTTGAGAAAGGACAGTATTACAATGTGTAGGTGTAGATAAAACCTAATTTTATAAATGCTCCTATAATTTAGGGTCGACAGAAAAAGAAAGAGAATTGAATGATGCGAAAGAAAAAAGAACATATGATAATTTAAATGTCAGTAATGTCAAACGGGTACTTCTGTTAGGAAAACGACGGTTTAAAAGAGAAATTAATCATCAGATATATAAACATCATTAATAATCAGAAAGGGAATCTAGCAACGAATACAAGTAGAATAGGTCATATTTAGTCGATTGTCATAAAGCGGAGTCAAAGAATAGAGTACTATGATACAATAGTAGTATTGGGTAAGAAATGAGCGACTCTAATTTTCACAATTTTGAGAAAGTTTGTAATGTTGTGTTAAGTAGAAATATAAGTTGCAGAGGAAATAGAATGGAAAATATAATGTAGATCAAGTAAGGGAGTACTTGGATAGAACAGGGAGGATAAAGTGAAAAAAATACAAGGAAAAAGCAAAATGGTCCATAATATCAATAAAAGCACAACGAAGGCAAAGAGGGATATTTCTTAATTTATTTTCAAAACGCATACATGGGAAGAAAAGCTTAGTATCAATAATGACACCCAAATTCTTTTGCTGAGATACTCTTGATGTCAATCAGCTTATGATTGAATTCAACCGGCTTTTTAATGGGAACATACATGACATGGCAATTCCTAAGTTGAAATTAATTTATACGAATGTAAATATAAATAAAATTTCCTTTAAATATAATATAAGGAATGAATTATATTACTGCTAGAGTATATATGTAGAATATTCATCCCAAAGGCTATTTTCAATCTTAGCTACTGAAATACGACTCAATTGAGGTGGTTTCCTCACCAATCAAAAATGCTATAAACGGGACAAGTCCACGTAAGTGAAGCCCAATGACAAGTAATAGTTTTTTATAAAAGTCATTAAGACTTCGTCAAAGCCATTCAATATCACTCATACCTCGATAGATCGCTATGAATGAGTAGTAAAAGTAAATGAAAGATATTTTTTCCTTAGTCTATACCGAAATTCGAAGGAAAATGTAGAATTTGTCAAGATATGGTAGAGAACGAACGCTTTAGTTTCCGAATATTAATGTTATTTTATTAAAACGGGTTGATATGGGTTAATTTAAAAATCATCAGTACTTCTGAGGAAAGCGTTTCTCGGATCAATCAACAAAAATTCGTGTAATCATAAAGATGGCAAAACAAGAACGCTCTTCGGAACATTGGAATTCTATAAAAAAAACGTAAGCAAAATTTCCGCAGTATTACTACATCATCCGATTATAAGCGGACCAAAACTATTATTTAAAGCTTACATAAGAAGTGGTTCAGTGATCTCTTGGAGAACTTGGTTTATTCGGTGAAAGACTCAAATCTGTACATTCGCTCCCTGTATAAGTAACTCTTCAGTTGATCACAGAGGTTCAACGCAGGCAATTTCGGATTTTGTAGCTAATTCAGCCTTTGGTTCCCGTACCTTAGAGCGTTGCAAAAGAACTCCCATCACAACGAGCTCATTCATCCATGGAAATTGACTGTATTTTGTGTATTGCAATGCACAGAAATGGAGAAACCAATTCCATCGAAACTTTTTTAAATAAATACGTTATAGATGTGAATAGGACAAAAGGATGCTCGCCTCACGAAATTTATGTAAGTGAAAGAAATAATATTATAAATATCCATTTCGTTTCGAAGTTGAATGTTGTCGTGTAATTTGGTTAAACGTTTTAAAAAATATTTACTGAAGAAAACATATTCTATGTAAAGTGGATGAGTTCGTTGGTGAAAACATGTTTTGTTAAATGAGAAGGTAAATCTGTAAAAATATTACTAAGGGTTGTATTTTTTGTAGAAGTATGTATTGTAATTGTGATCGAATTGTAATTGTTCAGTATATGCGATTTTGCAATTGCTATAAAACATATATGATGTAACTGTAATGTATATTTGATAATGGCTAATACATGATTGTGTATATTACGTTGGACCAATACACATAGTATTATTTCCATTATTATAACAACCTTTAAGCATAAGAGAGGGCAGAAGAGAAGGCTTGGATCCGAGTTTTTTTGCCATGAAATTGTTTTTACGGATTTAGAAATTTCGATACATAAAGTATCTTTGAAAACATACTTGCATATTCATAAATGATACTTATGACCATCCTTTAGAAAGAAACATTGACATATAGTAGAATACATGTTGTTTACCTGCTGAGATTTTTGCATGAATTTACGAAAAAGGCCTAGAAATAAAGAAAAGCAATCAAATACTTCTTAATTCCCAGCAACAATTCGTAATGAGTTCTTTTCTAGGAGTATCGTAATGGATTATTTACCACCAAATGTTCGTTCTATCCTCATGTTTATCTTCTATGTTGTTAAGACTGATTGTGAGATTGCGTTTCTCAACAGCAACAACGGTCAAATTAATATTTCTACGGAAAGTGGTACCAATACAGGTAATGTTTCAAGAAATATCTGTGAAATTATTATAGAATTGAAGATCTTTTATGTGTAAATCAGGCACTGACTTCGGAGAGCTTGATATTTAATTCAGTTACTGAATTAAAATTATTGGGAGTTGATATTTCGGAAAAATGTCGATAGCAATTGATTCGTAAGTGCAACATATCGTATTCCAACTCAGTATAATCCCATCACACTTTATTGACAATTTTAGAATACTTTCTCAACTAGAAAGACATATATTTTCTTGGTATATTGTCTATTTTTGGAGAAAATCCATTCCGAGGAGAGAAACCGTGGGATCAACGCAATGTCTTTGAGGACATATTATCTCGTTCGCTTACAGAGCCATATGTTGAGAGTGGAGCAATAAACTTATATTCCACAGTGATCACGGAGACCATTTATAATTAGACTCATTAGATGCTAGTCAAGTTTTCCTATGATTTTAGCTCATTCTCCAAAGTAGGTTCTCATTGAAAAGGCTCTAGAACTTTTACTTGAGCATAATAATTTTAATATTTAGCAAAATGATTGAAATTTACAAATTGTATTGATTGGGTATTTTTTATCCTTAGTTAAATAATTTCATTTTCAGATAAAAAATTAGCGCTTCGGGCTGTTCTGTATCCGACCTTCCAAAAGACACATTTATTTATATTTTGAAAATATGCAACTAGACAGTCATTTGAGGGGCAAATGAAAACGCCTGGCATTCACCTCGGTGAAACCCCTTCCAAAGCCACTATGTCATACAAAGTTACTTAACTATAATACTATTACAACAATTGTGCATTACGTCTTACAATTTCAAATTCTTAGCATAACAACATAGCTATATGTAAACTCCAATAAACCTTCAATACAAATAATACCGCTGCGTATAAATAACCGATTTATTCCTATTACGTCGAGCAGATACGTGGCTAAGATATCATATCATAAATGCCTATACAATCAGATAACCGCTACTAATCCCTAGAGGTCAAACTCGATATTTCTGCCGGGATTTCCAAACACGTGCAATCACCATCGCTTGGCTGGAGTAAATTCGCAATTCAAGCTTATGACCAACTGCTAATACACTTGCTTTATCCCTTTACTGTGAGGTGAACTATGCGAGCCAGTATTACCCGAAACGTACACAAAAGCTCCATCCGAGGGCTTCAACCAATTAAATGGACCGTATTCAGAATCGCTTCAGATACCCTTAATGCTCCACAAACTTCTCTCGTCCCGTAGTTCATATACTATCGTCATATATTCCCACTTTATTCTTAGTAAAGATGCCAAACGTGTTCGCTGACCTTCCACGGAAACAGTATTTCACCTCAAACCATGAACTTGCCTCTCTTGATGACTCATTGAAATTTATAAATGAATATTAAACATATTCCAACTTACAGAAAAACAAAAATACTAAAAAACTGGCGAATTTTTTAAAATTGTTTTGAGGCCATTCTCGGTGCGATCGATCAATCAAAATCACGGTGTTTGCAATTGAGGTGATCTTCTGTAGTATCAAAAGAGGAAATGTTACCAAACAACCGTGTGTTCAACGCCAGGTGGGCGAGAAATTCTACCGTGTAAAATGCATTACGATAACTTTTGACAATTATTTTGAATGCTTTCCCGATAACCGGAAATTATATAACGGATTTTACATAGAGATAATTCATAAATTTCATATACACAGTTCGCCGTTTCTCTAATGGTCCTCGGTTCGATGCCAGAACGTCATTTTAATTCAACCATGCATTTCAAATGGGGATAACAGGATCTTATTTTAGGACCTTCCCGATAAGATGTTCCCGATGTTGAATCTAAACTTTGGAACATGTCAGAACGGCACTTTTCTAACATTAGTATGCAATTTACTCTCACGAACGGGTCCTGAGTTCGACAGCAGTCTTTTGCGCGAATTTTTGAAAACTGTATTGAGGCCTTTCTCGGTGCGATAGAGTATTCAAAATCATGGAATTTGCAGTGGTCTTCTGTAGTACCAGTGGAAGGAATTTTACCAAACGGGTGCTGGTTTGGCGCCAGGTGTGTGTGTGCGTGCATGAGTGTCTGTGTGTACACACGAGTAAAATTTGCTAATCGGTGAATATTTACCAAAATATCCCATTGAGCTCGGAACTTCTTGCATAAACATTCCCTAGTTCACATCAGCGTATATCGAAACGAGAAAATATATCCCGTCTGATATGGAACCAAGGTCTATTACCATAATTGTCGCCGCAGATTATGCTTTGGTAAATACCCTTCTTACCGTATGCTGAATCTTGAGTTGATATCACATCGGGAAGGTCCTCAAGTACAATTCCGAATTTCCCATTTAATTGAATGGAAGAATGCAAACCGAGGGTCACCAGGGAATCTGCTTTTGTAAAACAAATTTATGGCTCCAACCAAATGCCGGGTTACGGACTTACTTCGCGCGAATTGCCTCTGAATAGTTCATTTTCCCGCCGTATAGTATATATCATATGGAAGAATTAGGGCGTTCTGGAGCCGATTCCAGAGCTTTCTCATAAAATAAGATTCCATACTACTGTTTGGTAGGAGTACCGCGGATCGATTCTAAAATTTAATGTGCATATCATATCGGGAAGTCCCTCAGCCGTAATTCCGGATATCGAACAAGGTCCATTACCGTGTACGTCACCGCCCAATAAGTTTCGGTAAATACCCCTCTTACTCTATGTTGAATTTCAAGACGATGTCGTATCGGGAAGGTCCTCAAACGTAATTCCGAATTTCCCATTTGAAATATATGGTAAAATCGAAAAGCGTCGAACCATGGCACATCATGGAAACGGTTAATCATGCATACGAAAGCTTTTTATAACCGATATCCACATTTTGGTGATCTGTGCATCGATTATAATCCATGACGAGAATAAAAATCCTTAATAATTGCCCTTCCATATTATACTTGTAATTTAGAATCTACACTGGATATCCTCTCTTAAGACACGTCTCCAGTTAGTACGACATTTCTTTCTAATTTAATTTTGCGAGAAAAATAAAAGCTCGAAACGATAAAAATTAACTTGTTTTCTTTAGGGAAATCAATCCGAGCGATATTGGATCGAACCCTGTAAAATGAACTAATAAGAATTCCATGAATGCCACTACATTCCTGGTCTCAGATGACACATCCAAATCTTGACACAATTTGGGCAAATCTGTGACTAACATACAAATCGATAGAATTTGTGCATTATCCACATATTCCATCAATTACTTTGTATTTATTTATTTGCCTTAACTTGGCCATTGAACGTATGAGGGAAGGGAAGAAATTGACCATAATTTGCCCAAAGAGGAAACCCCTCAATACCTTCCGTGGACAGTACCCATCTTTTCTACGCGGAAATACAATTTCTTACACGATATACACAATTCATTTAGTAAACAATAATACGTAATATACGTACACCATACATAATAAATTGGTATTTTACATAAATAGAAAACTACAGCCATATACAGGAAGATAATAAAGGATAATTGGAGAAAATATGGAAACATCCAATTTAGATTTTAGAGGTTTTAGGTTTGAGCTTTCTTTTAAAAATTTTAATATTTTTCGTCATTGGAATAATAAGGTCCATCATTCCATTCTCTTACACCTCTATTAATATTTCTATACATCGGTCATGGTACTACAATGGCGCTGCATTAGATGTCTACTGGTGCTATGGAAGATTGACACTCAAGATATTTTGAGAAAATAAGAATAAAGAACCACGAAGCAATGATGATGACGGAGGTGCATGATTACGATTTCAAGGCTGTATCGATCCACTTTTGGGTCGGCGTGCCTCATTCATACACCTGTTCTTTCACGTTACACCTCACTAGGGTCATACTAAAATGAGCACTCTGTTTTTAGCGCGACTATATTGGCACGTCTGAGACATGCGATTCCCATTCATTTTTTCTCCTTAATTCAGGGCAGCGATTCTTAAATAAAATCAGTTCCCTTTTGGATTAATTCAACGCAATCCGTACGTAATTTGAATGGCGTCCTCGAGATTCGATCGGCGGTGACCTCCGGCGTCGGCGGCAGCAGCTCCCTTTGACCCGATCGATACGCTACCCATTTTATCTGTGCCCTTTGATATAAGGTCAAGGCGAATGCGTCCAATATGCAAACTTTTTTATATTGCATTTGTCGGAGAGAAAAAGGTGAGATGCATGAGATCGACGGAGCTGAAAATCGGAAAAGAAGCGGAATCTTGAAGAATGGTTTGTAAACAACCGCAAAAAGACGTTCGCAGACTACGCTTTCTAATGATTCATTCATTCGCTTTAAAATCCTTTTATTTTTGCGAAGATGCGTGCCAGAGTCCTCGAAAATCTACACGTACGCTTCACGTAATTCTTTTTTTTTAATATTTTATTCGTGACGTAAGAACTCATGAGTTGAGACCTCACTTGATGGAATTATTTAGAGAAATGAAGAACATTGTTATTCGGTAAACCAAAATATTTTACGTTTAATACGAGAAAAAGGGTTAAATATGATTGCACGTAAAGACCTGCATCTAACATAAGAAAATACTCGAGAAGAAAGAGACTTGAAAAAGGAGGACTAGCCGATCTTTTAATTGGCTAGAAGATCTCCATTATGGCTGAGAATTTGTAATCATACTAAATATGAAAGACAGGCTAAATGAGTAGAGCAGGCGATTGAGAGATTCGAGTTCCGCTCCTCTTCGACATCCGTTTCAATGCGACAATTCTCCTCTTGTTTACCTTTTTCATTCATTACAATGAACTCGCGGAATAAGCGCGTAAAGGATAAGCTCGTGTTTCATAAAACAGTAAAAGAAAAAGAATTTTCAGCATCTAAGTGAATACATATTTCTCACTGAAGAAAAAATAAAGTACAATTAATAGGTGATAAATAATTTTGCCATATTTTGACTGTATGATATGGAAAATTATCAAATTCTGAAGCGGGTAAAACCGGGATGTTGCCTTAAAACATCGTTTTAGTTAATTTCATGTGCTTAGAAGACTCTCTAAGTGTGTCATTACTTCATGAAACTTTGCATCAAAGTATTTACAAATAACGAAATGTTTCTATTGTGCACTATATTTTTATCGGAGTTTTTCCAACAAACAAGCGTAGCTGAAAAACCGAGACTTTACGTTGAACCAAGTGTCCAACCAAAACGAGGCATCTGGTGAAATGCAGCGACATTAAATCAAGTAGATAAAATATACTTTTCTTCACAAATATGACATAGAAACAATAATAATGAAGCAATGATCGGCATTACGTCTATTATTTACTCTAAGCTGCAGAAATTGAATGAAACAGTTGTCAACACCAAGGTTAAATGAATTATTTTTCCGATAGCAAAATATGTCATCGATTTACTGTTTCATCGATTTTCCAAGAGAAAAGGAAAGCTGTTATGACGACAAAATGGTTGACATGCTAGTCCTCAGAGAGACTTCCATTCAAATCGCTATTTTTAAAATTGCACCCTCGGCAATTGAGGAAAGTAAGTCTACTGGAATAGGCTATGCCCAACCAATGTGACTAATTTGTGAAGAAGACAGCTGATGATTTTCATTATCACAGAGTAGTGAAGTATCTATGGGTCACATAACCTTCCATTGATCTTACTCCTCTCCGAAACATGCAGAGTTAAAGAAATCAAATCTACGCAAGTGTTACACATCCTTCCTTCGAGGAATGTACATTGTTCTGTTTTTTCTTAGCGTGAAACGCGACGGCCAACTATATTCCATAATAATAATACAGTAGAACATTTAAAACGCTGCATACACTAGTTTCCTCCACACGTATAGTAAACGCATAGTAAAGATACCGCTTAAGTCGCTCTAAAAGCCACTTATCAGGCAGGTGTTTCCCTTTCTTAGATGCGTTTCAACACCTCCTGCGATAGGCCGAGAATTGTTTACATAATTATACTTTACTTATATATCTGGTAAAAGAACCGTATCATTGTAGAGTTATTTGAGAGAAGAGCTACAATATGAAGTAAGCACGGAAGAAGCTCTCTTCGTACGAAAAGTAGAAGGCCAATGCGAAAAATATGACAATTAGACTATAAGTTATTAATATTTTCTCACGGAATGTTTATGTACCGATTCCTGTAGCTAGTAAATTAAACTAAACATTCCTCTTCGTTTTTAAGACGTAAAACACTAATTTTGAGATAAAAGAGCCAATAAACTGTTTCTGTAATGCAAAAGAAATAAAAATGTACAATATGACGTCTATGTCGCGATGCAACTTACAGCAAGGTTATCCCTAGGTTCACTGAAAAACTTTAAACCGGGTTTTACTATATTAATAGCTCTCGATGGCAAATTTTAACGTTCAAGGAATAAAAATAAAACATGCCTCATAAGATGGAAAAGAGATCTTTCGCCCCTGAGACTCTCCTTTCCTCACTTCCCCTTTAAATCTCTTCTCTTCCTACATATTTATGTATCCTTTCTCACTTCAATCTCAGACATCTTCAACGATTATTGAAGGTTTTTAATCTTTCTAACTTTACTCATTCGCTTCACTAAACACTTTTATTTCTAAATGATTACTAAGACATTTTCTTTGTGTTCTTTTGAGAATCGAGCAAGCAGTTGCACGTAAAACCTATAAGGATTTACATAACAATGCATCGATTTTCTTCACCGTTGGTTTGACATGCTGTTTTCACTCGTCTAATACGAGTAAATAAAATTGGAATATGACTGTTGATGAATAAGAGGTCGTTAGCTGTTTGTCGGGGCTTCAAGGTCCAGAAGGACCAGTGAATGCCGGTGTTGTCACCTTCTAGATAGGAAACACCCAATGCGCATGTCGATACCCATCCTCAAGGGTCATTCCATGTGACTATGCCATTCTACGTCTGACCCTGAGGATGGAAATGCATCTCCTGGAAGAAGCTGGCTCCGAAAATGGCAAGTTTTCAACCTCAGTTTAGTTAAAACGAAATTCAAAATAACACGAGTAGCTACTTATGAACGTTTTCACTCAACACAAAAAATTTCCCGCTTCAACATTAATTTATACTGTTATCTCATGACAATAGAGATTTAAAATATTCGTTGAACGCGTTTTCGTTTTGCTCGGCATTTTTTTCATAATATATCTCTCGTGTTGAGCGGGTGAATCCACTTTTTCTTCCCTCCGTGTGTTTTGTTGACCAAATAATAGAGAGACAAAATTTAAATGAGATACAGCCTCTTCGGAGGACGAAATGTTAAAATTGGCGCCATAAACTATTGATTTTTCCCTCCGAAACGCTGACTTATAATACGGAGTAAAATAACAATGTTCTCTCACCAATGACTATCAACATCACTGAAGCGTGTACTATGCCCAATGTCGATCATATTTCATAACATAATAGATTCTGTAAGTATGAGAAAGCTTTCAATGGAGAAACATACGTGATTGTACGATAAAACCTCTCCTGTTATTATATTATCGGATTCGGTATTTCAACCAGACGTATAGCCGTTTTCTTACAAAAGACACGCAAGATAGACTGGTTTTTAATGAGGCTCCCTTCTTAAAACATAGAGAAGAAAGAATTCCACTCCTTTCTTTCTTGACATTTCCTTGTCTTCCCTCTCTTCTTTCCCCTCTAAACTGTCACGTGCCTGATGACCTGCATTGTAACGCAGACACCACTATCGATCGACAGTTGCGTTTCTGTCCACGGTGCAGGTGGATTTCAAAGACGCACACACGTGCATGAACAGCCACACCCCCTTACGTGAATGGGCCACTCCAGAGACACTGCGGGGGGATGCCTTACTAATTATTATTTACACTCAATCACTTACGCTTCATGATTAATAAATATTAATAAATTATTATTATACATCAAAAAGTAATATTAAAGCATATTAAAAACAAATAATAATAAATTATAATTACTATTATGATATATAATTGTTATTTACGCATAATAATAACTATTTATAATTTTTTATTTTTGTTTCACATACTGAAAGGTTTCCAGTTTACATTGGAAGTAATAACAATAGAACAATAAGATATTGAATCGAAACTTTAAAACCGGTCAGAATGGCACTTATCTAACATAGATATGCAATTGTGTCTCACGAACGGGTCCTTAGTTCGACGCCGGTCTTTTGCGCGAGGTTTTAAAGATTGTTTTGAGCCCTTTTTTGGTACGGTACTGCACTCAACTGATAGCTTGCAGTATGCCAGCAACTTTTACTCGTATACGGATACTTGTTGGCAAATAAATACTACAAGCAAACTATATATACAAACTAGTGGGCAAATTAATACAAACTAATGGGTGTAAACTAGATTCCGATACAAATAAACACGGAAAGATATGAATTGTAGGGAAAAACTCCTCACCTGAAGGTTGATGGAGAAAATTTCACTACGCAGTAAAACACATGCAGTAAAAAAAGATAATTATCCTAAAGTCAACTGATGATGTTAAAATAGGTGATGAAAGGGACTAGAAATATATTTTTCGTTGTATCTATTACGTTTCGACGTAGCTGTCAATGTAACAAAAGAGAAGAATTCATATTTTATCCAGATTTCATGTCAGGAATGAAAAATTTGATACAATATATTCGGGTGAAGTATATATTGGGCGGGTGCAATGTTCCGGTTAAAAATTCTTCTTTGGCGAACCGTCAAAAGTGAAACGTAATTTGAATGTGAAGTTATGGGTGAAAACTCTAAACGTGGAAATATCCGTGGTTGAACCAACCTTTGACTCTCATAAGTGAAACGTTCTTGAGCGAACCGCCCCTGGGCGAAAAGTCTTGGGTGAAATGTCTTCTGGATGAACTATTTCTTGAGTAACGACCGATAGAAGGAGGGAAGAAAAGGGGAAGATCTAGTTACGTTCGTTCGAGGAAGCAACTGGATTTGGAGTTTTTGGTAGAGAATGCTGAGGGAGAAAACATCGCACTCCCCAAATTAGATGGAGCCTTGTATCTCTCTCCTCTTCTCCAAGTATCTGTTTTTCGATGGGCCTGATAATCACCTTTCTTAAACCGCGTGAGTTTGCGTGACGCACGAAAATAACGAGGAGTTTTCACAAAAGAGCGTGCCATAATGAGTGAACAAGATCAGCGAGAACAATATGAAATGGGAAAGTGGTTCTCCGCTCTGTTCTTTGCAAAAATTATTCCGTCTTTATGAACTTCGCTACAAATTTTGGATCTGCCATAGAACTGCAAAATATCACGCAAGCCCTTTAGTTAATTAAATACTTCCCTCTAATTAGGAGGAAGGGAAGATTCTCTTTTAAAAATTAAAACAGAATGACTATATGCTTGATCACTTTCAAGAGCAAAAGTTGAATAAATGTGGAAATCGGGAATTGAAACGGTAGAATAACTCCGCATTGAAAATAATGAAAACTGGGACGTGATCGTCATAATTAAATAGGGAATTCCCCCGTAAAAGTGACAGAAATTAATTTAATTTACAGAAAAATGTACTACTTCTATCGCAAACATCTTCTGAATAATTAACAATTCCTTACTGATACAGTGGTTTTATGTAACGTAAATGAAAGAGGAATTACTTTCCTCTGAAATGTTCCATTTTGTCCCCCTTAAAGTTAATGTATAGCTTCCACAAAAATATCAATGTGAAGTGTATTTGTTTGTTTTGTTGCTAATTATGTTAATACAAATTAATCTATTAACTGGGCAGTGAGAATCTCCTTGTTCTCGAGTTTTAGGCAAACATCCACACACAACTTAATTTATAAGTTTTATAGCTTAATAGTATACTTTGTGAACCATTTAAACGGTTAAAATTACGGCAATATCAGATGATATCAGAGAATAACAAACTTTGCATTAAAATATAATGACTCTGAAAACACCCTAAACGAGTGAAAGGTTTAAAAGCAGCCATCAGTACGTATCAGCAAGGAAGAGTAAATGATGCAGACGAAGGTTTTCTTCCTTCGAAAAATGGTTCCAACAAAGAAATGGGCGTTGTGAAATTGCAATCTTCTGCACCGAGAGCCAATCACCGACCAAATTCAGCAAACAGAATTATTCAGTTCTAACGCTGACTCTATTTTCTTTGGTGAACTGGATTACGCTAAGCAAAGCATTATGTAAGGAAGAAAAATGAAAAAGAATAAAATTTTCAGTCGATACTTCCACGAGTTATTTATTCATTTTCAGCTCAATGAAAGAAAAAGGTATGTAAAATAAGGGAAATTAATATAAACAGATATTATATTACGCAAGTAAATTCGCATAGGAATGATGAAAATAAATCAAGTTTCTGAAATATTTACTCCGGGAATTGCACACGTCTGATTTTTCTGAGTCCTAAGAAATAAGGCAATACAATTTTAAATACTAAAAGTGATATAAATATGATAAAACGAAGCCTAATTCTCGTAATTTTTAGAAAAGACCGATATTCTACGATCAAAGTAGGAATCCTTATTCAATATCCTTTCTTTGGAGAGGATAATTTCACTTCTTCACAAATAGCATTACTAATTTAATCCTACATCTATTTTCCCCGTTGAGAATAAATGGGCAATTCAGCTAGTGTATCTCTTTTCTGTTTCGTTTCTCAATGTTTACACGAATTTTCACGATAGCATGGAAAGGTGATATCCGGAATCTGAACAGGGACATATATATGTATCGGAGAATAACTGGATACTTATAATAATAATAATAATAAAAAGACTTTATTTAGGGCAATATTGAGACTATAAATTCTTTTTATTATTAATATTATAAGTATCCAGTTATTCTCCGATACATATATATTTCTTTATGGTAAATTTTCAACAATGAACTTGCAGTCTGCAAGCAACTTTTACTCATACAGATATATTCAGAGAATTAGCTGTTTGTAATAGATATATGCATGTGTATCTTAGGAAGGCCCGACTGACGTAATCGGCTCGACCTCTTATTCATTAACAGCCGAGTTTCAATTCCTTGTCTTTTAGCAAACACATATATCAAAAGGGAATAGGAAAGGCAGTATATCTTCCACGAGCATCAGATGCTGCGAACTCTCGCTTTATTCTTCAAATAAATTCAATTCCAGCTTGTAACGCCAGAGAGGGATTAAAATATAAGTAATGGGGAGAGGACCGCAATATCTCATGGCCTCCCAATCCGTGGAATGTCATGCTTTTTTCAATCGATTCCGCCGACAAGGATCACGAGTCCCCGTTAAATGGAATCCAATAATCCCATGAATGAAGTTCAGCCTTCTCTTGTTTATTCTCTTATACCGGTAGAGGGCGACCACATTTATGTAGATCTCACTTGCTGACGTCATCTCATGATCTCTTTTTATCTCACTAGAAGGTTGTTTTAGTCTATATCTAGGTTGTCTATCCTCGAAAACGAAGTCCTCATCATGGCATCCGAATACCCTACAGGTCAAACGCATAACATTCTATTCGATAATCGGTTATCGAACGTTTCTCATATAAATACACGCTTTGATTTACCGACGAAAACACTATCTGCGACTATTGTTTAATAGAAAAAAGGACGATATTTTCTCGTTGTTTCTCTTCCCCTATAGCTTATGCTAATTTTGTCTTGCGAGTGAGAGTACATCAGTAAGGCGTATGAGTGCTATATAATAAGTAATTGATTAAAGCGATTAGAATTATCTTATATATCATTTCTAAACATCCATTTTCGTTGATCAGCGCTTTTCCCTCTTACCGTTCCATGAAAAACTATAAATGACACACCATTTTAAAGAGAAAGTTTCCGCCTAAAATTAGACAAAAATTAATAGTGCACCATTAGGTAAATGAAGAACAACTAAATAAAATATTACATTTATATTAAATATAATTATGAGCACGGAGGCATAAAGGGAAAACAATTTAGAAAGTGGATAATATTAGTAAATGGAGGAGGGTCATCTCATAAAGTAATGAGAAAGTGCCGAAGAAAGTATAAGAAGAGAATAAAGGAAATATGGAAGTAGAAAAGTACTGTAAGCAGAGTTGGAACGAAATATTTTGGATGGATGCAATGGGTGTATGTGTGCCATTAAGATTTGTTATTTTTAAGTCTCCCTTCATTAGAATTTAGTCGAGTCACACCAGTCCAACAACCATCAAAAATAGGAAGGTACGTATTTTACTGCCGAGGACAGCATCTTCAGAGGTGGAGAAGTGACTGGTAACAAAAGTTAAATGTGACGATAGCCCAAAGAAAACAAAAGAAACGCTAAATAAGCTCGAGCAAGCCATACAAAGTTTTGTCGAAGTCTAAGTCGTTATTCATAATGTTGTCACAATTTTTGTAAATATATCAAGAGTCCAAACCAGAATGAACATTGCAGATTAAACTTGAATCTTGAATAGTTATATTATGATTGTATTCAGACATGTGTCTAGCAACAGCTGAATTCTCCGTCCTCCCATATTTGTAGTGCGCGATATGTTCTCTGGACATTGTAATGACCCTCCTTTTGGTTTGACCAATGTATTTCATGTTACAGGTGGAGCGAGAAATCTCGTAAATGCCAGATTTATGAAGCAGGCGTGCGTGTTTATGCTGTTGTGGATTAGGGATAAAATTATTGGAGGAAGCGGATTTTTTATGTATACCAAACTCCAATTTGATGTCTCTCCTGATGACTAAAACATCTAAGAAAGGTTATCTTGTTCAACTTCAACAGTGAAATTGATTGAAGGGAACACGTCGTTCAGCCAGGATAAAAATTTCTCAATGCTGCAGCATGAAACGTCAAAAATAGTAAAAAATGTCATCAACGTATCTAAGCCATATTTTGGTAAAATACTAAAACTTTTCGTTGCATAATTTCTCAAAGTGATTCATAAAAACGTTGGCAAAGAATGCAGGGAGTGGGTTTCCGATAGCTGTTCCAAAAGACTGTAAAATTTGTAGTTGAATCGAAAAGAGTTCTATCCCATGCATAGTTTGGTTAAAGTATTAATTCATCCACAACAATATTATCCATAACAACACCTAGAAATGCTCCAGCATCAAAGAACTGAATTATTCCCTAATTATTTCTCTGACTGCCTAACCAATTCTTCAAAGTCTCTCCCCAATGTCACCTCCCAGAATCAAATTTCTTCTATATGCAGTCATTCGTAATCTCTGATGAAGTGTCTCAATTCATTTCCAAGATCTGCCATTCTCTGATGGCATAACTCTTATTTGCAACTCCCCTAATCATTGCTTCCCACCCATTGGAAGTCCATCCATAAGTCTGGCCTCAAATCAGATGTGTCTAATTAATGCCATGTATCCATTTTACCCATTTTTTCCTCCATTTGTGAAAAATCATCTGAAACTGTTTTTATTAATTTACATCCCCCAATATCTCTACCATGACTTCCTTCCTGGCCACTCTTGTTTAACAAATTTAGCAGTTTTTCAAAATTAAGGCAGAACAAAATAACACACAATTAGACGCCATATTTTTAGATTTCTCCAAAGCGTTTGACTCTCTTGACTTATTAATACACAAACATTAACATAATAGAAAATTTTTACATTTATTATCAAGCTTCTTGACAAATTGCACCCAGTGCGTCTAAATCAAACGCCTCTGGTGTATCTCAGGTAATTTATTGAACCTCTTCGTTGATGTCCCTAAAGAGGAGAATATATGAGCAGATGACAGCAAACTCTTTACCAGAGTAACCAAGGTAGCAGATTGTAAACGATTTCAAGCAAGGTTAAATAAAGTATTCAAGTGGAAGGTTGACTGGAAATTAAATTTACGCATCAATAAATGACATATTATGTCCATGGGGTTAAAGAAAAACCCATTGAATATGACTATAAGTTAAATGAAGTCTCTCTTCCCAGAGTGATCCAACAAAAGGACCTGGGTGTAATAACTGAAAACAAGATAATATATTCTGAAAATATTGAAAATATAAAATCATGCGATGTGACACCTCCTTCCACAGGTCGACGTAAGAATGCCTCAACGTCACGGGAGGCTATTAGAGTTTCTGAAAATCGCTCACCTGCCGTTAATCCTTTCTGTGGGCGATTGGAGAATTCTTGAACCTCTTATGCTCATTTTAGTTGAATCCATAATCTGTATTTGCACATGGAAGGCTTCATGGAGATTGTTACAGCTAATTGTTGAATTCAAATGTTGTTTGTGGTTGTAGTCGATTTATTTTATTATTAATTTATATTTTCGAACATCAAAGCTGTTTAAATTGTAAACTAGTGCAGCTTGTAAAACTGTAGTTATTGGACGGAATTTTTAAATATCAATGCTCTTTAATTATATACTTATAAATTTGTACTGCTTTCTGTATTCTTTTAGTGGGAATTGAGGTGGGACTGTAATCACAATTAAGAAAAGAAACGGCCGCCTAGAACGTAGGCTAGAACAATACAGGCGTGAAATGCGGGTTGCATCACCAGAGTTTTCCGATCTCTTCATATCAGTATCAGTAGTGGGAGAGATTTTATCGCATAGTATAGAAGTAAGTATAACGTTAAATCGTGTACCGTGTATGTCGTGTATCGTAAACGTATATCAAAGTAAAATTCGTCGCAAAAAATCTATAAGACGCAAAGTTTCAGTTATCAGGAAACTCTCCATTAGGTGTACATTTATCAGATGTTCTGGAAGACTCAAAATCGATTCTACGAGAAATTTGTAATCAATGAGTGTTCATCGCGTGAATTAACCGAGATGCTATCTGAAAAGGATTTTACTGTTAAATGATAATCCGAAAAATTTTTAAATAGGTCAAAGAAGATATCAAAGTGACTATTTCTAGGAATTTTTCAGTTAGTTTCTTGCTAAGTTGCATGAAACCAAAGCCCAGCTTATGAATCCATTATCAAATTAGATTAGAAAGATATACGAGCGCATGTATAAGTCAAAGATATCAACCGTATGCGCTAGAAATTATTCGATTTCTATTCCGCTATTTTTCACCTGAGAAAAGGTTATTTTCTAGGAATGGCGGGATATGTTTCCTAAAAATATCGATATTTTGGTTAACTACATTTGATGGCATTGGAAGCAATAGATTCAGTTAATGCACGTCTACGTATGTCCGTTATGAGCAATCTCATTTCAATTGAGTTAAATAGATTTTTAACATACTATTGAACTATAATAGAATGAAAAAATGCTACAAATGTTGCGTTAGCGCAAGACTTATTGAAGCTTTACATTAAAATTAATTACATGTTTGCATGCATGTTTGCTTGGAGGCAATTCTTGCAGCAAGACGTTCCATTTTGGAGTTCTTAAAAAGGACGGTAGAATGGGTTATAGTAGTATTTTTCACAAAACACACTGTTGACTATTCCACGTGAAATTAGACAGAAATTGACTTACATTGCAATCTTTTAAAATTAACTACTTTTAATTATTTTCGCACTTCCATGAATAACATTTTGCGGCTAATTTTCACTCAGTAAAATTTCTTTTGCTAAGAAATTAATTTTTAATGAAAATTAAATTAAAATTTAATTAATTTCGAAAATTTTGATAAACTCGGAGAGCATGGGGCATTTTGAAGGGGTAAAAACTTTGAACAAAACATGTTATAGGCCTTCTTTTATCATTTATTTGTAGGGTTTAAATATATATTTGAAACTATTTACACAAGTCATACATATTGTTTAGAGCATTGTATGAATTTGCAATAAACATGCTATATGAAACCGGTCTTTGGCTCTTTAATTTTTAAATAAAAGCTTTAAAAATAAAAAAAAATTTTAGTTTGTTTCATTAGCCACACCTTAGATGTCTTGAGTAATATTATTATGTAATACTGGTTCTCTCTCTTTTAAGGGTGGTTATTTAAGGTTTCTTAAAATAGATTTTAACTACAGTATGTATCCACCAAACTAAAATACTACGTTCTAGTTTTTCTAGTTAGGTTGATAGCTAAAAACTGCGCTTGAAATCTATTAATGTTAACTATAAATCTAATAATTTCCAATTCGAGAGACACCACACGAAGACGAAGACTATTCTTTCAGTGCGAATACATATGATTTAATTTCTACATGATACATCGTCATTGATTAAAGAGTGTAGTGTAGATAAATTCATCATTCATGTCTCATCTGAAGATTAAAAACCGCGCATCTCTGCCGTTTTCCCTTTTCCTTTGAGTGTTTTACTTAAAAACCCATTCTCTATCTATTCTATGATCTATTATTTCCTCCGATTGAAGAACGCATTTCGTCCGCCGAAGAAACAGCCAACGACGGTGGGAAGAATAATTGGAGAGAATGCATGAGGAGAAGCAAAGGAAATGGTGAGAAGTAGATGCTGCAACTCCTTGTCATCATAAGGAGAACATCGTTGTGTTTACTACGAGGATTCGTTTTGCACATCTAAGGAGAGAAGATTTATAGGAAGAGGATAAATCTGCACATCTGCCTGGAAAAGGAGAAGCGGATTTTAAAAAACTTGTTCTGGAATCGAACCCAGGATCTTCCTCTATCCGGGAGGTTGCTTCATTCAACAAGGACCTGAAATTTTCTCAAATCGTTTTATGCAAGTCCGACTGTTTGGCTCCAGACAAACAAAGTGATGAAAGCCCCCCAACAGGGGTACCGTGACACTTTTTCCAAATCCGCTAAGCAACAGGGGTACCGTGAGACTTTTTCCAAATCCGTTTTTCCTTCTACATTTGTGTTAGTGCTTCTGAGATTCAGTAAATGACGACGTATTCACTACCGTTGAGATCGATCAAATCTAAGCGGTGTTGCTTAGGCATGACTTGATGCTACGCTTTCTGCTGTCCGTTTTGGATTCGTTATCTATTCGCACCATCATATTCGATGCTTCATTTCTAGTCTTATTGAATATATTGGGACACGTTTTTCATTTTATATTAAACTAGTCCAATATCAAATTATAATTTTCAATATTTTTCTTTGCGGTCACTATTGCTATCCTCTAATCAAGGTCACACTCCCCTACAACTCTCGAGCTATACCAATATTTCCACTATGAAAAGGCAATCAAGTTTCGTCTCAAGGAATATGTTGTGCGACGTCTTTGTGTTGAAAATGTTAATTCGGAAATACGTTATGGTTTAGAGAGATTTGTTTGTTATTCACAAAACAACATCGACTTACTGGACTAGCGGTGTTTCCTTCAAATAACACATCCTGGTAAATAGATAGTAAGTAGTGAATGGGTATAGACTATGAAGCCCATATTTGAAATTGAATAGGATATGCAAGCAATTTTATTAACTTGCTTAGATGATGATAAACCATTATTATCTGTAGATTTGGAAATAACCAGGTCTAGAAACGAATCTAGGCTAGGATACGGATATTCGTGTATTTTATACAATAACACCAGTCTTGTTAATCAACCTATCATCCTAGTCTTCGTAGAACGCTATATAATATTGAAGAACGACTCTGCAATTTCATTAATGATTTTACTCTTACGACCGGTTTCAGATATTTATATCATTTTTATAATTACTTAGTTTCTTAATAGAAGAATGCCGATCACATTCTTTCTACTTCAGTTTTAAAATTATCCTTCATTCATACATGCACTCAACGTTACAACCAATTGATTTAATTGTTATGACGTATGTGCAGCGGGTATACAAATTTTTAAAAAATTCAAAATAGAACCTAAGAAGATATGAGGTGAAGTAGTCGAATGCTATGGGAATAGTGTAATCTAAATCCCAATGGCTGTATCGGCCGATTAATTCGACTTTATGAATGTACATATGAACATCCCGGTGGAAAAATATTTCCACGGAATCGTGTATTAGAAATGAATTATTTATTCTGCAGAAACTTATTTAAAACTAAAATTTGACATTTTTCGAACGATATTAGAGTAAGATTTTGAAATCCAATCTTCTTTAGCATTTTCCCCTCAGTAAATTCCTGAATATGCGATCTCATCTTAAAATAATTCTTGAAAAATAGAGCATTTAAACTGACACTGTAAACATACCTCGTAAGAATCGGTCGGCGAATTACAATGTAGTAATTCCACAGTTACTGTTTCTCTCCAAAATGATCTCAGTTGCGTCTATTTAGGAAAAACCGACAGTTTATAAAAGAGGCAAAATACGTCGTTAGGATGACCTGAATAAATAAGCGAATCGATCCCAATATAGGAAAATACCTTGAGGGATCTCAATTTTGGATTTAAGTTTCTATTAATTTCCTCCTGTGGGTCATCGAGAGATAAATCGGAAAGTGACGATAGATGTCGGTCAGATTGAGTGATGACCGGAATGATGGTGCCCTATAAAGGAGGATTCGAGAATATAGGATGTTTAAAGGTGCAACAATATTGCTGCCGTTAACTATTCCCGAAGAAAGGTGATGACAATTCCTTGTTAGAATTATTGAACAGCATATGAATCAAATTAATTAAACCAATTGATATGTTAAGTTGTTATTCGAGAACCCGAAAAGTTTTTCCCAAGAAAGTGGCAATTAATTAATTAAGTAACGGATGCGTGCGTGTTTATTAACGTGCTATCATTAGTAACCATTAAGACTCCTAATTAAACTGATTGCATTGTTAAATACTCATTCGGCAATGAAAGCCATAAACAATTGCCAGAGAACATCTTCGTTGACCCTGTCGTTTTGATCGTTAGAATATAGGTCGTTCTTTAACCAAATCTATGGTGAAGTGTTGATTATCAAACCGTTAAGAAAAAAGCAATAAATAAATGACAAGGTCGTCTTGATTGTTAGAATGAGCAAGAATGGACATTCACACTTGTTGCCTTGTTCATTCGGTAATGATCAATTGCCAAAGAGAACAATGATCACCGTGTGGATTTGTAGAACAATGGACCCTCCCAATCAGCCATTTCCATAATTAATTGAAGACACGGCAATACAGGTATGAAATATGGGTGAGAGAGCATCCATCGATTGTAGCGATTATCAGTGGGTGCCAGTCAATCTGGCAACGCCGCGGCAGCCACCCACGCGCTTCCTATTTATGGATTCGTTACTAGCCTCCCTCTGGCAAAACAAATTCAATAATCCCGATATTACATCAGTTTTGTTATCGATTCCGTTCGCTTTGATGTGTTCTGAATCGGAAATAGATGTCGAGAAATCGCGATGACCGCCGAAAAAGGTGCGAAAAGATGTATCAAATGTCGAAATTAGGGGGCGAATTAGAAAGGTCGATGACCTTCATCAAACCAATTACGTCGCCAAAATATCGGCCGATTTAACACCAAAATTCGCTAATTAATATGTTTATCTCAGATATTTGGCATATAACGATGGCAATCGTATTCCTGCGACGGGAAAAAATCTCAGCCTCAGCCGAGGTCGCATTGATATAAATATATGCTCAGTTTAGAGAAATTTCTAAATCAATGAAGCAGCGGAGGAAGAAATTTAATACGGAGCGATTGTTCAGATAGTTATAATTTTGGTCGATAGATAACAGTTATAGGCAGCACAATTCATCATCGAAGTGAGTTAGTTCCGAAGGAGAAGTATAGATGGCAGACCGAAGAAGCGGTCTCGATGAAACACGTTGAAGGATCGCCTCAACAGGAAATGCTTAAATATTAAGAAAAACTGGAGATGAAACAGCGCATTTCTAACAGTTAATCTTTATTTGATAAGCATATCGTCTTTCAGATTCAATATTTGTGAGTGGAATACTAATTCAACACCAAACAGAATATACTTCCACAAGGAAACTTTCTTTCACTGGAGAATTAATTGATCACACAACACGTACTTAACGTTGTTCATTAAAATAAATTATTTAAAGACTATTTTCATCGATGAGAAAACTTACGGGTATATGATCAGCGTACACACTTTAAATTGCGGAATTTCAAAACCAAGAAAGAATAATAATAATAATAATAAAACGTCTTTATTCGGGCGAGATTGAGACTGAATAGTCTCTTCTTACATACAGTGTACGGTGCAATACGGTGTTTACCGTCTGGAAAGCTGTTCATAAGGGCCGAAAAATAATAACGTATAAAATGGTGCGAATTCAATCCTTAATTAGCAATAGAATCTTATACTTAAAGTTGGAAGGTGTGCATATCTTCGTCTTGAAAAATAGAAGTTATACAGTTATGAAACTTGTTAAATGGAGCACAGATGGTGCTTTTTATTCATCTAGGGGTCTCCGGTTCGACCACCGACGATAAAAAGCTTTTCCATTAAAAATTCACGTTAAGTTCACTTTCGATAATTGCAAGCTTTCTTTTGCAAATTTTAACTATAATGAATACAACATGGTGAAGAGCACCGAAAGAAGAGAAATTTAATTATCAATTCATTTAATATTGTAATCAATCGTTTTTGGCCGTTCTTCGTGGAAAGCCATTTCATTCAATTATTTAATGTTGGTCATTGAATATTGTTTTCGATTCTAAATAGGGAAAATTCAGATAAAATACACAAATATTTTGTGCAGTCTTGAATATTTTAACAATCAGTTCACCTAATAAGCAAG
This sequence comes from Pachydiplax longipennis, assembly GCA_036926295.1. Taxonomy (NCBI): domain Eukaryota; kingdom Metazoa; phylum Arthropoda; class Insecta; order Odonata; family Libellulidae; genus Pachydiplax; species Pachydiplax longipennis. The sequence continues at coordinate 1,130,748 of JAVFKF010000082.1, read as the reverse complement.
TCAGTTTTTAAGTCCATGCATTGTCACACGTGCAGGTAATTTAGGCACAGTTAGTTAAGACAAGGTGAGGAGGCTATATGAAGAAGTGGTAATTTGTAAGCACAATGAAAAGTTACTATGCCAAATGTGCGACCAATTAGGAGCGTTTCTTATAAGGAGAGTTACATCTTGGTTTTTTCCCTGGGGTGTTTACTATGTCACGGGTGCAGTAGGTACGGTTGCTCTCTGCTGCGGCTCATAGTTGGGTCAACTGTCACCGCGCTCCCGAGGATATTCTTTTGAGGTTGCGGGGGTCGCTTGGCATCCATCTGCAGCATTGTCTGACTGACGAGTTCAGAGGAAAATAAGTGGACTGAATGTCGCACACTTCTGGTGTTCACTTTTCTGCTGCGGCGGGTGGCTCATAGGAGTGTTGAGCATTGTTTGTTTTGTACTTTAAAGTGTACTAGTTAAGGAAATGAGGCTAAAAAAGAATCAGGCGTACTTATTAATGTGGAAAAAGTAGCCACTATCTATCACTACGGTAAATCTAAATAATCAGGATTCACAATGCGACTCTCGGGCTTCTCACGACACAAATAATTTATCAATCGCGATTATAAATTGTAGGAGTGTCAAAAATAAAAGAACCGATTTAGAGCATTTCATTCGGAGTAACGATTCAGATAATATTAAAAGTACAGAAAGTTGGCTCACAGAAGATATTTGCGACTATGAAGTATTCCCGAAAGATTTTAAAATATTTCGTAAGGATCGTCAGGACAAAACGGGCGGTGGCGTAATTATAGGAGTTAAAAGTTTCCTTCAGAGTAGTTTACACACTTATTTAAATAGCAGCATTGAAAGCGTTTGGTGATTTAAAAAAAATTCCGCTAATTGTGAGATAATGGAGAACCCATCGCAAGCCCATCAAGTTGTACGTAACATATGGAGTCAAGCGAAAAATGTTTGTGTGAAATAGAAATTTCAACCAAAGATAACAATTCTTGTATAGTCAACATGTCCACACTGCGGTTAGCCAAAATATAATTCACGAGATTTAGTATTTCAACTTTTGGAATATTGGCGAATAAATTTTGCACATCAAAAGAAACAAATTTTGAATTATCACAGAGTTTGAGGGTTTTGAGTTTTCAGGTCAGCTCGATTGAGATCTCCACACTGTATTTCGGAGAAAATTAACTCTTTAACACATACCACAGTGGCCAAATTGTGGGTCGGATGTGATAATTTCAGACATCTTCCACTTTCCCTTCAAATGGTCTCTCCATTTATTTCATCTACGCCTTGTTTTTCCTCTCGATTTCACTCCTCTGAGCCTCACTCATCTGCATATAGAAAAATAATATTGAAGACATATTGAGGGCCTTTCGAGTTGAGACCTTAGCAAGCTGCCTCTTTATGTGAGAGTTTGACAGTCTGCACTAAAGGAGAGCAAAAAGAGCAGTTCTTCCGTTGAGCAGCCCATTCGCCTATGATGAAAGGCCCCAGGTTCGATTCCCGGTGGGGGCACATCTGTGACCTTAGCTGTAGAAGAACGTTTAACAACTCCGTTGGAAAAAACTGTCGGAAGGAGGCACAAATATATTAGGAGGTTTTGTGAAAGTTTACACTCTTGAGTTGTTACGAACGAAAGTATGTCTTAAAGAGACATACGTCAGACCCAAAAATTTAAATGTCAGCGAAATTTAAAATAAACAACTAATAATGATGAGAGAATTGCTCCTAATGATTGAAAGGGTGAAACTATTGACGATGAGGATTCATCTTCTGACGAATAAGAAGATACCTGAAATAAGGTAAGGATATATATTAATTAGAATTAAAATTTATGTTGTAAAGAGACATTTCTCTTGTTGATGTAATAGGAGTAAAATTTAGAACCGCGTTAATATTTGGTTCAGTTATTTTAATTAAAATGAATACGCATTTTACCAGAATGTTAAACTTTCTTAATCCCCGTCCATTGCGTAAAGCAGCGGTATCAAATCTATCTATCTATGTCTTAATATATATGTCTCGAGGATAATTAGCTAGAAATTAACATGAAAGATACTAATCGTTAGATTTCATATCACCACAGCGAAACTGCATTTGGGAATTCCACGGCGATGAGGCAGACCGCGCTTACGAAAAATCCACCAAATTTCCAAGTTGGCTCCTCAATTGAAACAGTTTCTTCACATCTAGATACTTCTGACTATGACGTGGTGACTTGATGCATTAAAGCAGTTTTTTATTTGTATTCCTTACTTCATCTTGGATATTGTCCGAAAAAGGTGTCCGCCATTTAATTGTTTTAAACGAACAAAAGCTCATTTTTGAATGCGGTCACCAAAACCAGTCAAAAGCAAAGAATTGTTGCAGATTGTCTCTTAACTGTTATTGCTACTGCAACAAAACTACTGTCCTCAAATCCCTTTCTAAATGTTTTGAGCGATTAAGCAATATATTAGCAATAAAAAAGCCTCTCTGTTAACTAGATATGTAATGAATAAGTTTCTATGTTAGTTTGAGAAAGAGGATGATGGATTTGAAAATTGTCTAAGATTTCATTGTTTATACCTGCAACCACCAATCTGGCGCGCACAGCTGTTGGCGTAGTAATGTTACAAATCGTCGAGTAACTAACAGAACCATAGCTTTTCTTTGTTATCCTCTTGTTAATAGATATTCAAATCAATCAAAATCTTTTTCATTTACTGTGAATTGGAAGTAATGCAGTGACATACTGTTTTTTAGCATAGAAAAGAATCAGTTAATACTTTCAAATAACTTTCGTAGCAAATGAAGCAATTATACTGAGGAAATCTTTAGAGCGAATATGAGGAAACATTTTGCAAAATTACGCCCATCAATATCATTCAAGTTTGATCCCCAAATTTTTCTGCAAAAATTATCAAAGAGGGAAAATGTCCGTTTTCGATCGAAATGGACTTGTCTCTTCTACACCAGTAAGTTTTTGAGTCCTTACGAAAACATTTTGGAAATCTTTTCTTGGCCGCAGAAACTCCAGTCCACTGAGCGCTTAGCTAGACCTCACCATAAAACCTATTGTTTCCTCCCTTCCGCTCACTGCGAGGCCCACGGTCGGGTAGAAGGGAAGGCTTCGGACTGTTTCGGTGTTGCCAAAATGTAATAGAAAGGCGGGTGGAAGGGGTAAAAACTGACATTAGAAACCCCTCAATCTTATGCACCACGGTCTTGAACCCTTATATTTGCTTCTAAGATCTTCGGAGAATATAATTTCACCTCTTCACAAGTAGCATTACTAATTTAATCCTACATCTATTTTTCCCGTGGAGAAGCAGCCGGCAATTCAGTTAGTAATATATAATTCGTAAATATTTTGTCGTGTAGCCAATACGCGCCTAACACCTGAAAAGGTCATCTCCATCCTCCCTGCACACTCTCTGGTCTTCAAACTTTCCCGCAATATTCAATGTATTTGGCGGAAGATTTCAAACTATAACCAGTATTCTCAAGGGTGCGCAAGATGGCGCTACATCTGCCGCTTCATCTGCCGCTCGACTTTGACATAATTTTCTGAAGGATCTTTGGGCAAAATCATCCAACTTGCAAAACGATTAGGCTGCAGTCGTCGAATTGCAATATTTCTTAGCGCGAAAGCATAACTGCGTCCTGAAGAAACGGCCATTGCTGAATCACATACCGACCTCCCCTACTAGTTTTCCTTATGCCACACTGGCATTGCCGCGTTCGGGTGAACGAAGGATCCGGCACAAGCGGGAAAGAAAAGAAAAGTAAAATAAAAGAAAAGAAAAGGAAGTTTAATTCCTTTTGGTATGTTTTGTCGGTCGTGATGCCCGACCGACGACAAAATTTTGAATTTCGAAAGCTTACCCTGATGATCGGAAAAGAAATGTTTGATAAATCTAAAAGTTATACTCAGTAAAACCCTGAGAATGTCTTCATCGCTGTGTAGAGGACACCCTATAATTAAGAGGTCCGTAGTAATATTGGATGTGTCCAATGTGGAGAAGACAGAGATTGTTAAAGTAAATAACTATAGGTGGACTCCAAGAGAAATGACTGTGGAGAATACTGATGTACGCAAAAGTATTAACTTCTTAAGGGATTGACGAGTGGTCACCTAAGAACGAAACGAATGATATTAATTAAGAAGTACTAAGGCTAATCGAAATGACGTATGATAGGACTCTACTAAGGGCATTTCTTATTGTCATGTACTTATCGATGGCATCAGACCGCTTATTCTAATATATTCGCGCATATTCATATGAGTTCGTGCACATTTCCTTCGTACAAAGACGACAACTTATGTATCTATATTTACTGTATATTGAATAGAATTCTTTCCATAAGCAATCTTAAATATACCTTTCATATTACTAGCTCTATAAGCGCCGAATTAATTTTCTTAAGGAAACAGTAGACGGTAGGGAAATCGTACATCTCGTATAAGCGGTTGGTAAGGAGAACTTTTCCATCACTTAATTATTGTAAAATATCTCCGAAGTAAACAACCAGTCCCCCTGACGATCAAAGTGATTGTTGAATCCGATACATTCATTCTCCCACAATACGAAAGACTCATTCACGACTACCACACACGACACTCATGCAAGACTTTCATATACGACTCTCATGCACGACTATCATACACGACTCTCATACACGACTCATACAACAGGATTTATTCAATAAGTCCGAGTACTGAAGTCCGCACTCCAAAATATGAATTTAAAAAAGGTTTTTTGACCAGGTTTTTTCGATTCCACTGTGCTGCGTAGTATTTAAGATAGTTCTACATTTTGTTCATAGTTATGATAAAATTGTTTTAAAATACTCTGAGAAATTCGAGTTATTCATCATTTTTCTGCCGTATACGAACGAAATTTTACGCGCCGCGCCGCCGCCGCTGACCAAATCGTCCATGTGTACTCGCGAATTCACATTTTAAAGAGATTCGAGAAATGGCCACCGAAAGCAGAAAAGGCGCTTTGGGAAGTGTCGACTAGCAGAGCCTCTAACAGCAAATGAACGGACTGCTTGAATTCAGCATATATATTGATTGATAATGGGGGAGTTACGAATTTGTTGGATAAAACTGCCACTAGTGGGAGTCCTAACTAAAGAGAAAGATCTATTTCTGTGGGGAATTGTTGATTGATATGAGATTATACTGTTCAAAATACAAATAATTAAGTAAGAGATCCTTCATTGTCTAGGGTGACACTTTGTAAGGAGCAATGATACCATTTCTGTTTAATATTCCATCTAATCGATATGAAAGTAGGAGACACAGATTGTACTTATCAGTTATTGGGACAACCATATCCTATTCAATCCCACTCTATCACGCCAATCAGCAGTGTTGATAGTAAGGATCCTTACCTGTAAGATAAAGAAAACATAGATAAGTACCGAGGAATCAATTTTAATAGAATATATTTTTATTAAAACGAACAAATAAAAGAAATTTCCGCCCTGTTAATTCCTTGGTGGACTGTTTTAATTGTAGACTTCGTAATCATTGCGGTCTTTTGCATAAAGTGTTGGAATTTCTTTTTAAGGCCTTTCCATAGAGCATTCAAAAGCAGACGACGTGCTCTCCTATAGTAATAGAAATGCCATCGAATGAGCATCAGATCGACGCCATGCAATATTCTTTAAAATGCGATTTTTAAGAATATTTTGAATGCTTTCCCGATGAGCTGGAAAGATAAAACCCGGAACGTCAATAGAGGTTATTGAAAAATACGAATTTCAAGTTCAGGTGATTCGATATCAGAGTGTCATCTATATTCTAGCATACCATTCAAACGGAGTCGTATTTTAGGACCTCAGAGATGTGAAGTGAAATTTTGGAACCGGTCAGAGTGGTACTTATCTTACATTGTTAAACAATTTTATTTCACCAACGGATTCTGAGTTCAACACCAGGCTGTCTGAATCACCCATTTGAAATGTAAGGCGATAAATTCATATATTTTTATGAGGCGGAAAGATAGAAATCCACAATGAAGCATGTGAACAAAAGTCATAAATATGTCTCACAAACGGTCCCCTGATGGTCCTTGGTTCGATGAAAGAGGACCTTTTGCATTCTACAATTGAATTAAATGGGAAATTCGGAATAAATTTGAGGAGCTTCCCAAAATGATATCGACCTGAAATTCATCGTACGGTAAGAGGGGTCTTTACCGATATTCGCTTAGGTGAACTGCGAATATTTTTGCAAGCAGTTCCGAGCGTAATCGAATATTTATATACATATCTGAGAAACTCCTCATAGGGAAAATTGCTCTTGAAAAAGGCTACATCGGATCGATCATATCAAACGAACGTATACATATATACTTGATTCAGGGCGATGAAGATTTTTGAAAGATTGACAAAATCGCACAAACAAGAATACATTTGTAGAGGAAAAACCTCAGAAAAAGTGGTCTGAAATGAAATGGAGACGCAAAGTAATACAAATACGAACATAAAGAAATGGAGGGGAAAAATAAGCCTAATAGAATAAATACAAGAGTGAGGGCATTGTATGAGAAGTCCCCTACAATCCCTTTCATTAATATCCTTGGAGGGGCGGTGACGTCAGAGAGCTCTTGACCTACGCCAATGGGATTTGCTCAATGGAACACTCTTTCTCTCGGCGTTGAGACTTCATTTCAAACCACTTACATGGTAAGAATATTCAGATGACGAAAAGTAGCTGAAGAAGATGAAAGTTTGGAGATATTAATCTAATCATAAAAATACATGCTCTAAAAACAGCCAAGATAATGCATACCGTAAATTGGGGCAATTTACTCTGCTTCAACACACGTTAGACGTCACCATTCTATTATTTTTTACATTCAAATTCTATCAATTCATTATCCCTGAAGATCAAATCAAACGACTCAATTATCATGAATATCTAATCATATTATTGTCCTATACAAAACAAATTTTCACGCCAATGTTAGCTTGAATTGTAATGCTACGAGATAATACTTTTATACGAAGACCAAAAACATGTTATAGGTAAATGTTATCATGGTCAATGGTGATTAGGGCTAAATTTAGGTCTAAAAATTCTCTTCTTCCATTTGTTGTCAACTTATAAAAACGTACATGATATAGGTGTTAATAGTAATGGAAGAGGAAAATTTAGAAAAAGGCATAACTGTTTACAAATATTAAGTCGCTGATATAATAAATTACGTTAATTATTTACGATAACATAAAAATGTAGAACTGTTATTGCATAAATCCGATGCCCATCCACGAAAGCCGAGACAATCCCATTTGGAGCGGATTTTACCAAGATCAGTAGCCGACCATCACGTAGAATAAATAAAAAGGTTTGCAGCAAACAGATGAAAGGAGACAGAGCAATATTTCTTTCCTCAAAGATGGAAAAACTGAATGTAGAGAGGAAAACTAACTTCACATTAAGGAAGGAAAGCTATTTCCATATCGCTGACATAGTCTCTGAAAAAAATGGGAAAAAACATCTCCCAGCATCATTTCTTTCTCTACTTCTACTTGAATACCTTGCAAGCCTTCTTTTGGCAGATGTGAACACCCAACGTTCGAGCTAATTCCTTAGCTTCTTCTATAGCGTATTGAAAGAATCAGTCGTTTAAACGACTAGTTCTGGCATCTCTTATTTAACGCTGATCGGCCAAAGTCGCAGGGTAGTTGCATAATATCAATTATAGTCCGCGTACTTTCTCTGAATTTATCAAGCGACCTAGCTTTCAATCACCTTTCTTTCAAGGATTCTTAACCTGCTTTGATTAGACAGGTCTGCGACCAAAAAACGTCATCAGAATTTTTTACAGATTATTATAGATTTTTGTTTGGGTGAATTCGATTCTTTATTCAGGTGCTTATTTGAGTTAAGTATTAAAAAATCTCAAAAATTGGGAGTATACTTCAAGACTATAAACCACACTTTTACTAAAGATAACTTTGTGACATATGTTTGTTACTCTGCAATGGTTCAAACATGACAGAGCAATAAATCTTCACCGCATTTTTATTGGAATTTACCGACTAAAATTAAACAGGGCATTGATTTGGAGTCCTAATGTATAAATCTTCTCAGAGAATTAGGCCTGTCAGATACTGCCGAATTGTTCTTATCAAATATCAGGAATAAAAACTTTCCATCATTCGGAAAACCATTTTCATGAAATAGGTGTATATGAGAGACTTTAATTCGTTTTAAAGAGGAATACCTCATGTTCTGCAGTGTCTCTGGGCTCATAATTTGAAAGAGAACATTCCCAGTGACGCTTATGCTCTTTGAAAACAAGCCTTAAAGTAGCAATGCTGCATAAAGGAAATGACTTCGTATCTCTTCCGATCAACATTCAGTGCTTTTGGAGGAAATGTATGATTCGGTTGTTAATTTTGAAGAAATCAAGTTGGAAGATCATAGATGGATGGTTTGCGTGGACTTTAAATTACGAACCATATTGTGATACATCATTCAGACTATACAAAATATCCCTGATTCTTGTGCTTGGGACAGAAAGAATCTTCATTTGATAAAAACTCACTTCGAGAGGATTCAACTCAAGATGAAAAATCGTCCTCCTCAATAAGTGGGCACCTCATGAGAAATGTCTCTTTCCCATCGTACAGAAATACTCTTTTATGAAGCAAATCATGAAATCTCAATGAATAGAAGGAAAAATACTTGTGCACCGAATCGCCTGAGGCAATGTTTTGGAGGGCCATTTATTTAGGACGGAAAATATTTAAACTTTTGTTTATGCCTTTTTTTATTGCAAGACTAAAACCTGAAAGAGATGGAGTTACCTTTAAATATGAGGTACACAAGTAGTTGGGAAATTACAAAGATACTACTCACAAAAATATTGCTATGACTGAATGCATTTAAAGCTCAACTTTAGCTTGAAGTTACATTCAAACGTAATTCCTTTGCAACTTAAGAGCCCATATCGTGTTTATTTAATTATTATATAATTTTTGAAGATTTTCATTAAGCGAAGAAACAAAATATTCCTCTTTATGAGCTTTAGGCCTCGAAATACTTATTCAAAACTTTAGAAATACATCTGATAATTAGATCGTTTATTTTCTAATAAATAAATCTCCAGAAGGTTAACAAAGTTCTCCATAATAAATTTCTTATACTATACCAAGAAATTTATCATGGAGAACTTTGTTGTCACACACTACCACCAAGTGAGACCTGAGACTGTGATGTTTACTCCAGAAGGTTATTTCCATTTCTTGATAAATTGCCAACTGCGGCTGAGAGAATAACCCTTACTTTTCCATCGTATCCTTTCTCATTTTGAGGGTAAACCCTGAATCATGATAAATCCTGCACTTATATTTACTGTTTGTAGGCAATGTCATTATTATTAGTGTAATATTTTGGGCTTCCTGATAGCCAAAAGGGGCAGCGCGGTCCGATTCTTGGTGGTGGTCCAAATGTGTGAAGTTACTTTAGATGTGAAGAACTTTAATTATACTACCTATTTTATTAATCATATTTGTGTTAATTAATGTATTGATTTTCGTATGAATTATTCATTATTTCGATTTGATGGCGTTACAGTTGTCCACTTGTGACGTATTTCCTTAATAAATAATACTTCCTAAAAGAATCGTACGGATATTTCGGAATCTCCCGCCTCTCTGAAGGCGCCATTTAGTAGTGGCGCCATCCTCGGAAACTCGTTGAAGTACAGAGAGAAGAATGTTCCAGCGGAAGCGCCTCTCACGACCAAACGACCAACTACGATTTAAAAGAGCGCCATTTTTGATATTGTCCTAGTGAACTTGTTTCTATGTCAAGGAATTGACGGGAAGGAGAAAATACAAGAAAACTTTTGAAGACTTTGTAACGACATGTATACTCTTAGAAGCTTACGAAAACATATCTCCAAACTATTAATAATCTCAAACATGCATCACGAGCTATCTTAAGAGCCATTTAATTATTTTGAAAATGAGCTTTTGTGATTGAATTCACTGATCGCCTTGGTCGTCAGGGTTGTTTACGACCTCAAAATCTTACAAAATTTTGGTGTTTTATCATAATTTTCACCATTACATCTAGAATAATATTTCACGAACAAATTAAAAATCCATATTCAATTTCCATTCTTTCCATAAGGGTATTTTTATAATTTAATTTTGCAAAAGAAATAAACCTTGCAATCTATTTCAAGGTGCTAAATTACGTTATAAAAATATCCTATCGTATTATATAAAATTATAAAAGCTCGGCTTTATAAAGCGTATTGTCGGTAGATGCGAAGAGAAAGTTAGAGAGCGATGTTATTTCTCCTTGGTCAGGTCCCATCTCGAATACGCGGCAAGTATATGGGACCCAGCGGATGAAACGGATACCCGCAAACTCGTGAAAGTTCAGCGCAAAGCGATACGTTTCGTTAAAAATGCAACGAGAAAAAGGTAAGCGTCACGAAGATGCTCTCAGATACAGGTTGGGCATCATTGAAGAAAAAGAGATTACGTTGCGACTTTTTAACAAACTTAGAGAAAGGACGTTTTCCGAGGACGTAATTGATATTATGCGATATTATGCTGTTACCTCGGCCGATCCGATAATTAGAGAAAAATAAGAGAAATAGACGCTAGAAAAAGTCGTTGAAAGGGGGTCTAGGACAACTAGCCGCAACTCGCCGCGGGAATATTTTAATTACGTTTAGAACTACCTGTAATTATTCGTTCTTCGCAAGGGTTTCAATTATCTAATATAAGAAAGAAGAAAATAAGAGATCTGCTAAATTTTACGGTAAGACCATAGCACCACTTCATAGAAGCAATTAATCCTTGTTAACCCTTAACTAGATTCGTGGGGTCGATATAACCCCAGGCGATATACTTCCTTTGATAAAACATAAGCTATTTAAGATATTTATATGCCAATTTTTACTTATGTAAATAATTTTGCCTTATGTTTATGATGTGATAATTTAGTTAATTTTGAGAAACGAAAGGTATGCGATTAATGCGGCGTTAACAAATTACAAAAATCAATGTAAATAATTATTTAATAAACATTTTATTTATATTAAGCGATGATCGATGAATTAATTCATCAGTAAATACCAGGCGCAGAATGAAAAATACTATTTGGGAGTTAATGGACTGCCAGAATTTTGCTATATGATGACAATATATGACAAAACAATTTTTTTAATTTCACTGATGAAAAGCACTTAATTTTAGCAGTTAATAAATTTAAAAAATCAAATGATTATTTCATAAACATATTAATGCTTTCTGCAAGTGAGTACAATATTAAGAATTAATGTAATAATAATAATAATCGCCATTTTTCTAATGCAAGAAATCGATTCTATAAATTTCAAATTATAATAAATAAACAATTATTTTTCATTATTGACGAGTATGACTTTGGTAAATTTTATTTCTTTATTACATGCGGGATTTGATTATTTTCCGTTTTAATTTTCTCATCCAAATTTATCCTTATCTCATTTCTGCTTTCCAACCAAAGGTGGAGTACTTACACTGAATAAAAATCATGAAAATGGTTGTAAATAATAATAGATATACGAGATTATTTAATTATATACGTGAACTTTTCTCGAGAGTAATCGAGATAAAAGTTGTAAATTTTCATTGCAGTTTGTTTCGATGCGATATCTTGAACAAAACTTCAGTTTTTGACTTTTATATCAAAGAGCGTATTCAGCTTCGAATCACCGAGGCTTCGGAACCTATAATGCAAAATATGTGCAAGATATAGTGTTCATTATTTTTCTGGTACTTAGCAATGAGTTACTTTATGTATAGGCGCTTAAAAAGTATTAAAATAATGTTTAAAAATTATTTAAATTTATTATTGGAAATCTGGTAAAACTGCCAAAATTGCGTACTTTAAATTGCTTAAAATTAAACAAATTCTCAGATAATCCTAAGAAGGTAAAAATCTTTACAAAACAAAACTTTGGTAAAATATCTTGATTAGTTTTTGTTTAACCGAGGGAAATACACCACCTGGGGTCACATTCACCCCAAGAGACTAATTAAGGGTTAATTACGTTTACTGTATTACGTAAAGATCAGCTTGGATGGGATATCTTTTTATGAAAAGTTGATATTTATGTAATTTTCAGTTGGTATGCATGATCTGATTTTTGTTCTTAACATCGTACTTACTAATGAATTACTTAATATAAGGGCACTTAAAAACCACGATCTGTTAATTATATAATTATTTACGTTTATTTTTGTAAATATGGTAACACTGCTAAAATGTAATGCATTTTATCGGTTAAATCAACAAAATTGGTTTGTCATATCATTGTATAGCAAAATTCTGGTGATATGTTAACTCCCAAACATTATTTTTCATTTAGCAAATGGTATTTACAGCTGAATTACTTTGTAGATCACCACTTAAAAATAAAAAAGATGCTTATTGTATAATTATTTAAATTGATTTTTTTAAAAAAAGGTCGTATTGAGCCCACAAGACTAATTAAGGGGTTTCTTCTTTTTCTGATATTATATAATTAAAACCCTTGCGAAGAACGAGTAATTTCAGGTAGTTCTAAACGTAATTAAAATATGCCCGAGTGAGTGAGCTCCGACCCTATTAGTGAGCTCCTTTTATCAAGCATTGCCAACGAAAAAGCACAGTCCTGAGCTTGCTAAAATCCCCTGTATTCTTAATTGATGACATGGATGAATCAATGCTTAGTGATTTATGAAAAAGATGAATCAATGGATAGCGATTAGGATATACTCGGCATCGACACGGATGTATTAATCTCCGGGAGGGTGTCTGTCGTACAATCGGACGTGAATACGCTTCGATAAAAGTCATTTAGAATGTTCGCTTTCTTCTTCGAATCGCTAGTTACATTACCATCACTACCCCTTAGTGAGCTTACTGTTTGAGTCTTTCCCTGTACCTCTCTAACATAAGACCAGAATACCTTAGGGTCCTCCTCCAGGCTCTCCCCTAGAAATTTGAAATTACGGAGGGCGTTACGCATAATTCTCTTGGTGTCGGATTTCGCTTTCTTGTGTTTCTCTAACAATAGTGATATCGCTGGACTCCAATCAGGCTGATCTTTACCCTCAAAAGCCTTTACTTTTCCATGTAGTACTCTCTCTGTTTACGAAGAGCCTTTCTAACCTCGCTGTTGTACCATCTAGGTTCGCAATCGTTTCTGGAGTATTTCGAGGGTATATAACGGTCTATATATTTATGCATTGACTCGACGTAAATTTTCCAGGTTTCTTCGGTGGGCATATTAGTTACACGTGACTCGAAATAATTAAAATCTGCGTTCAATGATGCCTTAAAGCCCTCAGAATTCGCTTTCTGGTGGAGATAAATCTTACGTTTAGGTTTCTTAAATTTGTTTAATTTCATATCGATGTCTACGTATACGCCCTTGTGATCGCCAAGCCCTCAATAGAGACACTCTTTAATCTCTCTGGAAAGTTAATTAACAGAAGATCGAGAATGTTTTCACCTCTAGTAGGCGATTTTACCGCTTGGGTTAATGAGTTTTTCTGAAGTAAGTTTAATAATGTCTTGCATGAGTCAGTGTCTTTGGCCCTTTTCTTTACGCTATGATTTTGCCAGTCGATATCTGGAAGGTTAAAATCACCGCCTATGATAGTTACACTTTGATTATTCTTGCTAGTGTAGTGATTGATTTCTTCGTTTTGATTTCGTAAAATTTGTCGAGAGGAGTTCGGTGGCCGGTAGAACCCGCATTCATTGATGTTAGGCTTATTTGTTTGGCATATCGTACTATATATCAGACGCTTTCTATGTCGCTATCACTCGGGGTCTGCGCTTTACTCTGAAGAGAAGATTTGACCGCAATAAAGACTCCGCCCCCTGTTTTATCCTTACGATCTCGGCGGTAAATATTAAAATCTCTAGGGAATATCTCGGTATCGCTTACATTCTCATTTAACCAGCTTTCAGTGCCTATTAAAATATCGGTATTTTGACAACGAATGAGATGTTCTAAGTCGGATACTTTATTTTTAACCCTCCCACATTAACTATCGCAACGATTTTGATTAAGTTCTTTACGTATATGTATAAATCGCATTTTTAATACATCGTTTCATAAATTTATTACTGTTCATTTGAAAAAGAGATCTTTTTTTGGCTTGTTTTTTTGAGAGGGGTTACATCATTTTAGTAATATTTTTGATTTAACAAAATAAAATATTTTTCTTGCATTTTCATGCTTTATATCTACTAAGATGCATACTTTTTAATTTTTGCCGAAAATAAAAACTTAAGTTGAAAAACATAATTTTGTCATAAATCAAGAAAACGGACCACTTTGCGGCCCTAGGGATTCATCTGAGACGAATTTTTGCTCCAATTATTGAATTTTGCTATTTTTGGAGACATTTAATGCACTCAAGACTAAAATAATTCAAATTAAACATAATTAGAAGATTATTCTTTATCTATTAGACCCCAAAGAGCTGAGAACAATGCATTACAGACGAAAAACGAAATATAGCTTTTGCTTTCATTTCAATAAATACTAGAAGAATACATGCATCTTTTCGTTCATATACATCTGAGCATATATATATATTTGAGAGAGAATGCTCAAGAGAAAGAGAAGATGTTTTGAAGGAACAAAAACAGCAGATGCCCGTAAATAACAAAAATAACTGGGGTTCTGAGAGAGAGGGGAAAACCCACGGAAAATGTCTGTGGAGAATCGATTCGCGAGAGGAGGAGAATAGTGTATAGATGAGTGTGGGCAGTTAATGAAAAGGGTCCATTTTGAAGGGATTATCCTCTTCCCACTTTCAATTCTGACATTGGCTAAAATACCACAAAACATCCCTTTTACTTGTCTATTATACATAGCTCAACATAGCTAACTCTCCGGATACACCTATATATAGGGGATACGAATTCTGACCATGTTCCACTGGTGCCATCTACGTGAAATTTTTACGATGTAAAGGCCTCACCCTCTAAATACCAGAATAGTTTAGACTTTGACGCTAGCTATCATGGGTTCGATACCAGAATGTCCCAAAAATCGCAATTTTCCAATAAGAATGCATTGCGCGGATTTTCGAAAATTATTTATAGGCACTTCCCGGTAAGATGGAGGAACCAAAATCTCGAAGGTTGGATTCGAGGTAATCTTCTATGGTATTAATGGAAGAAAAGTTACAAAATGACCGTGAGTTCGACGCCAGGTGGGTTCGAAATGCTTCCGTAAGAAATGCATTGGTGAAATCTTAGACGATTTTTTTAAATGCCTTCCCGATAAGCTGGAATGTTAACACCCGGATTGGTGACAGAGGCGTTTGAGAACATTCTTTCATGACGTCCGCTGTTTCTCTAGTGGTCCTTGGTTCGATGCAAGAGCGTCATTCCGATTCTACCATGCATTTCAAACGGGAAGAACGGAATCTTAATTTAGGACCTTCCCGATAAGATACTAAATTGAAACTTTGAAACACGTCAGAGTGGCACTTCTCTAACATTCGTATGCCATTGTCTCTCACGAACGGGTCCTGTGTTTGACGCCAGGCGGTCATTTACGCAAATTTTTAAAAATTGTTTTGAGGCCTTTCTCTATGCAGGAGATTATTCAAAATCACAGCGTTTGCGTTTGAAGTAGTTTTCTATAGAACCAGTGGAAGAATGGTTGCATATGACCGTGAGTTCGATGCCAGTTGGATGAAAATTTCTCAGGTAAGAAATGCATTGCGGAAATTTTTAAGAATTTTGCTGGATAAGCTTCGAAGATGATACCCGTAAGGGGAACTTATTGTAAATTTTTACCAATTAGCTTGCAGTATGCAAGCAACTTTTACTCGTTTCTAATATTTTCATAATATGTTTTTATTACTGTAATGAAATTTCATAAGGTGACACCTTTTTCTATCGATTTTGTAAGAAAATTTTCAGTATTGTATAGAGTGAGAGAGAAGAAATATCAAAATCACCAAAATATCTTGAGCAACTATTAACTTACGTGTAAGGAAATAGATATCTAAGGTATGTACGATGTATTTATATGCATAAAATATTCAGAATAAATAAAAGATTCAGACAGATTGAATTGAAACTTTGTACCTAACATTAATATGCAATATTTTGCAAGAAGGGTCTTTACCAAAAGGTAATCGGCGGCAAGGTTTAGGGTAATGGACCTTGGTTCGATACCATACCCGATTAGCAACTTATACTCGTGTGTGTGTATACAAATATATTATTATTGTTTATTATGTATATAATACACAATTAAAAATATTCACATATAAGCCTTTCATCTGAATAGTTGGTTTTTCATCGTTTACTTTACCTTGTCCTTTTCATATATATATTTTTAATATAAATCCATTGCTATAGAGGAGGAACAACTAATTTCAAGTAAAATAATATTATTAGCTTAACAATGGAAAAATGTAGAAAATAGTGGAACATTATCAGGCCCTGCTATCCTTAATAACTTAGGTGACAAGAGAGCAATTAGTGAATGTCAACACGATTTTTGTAAGAGTAGCTCATGCGACACCCAGTTAGCCCTTTTTGTGGACGACTTAGTTAAGGCAGCTGATAAGGGTAAGCACTGATGCCGCATTTTTAGATTTTAGAGCTTTCGATAGTGTCACATGTAAAAGTAACCAGTTATTCAGCATTGGACCCCCTATGAAGATGGAAGCATTGTTTCCGAAATGCGCATCAGGGATTCTGAATAACTGGTGACCGCCGAGCGATTATCCGTTTCCCGGGAATCGCCCTAGACTGTTGCCGCTGTCGGCGCTTGGAGAACCTTCGTCTCTTAGTTCATTGACTGCCGAGTTCCTTTTTTTCTTTCTTCAAGTCTTTTGGTCATTCCTTAAAAATAATATCATATCACTACAGGTGATCACTCTAATGATTAAAGAATAAAATAACGAATATTCTCTTTTCGCTAAGAGAATATTTATTCCTCTATTTCATTAGTTACGGTATTTTTATTGAGATTTATGTAGAAATCAGCCCTTCATTCACTGATATTCATTTCCCCGTTGAGAATCACCGGAAGTTAGACCAGCATTTGATGCCATTCGGAATGCTTCTTTTTCTTCAAAATTATAGCTGAAAAATGACCACGTGTCTTACATGCGAACGATCCACCTACTTTACTGTTTTGCTCTTTGCTGTAATATCTAAGAAGTTGCGAATGAGATATCTAGGGAACTTAATAGAATGAAATATGTTAATAAACGTAACCTGAAAACGAAAGAGAAGCTAACAGTTACTGTAAGCGATCTTTAAAATCCACTATGAAACCGAAAATAATCGAGCACGAATTACAAAATGTCTTCCCTCTTCATTTCTGCAAATCTTCAACGCAAGCAGATCAATCAAAAACTGTAGTCGACAAAGTCAAATATTAGCGTTTGCAATGCACACAATATTTGAACTCTCGCAACTAAGAAGTCAAGATAGAATCGATTCTTCCGCACAAAATAGTAAACATGTTGATTTATATCACATCTTGGCACTGGTTCGTGCATGGTCGAGTATTTCTGAAACTTCCCCCATCTCTGCAGAGATTTATAGCATTTGGCATATGCGATTCTTCCTTATCCCGCAGCACGACTAATTCTTCTTGGCGAAGAAAAAGTGAAAGGTGGGCGGAGCGAGATGATAGAGACGTAAAAGAGACCGAAGAAAGTCTGAAAGCAACTGATGTAGCATCCAATCATCTGTACAACTCACGACAGTTATCGCAGTAATTCACGAATGTTTAGGCATATAAAAGTTTTGCTAAATGTTTTTCAAATGGTCGAAGAAAGAATTATTTAATCATTGACGTGCGTTGCAAATTAGTGCATAAAATTTTAAATAGAAGATTGCCAGAGGCCCTCCTTGTTAAATACGCCGTTCTGAGATAAATCAGAGAAAGATGGAAGAGTCGGCGGAAGTCTATTTGACCTGATGGGAACTTTATTCATCATATACACAAGGAAAGAACCAGATCTATAAATGAAAAGTTCTTCGTCAGCTGAGGTAATTTCGCACGTGATCCCCCACCGGGAAACGAGCGCGGGACCACTTTAACCTAAGTAGAATGCGTTGTCCACTTGGTTCTCTAGCTGTGTTGTAATATCGTTTGTTGCAACAAAGAAGTTTTTGTATCGCAATAGTTGACCGTTGTAGGTACATTTTATATGTACCTACAACGGTACATTTTTCAACGGTGCAACGGTGTACTTTTCAATAATTTTGTAATTTATAATCGGTACTGTAATTATTATTTTTTTCATTACATAATGAATAATAGTACTGAAGCAAAATTAACACCGGACTGTTAGTCTATTTGCAATGAATCTATTAATAATAATAACAAATTAACTCATGAGTAAGCCCCCTCTATTAAAATTTCCATCCACTTAACGGAACTTCCTGCTTCGAATGAACCTCAATTTAAGCGGCGAATTGTACTAAATTACTCGAAATCTTTATTTGCGGTGGATAAAATATAACGGCAATTCTTCGCTATTTTCACTTGCACAGATATTAAAATTAATCAAAAATTAAGACCATTTTAGCGGTTTGGACGGCAGCGAAAACTCGCTGAATAGGCTAGTTGAATTACAATTCGAGCCCATTATTTTCCGGTGCAGCAAAAAGAATGAAATCGACTCCATCATTTGAGCATACATGTTTTTAATCTTCGGAAAAAGAGTAGCGATAACTGCAAATGAAGCTTAAGAAATAGATCGCCCTTTACGTCGAGAGGTTTTGATATTTTCTTTACTCAGCAAGTGAAATTCCGGAGGCAAAGAAAGTGTGGGCTCTCTCAACCCAACCTTGTCATTAATCATGATCAAGAGCAGCCTATCTGAATGTCCTCTTCCGAATGTCACAACAGTGAACTAACGAACAACGCTAAGACATGCAACTGAGATATTTCAAAATTAAAACTTCAGTAAAATCTAGTTAAGAAGCTTTTAATCCTATATTACTAATCAATTCCATAACTCAGTATTGAAAGAAAACGATATATCATAAAAAGTCTTCGTAGAATTGTTTTCTACAATTAAATAGGAATTAAAATCCAAAGTTTGAATTGTCTTAATTTAAGAAATTACGCAGAAATTTGCAATTTCATCTTTAATTTTTGCTAATGATGTAAAGAGACGCCTTTTTCGTAGGACTCCGTCAAGAAAGAAAAAAAGGCGAACTTTTAACAATATTTGTTTAAATATTAAATAAATATTTGGTTAATATAACACAAAATTTGGTTGTGTGTGGTAATGGTTTGGTTCGAAAAGTTCGAGTTTTCCTGAAATAATTTATGAGACGGATTTTAAATTCCTCTTACTTGATGAAAGAAACATCCTTATTCTCAAATCTGTTTACCTTCTTCCATCGATAATATGCCAACTTCGTCTGTTGAACAACTTCTGCAACTGTTGCCTTAGATTTATGGTCTTGGAAAGATTTTTGAGGGTTTTTCCAATTCCTTTTTTTTTGGACAATTCCAAAAGAAGAATATTTTTGGCCGCTGCTAATGTAGAATACACTTAGATGTTGTTTCATTCAACTGTTTCTAGAAATATTCCTTCTTTACTCATTAGCCTTTGCATCTATTCTGCGAGTAGGATTGAATAATTAAAAATTGTGTAAATAAATAAAATTACTCATATATAAGAATGAAAAGCACTTATAGCTGGGAATTGCGAGATAGATCTTATTATATTGTGTGAAGAGTTTAACTGAGATCTCTATTTAAAGATTCGAAATAATATCAGGATATACTAAACATGTCCTCCGACTAGTAGAAACATGACGTATCATTTCACGCACTTTAAATCGTTTTGCAATATTTCAAATCGATGATGCGGCTTAAGGTCAAAGTTGAAAAGGTGAATGAAAAAGGACGATTATTCGACCATAGCATGACTTCATAGGATTACATTACATTTCAAGGAGCATTTAATGAAGACGAATGTTTAAGGTTAAATCTGCAGAACATAGAACCATCTTACGGTGAAAATCACGGAGTTATGAATAAATCTAAATAATATTTTAAATCTTCCTAAGGAAAATCAAACACGAAAAACGTCTGTCCGAGACTAACCAAGGTCTCCCAATTACCGGTTGGTAGCTCTAATCCGTAAGTTACTCGCGTCTTTTTCTTATTATTTCATAATAAATTGTACTCAATGAGAGTTTTTTAACTTCACCGCACCACAATTCCTCAAAAGAAATGGTTTTTATAGCGTTGACACACCTCATTTGTCCCTAAAAAAAACTCATGGATTTTTGTGATGCATTCATTAATTAGCATTGAAGAAGAATGGATTATTCCAAGGTGGACGCCTCTTTGATATTTTGAACGTGATACTTTGTTGTACTTAAATTTTAAAGATTTTCAAGAGGTGAACTGGTGAACCATGGTGGTGGCTGGTGACTGGTGGCCATGGTGAACTGAGTGGGTGTTGCTTGAGAAGGTTTCGAAGGACCATTATAAACAAAGGCATCGAGTAACCAGGAAACACAGCTTCAAACATTAAAATAGTGGAAAATGAGAGCGCTTTTGAGAGGGGCAATAAACAACATTGGAATACGTGACGATGTAAGAAAAGCTAAGACCACATAGGGATATCTATCAAAAATGTAATAGAGAGCAAAGAACCACAGAAGAAAACAACTACAGGTTACACATAAATATATTATATCTTCGCTTGAAAAAACCGTAAAATTAAATATTAACCATACTCTAGCCGCTTCATAACGTCCCACAGTGGGCTAGATTCGAAGAAAGCTGGCCAAAAATACGAAAACGCTTTTCTTGAGTGCGAAACTTCGCGTGATTGATTTAGAAAAATTCCTGCATACAACTATGGAGGTCGTTTACGTTGGATCATTCACAATAAATTAATACAGGGGGTCAAAGTTGACAAATTTTTGCGAAAATTTCCAGTTTCCTATTTTTCGCGAAATTCTTCAACTTCCAGTCGATTGTGAACCCAAACTAGGAAAATCATCGGGTAAAATATGATGCCATATTATAAATATGTTCTTTGTCTTTCAGAAGACTTCATTGCAATGAGTTCTGTTGAATATTTGTATACTTTACATTACAAAATCGCCGACCCTTACTTAGGAACAAATTTTTACCTAAAGCTGGCAAAATAGTAGATTGAGACACCGTGTGACACGGAGTTAAATACACCACGATAAACTATGAACCTTCCGTAATGGAAATATGAAATGAAATCTTGCCCTATTTTGCCCCAATAATATATAAATCGACTTTCCGACAACGAATCCGCGTGGCGGAGCAGCGTCCTCCGTTACGCCCTCGTGTTTTGAGAGGAACAACGAACCAATGCGAGTCTGAATCTTTTATTTATTCTGAATATTTTATGCATATAAATACATCGTACATACCTTAGATATCTATTTTTTTAAATTTTACTCGTAGGTTAATAGTTGCTCGAGATATATTTGTGATTTTGATATTTCTTCTCTCTCACTCTATACAATACTGAAATGTTCAGTATTCTCACAAATGGATAGAACAAGCTGTCACATTGTGTAATTTCATCACAGTAATAGAAACATACGTATTATTAAAATATTGGAATTGTAATGAAAATGGTGGAATAACTCTTATAAGAAATTACGATGGAAATTTTGTTTGTAACATTCGCGACTTCATTCCCAATAACGTCACACTACTTACGATTACTTCGGCGTATTGAAAAGCAAAGGAAGAACATCACGATACTCGCCTCCCACCTGAAAAGGTAAACGTCGTGTCGCCACTTCCCAGCAAACTCTTTGGTACGTCGACTTTCCCGCAATATTCCAACTAGTTGGCAGTAGAATCAAACCTACAACCAGTTTGGTCGGGCGGGCGCCAGGTGTCGCTAACCAAGCCGGTATCGCCCGTTCGACTTTGACATAAGTTTCTGAAAGAGCCATGGGTAAAAAATCACGTTTTTATAGGGGTATTGCAAAAGCCATTTATTTGCAAGAATACTATGCGCGAAAACTTAGTTCCGTACCGAAGAAGTGGCTAATCTTGAATCGCAGATTGTAGTTGTCGCGTTGTGATCAGCGGAGGATCCGGCACAAGAGCAAAAGAAAAGAGAGTGAGAGCAGAGAAAAGAAAGGAATAATTAGTTCCTTCTAAATGTTTGGTGGGTCGTGCTGCCCGATTGCTACCTGAATTTTAAGATTTTATCATGTTATGCTGGAAAGCGGAAAATAATTATACGATAACTGTAAATATCGAGCTGCAAAACTGACGATTTCTTCATCGCTGAATGGCGGACACCCTCTAATGGAAACAAACTTCCTGAGCATTGCCGTACCCTACTCGTAACACAGGCTACATGTGCCTTACATCGAGTAGGTAATAAAGACTGGACAAGTAGGAAATGACGTGCAGTTTACCATTTCAGGGGATAGGCGGATCTTGTGCTGGGCGCTGTAGAGAACGTACTTAGTGTATCATTAATGGTGCCGAAGTCGCTTCTGCTAAAACAAAACTTCCGTCTTAGTGAGTTGTAAGGTTACTTAGGAATTGCTGTGTGGAGTTAGTCTCTTTGGTTGCCTAGAACTTAAGCAAATTTGAGCACCCGCTTAGCGTTGCATTTACGTTTTCTCGCTTTAGGCATGGATATATTTTATTAGTCGGGTTAAAATACAGCCCTACCACCTCCGCCTAAGGTCTAACTTCCAACGGTTAAAACTAAGGTTCATACATCAAATTCATAGATTCACGTATTCACGTGAATCTATGAATCTCGTATAACATGTAGCCGATATTATGCGTCCTCTTCGTTATAAGGGCCGTTATGATACAGCGAGAAAGATCAGAGAAATAGATGCTAAAACCAGTGGATTCAAGAATTCTTCTTTTCCGAGAACGACGTGCGAAAATGATCGACAAGGAAAGTAGAGTCATCGTGCTTGCGTCCCCTGCCACACGCCGAAAGGCGGCTTGCAGAGTACGTATGTAGATAGATTTTGACTTCGATTCTGACAAGATATGAATGAGATTTACATGTTAAAACAGAAATATACACATAGCTTATCGTGACTTCCACGTTTTATTATCAACGAATTACTTTCCGTGACATGGAATTGGGCTGCTTTTAACTTTTTAAATGTTTCGATAAAAAATATAATCATATATGTATAACAGAAATAAATTCATTTATGCACACAATTATAAAAAAAGAAGTTGAGCAGTGATTTACGCTATGAAATACGCGTCCTCTTCTTTTCCTTACCAAGAAAACGCAATTTCCGTGGCAAAATATGAAAGAGATTTCGCGAGATCATATGGATGGCTACTTCTGGTCACTCGTTACTTATTGTATTAGGGCTTAAATCAGAGAGCTGTTAACCAAGGACTTCAATACTCCATACGGCGGATGGCGGGACATTAACACAAATGGGGATGTTTACGTAAATGTAGATTTTTATTTAGGTTTTTCGGAAGAAGACGCTGTCCGTTACGAAGGAGACCGATCGTCATATCGCTTGCGATGCTCTTAAGACATGCAATGGATTAACTAAGGGATGTCCCGATCTATTTGAACTCACATTATAGAGTCACACATTGCGTCCTATACTTTTTATACCCACTCGCTGTAAGGCACAAGTAGCCTGTGTTACGAGTAGCTTACGGCAATGCTTAGGAAGTTATCGTAATCGATTCGTCACAACTTTTTCGTCCGGGAACTTTAGAGGAACTCCACTGACTCAAATACATCACAACGGAGCGTGAAGTATGAACTGCTGCCATTCCCCTGAGAGTCTACCTTAAGTATTCTTCTTTGGCAAATCTTGTCTTCTCAACATTCCATACAGCCAATTCTTCTACAGACGCAAGTTTGTTTCCATTAGAGGGTGTCCGCCATTCAGCGATGAAGTAATCGTCAATTTTGCAGCTCGATATTTACAGTTATCGTATGATTATTATCCGCTTTTCAGCATAACGTGAGAGAAATCTCAAAATTCTGGTAGCGGCCGGTCAGCACGACCCACCAAACATACTGAAGGAACGAATTATTCCTTTATTTTCTCTGCTCTCACTCTCTATTCTTTTGCTCTTGTGCCGGATCCTCCGCTGATCACAACGCGACAACTACAATCTGCGATTCGAGATTAGCCACTTCTTCGGTACGGAACTAAGTTTTCGCGCATAGTATTGTTGCAAATAAACGGCTTTTGCAATATCCCTATTAAAACGCGATGTTTTCCTCATTCCTCCTTCAGAAACTTATGTCAAAGTCGAACGGCCGAAACCTGCTTGGTTAGCGACACCTGGCGCCCGCCCGCCCAAACTGGTTGTAGGTTTGATTCTACTGCCAACTAGTTGGAATATTGCGGGAAAGTTGAAGTACCAAAGAGTTTGCTGGGAAGTGGCGGGCGACGCGACGTTTACCTTATCAGTAGAGAGCGACCCGTTCCCGCACCTTCTGCACCCGTGACATAATACACACGCCCTTAGGGGATTACACCAAAATGTAACTCTCTTTCCCTCTCCGCCCAAAGGCGCCGCTATAAATAAAGGTCAACATCATAAGTAAATAAACAATATATATATATATATATATATATATATATATATATAAATATATATATTTATTATATTATATTATATATATATATATATATATATATATATATAATATTATATATATTATAAATTATATATATATATATATTATATATATATATATATATATATATATATATATATATATATATATATATATATATATATATATATATATATATGTTTATTATATATATATGAAAGCGAAAATGTACTTCTTCATTCCGTCGACAATCGCGGGGTTTAGAAAAGAGCAGCGGTTGGCAAGTAAATGTGGAAAAGTAGGGTTCATAGGAGTAAAAATTTAAAATGCATCGCGTTAAATACTCAATTTTACTATAATAACAGTGGTACGTGTTTGTTAATCATTAATGTTAATTTTATTTGTATTCATGGGTTTAGTTTTTGAGAAAATACTAAGTTGTCAACTGCAATTTTTTTATTTCTTTAACTATCAGTATTAGACGTGTTATCGAGTATATTATCTGTATCATCTCAAACACTGCCGTTTTTAATCTATCCGTAACGTCAAGTGAATAAATAAACACAAAAACATACTTAGGAAGTCGTAACGAAAGACGATATTTAATGAATCAACGAAATAGAGAATAGATGGACTGACTGCATTTTAGTGTTTAAGTCACTCGAGTGTTTGTCGTGCGACTGCAATATGTTCCATTTTGGATGTTTTAATAACTTAAAGGATTTGAGATGGTGAAGAGGATTTAAGGACGCTTAACTTCAACTATAAATTCAATATCATTTGTGTGTTATAGCTCATCTTAAGGACTAAAAAAAGTTGAATTTTTCATATAGAGTAGACTTTTGAAATGAAAAATATGTTAAAAATTACTTTCGGTACTTAATTGACATTGAAGTATTTTTGGTCTTCCTCCATAAAATTGAAATATCCATCACTTTCATTAGTTTTCATATTTAATCGTTTTCGAAGACCTTTTACAGTGTTTAAATTTTAGATAGTCATACTTTTTATATAAAACTTACTGAATGAAAAGAAATTGGATCTCGGGTATGGTAAGAGGTTCGAGTAACTCTTACACAACTTATAATTTGTTTTCAATATATGAAAATAGATCGCTGAGTTTTCCCTACACAAAGAATAAGCCACGAATCAATTTAAAAAATATTTCATCGCAAATATTTGCATATATTTCGAACGGTTGAACCTTTATCACAGGCGGATTCTCCAAATATCCGAAGAAGTATGGAATAGCAGAAGACAAGGCTTTTATGATCACGGGCACGATCGTAATAAATATGTGCATACAGGAAAGGCTTGTTTTGGTTGTAAAACATCGTCTTAAAGGAAGTCATAAAAGGAGTTTACGACGCTGGAAGATGGGATGGCAGAGAGTATGAGATATGCTTGATTGAAGATTTAAAAAGTGTGTTCTTTAGATTAATGAGTTTTGAATCCTTTTCTTGGATCTTATTTATGATGAGTTGGAGACTCTTTGGGCAAGCAAGTGATTCTCTTCAGACATAACAACTATCTTATTTATGGAAAAAAAGTATTTAGTTAGAAATTAGTTTAAAGAAATTCTAAACGTGTTTAGTAACAAAAATATGAATTTTAAATAAATGAAAAATGCTGTCGGATTTTCATAGTAGATACGTGAGTTTGGAGTTGAATAACACTTAAAAACAGAAAAACTAGTTACACCAAAGTTTAGCTTTACTATCTCCTACGTTTGACTATATCATATATCTATAGAGTTTCATCTGTAGGAATGTTCGTTACTGACGCAACCTTTCAAATTTGTGTTAATAAAAACGCAGAAGATTCGAATAGTAACCTTTCAGATTTGTGTTCAATAAAACGCAAAACATTCGAATAATGGTGGGGAACTTTACCAGAAAGCTGTTTCAGGAATATCTTAAATCAAAAAATGGTCTCAGGGTGTAAATTTTCAAGATAAAATTCAAGACTTTTGTCCACCCTAAATTTTGAGGCTTTTTCTTGAAAGTGGAAGAGTACATCTCTATATTTTATACCTGGTGAACTGCCTTTTATTAAAATCTTGGACCTTTCCATTATACGATAGATATCGAAAAATTGAACTTTATAGCTCCAGTTTCGATTGAAAAAAGTCTATAAAAGGCTGAAAATTTTTCGGAATTCGTCAGACTTTTGGTTGGTAAATAGAAATTTGAATAGATTAAGAAGTAAAAGATATCATATATATTTATATACAGGTCTAATCTTTATTTTAGATAGGTTAAGCTAAATGTATCCACATTTAAAAGGCCATAAAATATAAAAACAATGTAGGTCATATCGACCTCAGGCGACTAATTAAAGAACTTCATTACCTAAGGGTTGATTATCATTCCTAGAGGATAATAATTTTCAGATAAAAGTAAAGATTCTTTAAGTATGATTCGCTAAGTTTGCGTAAATCGCTGAGTTTATTCTAGCTTTTCTCTTCTTCTAGTTTTTCAACTTAAAACGTGGGTATTTACTGCATTTTCATTACAAATTACTCGTATTAATGCATAAAATATATATTTTAAAACATTCATGCTTTATACAGACAATCCAGCGTTAATTTCTAAGTTATTCTTAAAATATACGAGGGTGGTCTGAAAAGTTTCCGACCCCAGATTTCTCAGAAATCTTCAGAAAACATGTCGAGAAATGGCGAAATGTCGGAAACTTTTCAAACCACCCATGTATAAGTTAATTGATACCCGCCTGCGTCCTCAAGGGGAAGTACAGTAATCGTCTCTAAGGTGGCGAACACTCTCTTGGACAAAACATTCGCAACACTCGATGGCGCTTCAGTGCGGCCGCCGCACAGTGGGCTAGAATCGAAAAAAGCTGGCCAAGAGGCCAAAAATGGTTTTTTTGAGTGCGGGTTTTGAAACTTCGCATATATATTAATAAAAGATTGAATTTTATGTTCCCGTTCGTCGTTTTTCGATATCTTTACGCGTTAAAAAGATACATGGCGTCAAACTTGAACCATTTTCACAGAAATGGGCAGTCGCGAATTTTTGGGATAAACGTTCAAGTTTGCGTTTTTATGGAGGGTTTAAATGTATACTTTTGGAAGAAACAACGATGCAATGATCTACAACAATTCTTTATCTTTTGACTGGTTGCTATCACCGCTTACAAAAATGAGTTATTGCTCATTTAAAGCAACAAAATGGCGGACACCTTTTTCGGACAATTTTCGAGATAAAGTAAGGAATATAAATAGGAAAAAGGCCCTAATGCATCGAGTCTCTTATACCACGTCATAGTCAGAAGTGTCTAGATGTGGAATCCGAAGAAACTGTTTCAATTTAGGTGCTCTTTTGGGAGTTAAGTCGATTTTTCGTAAGCGCGGCGCGTTCCGACTCACCACCGTGGAATCCCCGAATGCAGTTTCGCTGTCCTTTTGGTGATACGAAGTCTAACGATTGGTCTCTTTCATGTTAAATTGTTAAATGACTAAAATGTAACATAAATACTTTAGTTGTGCAATGCACTAACAGATAACTCGACATTGAGATGTTACATCTGTGCGGCAAGAATATCTGAAATGAATGACATAGGGGAAATGAGGAAACGGAAAGTGGACCCGGAGAAATTCTCTTTCGGAATATCGACTCTTCATTGCTATATCAGGTTTTTTGAATGTCTTTTGCATTAGTCATACAGACTTGATTTTAGGCAGTGGCAGGTGAGTGAATAAAGTTAGTAGAATATTGCGGGAAAGTCGACGTACCAAAGAGTTTGCTGGGAAGTGGCGGGCGACGCGACAATTACCTTTTCAGGTGGGAGGCGAGTATCGTGATGTTCTTCTTTTGTTTTTCAATACGCCGAAGTAATCGTTAGTAGTATGACGTAATTGGAAATTAAGTCGCGTATGTTACAAACAAAATTTACATCGTAATCTCTTGTAAGAGTTATTCCACCGTTTTCATAATATCTATTATATATAGCTAACTCTCCGGATATACCTATATATAGGGGATACGAATTCTGACCATGTTCCACAAGCGCCGTCGACTTCAGATTTTTTCGACGTACTGGCCCTACACTCTAGATGCCAGAATAATTCAGACATCGACGCTAGCTATCATGGGTTCGATACCAGAAAGTCCCGAAAATCGCAATTTTCCCATAAGAATGCATTGCGTGGATATTCGAAAATTATTTTCAGGCAATTATCGTTAAGAGCGAGTGATCAAAATTTTGGAGGTTGAAGTTGAGGTAGTCTTCTATAATACGAATGGAAGAAATGTTACGAAATGACCGTGAGTTCGACGCCAGGTGGGTGCAAAATTCTTCCATAAGAAATGCATTGCTGCAATTTTTGAAATTTTTTTTCAATACCTTCCCGATAAGCTGGAAAGATATAACCCGGAATGATGACAGACGCGTTTAAAAACATTCTTTCATGAATTTCACCGTCCGTCTAGTGGTCCTTGGTTCGATGCAAGAGGGTCATTCCGATTTCACCATGCATTTAAAACGGGGAAACGGAATCTTATTTTAGGACCTTCCCGATAAGATATTGAATCGAAACATTGGAACTTGTGAGAATGGCACTTCTCTAATATTATTTTGCTATTTTATCTCACGAAAGGGTCCTGAGTTCGACGCTAGGCGGTCATTTGCGCGAATTATTGCAATCTGTTTTGAGGCCGTTCTCGATGCGACAGAGCAATCATAATCACGGTGTTTGCAGATGATATGGTCTTCCATAGTAACAAAGGAAAAAATCTTACCAAATGACCGTGTATTCGACGCCAGGTGGGTTCGAAATCCTTCCGTAAGAAATGCATTGGTGAAATCTTAGACGATTTTTTTAAATGCCTTCCCGATAAGCTGGAATGTTAACACCCGGATTGGTGACAGAGGCGTTTGAGAACATTCTTTCATGACGTCCGCTGTTTCTCTAGTGGTCCTTGGTTCGATGCAAGAGCGTCATTCCGATTCTACCATGCATTTCAAACGGGAAGAACGGAATCTTAATTTAGGACCTTCCCGATAAGATACTAAATTGAAACTTTGAAACACGTCAGAGTGGCACTTCTCTAACATTCGTATGCCATTGTCTCTCACGAACGGGTCCTGTGTTTGACGCCAGGCGGTCATTTACGCAAATTTTTAAAAATTGTTTTGAGGCCTTTCTCTATGCAGGAGATTATTCAAAATCACAGCGTTTGCGTTTGAAGTAGTTTTCTATAGAACCAGTGGAAGAATGGTTGCATATGACCGTGAGTTCGATGCCAGTTGGATGAAAATTTCTCAGGTAAGAAATGCATTGCGGAAATTTTTAAGAATTTTGCTGGATAAGCTTCGAAGATGATACCCGTAAGGGGAACTTATTGTAAATTTTTACCAATTAGCTTGCAGTATGCAAGCAACTTTTACTCGTTTCTAATATTTTCATAATATGTTTTTATTACTGTAATGAAATTTCATAAGGTGACACCTTTTTCTATCGATTTTGTAAGAAAATTTTCAGTATTGTATAGAGTGAGAGAGAAGAAATATCAAAATCACAAATATATCTCGAGCAACTATTAACCTACGAGTAAAATTTAAAAAAATAGATATCTAAGGTATGTACGATGTATTTATATGCATAAAATATTCAGAATAAATAAAAGATTCAGACTCGCATTGGTTCGTTGTTCCTCTCAAAACACGAGGGCGTAACGGAGGACGCTGCTCCGCCACGCGGATTCGTTGTCGGAAAGTCGATTTATATATTATTGGGGCAAAATAGGGCAAGATTTCATTTCAGATTCCCATTAAGAATGGTTCATATCTTATCGTGGTGTATTTAACTCCGTGTCACACGGTGTCTCAATCTATTATTTTTCTCGCTCTTTGCAAAAATTTGTTCCAAAATAAGGGTCGGCCACTTTGTGATGTAAAGTATATAAATATTCAACAGAACTCATTGCAATGAAGTCTTCTGAAAGACAAAGAACATATTTATAATATGGCATCATATTTTACCCGATGATTTTCCTAGTTTGGGTTCACAATCGACTTGAAGATTAAGAATTCCCAAAAAATTCGGAAACTGGAAATTTTCGCAAAAGTTGGTCAACTTTGATCCCCTGTATCAATTTAATTGGAAGGACCCAACGTAAACGACCTCCATAGTTGTATGTAGGATCGTGCGAAGTTTCGAGGTCCGCACTCAAGAAAAGCGTTTTCGTATTTTTCACCAGCTTTTTTCGATTCTAGCCCACTGTGCGACGTTGCAATTCTTTCTCTCTGGTCGTAGTTTCACTGGCGGCCGCACTCGGCGCTGTCAAAAAGTTGCAAATGTTTTGTCCAGCACTGTACATTGCGCTTCTAGACTCCTAAACCGGACTTTCCATATGTCCACTATTCCTTTAGCAACTTTACTCCTAATCGACTTTTATAGGATATTCACTTAGAAACATTTCAAAGAAATTCTCCGAAGATACTCGAACAGCACCGCATAAAAATTTCAAGTAATTTAAATTGATCAATCAAAAAACTGTAATAGATAACCTTTTACAGGAATATTACACGCAAAATACAGCGTTGGCTCTGATATATTTTAGCGTCCGCAATCGCGTAATTGGTATAACCTTTACGTGATCTAAAAGGACTCTATAACTACGAAATCTACACGTGCCAATTTTCAGAACCATGATTTTCGGTGTATAAGGTGAAGACGGAGGTTGAAAAACACGAGGGATCATGAGCGTGCGCTATTCATATTCACAGATAAGAGTAAAGGCGTACTTTTTATCGTTTCCATTCCGCCCCATAGCAAATTGCGGAAACATGCAAAGCCGAGGAAGCAAAGCAAAGTAGATATCCATTGGAAATTTTTCCTCTCCGTATAGTTTGAGTGGCGATTACGGAAATATAGCGAGAGATATTGGAGGCCGCTGGTGAGTTGAATAATCAGAAAGGACAACGATTCGCGCATAATTGAGTCTCTGATCTGCAGATAAAAAAGGGTAATAAAATGAGAAAAGTAAATACAAAATAATGACTGTTATTATCAGAATACAGCTCGCTCCGAAGGTGGTTTCCTCTTCGTTGCGTAAGAATAATTAATATGAGTTACTTATAATTAATGATGATAAATTAATTTATTGCGGCTACATTGATACTTAAGTCTCTTTTTACATCAAAACCTTCCTCATATGGAATTTAAAAGAATGGCAAGAAGAAAGTATGCAGAAAAAACTATTTGGTGAATTTAAAGTAGGAAGTAGAGGAGGAAGAAACATTAATCACAGCAGGAAAAAGGGATTTGTGAAAATCTAATAGTTAGTTGATCAAGTTTAAAGTAAAGAATGTGCTAAAACATATTAAAGGAAATAAAAAGAATGCACGTATACTGTACACTGCAAATACTATTAAGAATACGATAGAATATAAAAAAGAGAGCAAAATAATGAAAAAAATAAAAGGAAACATCATTATAAGCAGCTTGCTTAGCAATAAAAAATATAAAATTAAGTCGTTTTAACACTATAAATACCACATATTATTATGATTCTATATTTTAATCAGTCGTTTAAGATTATAATTTATATACATTTATTATAACATTTTCCATTGTATCGATAATCCTCTATATATTAATTTAAAACAATTTTTTGGTGACCGGGAAATATTTTCGTAAGGACTCCAAAACTTACTATTGTATAAGATAAAGGTCCATTTCGATCGAAAATGGTCATATTTCCTCTTTTATAATTTGTTTACCGAAAATTCAGGGCTCAAACTTGGGTGATATTGATGGGCGGAATTTCGTAAATATTTTCCCCATATTCGCACTGAAGATTTCCTTAGTAGAATTGCCTTATTTGCCACGAAAGTTATTCGAAAGCATAAAAGTATTGTGTTCTTGAGTTTTATATTGATTGATTAATCCATCTACTTTTAGTTCTAAAAAACAGTATATCACTGGATTACTTTCAATTAACAATATAATATTTTGATTAATAGAAAAACCACCGTCTACCACCGCGTTCTCTTAAGTAACTTAAGACAGTAATGACAGTTTCAAAAATGTTCGACGGATACATGGAATTGAACGAGCTCTTGGGACCACTGTGGATCGCTAGCGATTGCGATTTGACTCCTCTGAGACGACTGAAATCGCTCAGCGATCGACGCTAGCGATTATCGCGTGTAGGAAAATGGTTACATACAAATTGGGAAGAGAGGTCCTTCGCTGGAGTCGCTTCTAGGAAAACGTACCTTTAAGACGAACGCGCTAAACGCACAGCAGTACTCAAGAAGAGGTCGAATCAGGGAAAAGTAAGCTATTTCTTTTACTCTCCATGAGCAACCTCTTAGGACTCTACTAGCTAAACTTTGCATCCTATTCGCTTTACCTACTATGTATTGAATATGCTCTTTGAAAGAAAAACTGCTAATGAGCGTAATACCTAAATATTTATGATGCCACACGAACTGCAAAGGATATCCTAATAAAGGGAATATCAAAATAAAGGGAAAATGATACAATAATCCAGGACATAAAACAAAAGTAGAATGTCAAGAGCATACAAGAATACCACAAAAGGACGAAACATATGATGATAAAAATGCCGATGAAAATTGATTAAGACGATGTATAAACATGGAATCCAGAGGAGACACTCAGTGTAAGAATTGATCACGTGACCGTGAATTAAAGTAGTGATTCGACATATTTTGTTTGTATAAATGGTGAGGCCGATTTCTAACTCATTTTTATATTTCATTCAGTTTGAATAATGATGTGATTTCAATTTTTATAGATATTTTTCAATATTGCTAATATTTTTGTAATTATGACATATTTTAATTACAACAGGCCATATAATTAATCATTTTACGGCGTTTAAACGTACTCCCGGAATCGTGTAATCCGGTCGGTTTCCGGGGTAAGTTTACGCAGGTGAAAATACTGAAATAAATGTCGATTAAATTAAAAAATTGTGTTTATTTAAGGAACATTTAAGACTCCACACAAATGATTAAACCACAACTTATGAAATAATATAAGAAACAAGTAATTTAGTGCAATAACTAAGAATGGAAAAATAATTTTTGAAATATTGTGTCCCAAGGCGGCTATGACTAAATCGAATTATGTATACTAATTACTTCTCATTCGATCGGTGGAATCCTCAAACGTGTCTTATATTATAGAATCTCTAGAAGAAAGCAAGTTCAATCAAAGATATAATTTACATAATACATGCAGAAAGAGTACATTCGTAGAAGATGTAGGCAATATTATCCGCCCTCCTACTTACTACCTACATAAGACGTTACGCGAGGAAATTAAGGGAAATACGAACTATATTCCGTGGATTCAAGATCCGAGAACGATACGTGAAAGTTATCGATTAGAAAAGTAAAGTCCTGGTACATGCACCCTACCACATGTCAAAAGAGGACTGCAGGGTATGCACATGTGTAGATTTTCATATTACTTTGAGAAATGGATCAATAGTGGCAACTAAAACAAGACGTTTCTGAAAAAGAATAACCCAATAAAAATTAGACAGAAACGAAATATCACAGCGAAAGAAATATCTCATATGAATGTAAGCATTTAGCGGGAAAGATTTCCATCGAGAGAAACGCGATATTTTGCCGCCTGTTAATTCCTCTTGGCGTTGCACAGATGCGGTTTGGAGCAAATGAAACGTCGGCAAGTCTATTTGCTCTCCATTTTATGGAAAGAAAGCGAGAAAAAGAGGACGCTCAGCTGCAGAGACGAACTTTAATAACCGCAGGGCGAATAAGGGTCAGGCGAAAGAGATGACCTTTGGTTGCCAAACAAGAATGGTGGAATGCAAAGGGGTAATTACGGATTCTCAATTATACTGTATTACAGCGTGTTAAATTATACTCATAGTAATTGAACTTTATCTTGGACCTCACGCACGTACGACCAAAAAGCTTTTGGGTCCTCGTCTAAGTATTCGTATAAAACTTTCTTTTTAAATTGACGGAGAGCATCACGCATGATTCGTTTCGTTTCTGATTTAACTCGTTTATATTCGCCCTTTACCTGAACCGTGATTATGTTGTTAGGAAGCCTCTTTTCAGAATTTTTCAATTTCAAATGTAATCGTCTTTGTTTCTTTAACTAGTCTCTATGTTATACCAATCGCGCAACGACTAATGTAAGTGATAGCAAGAATCTTCATTAAATTTTCATTCTCATTGTATTTGCATCACATAATCTTGTTTTGATATTATTTCTTTTTAAGTTTTACCAAATAAAAAAGGCTGCAAGGTAAACAAAAATCAACTCAATAAATAAGGGAGATACTGTTATTGGATGTATAAATGATTGCACGACGTTATTCATTAAAATAGGTCATGAAACAATATTCGTCCAGTGAATCTTACAAACCCAGTTTTGATTCCGCAGACTTCAAAAGACAATTTCATCTCGGCATTCAAAATATTGACGCTCCTTTGATCTCATCGATGGAATCTCTTCCTTCCATTTAATCTACCGCTTTGAATGCGATTTTTAGAGGAAACAAACGGAGTGAGCGTAGGAAAATATGGATTCGCAAACTGCAACCAGTTATTTCGGTAACGGAGAATACAAATTTAGACTGAATGAACCGTCCTTGACCTATGATGGGAGGGAAAGAGCGCTATCTACGCTGCAATTCCATATTTCCTAGAGAATATAAATTGCTGAAGGTAAAAGGAGGAGTGAGAATAAAAGCATAGAAAGGAATTCAAACTCCACTTTTCAGTTTTACCCATAGTCAACACAAACCTCACATATCTCATCTCTATAATAGTAAACTAACTCTTTGTTTTTCTTCAGAGACCTCTGCATAGTAAGATTTATCTTAGCTGTTTATTATTTAATCATTACTCAATTCTCAGCACTGAGACTGAGACACATTCACCGATTCCGAATGCACCAATGTGATGCGTCTTTTAATATTTATTCATGAATCTTCTACTTATGGAGCGTTTTCGTTGATTAATGTTCTCTAAAAGTGAACCTAAATATGGGTTTCCATCCCAATCGTTTCCAAATTTCTATGCAAGATTTTTAGTAGCACTCCGGTTACTAAAATAATTGTTAATGTTAATTAATTTTTGATTGTGATTATTTCTATTACAGTAATCCTGAATCAACGTCATACTGACGAGAGACGAGATGTTCATTCTTTTAAATTGTAGAAGAAATTAAAATAAATATTATTCACATCAATATTATATCTTTTTTACTGTTTCGATCGTTAACATTACACACATGTTCTTTTTTGCTCTTTATTGTGATATTTGTATTCTTTTCTATACGCTTTCACCATTTATTTTTGATTTGCTGTTGAAGGTTTTAATTTGTTACCGTTTGTAATTCATTGTAAAGGCCTCGTATTAGAACTGTTGCATCTGAGATAATTTAGAACGTGGGCTCCAACCGGGAATCGAACCCATACAATTCGAATGCGCTGCCCACATGGAGGCCCGCCTCGTGCGAGTTTTATAAAATAAATAACTAAATTAGAGTGATGATCCATCATAAGAGCATTTCAGCAATTAACTCGAAAGTATGGCCGCACTTCTAATCATGCTCAAAATGGAGTTTTAATAATCGACCACTAAATTCTACGGAAATCTACATTGTTTTACCTTTGACACGATAAAAGTACGGATCTAAAAACAAGCCAGGGAGGCTGTTTTAAATTTTAATCATTAACCGTATAAATATGAACTGTATATATAACTATGAACCAATCAACTTTTGGAATTCAGTTCTGAAGTGGAAAATACAGTATATATAGTATAATGAAATCCAAAAGCGAACGTATGACTGAGTGGAAAGCCATCGTATCATATAATTTCATCATAGCATTCATACAGAACATGTAGGGTGATCACAGAAGAACTTCAATATTAGATTTCAATTCTTCGTCATATCCTTGGCCTGGGGTAGCGAATCTGAAGTGGACGCTAGAGATTTCTTTTCTGAAACTCTGACTGTATCATCATTGTTATGTTACTCTGTTTAACAATGAAGCCCCACAGTATATTCTTATAGATGATAATAATGATGATTAATAATTATTAAGATGATAATCGATCATTATTTACGTTGCGGTTGTTAAATACGAAATACTTTGTAACATTTCTTCGATTAATTATCAAAATAGTTTACGTCTCCACCTGTCCTAGTGACCAACTGCCATTGTATAAAGAATAAAGGTAATATTTTTCATCAGGATAGCCTGATGATTGCTCGTCGAAACCTGGTCGCATTACATAATTACAGAGAATAACTTTTGTGGAAAAGTACAACGCCTCTCGTAACTATTACACAAACACTAAAATCCCTCTTGCAATTCTATGCAATGACTTTTATTAGAACATCATAATATTTTGAAGTAATTACTTTTTTCTACGTATTTTTGATCACTTCTTGCAAAAATATACCTTCAAGTGTTCTTAATACTTCCCACCCTTTCTTGTTGGTAATTATACCGCCCATTATATCATATTTTACCTTCGTCTTCCCCTCTGCCTCTACATCGGCCGCACTCTAAGGATGTGCAGTCTTCTCATCTTTGTCGAGTCCATGATACTCTTTGACGCACGTTGGGAATCCTTGAATGGAAGGATATTAGAAGCTTAGGAAGATATTAGAAGCTAGGTTGAGATTGCTTGACAAGTTTAGAGACATCACTTTTACAGAGCAAGTAATTGATCTCCCCTGCTACTTCGGCTGATCCGAAATTGAGCGTGAAATTAGAGAAATAAGAGCAGAACAATTCGTTTTAAGGTTTCATTGTGTCGGTCGGCGTTTACAACACACGGCGACTCGCAGAGTATTTATATACATGTCCGAAAAAAAGAGAGTAGAACAGAGATTCCTTATCTCTTTAATCGTCCTCTTCACCAATAGAAGGATCAATACGAGCGGAATAAGTGCGCTAAATATAGTATATTGGAAACTATTACGCGATCTATATGTCTCCCTCCAAATCTGCGTTTCCAGAGGCGCCTTCCTTATTTTCACTCATTTGAAACCAAGCAAACGAAGGCTCTTCCAAATTTCCTATATCTACCTTCGATTATTTTCTTTAGAAAATCCGCCATATTTAACCCATTTTCTCTGCCTCCCCTCCCTGACCACCTCTTGCACTTCCGGGTTTTCTATAAACCTAAATTATATTTTGCATTCTCGAAGAGATGGAATGCAAAACATAATACGAAACCCTTTCACGTTTCACACACATAGCAGACGACACCGTTACCAATTACTTTATACTATACCGTAGAATCTGTGGTGCAGTAAAAGTTTACAATGAAGCAGTTTGCAACCTAAAGAAGTACCATTTTCATGTTAAAAAACAACCAATTTAAAAATTAACGAGCAAAAACTATTTTCCCTTTTTATTTTCTACAGGAAAAGGAATATAAATTTGTAATACATCAGTTATAACACTATTATTAAGCAAATTTCGCTCGGATTCCTGAATGTATTGTAGTTATTATGACAGACCAAAGAGGTATTGTTCAGATGCAGAAAAGTCCGTACTAGGCGATACTTACAATATTTTCGCTAATAACTCTGCATACGGATAGTATTATTACAGACAATGAGTGATACATTTCAATATTTTATTAACTTCAGACCGGCGTTTTGATAACCAAACAAATTACTTTCAGAGTCTTTCCCATTTCATTTCTTTCATAGTGGTTAAACAACTTAACAAAGTGTTGAGCTTCGCATGTTTAACATTCCATCTTAAATACGATTGCTCATATTTGCTTCGTACATTGTTAATATTAATAATAACATTGTGTTATTAAGGCATGTTTCAAAGTCTTAATTATTTCCATAAAAGAGAGCGCAAAAATTAATTCCCATAGCATTTCCAAGCTCATCTGCGCAAAAACAGCTTTTCGATTGCCAAAGCGGAAGCCAATAAAGTGAGCTTTTATTGCTCCAGAAATCGGATATCCAATCACAGCTCACATCAATAATACATACATTCTCCTCCGTTACGCATGAGATTGTTATTTGTGGAAATATGTAATACATGTTAGATGCAGCATATTATAACATACAGATGTAGTAAGAATAATAGTTTATTGCGATATTTATTATACTTGAATTTCATTTGTTACATTATAATTTAAAATTTGTTATATTTGAAACATCTGATACAAGTATTTAACTAAATTAATTTATTTTACCATGTTTGCAATATAATATGA
The DNA here is from genome assembly GCA_036926295.1 of Pachydiplax longipennis. Taxonomy (NCBI): domain Eukaryota; kingdom Metazoa; phylum Arthropoda; class Insecta; order Odonata; family Libellulidae; genus Pachydiplax; species Pachydiplax longipennis. The sequence continues at coordinate 1,091,910 of JAVFKF010000082.1, read as the reverse complement.
AAATTCAAATTAACTTATATTTAATTCTTTATGTTATTCATTACTTTTTAACTGTTTTGCGAATATATTAACTTAATGTATTAACAGGTTTCACAACTAGCTAGTTTCATATCCTCTGTGTCTTCATTATGCGTGCATTATGCAGTATTGAATGTAAAAACAATGCTTTTCAATTTCCTTTACATACTAGGCAATTCTTTTCCTTTAACTTAATCCTTTATTATATTACTTTTTTCGTCCTTTTCCTGTTTTACAATAGATTAACATTCACATTTTCCGCTAACTTTCCTTAACATTAAAATCATCTAATCGCAAGATTGGTCCATTTCTTTCGTTGACTTCCTTCGCTTATTCTTCAGTGAGACCCTTTCTATTTCTATCATTTCCGTACACCCACTTCCCTCATTTCCTTCTATAAATCAGTAATAACTCCATATAGCCTCATATCACCCTTCCATTCACCATCGATACTTCTTCTGAAGCAAAGAAATTCTTCTGAGCGATGAAATCAAAGCGAAAAAGGAAAGGTTTCGCTGAAACACTGCCTCTCTTATTTTTTCCATGATCCTGTTTTGATGATCACATTCACATGAAATACTGATTTCATGACATTTGAAACCTTCGAAACGAACGTTTCATTTATTTATTATTTATTCAATTATTAAGATTTAAAACATCTAGTTATAACCAATTACTCTGAGTCGTAAATGCATTAAGAACTCTATCAATAGGTAGCAAGAAAAGAGCAAATAAAACAGCAAGTGCTGTGGTATTCATTCTGTAGGGGTGTACAACAGAAATCGGTAAAGTAATAATCAGAGAAGAGACTTTTTTAAATGATTGGATGGAATTCCTTTTTTTTAATTAAATTTACTACTTTAATTTTCCAGACGATAACATTACTATTGTATTGTTTCAATGGAAATCTTCCTCTTCCTCAGCCAAGAAGAAGAATTTAGAAAAAACGAGTTTCCAAAAAAGGATGTATCTGGAGATAAATAATTAATTAAAGGGACGCTGGTTTCGTTTGTTATCCATTTACATATTTCTAAGAAAAATACTGTAAAAAAACTAACCAATCGTTCGTAATAATCTGATTTTTAAATACTTTTATTTCTACAGCATTAAGAGCAAATTTGCTGAATCTAAAGCATTCTTTTGTGCTGAAATGTTTTCATGAATAAGAATTTAATTATATGAACTTATTAATAAAACTGCTCAGTTAATTTTTATTAATTAATTATTATTCTTGAAAACTTAGAATCCATATTTCTGGTTTTGGACGATGATGGCAAGGATAAAGAAACTAAGAACTTCAATGAGAAATTTCAGATTCCTGAAAAACTGTCATCGTAAGCGTGAATAACCAAGGATTAAACTGTTTATTAGCGTGATATACAAGTGTAAATCCGCATCGTTACAGAAGAGACATTTTCCATATTTGGCAAATAAGCCGGGTTAATGGGAGGTGTTTGTTTACAGGAAGGGCAACCAAAATGAACGGCGACCCTTTCAGTAAAAGCGAAAAATTGAAGAGAAAACATTTATTTGAGTGAAAACACGGCGAAAATACTACTGAGAGCGCTTATACGTTTGGAAAGCATCACAGGAAATAGGATATTTCTGTATATGACGGAACATAGCAAATATAGAGAAATGACGGAAACAGAAATGCACGTGACGCATTTCCGCCATGTTTTTTATTCGTTTAATAAGTTCTAAAGGGATTTTATCTCACACGTACAGGGTGACAGGAAAATATTACGCTAAAGGTACTATCATAAAATTTTGCAGAAATTTAAATGTCACTCCGCCCTCTTGTCTTGTTGAAAATCATAATCGAAAGATTGCAAATAAAGTGATTAGTGAAATCTAAAATTGACATGAGAATAAAAAACACAACTTTGTATATATTTCACAAATATTATTGTGTGTAAATTCTCCGTAGTTGATTTCATCGAAAGGAAACCACTGCGTCAGAATTACATAGTAAATGGAATTTACATTGATGTAGTAGAATCAGTTGAATATGTTGGGATTACGAATAAATGGAGAACACGCATTTGCGATTAAAAAGCTCAGCTTTATGAAGTAAAAAATGTTAGAGGGCGATGTCTAAGGCCGCATGTGGAGTAAGTATATAGGGTGAAACCTCAAGAAACTGCAGTGCAAAGCGATAAATTTCATTAAAACATTTAAAAGGAATGGGGATGCTCTTACAAAGAGAGGTTCCCAAGAGGAATTGCAATTTTGAGACGAAATCTGTTTAACGTAATAAATTGAATTGAATGTAAAAAATAACCGTTTGTAGAGTAGGCGATTATCTCCGCTGATTCGCAATATGGTTGCTTAAACATACCTTCTAAAGTTTCAGATTAAACGATCGCAGCTAATCAGTGGCAGCAATGACGGTACTCGCTGTTCATTTTGGTTACTCGGGTACGGCCAATCAACATATTATTTCTGAACGGTTCATTTATCGTTGTTAGGCGCAACATATGAGGGTAAAAAATAAGTTTCATGTCACTTGAGACCATCTTCCTGACGAATTTCATCAATATCTGTGGGGTGGTTTTTGAGTGATGCTGTTTCAGACAGATAGACAGAGAAGAACTTTAAATATGGGTGTTTTGTGCTCAGGGTCACTTATAATCACCAAACGTACCACTTTCACTCCCAAACTTTATTCTCAGTGGTTCAAATCCTGACAAAAGGAAATTTTTCCAGATCTTTAAGATTTTAACATAGAAAAATGATTTTCCGTACAAATTCTTTGGACAGAGTTTGAACCATTTAGTGTAAACTAGGAATTTTGGAAACCGAACCAGACACTCGATCATAATGATGAAATTTCCATGAAAGAAGCAGTTGATAATTCAATTAAGAGGCTGGTTACGCAGGCTGCTGCTTACATGTAGGAACACTCCTGAAGATGACGTCAAAACCGATGTTTTAATTTCATATTGGTAGAGTAAAGACAAATATGTGTTTTCGATCTTGTTTTTTAGATGAAATTCCACGATGTGAAGGCCTTAGAAAGATCCTGAGAGGACGGTTGATCGAACACTTTCACTTACGTGAGAAACCCTTTAAGTAACTCTACGCTTTATTCGTCCTAAATCGAGAAGTTCTAAACTAAGAATTGTAAAGAAAGTAGAAAACACTCCTATTTGTCGGTTCCTTTAGGTACCGCAAGAATTGAGGAAGTGTGGTTGAGGACGAATGGGTGATTTCTACAAGTCTCCGCCTTCGTCACCTAGAAGACGCAGAAAACGAATTCTTTCTAACCTTTTAATTCATTAGCGGTAAAAATCCATTACTTATTATATTATACACGTAAGAACTGGAAGATACGAGTAGAATAGTAATAGCCACAAGCACGATATCTATTACTCATCCGAGCTTATACTTCCACGAAATATTTCAGCAAAACTTATCAATTGCTAAGTTGGAAATTTACGCATATTCATAAGGCTTTCAAAAACTGCAAATTACTGCAGACAAATTTAAGCTTTGTGTGCAGTATTTCCTCAAATCTTTAATCGTAGACGACAAGCAGAGAATAAATCTCATCTTTATTTATGGCTGTATTCGCCCGCAGACAAATGCGCTTCTTTGATGTAAACACAGCCTCTCAAAACCCTATTGAATAATCATTCATCCTTAATGAATGGCAAAGGGAATTAGGCTGCGATAAAACTCCATCCTATGCAAACAATAAGAGCCGAGAAGTAGAATCAGCATTCAGAGAACCTTCGACGGGGTTCATGCGGCGGTTTACGTTTAGAATGCTGAATATGGAAATGGAATTCAAAAACACTCCCAATTAAATTAAATAGAAAAACGAGATAGAAATTAGTACTTTTTCTGCGTGCAAATATGGTTAAAAACATCACATTCCGTGACAATTTTCAAGGAAAAAAGATTCCCCAACTTGCTTCAACTGCATGCAGTTATTGAAAAATTTCCTCCTTATGTTTCCAATAATCTTATTTTTAAAGCAATCAATACTTCAAGTTTCTTATCCGAGCGAGGGTATGGGGAAGATTGGTGCGTTTTATTTAGGATTTTATATTCAAATGCAGAAAATTCGAATTAAGACCCTATTCTGGGAATCAAATCTGCGTTATGAGCTCCATCTTACCGGGATATTACAAATTTTGGGGATTATTCAAGTGGCCAAGTGGATAGCGAATTTGTTGAAAGCGGTCCCATGACCGATTCCTCTTGTGACCTCTGCTGTCGAAGCACTTTTAAAAAAATTCTCTCTACATACAAATTTTTATTTCTTTCACATAAGAAAACAAAGCTTAAAAACGAAAAGGAATCTTTAGTTTGCTTTAATTGCTAAATTTATCTAAACTGAAAATAAGTAGTCGCTATCTATTGTTGCGTAATACTGGTTCATCTGGTCATATTTTTAATAAATATCAGCTTTTAGAACAAAGAGAGCGTCTTCTTTTTCCCTTCCATAGTCGCAGTCGAGCTTCCAAATATAAAATCAATTGCATAGTAGTTTCCCGCGATACAGAGGTGATTTAGAGAATTAAATTAAATAATAATAAATGTCGTAATCGTAATTAACAATATTAACTCTCCATAACATGATTTCAATTGTTTTGAAATTTAAAATATCTCTGAATGTGGAATATACCGAGTGAGATAGTGACGTGCGGTGGAGACTCAACTGCTACCGTGAAAGTCTATTAAGAACGCTGAAAAACCTGTGCAGTTAATAAGGTTAAGAAAGACTAATTAGCATCAGTGAGGGACAATATTTGGTAAATCTGAATGGAGTTAGTAATGTTATATGTGAATATATATCAGTCGTAAAAAGATATATATTTTGAAATGAGGTATTGGTCGAGCTAGAAGAAATTGTAATGGATTAAAGTTTTGAATTGTTGCGAAATATATTATCGAAATCTGTAATTAGTAATGGATATAGTTTAGCATAATTTTGTATAATATAGCATTATTGTATTACATGATTCTACAACTGTGCATATCAGTAATCACTCATATAACATTGTAACATTCAAACCGGGCTATTAGTCTAGTTGTAATAATAATAATAACAAAAAACAATGAAATACCTAAATTTCCGGGTAGACACACACTGCTATCAGCTCAGCCACAACCAGAAATATAAATTCCCATTCATAAAATTCAATAGTCATCAACTCACGAAGAATCGTAAATAACAACGTTCTACCTAATATCTATAAGCATATAAAACGCCTTAAATCTCCTCCAAGAAGTAAACTTTCACGCATCCGTTGGGCAATAAAAAGCCACGGATAACATTTTTCGTTTTCATTTGTTTTTCAAGAGTTTAAATGGAGTGATCGCCTGTCCTTCTCGCCGCCAGGAAAGCAAATCTTTTTCATATGTATTGAAAGATTTAAGCAGAAGACCGATGAAAGGGTGACTTTTGATCAGAAATCTCTCTCGAGCGATTGCTGTGGAAGAGCGTGCATTCCAGAAATAGAATTTCAGGGTCGAGATTTTTCCCGAGCCAAATATTTCGAAGAGAGCTCCGGAATGAGGTCGTCTGCCCAAATACTTCCAAGAAAATATGGCAGAGTTCCTAAAAGCGGGGGATTTGCAACCGTTGTGAGATTTTGAAAACGGAAAATGACTCAAACATTAATTTTATGCAGAAAAATAGCGGCGACTCCTCCCGGCGGATGTCTCTTTTCAGCACTTCTCGTTCTCGAAACGTTCAAGTTTTCTACTTTCTCGTGGTAAGTACGCATGTACAACCAGTCAACTCCTCAAAGTCGAAAGTATCATCTGATACATTTAATCCTTCTAATATAGAATGCATAAATTAGTCCTTAAAAATACATTCCTTATTTATTATAGTAATAAAATATTTCTCTGAGAGTTTCATAGATACCGAGTAGATTTCAAATAAAGTCGCTAAAACATACTTACATATCTTAATAAAGACTTTATAAAAATGATATATCTCCAACTCCTTCATCTACTTTTATGTACTCGTATAAGGTGCAATTTAAGAGCAAAAAAAGGGTCCATCTTCATACACGCACCCTGTAAGCCACGTTTATGACTCTCCCGCACCATTACCTTATTTCTCTAATCGATAATTTTCGCGTATCACTCGCAGAAAAAAATATCTCTTGGATAGTCTGATTCTAGCTTTTTTCCTGATCTTTCTCGCTCGAGCGAACTGACTTTCTAAAAGCACAGAGCTCAATTGTACAATCTCAATGGTAGCTCAATGTATGTACGATCGGGGAACGTGGATGAGTGGGATCGCTCCGATGGCCCACTCATTCCAGAGTGGTTAACAGGAGTGCAACCGAACCCGCAATAGGTTCTCATAACTGAAAAGTACTGATGAGCCTAAAGAAATTCAAAATGTTACGGCGTTACTTCGTGGAAAGCCATATATAAATGAAGGAAAAGAAAACTGTAATTTCCCACAAAATTTTTCACTGTGCGACCGGTTTCGCTAGATTCTTAGCGCCAGAAGATGCTACGAATCTAGCGAAACCAAGTATTTAACCACCTTGGTGTTGCGAACTTGATTCCTCATGGAACGCACTTTCTCTCAATCTATCAATCTTGCCTTTAATCTCCTTTCTTTGACGCATTCCCAACCTGAGGACTGACTCATTGAAGTAGTTCAAAATGGAAAACCAGCCAATGATTTCTTTCAAGAGCATGACGTACTTCCGAATAAAAAAAATTGTTTTTGCGTAATAGAATAATAGGATATATTGATGAATAAAATTAATTTAATTATTGAGGTAACTTTTTAATATCTCTTAAGTAACTAATAACTATTAATTTGATGATAATAAAATACGTGTTTTATTCTTTTTCATACCTTTTAACAAGGCATAAGATAGTGCTAACAAAATCGAGCGCTGGAACCTTTGAAATGAATTGAGACAGGCTGAAGTGGATTGAGTCCTCAACGAAGACGAGTTTATCAAAGTCTTCCACAAATAGAGCACAACGCATACATTATGTCCTCACAAAAACAAATTTACTATCAATTCCTCGAATCAATTGCTCTTTCATTGTTTGCCGGCTCATGGAAGAACATTGTGGGTGAATGAAATTCCTGCAGGAGAAAGCGGACACCTTCGATGAATTAACTTAGATTTTTATCGAGAAAACGAGTAATACCAATGCCTTAGGGTATAAAATTTACCAATTCATTCTTTTATCAGCAAAGAGGTAGCTTTATTACGGGACAATATTATTAACATTAACCCTGGCAGTTTTATCACTCAAGTTAAGCCCAGTTCATAGCTGAAAATAGCAATGTAATTTATTGTTTTACAAGTTACAAAGTACTAAAGACGGCAAGGAAAAATTAGTAAAAACAAAACGTAATTAACTTTGTTTTCCTCCATGGTCCTTCTGAGCCAAACAGTTCCTCGTCAAGATGAGCCACAACTAGTTATTTAGTATTACATTTTAAATAAACTACATCATCACCTTGCTAAGGACGTACACATTTTCTATAATTACAGAATCGATATTTATCTTAAAACTGCTGAAAGACTATAAGTCTTATAAAAAATATGCATGTAAATCTTTGAATAACCATTTATATGTTATTATTGCACTCAAATAAAAATCTTAAAATATAAAATAAGGAATAACGTGATAATAATTTATTATAATAAAAGTAATAATCATTGTTACACGAATTTTAAAGAAAAATTATGCTAAGAAACCTGGTGACGCTATTATAGAACAAAATATTAATTGAATCAACTCGCAAAAGGAGAGTAATTCATATATAAAATACAATTCCGATTCTTTCTCATCATTTATCTTTCTCATGTTATCTACTGATAATGTGCAATGCATACTAATTTGAATAGAACTGGTCCACTCGTAAAAGTAAAACTAACGAAATCCGTAGCAGCAAATGATGCGATTATGAAATAGCAATAGCAGCTTTGTTTCTCAAATCATTTATCGCTACACAAGGTGGACACAGTTGAACGGTATCAATTATAAGCTTTTCTGGCATAAAATCGCCCTTTTATGGGAGAACCCCTGATTTGTCCACTTTGCAGTTTCAAAAAGAACAGCAGAATTATAACGAGAAATCCGAAATTAAATGTTGCTAATGAAATATATTTCACGAATGAAATCTGCTTCATAGGCCAGCCACTTATTATAATAGCGATAGAGAATAAATGTCTCGAGTAATTTCCCCATCTTCGTTCATAGTAGGGTTCTATTGAGAATATTCCCAACCACTCGGGAATCTCTAAACAGTAATCCGAAAGGAATTATTACTATGATTTACATATGCTGAGGTTTGACTATTGTCAGGTGGCAGGCCCTATACATTTTCTAGTGAAGTTACACAACATACATATAAACTCTACAATTGAGGAAGAAAGAGGAAAAATTAAATGTTAGATTTGCCTTAATAAATTGTATTATTTCCCTGTAATTAGCATTAACAAGAAAATTAAAAAATTATAATAATCTTGTTGAAAGTGTACTTTGTTATACAGAGTGATTCCCCGTTCAAATTCTTTATTACTTATACTTTTATTTCAATTTCTTATTATTGCTTCAATCACCTTTTGTTTACTTGAATTAAATCAGGAATTGCGAGTAAGCCAATCAAAATTTCGTTTTCAATATATTAAAAGGTTCGAGCATAGAAGGAGGAGGACACGCCGGTTATTTAAGGAGAGATTGCAGTTGGCGGAGAGATAACGCTACGACGAGCTCAAAAAACAGCAATAAAGTTGCCGTTATGAGAAAACCCGATATGTATTTCCATAAGCAAGCTATAAGGATAAGAAGGCCTTTCCACATTCAACAGCGACGTAAATTTTACCTCAGAATACTCTTCAGAGAATGATTATCGTTGCATAAGTTAGATCCTTTCCTGCTATTTTCTTTCCTTTAGATGAAAATTTGCTCTGAAATAAGGAAGCACCATTTTGAAATTTAAAGTATATACATTGTCCACTACATTAACTAAACAGACGTGAGTTCGACGCCAGGCGGGCGAAATTCTCCAATGGAATCTTATTTTAGGACCTTCCTTATATACCGAACAGAAACTCTGTAGCTTATAAGAATGGCACTTAACTAACATTAAAATGCAATTCTCTCTTACATATGGGCTCGGAGATCAACACCAGGCGGTCTGAATTGTGCGTCAATCACCCATTTGAAATGTAAGGCGATAAATTCATATATTGTTATGAGGCATTTCCCGGAAAGTTAGAAATCCACAATGAGGCATGTGAAGTCATAAATGTGTTTTACAAACGGTCCCCTGATGGTCCTTGGTTCGAAGAAAGAGGACCTTTTTCATTCTACAATACCCTGAAATGTGATATACAGAATTTCGTTTGGGAATAATATCATATCGAACTGAAAGTCTGGATGCGGTTTGAGATGCCCATTGGAATCATACCATCGCATCTTACTAAACCGTTCTGATCTTAATGCATCCATATAGATTGTATGGTGGGGATTGCTCATATGAAGCACTTCCCGAGAAGATGGGAATTTATATTTCGGTGTGTGAAGAGCAGCCGTTTCACAAAAGCAGTTTACCGTTTCCCTGATGGTCCTTGGTTTGACGCCAGAGGTCTTTTGCATTCTACAATTGAATTAAATGGGAAATTCGCAATAACTTTTGAGGAGCTTCTCGATATGATCTGAAATTCATCAAACGGTAAGAGGGCTCTTTGCCGAAACTTAATCGGGGGCGACGTCGACGGTGATGGACTTTGGTTTGATACCAGACTGGGTATATTTTCCCCTTTTTATACATGCTTAGGTGAACTTGGGAATGTTTTTGGTTTTTGCAAGCACTTCCGAGCGTAATCGGATATTTGCGTAAATATTTTACCGATTAGCTTGGAGTATGCAAGCAACTTTTACTCGAATATATATATATATATATATCGTACATTTATAGGGCGAGAGAATAGAGATTCATATTCTACTACATGCGTTGCTGGAACATGTCCGATAAATTAATACAGCATAAATTCGTGTATTAAACAAGGTTTAGCCGCAATGTGTGCTCTCGCGATAGTGTTTGATTTGGAAAGACAACGGATAATTGATGGTAACTTTCGCTTCGTCGGCGAGAGCATAATTAAGCGGTGAATAATCGATCGAAAGGTGAAGAAAAGCCAAGTGGAATGATTTATGGGATCAACTAGGGAAACACAAATTGGAAACGGATACTTGGGCAGAGCAGCAAGTACAGTAAAACCCGCTAAAGACCTTTTAAAGAGAACAAGTGTGAACTGCGTTATGAGATTTATAACTGGGTTTCGATAACTTGCAAATTAGAAAACAAAAGGGTTTGCTCTGTAATATTTAAACAAGTTCTTTACAAGGAAATGGTACTTATTTAGCTTGCTTCATTTTCCACAGTTGACGAAGGTAGATTAAGAAAGCCGGTGAAGTATTGTTGTTCTTCTTACATCATATTTTTGAAGAATGGTCTGCATTTCGCACAAGGAAGTCGTCATCGTTACTTTCCTTAGGTCACTCTACACAGTTTGCACCAATTAGAAGAATACCAGGGAAAATAATGAAATTTTCATCAGCAATGGTGAAATCTCTCAAAAGACCGCGAAATACTCTTTTTCTGGTTTTGAAGATATGTTTGCTTCTTGGAATTGTGACGAAAGGAAACACTTTTCAGGGAATTTTTAATTTACCTCCTTCCCCAACGAAAAATGTGATAGAGAAGATGGTACTCGATCTCAGAGTTCATATCTAATGTGGTAAGAAGATTGCTTTTTTCATTTAATTCTGAAAATATTAGAAATTCAAAAGAGGAAGCATTTGAGTGAGAGGACGGCGATATATCGATAGGTCACTTTAACGAATCCCCAAATTGTATACTTCTTCGGAAAATGAACGTTCACAAATTCGTCTAATTTCTTACTGACATCGGATGAATAAATATATAAACATGTAAATATATACATAACGATGATTATTTTATAAGGTATGACAACCACAAACTCTACTAAGCACAATCAAAAGATTTTAACATTTACTATTATTTTATTATTATTAAGCTATTATTCAACGTTATTCCAATTGCCATAACTTTCCGAATCTGATTCACCATCTGTTGCGGATAATTCATTGGAATGGATTCGAACCTGCTCACACTACAACTCTCCCGATTCCAATGTTTCGTTCGAATATTGATCACGTGTTCAAAGTTGAAAAAAGACTCGGTTATGCGTCTATTGGAAAGTGAGTTCCTCTTTGATTTTCCACTGGAGAGGGTTGCAATGCGGTAGAAGGCGGAATTATTTGAAGTTAGCGATGCGTTCCCTCACATTTTGCGAGATAACGGAATTTGAAGGATGAGCGAATATCGACTCAAAGGAGAGTTCTTTCTAATTTACTTAACTGAAATTATCGAACGTGCTATTGGAAAAATTCCGAGAGATATTTTTTGCGGTCGAATTTGAATGTTCAAAGCGAAATTTTAAATTCGCGTGATATTTTCCGGGGAAAATATCCTGAATATTTTCAGAAGATTAAAAAAATAATAAGTTATGAATCTACATTTCATTACCATAACATTATTTCATGTTCTTATAAGGACGCTGTCAAAGGAAATAAACCCGGTTAATGCGCTTTTCAGAGAAAATCGTGCTATAAGCGCGATAGAGTTAAAACCGAAATTAAAAATTATTTTACGGCAGATAACAAAAGGGAAGAAGTTTTTGATTTTGGAATAAGTAATTTAAACCTTAAAAGCGAAACGTAATCCTCTGTAATATACATTTTGCTACGGTTGTAGATATACAGTTTTAGTTGCATAGCCCGCGAGGTATATTCAACGGTATGGACAAAGAGAGGGATACTTAATTTTGGTAATTTTCCGCTGTACAATGAAAGAATTATTGCCAGGTAGACAATAAGAGAAGGTCCATCGACTGAGGATTGGCTATAGCGAGTTGTATCTGAAGAAGAGAGAAATGAGGGTAGCAGTGGTAATTCTTCTCTTTCATTTTGAAATTGTATGTATAAACGATGACTGAATGGAAGAGGAGACATTTAGTCTCACTCAAATAAAGACGTTTAATATTATTATCATAGCTTGAATAATTAGCTTCATGAAATTCAACAGAAGTTATATAACGGTTAAGGAATTTATTAAAATCTAAATCATGAATTCTTTCGAGCGGAACTGAAAAATAACAACAAGAAAGCTATAATTCGCTGATCGTCTGAACATTTTGCTCTCTCTCAGATATTCATCGTGAGTTTTATGTGCCATAATGGTCGTACATGGCAGGAAAAAGTTGGTAAATTTAGTTAAGAATCGTGGATATCAAAGGGAAAGAGACTTGCAACGGATAAAAAAGGAAACGAAAACGAGCGAAAGCATAGAAAGGACTCCCGTTAAAGCGGACATATTCTCTTCTTATCGTTTAACCTCTCCAGCGAGCAAATCCGGATCTGCCGTTATTAGATACGATACGCTATACGACCGAATATCAAGATGGGACAAGGGTATGTAACTGAATTCAAATACACATCTATTTAGAGAATATCACACTCCATAATATTAATTACACCTAAATACACATAGTATTATACTGCATTGTGTTGTTTTGTAATTATATTACAGGCGTTCTCAAAATACAAATTAACATATGTTAATTTTATGGAGGACCGATTTCTATCGCGAAATTAACTTTAAAAGAATTTTCGTACAAACTAGAATAAATTCCACAAAGCTCTTATCGGGAATCTTAGATTTCGGTTCTAAATTTTGATAACTTTGAAGAGACGCAAAATTTTGTTATACATAACCTGTCCCATTTACTTCAGCTAATATGAGAACTTTTAGCTTCTTTTATTAAGAAAATTTTTTATCATAATCAACGGACACTTCAGATAGTTGTACCTTATACATATACATTATTTTTAATATGTAATAACTCTCACTGACTGTAGTTTTAAAGTATCAATTCGATATTCTTAATTTTTCCATTCTCTATGTTTTGGCGGGTTTCCTTTCCTTGCGCACAGTCTTTTTCAACCTTCACTTGAGGAGATTTTTCTCTACAATCTTTTTTTGCTATTATTGTATATTTTCCCTCGTAATTTTAATTTTTGAACCTAATTTATTCATAAGCAACAGTGATTAGGCGGAAGAGAGAGCCTAATTTGGGCCTGATCAGTGATCACGCCTTAATAAAGAGTTCATTCATTCACTTACAAATATTAGATTCACCTTAAATCATTGATAGTGATTCTGAACAAATGAACACAATGAATATCAAAATACGATAATTTTGATGATCTTTTACACAGAGTGCTCACTATATCTTTTACATGGTATACATAATATAGTAATCTCCTCATTTGTACTTAGTGAATTTAGTATTTCCTCATAGCCAATTAATTGTATTTGCTAATATCTAACGCAGGAATTATGAGGCATACTTACATCTGACGAAAACAGCGTGTTATTAACAAATAATTGCATGCATCGCATGTAATAGCGTTATTTACATGTTTAATTACCTGCATTTCCAAGATTTCTATATCCTCTTGTTCACCTCATTACATTATCTGTGTCGCCGACCTCTCCTTGTCTCTGTTCCATCCGAGTCTCTTAATTTAAATAACTAAAATTGTGAGAAAAAATGAAGATATTTTCCATCGTCGAAGCCGATACAGTAAGACCTTCTCCATCACTTTTTGCAGGGCTGAACGTTAGATTAAAAATTAACGAAGAACGTCTTCTTCCTTCGTAATTTAAATTATTTCTTTCTCCAGATTCACATTATACCCTTCATTTTTCTCATATTTTATAACCACCCTATTTCACCAACTCGATTGTTTAAATTAATAGCAATTGAAAATCTGTCAGTATTGCTCTATTATCGACTCAAGAGGTTCCCGAGATCGTATTCATCTTATAGCATCTTTACTTAAAGAACTTGAAAATAACCCGATCTTAGTGCAAAAAAGTAAAAACTGTGGATTAGAATGAGATATTACAGGATTTAAGAAGACTTCAAAGTTTGTACATATATTTCAAATTATTCAAGTTGAGGCGCAAGAGTTATTTTAGCTGGGCTATTTTATTTTACGCTACGGCGTAGAAACCTCTTGAGACGTGTTTTATTTTCTAATTATAAAGAGTGCATTTCGGAGGGTTTGTATGAGAAGCGAAGAGACCTTTTTCTTAACGCGGGAGAATATTCTTCGATAACCGTTGCTGGAGATGCAATGAGGTAGGGGAAATTTAGTGAAATCATTTACGCAAAAGATTCTGACCTCAATTCCAGGGGCGTATTTAAGAGTCCCAAAGACTCAGTCGCAGGTTGGGAATTCTTGAAAGAAAGGAAATTAGAAGCTAGGTTGCGACTGCTTTATGAATTTTGAGAAAGTACGTTTGGCGTAATCTGTATTATGCGTACTTGCCGATCCGACAATGAGCATAAAATGAGATAAATACATGCTACAACAAGTCATTCTTTCCACACGATAATAACAAACTAAAGAATTGTCTTCCTTTGGAATTATGGGCATGAATCTTTACCTTTTTTATCGTTCCTGTTGTTATTTCGCTGAATTAATCACAAATATTTGTCTGAGGTAAATTCATAAAATAAGGATGGAATTCGTTCCGTAATATGCACGATGGATATTTGAGAAATACGATCCAAAATTAGTGAATTAATGGATAATTTAACATTTAACGGTTCATAAAAAGAATTGATGTCGGAATGCCGATTAGAAGTGATATAAGTGTGTCCAAAATTAGTAATTCCTCATGGAGTAGGTGGATTTGCAAATAATACTTAATTATTTTAGTACATCATTTACCAAAACATACGTATAGATTTTTAATGTTCTTAGATTATATGGTGGATAACAATTCAAAACGAAAGTAAAGCCGGTTTTTCCAAGCGAAAATCACGGGCGTCATAGCCGGGTAATGCAACTAAGCAGGTTCATTGAAAGTTGAGTAATATGGGAGGCATAGCTGACTGGATAATAGTACGGATTCTCGAAGGATGCTCTTGTTGAGATGCTCCGCCACATATAAACTGCATTGGATTCTATAAATATCGGTATCAGTTATTATGTGACTGTGAAATCTGCAATCCCAATCGGTACCGATTCTTTGATATCCGAATTGAATTTACATCTCTCAGAACATACATATATTATTATTGAAAGTGATCGAAGGCGAGATGGTTTATATTCGTACCAATTGTAAGAATTCAAAAGTCAATGAGATGGGCAACTCATTCCCTCAGGAGCAATTGGGGATTAACTGGGGTTGATTCGCCATTCATGTCGGGTCATCTCCACACGTGTGAGGCCGGGGGTTTGATTGGAAACGTAAAATTCAAACTACTTGAACTAGAAAAGTAAGTCGGGTCAGAGGATGAATGCAACATGGGGATATTCATAAAAAAGTATAAGTATTTGTAACTCTACGAAAAATTCTAGCAGAATTAGTAACACGTATGTTTTGGTAATCAATCACATAAAATACATATGTAAAATAATATATAAGAATAATATATACGCTTAAGATTCCTTGCTTACTGGCGCACATTGCATTGTGATAAGATAGATTCGCATGTTAAATATCACTTATATACGAGGTAAGTAGCTGAACTGCACGTTTCACAAAAATTTCATTTATTTTATCAAAATTTTACAAGTTGCAAATCGGAAACAACATTTCGCGACTAGGATAAGAAAGATTATTTAATTTCCCTTCCTTTTTTCTGCTTCATTTCAACTCGTGTGACAATGTTTTCTAACTTTGCAAACGAATGAATCCTGCTAGCGATAATAATTAACTTAAGTCAACTAATAAAGATTAATTAAGTCGATAACTTCCTACTAAAATTACCCTTTTGTTCGAATTTAGACGCCTCAAACATGTGAGAAATGCACTTAAAGCATAATTTGAACGATTGCAGACTATTTTAATTCGTAGAATTAAATTAGAAATAATACTCTTACGAACTTGAGAGAAGTGCCTAAAGATGACACGAGGCTATACTGAACAAATATCCTTACTTTGATACGTTTTAGATACGCAATCACGTGAATTATGATACAAAAATATGAAAACGTTGTAATATTTTGTGGTTATAAACTTACCCTCATCACTAAGGCGACTGTTGTTCTCAAATGGATGAGAAAGATAGGGAATGCATGAGGAAGGAGGCAGAACAACGGATAAGTACGGAAAGAAGCAGTGAATTTGGAAAATCGAAACACGGTAATTTATTTTTAAAAAAAACGTAACCTTATAACGTGGTAACCTTATAACGTGTGGTAAACGGTTTCAAATGCACTAAACTTAAGTTAAATTGACGAGAGAATAATAATTGGCCGTAAGCCGTACTAATGTCTGTTTTCTATAAATGATGGAAAGCTTTACCACTCTATTAAAACAATTATGAAGTTATGAAAATTTTCAAATTAATATTTGAGGGTATAATCGTCATGATCTGATATCTGATCCAATATTGATTTAATGAAGGTACTCGGCTAAAATATATTCTAAATTGCTTTCCTCCGCAATGATTATCGTCATGAAATTAATGATTACAAGGGCAGCTGGTGCAACTTCGTTTGTCTTATCATTCATAAAAGATTTAGGTCAAACGTGGAGAGAAAATGCAGTTTTAAACGTTGCTTCTAAGTTTTTACTATTTGGTCCAGCACGTTAAAATCACAGTCAGTAACATAAAAAATAAGAATTCCAGAATTTGGAGTTGAAAGCTCTATACTAAATGCAGTCCAAATAATTTTTTGTCATTATTCTTTTTCTGTGCCAGTCGCAACAGCGCCATAAGGGTGATAAGTGGTCTCTTCATGACGCTGGAATAGAAGACATTAGCCCTGACAAACGAAAAGGGAATGTTTTCGAAACCAATTTTTGGTTTTAATAGAAATTTTGAACTTTCGCCGAACCCGCTTAGCTGATAACGTAATCTTCTGGTGTTTGCCAAGAGCAGAACCCGTATGGCAGTTATGGATGCGAATTTCCGGGCATTCGAAGATTAATGCCACTTCTGAACGTCATTACCAAAATTTCAGCGGGTTTCTTTTTCCGTTTGCTTCGCTTGAGATCCACTTTTTTCATATGCACAACCAGTCGCCCCTCATCTGTCAGTATGGCTCTACTGTTTCATTCTTTCCGAACGGACGAAAATTGTATTTCGGAAAGGCGCCTTTAAAATTTTAGAAAAAATATTAAAATTTCGTGATGACGTCGAAGATGGATTCTCGATGCAGGGCTGGATAGGACATTGGGCGTGGAGACATAAAAACACCATAAAATGACCATGGATGAATTTTAAAGCTTATGGTTTTCATCGATTTCATAGGAATAGTATAGACTCTATTATATTACGTCGATGGAGTACGGGAATGTGATGAGAAAGCAAAGGCTTCGCATGAAATCCGTGCTTTACACGTTGGGTTTGAAAGAATGATATTCGCGCGTGACAAAGCTTACAAATCGAATGTAACACACACTTATTTCCAAAAATTCTTAGAATGAAAGGTACATTAAAATTCACAACGAATTCTTTCGACATTTCATTCATTAATGACTATATGTTCTCTATTATTATTATTATTATTATATTCATACGTTACGAAAGCCAGATCACAACTAGGTCATACTATTCATATATCAATATCATATAGCATGATGCATATATCTCAATAGCACGTTTCAGAACTTGTGGGAGGTGCACCCCTTAGAATCATACAGCAATGTAGGGTCGGAAATGCTTTCCTGACGCAGTGGTATGTGAATATCAATAATATCAAACATCATATTATTAAAATACATTCGCGTATTAAACTACAAAACTATCCCGCTACATACACAGTCTAGATCCTTCTCATACTAAACACACGGTATAAATACCGCTAAAGACACTCTGCAATCCGCTTATAAGACGGAATGTCCACAAATGCACTCTACCCCACAATCCTACGCATCAATCGATTCATTATTTCATTCTTTCCCAAGTTGGTAAAAATTGCTTCATTGTGAAAATATAAAGAATTGAAAATTTTGGCTGCAGATATACTAAAAAGTTTTACAAAATATTTTTGCAAAAACTATACTGTTGGGATTGTGATGAAATCTTCCAGTTTAATTCTTAAAATGCTGTGGTTCCCTCTGGTTCGTAGGCCACTTTTGCGTATTATTCAGGGTCAATTTGTCTCTGGATAGGGTGAAATTTCCTTCCAAATATTTTTCTCATAATATCTGCATTGAAGCAATTAAAATTTCTAAACATACAGCCTTGTAGGCGTGTGGCTTATTGACTGTTTTTCTCATCGATTACTTTTGCGAATCTTACGGGGAATCGGAATGGGCAGAGTTAGGGAGGGGAGTAAGACAAGGGTGTCCTTTATCACCATCTCTTTTTAACATATATGTAGAAGAAATGATCAAAGAAGCTTGGGATGAACTAGATAAGGGAATAAAGGTTGGTGGGGAATTAGTGAAGTCAGTAAGATATGCAGACGATAAAGCTATTGTGTGTGATTCTGAAAGGGGTTTGCAAATCCTAGTAAATGCACTAAACAATAAAGCAAAGGAGTTTGGGATGAAAATCAATGTAAGAAAGACTAAGATCATGAGGTTTTCAAAGGGAAAGAATGCTAACTTAACGATAAGGGTGGATGGGGAAAAACTAGAACAAGTGGATCAGTTTTCATACTTTGGCAGCCTTCTTTCTAAGGATGGAAGATGTTCGACAGAAATTAGAAAAAGGATAGAATTAGCGAAAGAAGCATTCATGCAGGGAAGGGAACTGATGACAAAGGGACTTGATAAAGGAATCAGGAAGAGATTGGTAAAATCCTTGGTGTGGAGTGTAATGTTGTACGGGTGTGAAACGTGGACGTTGAGAAAAGAGGATGTCAAAAGATTGGAGACTTTTGAGATGTGGGAATGGCGTAGAATGGAGAAAGTTAGTTGGGTCGATAGACAAATGAACGAGGAGGTTCTAGAGATGGTTGGGGAGAAAAGAGTAATGATTGAAGTAATTAAAAATAGACAAAAGAAATGGGTGGTTCAAATATTGAGAGGGGAGGGATTGTTGAAGAAAGCGATCGAGGGAAGAATGCCAGGGAAAAGACAGAAGGGAAGGCAAAGACAGATGTTAGACGAATTAAGGGGTGGGATAAGTTACCAGGAATTGAAGGAGAGGGAATTAAATAGGGAATGTGGGGGCACATGAACCTACCGAAAGGTAGAACACTTATATCACTTTTGCGAACGGTCTGCGGAAAAAAATAATCAATTAGTTCTAGCATCTTTCTTCTAGTCTTCCTTGCAGTGCTACAATAGCCTATATAACAAGAAGGGCATTCGCAGAAGGTTTTCATCTTCCGCCGATTTTTAGTGGAAATTCTTTAAAAAACGCTTTGCCTTACGTTTCCTTATACCTTGAGATAGATTGAGAAAAATCCTTAAGTTGAAGAATAAGTGTCCTGTCTAGTCCTGTTTCCCTGATGTCCCAGTTTAGGCTAGATATAATTCGGTGGATGCTCATTATATTTTCTTTTTGGCAATGACCTAGAAAAATTTAAAGCGGACAAAAGAAGATATGAAAATGATTAAAAAATAATTAGGAGAGAGAAATCGAGAAACTAAACGTTTTGATGGAAAACTCGAATTTTGGATGGAATTGCTCTGAAGAGCATGAGAATGTGTGCCGATGATGGAATAGTTATTGTGAAATAGAGAGAGGCTTTATAAGTCATAATCCGCCACATGAAGAAAAGATCTGTGCTAAGGTATCTGCAGATTACGTTTTCTTACATTTTTTTTATTATAATGATACATTAATACTATTATATTAATGAAATTCTGTTTCTCACTTGCTTTTTACTAATACAAGTACAACAACTTGATTGCATTTTGTAATCAATGTAATAAAAAAGTAATAGAAAGGGTAGTTAAAAGTTGATGGGACAGTATAACTAAATAAATAAAAAAACGGTGAATAAAGTGAAGATAAACATGAAGTTTAATGGACGATCAGTAAAAGAAATAATAGTTCGTAACTATCCTTCCTACTGGTAGGGTAACCTACTAAGTTGTATTTTTGGTGATTTATTTAGAAGAATACTATTGAATCAGTGGTTAGGATAATAATGGGGTAATGCGAAAAAACATAATCGTGTATAGAGTGTGTATGCATATATTTATAGAGTATCTGCTCATTTTTTTGTGAAATACTTGGAATCAATTCAGGCTTTTCTGACCTAACTGGCTAGAATTACAAGCATTCATGATACTTGTACTCTCAAAAGGTTTTTCAGTGACTTTTGGCCCTAGTAATAAATAACTAAATACCATGCTCGACAAAATTCCCTTTTATATGCCTAATTTCTGTGTTTTACGAAGTAAAATTACCTTATCGAGCAAAAATGCGAATGGAATTCAATTTTGAAGAATAAAGACAAGCTCTTTCTGTAGGAAGGTAATTTTCTTTAGTTAAATACGACCAGGTTTCGATAAGTATTCATGATCATCAGTCGTTGGAATTGAATTTATCTACAAGGCAAGTTGGGTGAATTATTGATTTAAATGAATGTAAATTAAAAATAAAGCATCGTATTTCCCTAAACAACAGGACTGAAACCAACTAGCAATTTAACCTAATTTTATATAACACTTATTGTAACATTGTGTCATATCAACATTACGTCTGTGGTAGCAATAATATTTTCAGGAATATTAAAGTTTTTAATTCCTACTATAACATTATTTTTCAGTTTACGGACAGCAAACGTTCTGGACACGGCCATGACACTTCAATTGCTGTGACTTAAGAAGTGACTCAATCTCTTCAATCGGATGATGGTAAATATGTCCGTTTTCTTGAAAAAAGAAGAGAAACACGATTTCTGATCCTGGAAAGTCGAGAATAACCGTAAAAACTCAATTATTTTGTAAAAAATGCAATAAATAGACTATGGTAGAAAATTTCAGCATGAAATCATATTTATGATGAAGGAAACACCGCGAATTTTAAATGTAACATTCTGCTTTGAACAAAAATGAAGATCTCACTCTATCTTAGAGTTCGTATCTGCAGTAGGATGAAGATTACTCTACATCGTGATTTCTTAAAATTTTAAAAAAATATTCATTCCAAATAAGAAATTCCCAAGGAACCATTCTGAAGATAAAGCGAAACGAAAGACACTGATGATGTAAAAATAAATTTTGTCTGAGTCGGCTAAAAAGAGAGCGACTGGTGAATCAGCATTTGAAGTGGTAATATATGTCTCGGGAAGACATCGAGAGATCTTTATTTTATTGTATTTTAGCTATTGTAGTTACAATAGCTATTTCAGACAAAGTTTCAACCATAGAGTAGCGGAGAATTGAACACAGTGGTACCACAGTTGCAGCGAAAATTATTCTTATCGACAAATTTCGAAATCTTGCTCAAAAGAACGAGTTCTATTTCTGAATTAATGCAATGCTCCATATTTTCTCTCCTCTCGACGGATTAATTTCAACAAAAAAATGCAGGAATAGGTAAATTTTGGAGGGCAATGCAGAGACCGTGAGTTTACGGGAATTAATGATTTCTCTATTAAATTCTGAAATCTTCCCAAATTTGTGTATATAAGAATACAACTCAGCTAATTGCTTGCTTGCTCTCTCTGTATGCAATTGTGGGAAACGCTCTCGGAGATGTGCAACAGCCAGATAAAAACACGAGAGAAAGATTTTGTCAACTTTGAGGGGGACAATTCACTAGCAATGAACATCTGGCAAAAGCAATGGATTACATTTCGCACGTGTGCGGATGTAATTGCACACCCCTAGTCTGCCCTTGTCCACTAGCAAAGGGACTCCAAAATAAGAGGGAGATTCAACAGCGCTGCCCATCACTTTCACGGAACGATGCTCCTTTTGCTCACTATCTGACGTCACCTCGTAGTTAGTTTCAATTTCACGTGGGCAGAGTCGGGCTGAAAGGCGACGTTCTCTCGATGGCGAAGTAATAAAATCGGGAAAATCACTGGAAATTTTCGACAGATGAACATCATTGATAAAGATGGTCAATACTTATTGATGTGAGACTGTGAGCTGTACCTCTATTGACTTTCAACCATCTTAGCAGTGAGAAGACTCCTCATCTAGCCCAGGAAGCCTCATCTTTATGACCTTTAATACCGCATGCCGGCCTTGGTGGCCGAGATGCTCTGATCCTGTGTTCGAATCCCGGCTGATCGGATCTTCTCTCATCAGGGAATGTCCATTGCTGCCATTGTCTTGGTGAAGCACTTCCTGTAAGCTCTATTGAGCTCAGAAAGACTTCACCAGAAATTGGCCATAGCAGCAGAGTAGAAAAAATCCGAAAAATGTGCAGTAAACCAATCGAAAAACTCGGCTTTATGAAGCGTACTGTCGGTAGACGTGGTGTAAAGGTCATATTGTTTCATATAGGTCAGGCTTCATCTGGAATCTGCGGCAAGTATATGGGATCCAGCGGATGAAACTTGGCCATTCAAACACGCATATAAGTATGTAAAATATCAGCAATTACAGCATATTTTCCAATCCAATACCTCTCACTAAATACTTAGTACCTTATTGTCCTCCATTCTGGGTAATTCTTCAGATCTTTTACGACTGCGTCTCAGGGGTGGCATCTAAAATATTTCTTAAGAACCTTTTCGATTAATCTTCAATAAATTTCGGCGAATCAACTTTTCCAAGCCACTCTTCCATTTAATCTATCTTATAAGACCGATATTCACTCACTTCCTGCCTCTTAGTCATGCTCAGCAATAACACCTGCAGTCGCAAAAATGAAACTCTAATGTGGGAGCTTATGAAAAGTTTCCTATGGCCTTCCCCGTCTTCACGTATGGAGATTCTACTGTATCTTTAGTAGAGTGAATCGGTTACGGAATCGATTAAGCGGCAGTGCACGCTATCCGTCAGCGTGAAAAAGGCGCAATTAGATAAAGGGAGAGCGGAAAGTGAGGCGAGTCCTTTGGTTATCCCTCCGGTTGATGACTCTACCTTTTATCGACATTACATCATTTTTCAGAGGCCAGAAATATCTTCATCCTTAGCTATCCTGTGATCTGAAATATTAATATCATCGCTGCTTTTCAATTTCGACTATAGATCGATTATACGTGGCTTTACAAAAAGATGACCATTAATATTTCACAACTCCTTTGGAACTTTCGTATTATATCCATTACGCTGCTTAAGTACAAAGGTAAGGGCTCTTGGAGATATACAAGGGAAATACCAAATCAAAATCAATAACTTAGTTTCTTTCAGACTATCCAATCAACAAATACCTAGGTAACACTGGATGGATAAGTGTTTTCCTTTTGTTTTTCCTCACTGAAAGTTTCTTGCGACGATTATAACCTCAGCTTAGTTTGGTAACCGCTGAGTTAATAGGAGGGATAATGTCCTATGAAAATATTTATGACCTCGAGTGAATACAAGTTACTTTTATACCGATATGAGACCCCGGTTCGATCCCAGACGAGGAAAACACTTTTCATAAGAATTACATGTATATGTCACTTTACAGGTTGCATCCTTTATTTCTTTTGCGTGATTAAATTAAAAAGAATGATAGTATGAAATCGAGAGAAGCACCAAAAGAAAGAAATTTAAATAAAGATTCTTATTTTGGTCGCTAAATATCGTTATCGGGTCGAAATGTCGAGAAATTGGATGAAATAAACGGAAGTTTTGAGAAATTTTGAGGCTATAAACAACCGGTCCCCTTGGCGATTGTTGAAGCCGAACTCATTCATTTTCCCGTAATAGTACACGGGGAATTTAGACTCATTTAAATGTATTTGTATGAATGATAGGATATATGAATAGAAGGAAATATTCTGAAATTTTAGCATATACAGTTATTTCGCACAAAGAGAGAGTCTAAGTTCCTCAATTTTGGCCATTTTCACGTTACAATCAAACTGTGTTTAATATACATACAATTAGGTAAGAATGACAATTTTTCAACAGCAGAGTGCATCACAATCTCTCCGAGATTACGCTCAAAATCACTCGAAACTCTCCTTTTGTGATTTTATTCTATATTTTCACTTCTTAAGATTGTAAGAACGATACTGATGATGAAAAAAGAATGGTCTGTTGAAAGATAGGAAAGATTGGTTAAAGAGGGTAGAAGTGCATTTGGAAAAATCCGCCTCTTAAGCGAGAAGTAGGGCATTTTAAGGGGGTTTTTTACCATGTGTTTCGTATGAAAAAAACCGCATCTTAAGCGGAATAACGTCTAGAGAGAAGCGTCTTAGATGGGTTTTACTGTGTATAATAAATCTGTATAGGAGGCCGGTTCTTGATGAAGGATTTTCAAATTAAATGATATGCAAGTAATTATGGTAATATATGAATATGTGATTTCTAAACTATGGAGACACGTTATGCGTTTTCCTAAAGTAAATATTTATTTCTGCATCTTAACTGCCTTGCAAGTCGCACTTACTATATCATTTGTCTATTTTTACTTTCTCAGTCAACGGGTGGCTCCGCTATTTACGGTATATATGTGTTGTAAATGTATTATAAGGGATATTCTTTAATTTAAGCATCGTCGTTGCTTTGGCGTGCGTTCAAATATTGAATAGTGAATTTATTGCGGAATCTGATTGATATATACTGATATACTGATATATATTGATCGCTAAAGGGCATTTGTATTTTATGCGGACAATTTTTAGGGCTGCGACTGTCAAACTGCACCATATTCAAATAAATAATATATGATTAATAAGTAAAGTATGAATGAAAATGCATAGATAGACGGGAAAAGGCGACTCATACCGACATCTGTCCATGAATATTGAGTGGGCAACGTGACTGCAAATGGCCATCATCAATTCTTTCGTAACGATGGAAAGATATAAAAGGCCGTTTGCGCGCGAGCCAAACTTGTTAATTCATCGCAGTCGTCACCGATTAGTGACATTCACGTTGCTGTTGAGTCATAAGAGAAGCTGAAAATGGAACTGATCTAGCGCAAGAAATGTGGGCCTACACAATGCAATGATAACTGCATTCGAAAGAGTCGAAATGCCACTCTGATTGCCTTGTTAACATTTTGGTTCACCGAAAACAGCAATTTTAGGCTTATTTTTTCCCTTGGAAAGTTTGAGAAAGTAAAAGTTTTGGAGGAGTTTGGAAAGTAAAAACAAAATCGAATATTCACGGTTGAATGAAGACGAATTAGCTGTTGAGAATTAGATGATATATTTGAAATAAGTTCCTTCAATAATCAATGCGTAGGCCAAATGGACTGTCGCCCAAATGAGCTGTCGGTCGATCAAACGAGTCAGAACCAAGGAACCTTTCCGTAACTTCTTTCTTATAAAACTTGTACCTAAAATTGTTTTTCTCCTGCAAATATAAGCAAATTATTAGCATAAGATAACTTCGTGTTTCTCTTAAACTGAATTAAAACAGACATTTCATCGTTTTCAAGGCAAACGAGGAGACCGATATTTTCCATGTTTTCAAAAAGTGAACTCAATTCCCATCTTTTACACGGAAATGCTGTTGAACGAAAGCGATCGATCTCTAACGAAATTAATTACAGCAGCAGAATGTCAACATTCCGACATAACTGGCAATTTTAGACACGCCTCTCGTGTGTGAGCAGTTTGATTCCCAAATGGAGAAAAAACAGCAGTAGATTATGCCTTATTGACTATCTTGTTACGCTTCGGTTATTTTCAGCGAGAGCATGCAATCGCTTATGACATCACAACACGTCATCATCAAATAATCACTACGAAGTCATACTCGGAAACGATGGGTCATTTAGTAGAAAGAAAAAAATTAGTAGCGAACTCAGTTTGTGCCGCCCTTAAGAAAATCTAAGACATAATGGAGGAATGATTAAATAAAAAAATCGATATAAATTACGATGTAAAGACGATCACATAACAAGCATCTTTAAAATTCGATTTAAAAAAATTATATATACCTTACTATGCGAACTTCGCCTATATTGTCTTCTTTAAATTGGTCGTCACATCATAATTGATGTGTTTATTCGCCTAAAAATAGAGAACCATAAGT
Source organism: Pachydiplax longipennis (assembly GCA_036926295.1). Taxonomy (NCBI): domain Eukaryota; kingdom Metazoa; phylum Arthropoda; class Insecta; order Odonata; family Libellulidae; genus Pachydiplax; species Pachydiplax longipennis. The sequence goes on along the minus strand of JAVFKF010000082.1, from coordinate 1,065,770 downwards.
TGCTTTCAAACCTTACTGGCTGTAAATGTAAAATAAATAATACTACCTTACTCCAATTTATTTTATTATAGAAATAAAACTACCTTACTCCCTGCGCAATCTATTTCATATTAATGCAAGTGTCCCCCTTAGAACCCAATATTTTCAGTTTATTCAATATTTCCAGTGAAATTGTGTAAGAATTGAATATTTTTTATCGATTTCATCTTCAGATATGCTTTTAGATGCAGAAGAAGCCCGATGTGTCATTTCCCGCATTTCTAGTTTTCGCGGATGTATCTTTAGGTTTTTTATATTCGCGACTATTTCGTTGGGAAATATTTTGAAATGAGGTAATAGGCGATGTTCAAATGTTATGGCGAGATATGAATTGGCAGAGCAGTCGCCCAAAGTTAGACTTTTTATTATGTCCGTATTTCCATGGGACAAAATCTGCGACCACGGCATAAAAATAAGATCACAAGTATAAACTTCTAAATACGGAAGAATCTCCATTAAATTTTAAACAAATACTTGCTATAAATCAACCATAAATCACCTGTTTCTTCAAGAAGAAATAGATCATCTTCATTCTAAATATTTTGATAAATATTCTATATTTTATATTTTCTTGTTCAATATTTGAAAGTTACTTTTGTACTGCGTAATTTAAAAGCTATCGATATGTTTTTGTTTTTACACAGAATAGCAGTTAAGTTTTCATTTCCCGCTTTTACCGTTTCCCCGCATCGAACGTCTGACCAAGTGGGCTGTGCGTTGGACTTCAGGAGTTCGATTTCCAGTTGTAGTCCTCAGCTGTCGAAGCACTTTTAGCAATGCAACTCTTCAAGAGCGGCAGATCGCATTCCTCTTGAAACAGTATATCAATTTCTCTACTGCGAATCTGCAATTACCCCTTCAAAAATGCCATAACAAAATGTGCAATGGTTGCCAACCACTGAATGGTCGGGAGTTTTCCAAGTGCGGTAAATTCGGGGGAAATCCGGGAGGCTATTTAAACCATAACTACCGTACGTATTGTCCGTTAATGAATGGCATAAATATGCAATTTGATCATAACTGTACTGGCTCAATCCCGAGACGCAATTTTGGGTGTGTTAGCGCGATTTCCGCTTGAGAATCATTAAAGTTAGTTGTAACGCCATTATTCCAACTAACTTCAGAATATTCCCGGATGTATCGAGAAAATGATGGAACGTATTTTAAATAACGCAGAAATACTGACAATGTTAAAAAAGAAAACAAGTCGCAACGAAGGTAGGTAAATTGTTTATTGAAACTTAAGATGAGTGTAAATGAATAAAAGCGAACGAGAAAGCCTAAATCCACGAGACGGGATTTTAAAAAAATATTTTCAAATTCCGAGAGTCGAACCCGGGAGAGTTGGACGTCTCACCAAAGGGCGGTTGTTGAGGGCCTCATTAAAGGGGCCTCATTTAAGGGGCCTCACTTAAGGGGCCTTTGCTGACAAACACTCTGAATTACGTAATACAAACTGTTTCGACTTTTTTAGGCGCGTGATTCGTTCAAGTGGTTTTTTTCAGTTAAGGAAACATCTTATGTATTTTGAGTAAGACTACATATGTTAATAGAATACATTACTTAGTAAACGTCACATATTGGGTCTCTCAATTGCCTGACCCCAAGTTCGGTCCCATCGGAATCTTTTTCAAGCCCTTTCCTGAGTGCACGCCATCTCGTGCTAAGGCATCTCCACCCATTTCCTTATTCACTTTTTTATGTAAAGCATTTCCTTCATTTTTAGATATACTTTTGAATTCAATATTTTCCATAACCATGCCATAGTGAAGTGACTGAATTTTCTATGGTATGTATTTTCGTGTATTTTATAAAAAAATCCGAATTTCTAAACTTATGATTACGGGCCGCGATTTGACCTTATGATCTCTGATACTGATGACCTTATGATAAATACGCCGGCCCTGTATGCAAGAGCCGGCAAGTAACGCAACGGGAGGGAATACAGTGAGGTCACGAGGATCACGCAAGCGCTTATTTACCTGGGCTGAGGCGATCGGCATGCACCGTTCTTCCTCCTGATGGCATAGTGACGGTGTGGCGAGCAGGAGTAAGAAGGTCTCCGAGGCCGATCGGTCATGTTAAGGCGGTAGAAGGCACTTGAAGGCACTCTGAAGGCACACACACACACGGAATATCCAAGCGATCTTGAACGGCTCCGCCCTTTCAACCCAACTCACCATTCATCGAGATGGAATGTGAAGAAAGTCTTCTCGGAGCGCATAGGAGAGGCGCTGCCAAATACCAGAAGGTACGTCGAAGAAAGAGAGCGGAAAAATGTTGATCGTAAAGTTTGGAGATTCCAAAATATTCGGAAGCTTAAATCGTTAGTGGAAATTAATTATGAGATGAATTTGTTTGGTTAGAGGGAAGAGGAATTAAATGTGGAAGGGGGGAGAGAGGGGGGAGAGAGGCCAAAACCAGTGCCACCACCAGCGAGCAGTGCGGAAACAAGAATATCCTTCCGGGGATTAAGAAAAAAACAGCGAATCGCTGGTCGTCCACACCCAGAAGCGTGACGATGCTCTCACGACCCCATTAGCGAATTAAGACGTGATGAGCACGCGAGGCGGGTCCCTCCACCGCGGAGGCCTCGCGCCTCCGATGGAACACGCCGTCATGGCGGTCGAATGCGGCCCTCACACGGCATCTCCGGATCAATCGGCGCGGCACGACTCGGAAGACACGCGGACTGCGACTGAGGGAAAGAGCGGCGACGGGAGGGGAAGGCGGAGAGGGGAACGCGTGCTATTTTAATTAATCGCTCTTTTCAAGAGATTCACAGTAATTAGCGGAGTGATCGTCTTCTCTTAATGCACCGCCTTTCATATTTAGCTTTCTCTGATAGAATCTTCATGCAAAATTTCGTTTACCGCTGAAATGTTGTTTCATTTAGAGCAGCGAATTCCAAACTGCGCATCGGTGCAATACATATTCAAAGAATATACTTATATTATCCAAGAATTCATGAGGATTAAAAACTTTTACTTAACCATAATAACGCGAAAGAAACGACCGTGGTTTGTTAGCATTGCTACGTTTTGTGGTACGACCGAGGGTTTCTTTCGTTTAATTGTGATTTCGTAAAAGTTTTGAAAAGTTTAAGGATTATTTTCAAATATTTGTACAAACGGGAAAAATTGGGACTAGAAAGTCCCAATTCCGATTTAATCCTATAGAATATAATATAGTAAACATAAAATGATTCAAATTTTAAACATATACACACAGAAAATTGACAATGAAGATCAAACATGAAAAGAAAGAATAAATTCATGGAGGAAAAACTAATATATATATATATATATATATATATATATATATATATATATATATATATATATATATATATATATATATATATATCCAGTGCAGGAAAAAAACTACAAAGAGAAGGGATGTGTGAAAAATCTACAAAAGTTGTAGGAAAGAGTGAAGGAAAGAAGTAGATTACAACAGGAGATTCTTGGACGATGATAATTACAAAAATTCATTAACAGATACATTACTTATCAGAATATAAGTATTCTTTGTCATTAGAAGATGAACATAAATTGAGAGGCGATAAAATGTCGAAAACTAAAATTTCGAGTTTGTAGGAATTGTTTTAAATTTTGCACCTAAAGTAAGCATTTAAGTGTACATGTATCGATTTTCAATATGAAAAGTATCCCTTTTGTCTGTATATTGTATAGAAAAACTGCACCGTTCGTTTAGATGGAAATACTGCTCTCCAACTAGGGTATGCAGAGAAATAGTTAATCAGCAGTAAAATGGCAAGTAGTCACTTTACGTTAACGTAAGGCAAATATAGACTATATGAATATGGCACCATCATTAAATTGACTGAATTTTCTAGGATCGTCAAAGAGAAGGTTTGTGTATTACCACAGCTTCTTACAAAATTTTTGATTATCTTTAGAAACTCTCGCAATTTCGAATCATAAAGAATATTCCATAATCGAAATAAGAATCTTTATTCAAGTTTGCTTTTATCCATTCGGTACGATTGTTCCTTCCAACTTAATTTCGAAAAATTACAAACCCTTCAAATGAAAAAGTGAAATTTATATGCATATCTTATAGAACCGCTTGGACCCGTCTGGGGCTGAACAAGGGGTAGGTGAAGATAAAGTATCTGGAAAAGCGCGTGGAAAAACAATTTTAGCATCTAAACAGCGTTTTACAATCTTTAAAATCTGAAAGTTTAGCAGCTCTCGAGTTTCAGGCCAACGTATACACATAGAAACTTTCTACTTTATTTATAAGACAAATGAAATCTCACAAAGTAATGTATCAATGATTCTATTTGGATTTCAGAGCGCTAGAAAGAGGATAAAGTATTTTAGAATGAGTCAAAAAATTTCAAGGCAAGCCTTACATTCAGAGACATTACTTCTTCCGATGAATGACATGATAAATTTACAGAAGGGAATCAGATGACGAAATAAGATATTCATATTTGCGGACATCTTCCTGAAAACTTTCAAACGATAACTTTCAAAGAGTTTTGCCACTTTGTTGAAATATAGGAATGCATCGCAGAAAAATAACATTTTTGCTTCCGGCACTTTCGAGATGATTGGCACCCACAGTTCGGTAATCTAAAGATTAGACGACTCCCTGCAACGCAACCTCCATTTTCGGCTGGCTGATTTCATACTTGTAAGAATATTTTATATTTCTAAGAGATTACGCGCTATTTTCAATTCTCGGTAAGAATTTCGCAGAATAATACGATGAATGACGCACCTATTTATTTGCTTCTCTCTTTATTTCATCATCTAATTCTCAATCTCTCTCAAAACATAAATAAATAAACGGACACTTAATGTTGGGCAAAATTGAGTCTTTAAAGTCCACGCATCCATCTACCTCACTATAAATAGAAAAGAAATGGCATTCATAAGTACCAATTAAAAGTGATTTAAAATTAACAGAGAATGAGATTAATTTATTTGTGTATTTATAAAGTCTAAAAGAAACTTGGGAAAACATTGACGGAGAAAAGGGCGTGAAAAACCTGCACAAACCTACAGAGAAAATTAACTAAAGATCAACTAAAAGATAGTGAAAAAGAAATTTCTTATCGAGATTCAAGAAAAGAAAATATTCTAGAAATAACAGGAATAAAATAATATACATTACCGACCAGTGGCCTCAGTTGGACTGGTTAGCGTTCGGCCCCACGGTCCCGAGTTCGAATCCCGGCTAACCGGATTTTCCCGATTATGGAACGGTTCGTTATTTATGTCTGTGATCGGTCAAATTAATAATAAATGACCTTAATTATAGTAAAATAGACAACTTCTATAAAAGGTTAAGTAAATGCAGAGTAAAATGAAGAAAAACAACGTAACTCATATGCAATTTAAAACAAATAAATAATTATTCTTTTCATAGTCAGCATGGCACACAAAGAGACCAAACTGATAAGTATACTCTTCTCGTCTCAACGAAGAAATTTACTTACAATTGGGCGGATATTAGGTGCCCAAAAATTATATTGCACACATATTCGGTAAAAAATTTACTGTTGTGTTCACATAGTATGATGTATATGCTATGAAGTTATGTTTTTGTAAGTGATCTTGTATTTTTACAGAAGCAATGTTAAAACAATAGAGCTGCAATATCCAATCGGTAGCTTCAGTCATATTTATTGATCTACAGAAAATAAAAGCATGAATGAAAATCGTATTTCCAGGAAGTTACCTTAAAATATATTACTAATTGAAAGCTACGAGTTGTGTTGTAATTATTTGCATTAGTAGAGAGTACCTGCATTCCCTATTAACTGTTCAATTCTCATCGGAATGTAAAGATTATAATATAACTGTACAATGTAGAAATGCACGGATAGCCATGTGATGGATGAGGCTTCTATTCCTATGTGCGTAATGATCTCAGCAGCACTTTTAACCAACTAATAATACTTAACTTAACTTAACTTAACTTAAGGAACTTAAGCTCCTTCTCACTGTGCTCTTGAAGACTATATAAAGGAATTTAAAACATTTTTCACGCTCTTTCAAATCAATAAGCCCGTCGCCAAACCGTTAGCATATTACATTCCTAATTACACTTTTCCTCTTTTACAAAAGGTGCTTAAATATTCAAAATTTCGAATCAAACTGAATTAACTTTTGTCCGACTAATATATCGAACCAAATTTACATCTGCAAAACTCGAATCGAATAAAACGATTCTCAAATCGAATTAAGTGGCAAAAAATTGTTTTCGTTTCTTGTTTACTTTGTCATTTTTGCATGAATTTAGCACGTCTTATTTAAGTTTTATGAGCTTCTAGTCAAACTAATTTCTTAATTAATAATTACAAAATTATGAAATTACAATTTCATCGTTGCAAATTTGCGAACCTATTTTAGCTGATGAAGATTAGCAGGAGAATGACTTGGGAAATTTAAGAGAAAAAAAACAGATCAATATCATCGAATAGTTACCCAATCCGAAAAGAAAATACAATATAAAAATATAAAAAGCATCAGAAAAATTAAATGAAAAATGAAATGGCGTACTCAACCTATAAAAAAATCCCTCCATTTATTCCCAACTGAAAAAGTGAAAGTCAAAGTATATTTTCGATCTTCATAGATCAGAAATTCCTTTCATGAAACTCCGAAGTGACTTTAATTTCTTCCCCTTTGTGAACATGATAAATGAAGGGTCCATTTACACCACAGGTAGTTTCCATGGAAACCCTGCGTGAATCGGTAGTATCTTATGTGATCACCCAGATAACCCTCACTGGAATTTCAAAAAAACCTCTTTCTTCGAAAATTTATTAGAAGTATAGCTCCCACCACCTCAATTATATACATTTACAAAACGTCACGTTTACAATGTCTATAGCTCAGGTGACATAAATCTGATCGCAAGAAACCGGGACATATTGATTGAACATATACCGGGATATATTCGGGAATTTTCTTTAAAATACATTTTTGTCCAATAATATGAGAAGATGAGATGGGATTTATACACCTGTACATTATTTTGTGAGCAATGTTTTGTGCCAGAATAGATGTCCAATAATTTTCATTTGTATCTCGGAATCCGCCGTGAACACATCTGATTGTGAATCTAATGTTCATTTTATAACTCATACTAAAGTTAATTGCCGTAGGAAAACACCCGCAAGAAGGGTGTCAGAGAAACTTACTAAGAGTTGAAAACAGAATTTATGGAAAAGGCTTGTTAAGGTATCTGAAAGCGTATTATATGTACACTTTACATAGCTGATAAAAAAATAAATTTGTATAAGAAATCATCGGAAAATAAACATTATGAAGTACAAAAATTTTAATCACAAGATATCTTACGGTCAGTATGAAAAATTACAATATATACTAAAATAAATAAAAAATAGAAAACTAAGAATTGAAATGGGACTTTCTAGTCCAAATTTCGCCCAAATGAAGACGTTCGCATTGTAGTGTGTTGTAATTTACTTTATGCAACTCACTCATTCAAAACGGAACAAAACGCCCAATACGGATTTATGGCAAGTATTGATACTGATCGCAAACGAAGCTCACACAACTCGGCTGTGGTTTCTATATGTGGGATATCGCATTAAATTACGACAAAGACCTCAATTTATGAGTAATTAAAACCCAAATTTCATTCCAGTGAAGGGGTTAATTGCCCTCAAATATCCATTCTGCGGATTGTTCTGCCACCAACAGCAGTGATAAACAAGCTGTTGTCGGCTAAACGTGATTTAAAATCCCAAGCATTCCTTAAAAGTAGTAAAAAAAGAGTCCAGATTCTGCCTTTCTCTAAAACGTATTGTGATGGCGCATTTCATGAAACCTCAATTTAGGAGGGTCTCTAATGTAAGGAACTAGAACTAGTGAAACCGATTTCATCAAATCTTTCCTTTTGTATGAGCACACTGACGATGTTTCTTTACAATAATTCCATCGAATGATAGCAGTATTGAGAATCATCTCCGAAAATAATGAAATATAACAGTAACAATAGATTTATAAAATGGCATTTATAATTTAATCCACCCATTTAATCATACTGTATTATTTGTTGGTCATAAATCTATATCATTCGTTCCTATCCCACAATATTTGAATAGAGTTAACATAAAGGAATTTACAGTACGATACAATAAGTACGCTTTTAACGGGCGAAATCGAGCAATAAAAAAATCCAAAAGTATTGAATATACACGACAATCAGAACATAAGTATTGTTTGTCCTTTCAAGCTGAAGTTGAAAGTAAGCTCTTAAATTTGGAGTATACTATGAATGCATTTAATGAACATTAATGCATAGAATATACGTACGCTATGAATAATAGATTGGCATAGTAGAGAATTACAACCATATATACATGAGATGTTCCTCAGGTAAATTTATTCCCTTATACTTCTATTAATAAATGAATATGTCGCTACAATGGTTTTCTGTTTTTCATTTTTAATCCGTGATCACTATATAATTAAGACTATAAACCTTGCAAGTGGATTCAACACAGCCAATGGTCGGAAAATACCACTTCTAACCGGTTTCGCAAGAATGAGTGAAAGCGTGAAAACAGAACCGATATTTTATTTTCATCGGAGCGAAAACCGGAACGAAATAGATTACGGCTACATGCATGCATTGCCCTCTCTCTGGTTAATAATTGAGATTCACAATTCGCCAACTTCGCGGGTAAAATTATGGATAAAATTGCGGCTCCATTTGCATGATGGGATCGATGTTTTCAACTCTTGCGGTTTGGGGAGTTAATGACCTCAATATAAATTCAAATTTGGGGTTCCAAATATTAAGAGCCCCAGTTTAAATCTGTAAAAACCCAATTACCGTGAAAATAGGAATAGCTACTTGGGCTTATTAAATTCCGATCGTTCACTTTTCTCGCAGGTTCTTTGTTTTTATACTAGGAATCGTAGGATTTAATAGTAGCTTAATTGATTAGAAGTATTAGGTTATATATATTTGCTATTCTTTAATCAACACTTTGAATACTTCTGACCGCAGCATCGTCGATCGTAAACACTGCCAGAAAGGAAAGTGGGTCTGCTATTAAAATGCAGATCCGCAATTGAGGTGTTGAAGAGTCTACCTTTTGGCCTTTCTGAGAATTGTTTCAAATGCGAGGAATTGTACCCGGGAATGGGATAGGACTGCCGCAAAAATACACTAAATATTTCTATTTTATAAAAGACGCATATTCAGAAAAAGATGTTTCAATATTTTTATGATTTATTTAAATAATTAAATTAAAGAACAATAAAAATTCCCTGGAGAAAACTTTTGTAAACCGAAAGTATAATAAAGGACACGATCCGGGTGTCAAATTCAGCGCTACATTAGAAAGTCACTAGCTAGAGAAAAAACTCCTAGTAACAGATAAGCAGTTATAATAAAGCCTACTGCAGTTTGGAAAATGCTTTCTTCGTTATTTTTCTTATTACTTTATTATTCTTATTTCGGATACACCATTTTCGTATTTGAGTTTTTCACTTGGATTTTATTTGCTCCTTGATTTTATGCGTAGCTCTTAATTATGTAGCGATGCACAGTGGTCTCAAGAGCAAGTTTCTGCCAAAATGCAGGTGAGTTTTCTGGAATCGCAGATATAATAACCTTTTCTCTACTCAAAGATATGAATAAATGTTGAATATTACCTACTCCGCGACTGAAATATAAACGCTAAAAATCATTTGATATCAGGTTTAGGTAAATAGAAATATTTCTGCAATCAATTTTCACCCAAATGAAATCTAATACTAGGAAAACAACTTAACGACCTAAATATAATGATCGGTATTTGGTAGTAGTATGAATATTCCAAGACAGACAATTAACACCTCAATTTCGTCTATGAATACTCCAAATTCTAATCACGACACATCAAATAGAATTTTAAATATATTTTTCTTAAATTAAAACGACTGGGAATTAATACAATACAAAGTTGTTCCAACAAAAAAGACGACGACAGAAAATCATTCTCAGTCAAGGAATCTTCTATTAAAAGGGGTAAACAGGGGTGTAAACAGTTTTATAATGCACACCATTCCGCTAAACATCGTTTTAGCTTATATTCCAATTTAGATAAAGTAAATTTAAGCAAACATATAAAATACCGGGCAAAAGAGTGACACACACCTTCATATTCGGCTATATTCAAATTTTTATACCTGTCCCAAAAGAATTAGGTCGGTTTTTTTTAAATATTGTTATAGATGCGTCAAGGTCTTCGTACGTGGGGACTATATAATATAACTTATGAAAACTATTTCGATCATTTTAAAATCGAGAATAAACATCACCGTTCGATGAGAAAAACAATTTATTTGTCACAACAATCAAAACCAAATAAACAGCACATTTCATAGCAACACCTATATCAACAAATCTAGGACGAAACTTGATGATTTAAATATTAACTCAATTTTTCGACCAAATGGTATATTTTTCATTGCTCTGATTATTTTTTGCAGAAACCGGAAAACTTTCTTTTTCAAATGGTCAGTCATTTATGCGTATTGGTGGAACGATAAGGGAGAAAAGCCCCGAAAATAGAAGTTTAGAAATAATAAATAGAGGATACGTGACAAATTGTAGGCGGCGAAACGTATCTTGTATCCCAGATAGATCCCAGCCTCAAGATAAAGAAACACATCCCTATCATAGATAAGGCGGGTTTATAAAAATACGAATCATAAAAGGGTTGTCAAGGAGTTTACAACTGATGGTAAAATGGCTCCTGAGGGATTTGCAGTCGAAAAAGTTTCAAATCCCTGAGTATTGACCTTTTCTTGTGGGGCCTCTTCTTTTCACCCACTGCTGAAGACTCACTTTCTCTTACGCCTTTCTCTTCCATGGTATCTCTTCATTTATTTCTCACTCAAATGTCTTTTTATATTTTCGCTCTCCCCTGTTGGCCATGAGGTGAATTAAAACGTGAGAAAAAAACTGTGCTTAACTCGTGAAAATAAGTGAGATTTTCATTTTTAGAGGACAATACCATATGAGAGAAGAAAGTGATACATGTGATATGACAGTATATTAACCAAACTTCATTTATCTTAAGAGCCGGACATATGCATACATAACTACTGTCTGAAATATTAATCGTACATATTATTTTTATGTGCGTCAAAAATTGGCAAGGGATATCTTACATACGATTACCACTTAATGACGGGAGAGTACTTTTACCAAGTTTTAAAATAAATAAAATTGTTGACCACAGATGCATTAATTGCCTTCATTAGAAAGCAGGCACATACATTTTTCAAAAGATACGAATAATTTTTCAAAATAATAAATACATTTTTTGACATGATTACATATACGCCTTTAGCTTAAATGAAAACGGGAAATAAAAATTCTAAAACTGAAGAAAAAACCATAATATATTCCATTTCGGTTTTTAGTTTTCAAAAATGTATATTTAATTGAAGGACTAGATTTGTGAGACCACGGCTTGCTACTAAATGTCACCAATTTATATTTTAAAAGTTAGTTTGATGCATTGTAAGTGAAAAAAGCTGGAAAGAATTTTCACAGTGTATAAAGATATGGTATTACAATGGTCGGAGCTAATAAAACCAATTCGAACCGGTTCGAATTTGGCAGATAAGAGCAAAACCGGTTTCTTTGTTGAAAGCGGAAAGAATAATAGAATGTTTCGACGTGATAATTCGGGATCAAGCTGAATTCCGTTTGACGGGAAAATTCGGATCTGCAATCGAAGGCGTTTAATATCCATCACCGAGTGGGAATGTCCTCCTGCGATTCGAACAATTCGAGCTTGAAATTGGAACATCTGAACGGTATTCACTTCATTCTCATGAACAACGGATTTTTGATTTCTGGCGGTTTTCGAATTCTGAAAAAGAGAAACGGTGAAACTCAGTGAAGGCGCTTTTCAGAGAACTGAGATAAAACCGCGTTACAAGTGGGATTACAGAAATATTAAAAATTGTTATTTCTTTTATGGTAAAAGTCAAACGGGAATGCCTATTAAATTGCTTTACTTCTTGGAATGAAAACGGGATCTTCTTCAGTTTAGTTCCTATGAAAGACAATATAATAGAATGGTAAAGTATAAACATTTAGAGTTCCTGATAGAATGGTCACTATTGGCGATGCCAAAATTCAATATTCAATTTATAAAGAATTCAGTCACTCAAATCAATTTTTGAGACTGAATTTACAATGGATGTTAAATGTCAAGTTTCCAACTGCACGGCATAATGTAAACAAATAGCGCTCTTTTCCAATGAAATACATTCCTCATCTCTTTTTTCATGTCTCTTCAGTGCCTCTTAATAAGGAACAATAAAAGTGTAAAGTAGATGTCTTAATTTTACTTTAAAATCTCCGCTTTAAGATGGATTTTTACCTGGAGTTCATGATCATTAGCGTCTCTCGGTTGGAAATTAAGGCTTTTACATTAAAAAAGAAGCATTTAATGTCGGCATCGGAAGTTCTTAGGACAAAAAATAGCAGCTTGAAGATGGTCGATTACCATAATGTGTTCTTCGTTTCCAAGTTGGACTTTTAAAGAGCATTTTTAGTCGGGGACTTAATGAAAGGCGATTTCAGCCAGCATTTTGAACTTGAGGGTATTTAGCATTAACATAATTAAATCAGAATAGAGTTTTCCCTACCGGCTGAACTTCCGCAGTCGGAGTTCTCAACTGCGATTTAAGAAAAGATCGCCGATTTTACAACTCTTTCAAATGAAAGTTTTGGGATTCCGCGAAAGTTAAAACGGACATTTTTCGCAGATTAGTGCATTATTTAGGAGGAATTGCAAATAAGCATATTTTGTTACCACTGAAAGAAGTTGCACTTTTTTGGGCTGAGGATTTATGCCAGGAATGCTATGAGTGAAAGAAAATAATTACATTTTTATGATAAAAAGCATATAAGAACAGGTGTGTAATTTCATGCGCCCATTATCATGAAAAGGAATAAAAACAATGAAGGGCTGAAATAGTAAAGAAAATTAATCTAATGAGGGTGACAATTGCAAGCATGTGATAGTATGATTAATATCAGAGATAAAGTTTAAGAAAATGTTATTAGAGGCACCCTGGAGAGTTACCAAGAAGTCGCTAAGACCAGAAAGAAGTAGAAAAATTAGCTAAAATTTAAAACGGCTCGAATATGCTCATATAAATATAACATAGGTCAAGATATTGCATAAATATATGTATGATATTTAGCAGTCTTTCGCTTAATAGTTAATTTTCACACTCAATTTAGGTGACATTTTGGCAGAAATAAATCTTTGATGAAACTGACGCTAAATCCATTGATAAGTCAAACATGTATGTTTAGTAGAGGAGGGTCAATATACCACAAAGTCCTAAACAGAGAGAAGAATGTCGTAAATAGCACATCTATAAAAGATAGGAGATTTTAAATGCCATACAACTGGGTTGAAGACATAGAAACAATACGTAAATATAAATAATAAATATAATAATAAATATATTAAAACAAATTATACAAAAACGAAGAGAATTCAACCTAGAGACGCATTTAGCTTTTGTTGATTATGAAAAGGCATTTGATCGTGTTAACAGAAATATGCTGTGGTCAATTATGGAGAAAAGAGGTTTCCCTAAACACTTAATAAAAGTAGTTCAGAGCCTATACAAAAATACCAGAATTGTGATTGATGCTGGAAGACAGATGACTCAAGAAATTATTACTAACCAAGGTGTTAGGCAAGGGTGCAGTATCTCACCTACACAGTTTAATTTATACATAGACGACCTTACAAGGGAATGGAAGAAAGATAATGTAGGTCCAGGTATAGAACTGAGACCCTCTGAGTTTGTAAACACGTTGCTATTCGCTGATGACCAAGTTATTATTCAAGATGATGAAGATAAATTACAAATGGCTGTCTACAAATTACATCAATTAAGCAGCATGTATAATCTAAAGATATCAATAACTAAAACGAAAACCATGGCATTTGTAGGAAACAATCCAGTAAGAACCAAAATTAGCATAGGAAGTAAAATACTTGAGCAGGTATCCCATTTCCAATACCTAGGTTGTGATATTACATATGAAGAGGATAAAGATATCACGAATAAAATAAGCAATTTTCAGAGGATCAATGGGACAATCAGAAGAACCTTAAAAGGGAAAACAAGGAGGGAAACTCAACTTAAGTTTTACAAGGTGATGGCAGTTCCTGCAATGTTATATGGATCAGAATGCTGGGCAGCAAAGCAAAAAGAGCTTAAACAAATAGAGTCATCGGAAATGCGATTTCTACGGGCAGTGAAAGGATGTACAAGGCTGGATAGAATAAGGAGTTCATCCATACGGGAAGAACTAGGTATAGAGGCGATGTTAGACAAAGTAACAAGCTACAAGAATAGCTGGAGAGAGCATGTCGAACGTATGCCTCAAGAAAGGCTTCCAAAGCAAGCTCTGGAGTACAAGCCATTAGGCAAAAGAAATGTTGGTAGACCAAGGCTTAGATGGTGAAGCCGGAACAGGCAATGTGCCTAATCCTGGAAGGCAGAAGAAGAAATATAAAGACTGGGAATATATTGTAAGGATCTTTCCGGACGAGGTTTCTGGCCTTTGAGTGAGGCACACTCTCCGTCAGGTGACACACTCTATTCTCCCCTCGAAGCCCTTTTTCGTGGTTCAATTTTTAATGGCGCCACCGCTTGCATTTTGGGCACACAAAACTCAAAACAAAAACGTATCACTTTACACAACGAAAGCAAATACAATTGACCAATACAATATATGAAACTGCAAAGAAAATCTTTTATGAGAGAATTGAAATGACAATGAATTTAAATTTTCCACTTTAAAACAAAAGGCGGATATTTGTGAATGTTCAAATCTGAATCGGGGGATTACGGAATGGAATAATGAAAAAGTTTTCGAGCCTTTTCCCTGCAATTTTTTTGTGATCAGAATTAAAACTATTTTTTAAAGTGAGAAAATGTAACATTGTACGCTGTAAGTTGATTATATTAGTAATTGAATAGATGATTCACTTATAATTGTATTAATAAGTAAAATATTTGAATGAATATTATATTTATTTCAAAAATAGAAAAAATATCCCTTCACTGAAAATTTAAAATCGAATTTGTAAAATTAGTAATATTTTAAATGATATTGTATTGTTTCTTGCCTAACATTTGATGACTTCGAGAGGTATTTGGAGAATTCCTCTCGAATCCAAAATACTTTAGGATACAAGAAGAGCACTATTTCAGAGAAGAAAGATTTCTTAGACATATGATGATGACATGGGCAATGTTGAAATCCGTTGATACATACTCGTAATGTAGAGATGGTAAAAATGGAATAATTTTTAGTTTCAATCAAATTATCCGAATAATTTCTTGCTACATTAACCGAGTGAATTAATTCGATTGTTTGAGTGATTAAACCCAGCACGTGTGCCGAAGCGTTTGCTTTAGAACTTTTCCTTAAGAATTCTTTTCGCTGTAGCTCTGATTTATTTGTTTTTGAAAATATAATATGATGCTCTCTGCTTTCATTTTGTGGTTCTTTATTCTCTCTGTTTGTGTGATAGTATTTCTGAGAATTTATTTATTCCAAATTGCAAATTCTTAGCTTTTCTTACTTCGGCCTAAATAGGATGACGTAACGCACCATTTCCATCCTCTCCTCTTGAAATTAAACGATTGAAAAAATAGGAAAGAACCATTTGGTTTTACACTAACTTGAACAATCGAATTCGGTTAGGATAGGGTAATAAGAAAAATCGAAACGCTTTCTTCGAATTATTCTGCAATATTCTTCGATATTAATCTGGAAGAATAATTATCGAAGATTACAAAATTAAAGGCATGAAAATATTGCCGTGATAATAGGCAATTATACTAATCTAGTCGTAATAGAAATAATTCTTTTAAATACAAATTGCATTTATCTAGATAGAAAAATCCACAGCCGACTACCTTTGTCTTTGAGCCCAAGTTAGTTTAAGTCAAAGATAATCATTCAATCCAGATGATAGTTTATGCCAAATGTAACTTCCGGTGAATTTTTATTTCAAACGTAGCGCCATGTTTTAGCGATGAAGTTATTGAATAGTTGCTTGAAAAACATGCAATTGAAAATGGATTATTTTAATCCATAATGGCTCTCCATCACAAGTCTCAGGGGTGTTGAACGCAAAGTTTCCATCGAGGAAAAAAGGAAACGAAAAAAGAATCGGGATTCATATGCCTCATCTCCCAAATGCCTGTCAATCCAATAGCATATCTGACTATAAACAAACAGTTTATATAACAGCCTCTATAACCTCTATTGAGCCTCTATAACTTGAAACATTTCTTACGTCTATTTCTCTAAAGGCTATCTGAAATAGAAACCTTGGTGAGGAGATCTTCTATTGCATCATGCAACGGATATCATATCCATTACACTAACACATTCGGACACTTCGTAAGATAGGGAAATCAAAAAATATTACTATAATTAATATATTGCTCGCTATTGAGAATCCGTTAATTTCGTATATCATTCCTTTAGCGAATATATTCTCAATACCCTTTAAAATTTTATGATTTTAACCAATAGTCCAAATTAACCTTTTAAATTAAATATATGTTCATCTATGGAAGCGGTGCTTCTGAATATTTATCATCCAATTTAAATAATAAACCGGAATCAGCGTTTACATTTTAAAATTTTGGAACCATAGGAATCTGGCTAGGAATTTATCGCAGCTAAGAGTTGCAGATAAATAAAAGATAGGAAGACTAAAATTAATTTGCAAAGTCAATGTTACCTTTCGCAAGTATTATCGTTAAATTCTAGTCAGAAAATTTTGTTTCGTATCGATCTCACAGCTATGCAAATATATGTAAATATGTATACTGTGTATTGTCTATCCACTGCCAACCGTTATTTATCAACATTCAGTGATTCTATGTTATGATAATAAGAATGTTACTCTATTAATTACTTACCACACTGTTTCCTATGTGTAAATGAGATCAATGGTGGTGAAAAATATCACTTACCTGAAACCAAAGAAAAAGATCATTACTTCATGGAGAAAAATTAAAATTCTTTTCAAATTATCATAATATAAATTATAACCATAAATGCATCACCATGCACGTTATTGTTGACATAATTAATTCATATTTATAGCTAAAAGTGTTAATGTGAGAATTTTAAGTCCATTAGATATCGGGAAGTGCCTAATTCGGGATTCCCCGTTTGAAGTCTACGGTAGAATCGAAATGATGCCCTGGCGTCGAACCAAGCCTCATCTGGGAAACTGTAAACAGCGAATATGAAAGCTTATTATATCTACATTCTGGGTTGTACATTTCCAGGTTATCGAAAAGGTATTCAAAAGAATCCTTATCGAAAGAATCGCCGCAATGCATTTTTGAAGGTAGACATTCACATCCACCTGGCGTCGAACCCAAGCCCATTTAGTGACGTTTCATTCTCTGTTCGCATAGAAGACCACATTTGAATGTAAACGTTGTCTTCCATCCGAATAGTCCTGTCTGAAATGAAAAAAAGAAAACACTATTCGCATATCCCTAAACTATTATATTAAACTACTAGTTGCGATGACCGCCCATATACTGAGCTCAACCCTCAGACTTGGGCATCGACAGTAGCACCGAACGCAGCCCCGTGCAGAAATTTCGCAGACGACACTGATACTCAATTCCCCACGCAAATACACTTCAACATACACATATCGCTACAAAAAAATACATAAACACTAAACATACCTATACACGCCTTCATATTCTTTATCAGTGTCTGTTTCGATAAACCTCGTTAGTAGCGATGGATATCGCCTTCTACAGATCCAGCAACAAAACTCAATGGCCAAATAAAATGCCTTACGTTTTCTAATGCCTTACCACATGAACCCAAACAAAATCCCTATTATATTAGAGAACGTGAGAGTATAAATGTTATCGAATGTTTTAAAAATTTTCTTATAGTAGTATAATCACGAATAGTGCACGTCATAACTATAATGATACATGTATTATCCTATACCGAATACCTCAATTCACTCAATGCATTTATGACAAAATGAATTATGGTAAAGATACAAAACATCACTGCCTGCTTTACCTAAACTCTGTCGTTATAAATACAACTTCCTTTTATACCGGCAATGATGTTTCACTTAAGGGAATTGGATACCTCGAGACGGGATTTAAATCGACGGTCGGCCAAAATAGTTCGTAAAACCTCCACCATTCGGAGGGAGAGGTGGAATGGGAAGAGAGGGGTGGAGGTGGGGTAGTCTCAATACATTGTAATATAAGATAATTGCTGTTCGTTTTGAGGTGTAGAGTGACAAGTGGGAAAGGCGAGGAAAAAAAGATTTTACGTGTATAGACCATTCCACATTAAGTTGACAGTATTGTCCTTACGGCTTTACTTTCGCGTATTGATCTCTGAGAAAATTAATTCTTGAATCGACTGGTGTATATTTCTCTGATCTTTCTCGCTGTATCAGAACGGTCTGTGTAACAAGGAGGGCGCATAATATCGGCCACATCGTCTGAGAACGTTCTCCGTCTAAATTTCTCAAGTAAATTAAATCTGTGATTGAGCCTTCTTCTAAAGATTCCCATCCTGATATCAATGTAAGAATCTAAACTGAATCTTGACTTCTCTCCCACTGAGTCGCGATTGGGGTGCGTTGCAGAGGGCGCGATTGCTGCAGGACGTCTCGATCGATTACACTTCTTCTTTGATGCGTCCTTCTAATAGTCGCTCAACAAAGCATTTGTCGTTTTTAAGAGCACAAGTTTTTTGCCACTCTCATTTCCACGTCGAAATCTTTTCGTCTAAACTTCGATAACACTAATATAAAACGGAAATCTTTTGCACTATATGAATAAAATCATTTTATGCATATTATATATATACTCACACATATCAATAACTGTTATTGTGATAACACCAAGAAAGTTTCACGATATTAGGCGAGGTGTTTTGGAAATTTTTGCTTTCTTATCTTTTACCTTCTAGAATAAAGAGATTCGTTGTTCTTTTCCATAAAAGATTTATATTTTTCTTAAAATATATGAACAGGTTTCAATAAATAACAACTCATCTCGGAAGATCATCGGAACCTGAAGACGACTTTCATCGAAACTTGGTCGTTCTTCATTAAAAAATACAGTTTTCTGTGGTAAAATTACAACGTACTTCCGCATCAAGAAAAAAATGATAATTGTTATCTATAGTGAAAATAATTAAAAACTAAACCAAATGAATAATATTTTTTAAATTCACTAGTGTACAATGGGTTAAAAATGAAGCGCCATTCATTTCGGCATGTTCAATTAATGTTCAAGGAATGAGTTTTGGATGAATTTGTACGAGATGGAGTGCACTCAGGACAAATCCCACCCATGGGTAATTAACGCTCTTGGCGACATTCCTTTTGAGATGTCGAAGAAACTGTTGTCAGTGCGAATCGATTCCTTGGACCCGATTACTTCATTGAGACTTTCAAATCTTTTTGAACTTTTCGAGTGCATTCGATGCATTTTTGAGGTGCATTCAAAATGCAGTGAAGTTCCCATAGCGCATAAAAATACGGCCCATGGGGGCGGAAAAAATAAGTTCCAAATATAAGATTACCTTTTTAAAAGTAATCGCAACTATCTATGTAAAAACTGTACCGCATTTTCAACATAATTATTTGGAATAATAAACATATCTTGACATATAAACCCGTATCTACATAGGTACCTCATAACCGGCGTTTTAGCGTGTGCAATATGATTCTACTCTCCTAATCTATCGCGTAATTCTTTCCGAACAAATAAATTCTTGAATCCATTGGTTTCAGCATCTCTGGCCTTCCTGTCTGTATCACAACAATCAATGTAACAAGGAGGGCGTATAGTATAAGGAAAATAAATGAATAACCCAGAAAATAAATTTATAACCCATTTCACACAGTTAACGAATCCCTAATAGAGAATATCAAAATAATGGTTTAATGGAAAACGGGAAAGCTTAGTTCCCTAAGAGGGTATATCAACATAATGGTTTAATCGCATCTGGAACGACAACTTTTTTCCTTTTATTTACTTATTTAAACTCAAAGTGATGGTTCAGTTTTATATGTTAATAAATTTTGGCTTATATAAAGGACTGAACAAGTATATATAATTATTTTCAATTTAAATATTATTAAATCAACGAAATTAAGCGATGAATCGAATTATCATCCTTCTGCTGACATAAAAATAAACGCTAGTACATGGCGAGGGAACTTATCATGGAGACGCTTCAATAAAGTCATTCCCCTCTGTTTATTTCTGTACTCCTTAATTCCTCCTCAGATACGTCACATCCGCTTTTAGAATTTTCGGAAGTCCTCTCAATTTAATACGTAGAATGCATGCGGACTTAAAACATCGCAGTTTAATTCCATCTGCACCACGGATGAGAAATGCTCTTAAAGAGAGTCCCTAAAAGAAGCTAGAAAGCATGTACCACAGACGATTCCATGCACACAGTTCATCTTCAACATTACAATTATATGCATAATGGGGAACTTCCCCGACCAAATAACGTAACATACATTAACTTTTTAGGAAATTTATGTAATCATTGTTATATCTGATTCTTCATAGCCAGAACGATTTGAAAGCCTATTAATTATTTATAACCCTTATTAAATAAAATATTAAGTTATACTAATAAGACATTATTCGCTAGACGGTTTAGTCGGTACTAAATAAGGAAATTACTAACACAAAATCACATATATAAACATCTATCAAGCTATTAAAGATTATGAAATTAATACTAAAGATAAGTTATCATGAAATGAATGCAGGTATGCAGTATGCAAGCAACTTTTATTCATATATATATATATATATATATATATATATATATATATATATATTCACACTGCCACAGTTCATTGCCTCAACGGGGCGGAGGGGTGTTAACGGAGGTTGGAGGCGATGCATAGCCCAGGTTCAACCATGCTAAGAAGGCTTCAACAATATCTCCGGCCAAATTGTGAAAGTGGTATTCACCAACCGGCAGTAGGACAGCCTGGTGAATTAGTGTCCTTCATCCCCCAAATGCAAATACAATTTTCATGATGAGCTTCTGTAATGGAAATTTATCCGGACGTAAAAGCACCACCCATTCGGATGTCCGGGAGGTGGTGGCATTACAGAGGTCCATCATGAGGAAAAGAGCTACCACCCTCCACTTCGCGACTTACAACTGCCGCAGCTTGAAGAGTGAAGACAGACTACTGGAACTACTGAATGAAACAGAGAAGATAAATTGGGACGTCATCGGTCTCAGCGAAGTTAGACGAAAATCAGAAGACTTGATTACACTCAAGGAAGGTAATTTATTTTATTACAGGGGTACTAAGGATGGAAGACTCGGAGGTGTCGGGTTCCTGATCAACAAGAGATGGAAAAACAATGTACAGAAGATAGAAAGTATATCTGAGAGAATTTGCAAGCTCATACTCAAGATAAATGAGCGTTACTCTATTCAGATCATACAAGTCTACGCACCAACAGCAGCAAGCAGCGAAGAAGAAATTGAAAAATTCTACCAAACTCTGGGCACTGAGCATGATAAGGAAGCCCACTATTATAAAATAATTATGGGCGATTTTAACGCTCGTGTAGGTCAACAGGAAGCCGATGACACCGTCGCAGGACAATACGGACTGGGCCAGAGAAACGAACGTGGTCACCGCCTGGTAGAGTTTGCTGAATGCACCAATATGTACATAACAAATACATATTACAAGAAGAACCCAAAAAGGAAGTGGACTTGGAGAGGACCCAATGGAGTAAAAAATGAAATAGATTACATATTGGTTAATAAACTCTACACAGTAACAGACTGTGGAGTCTTGAATAACTTTAGCACTGGAAGTGACCACAGGATCGTAAGATGCAGATTGAAGATTAATCTCCAAATGGAACGCAAGAAGTTGATTTCATGCAAGAAACATGAAATAAGCATCAAGAAACTAGAAGAAAAAAAGAATAAATATCAGCTTGAGCTAAAAAATAGATTCTCATCACTTCAAGAAGAAGAACTAGAAACCAAAGTCATGCAAACTGTTAAGGAAGCAGCAGAAGAAGTGGCAAGCACACCAAGAAGAGCTAAAGATAGAAAGCTAAGTGACAGCACCCGACAAATGATGAAACGACGTAAGGAACTGAAGAATTCAGATACACAAAAGGATAACATCGAATACGTCGAGCTTAGTAAGGCTATCAGAAGGGCAATTAAGGAAGACGTGAGCAAATTCAATGAGAGAATTGTGCAAGAGGCTATAGAAAACAGCAAAAGTATGAAGAAGACCAGACAACGCCTAGCAATTGGAAGAAAACAGATTTTAGCCATACAGAAGGAAGATGGTACAAGAACTTGCAACAGACAAGCAATACTAAGGACGGTAGCAGAATACTTTGGCAACCTATACAAGAAGGAAGAAAATGCTGAAGAAGAAAACCAAGATGAAAGCCAAAACCAACAAGATCCCCTCTCTATTCTCCCAGAAGAAGTAATTGCAGCAATAAAGCAGACGAAGAACGGAAAAGCAGGGGGCATAGATGGAGTGTTAGCAGAATATTTAAAACTTGGTGGAACAGAAGTCGCACACGTTTTAGCGCAGTTATTCACTAATTGCCTGAAACAAGGAAGAATCCCCCAGGACTGGAATCATGCAAGAATAGTCCTTTTGCACAAGAAAGGAAGCAAGGAAGAGCTGAAGAATTACCGCCCCATCAGTCTCCTTCCTGTTGTTTACAAAACATTCATGAGGATAATAGCTGAACGGATAAAGATTATTCTATCATCTGCCCAGCCTAGAGAACAAGCAGGATTCCGGAAGGGCTTCAGTACTATGGACCACATCCACACACTACAAGAAATAATCAGCAGGACGAATGAATATGAGATGCCACTAGTACTATGCTTTGTGGACTATGCTCAGGCCTTCGACTCGGTAAGTACCTCCTCTACACTAGAAGCTCTGGAAAAGCAAGGAGTAGATGCAGAGTACATCCGACTCCTACGCAGCATTTATAAAAATGCCACAGCTTCAGTAATGCTACACGAAGTTACTGAAGAATTCAAGATCGAGAAGGGAGTTAGACAAGGAGATTGCCTTTCCCCAATTCTTTTCACAGCTGTTCTGGAGGAAGTTTTTAAAACCTTGGACTGGGAGCAGAAAGGTCTGCGAATTAATGGGGAACACATCAGTCATCTGCGCTTTGCAGATGATATAGTACTCTTCGCAACCAACGGAGAAGATCTAGCTTCAAGACTTCATGAACTGAACACAGCAGGACAGAAGATAGGACTCAGGATAAATTTAACAAAAACAAAGGTAATGTATAACTCTTTTGCAGCACAAGAAACAATCAAATTTGAAGGGACGCCTCTGGATGTCTGCTCAGAATACACATACCTAGGACAACTAGTAACCACAGGAGAGAAAAACAGGATTAACGAAGTAAACAGAAGAATTAAACTCGGCTGGAGTGCCTTCGGAAGAAATGTACACATTCTAAAGTCACAAATGCCAATGGTCTTGAAGAGAAAGGTCTTCAACCAATGCATTCTACCAGTGTTGACATATGGAAGTGAAACCTGGGTGTTAAACGCAGCAATAACCCAGCGACTTCAGACAACGCAAGGAAGTATGGAAAGATGTATGCTTGGGATCACAAGAAGAGACAGGAAACGCAACACCTGGGTGAGGATGAAGACCGGAGTGACAGACATTATAGATAAAGTAAGGTCACTGAAATGGATGTGGGCAGGCCATGTGGCGAGAAGAAACGACAACCGTTGGACAAGAGCAGTTCTGAACTGGACACCTAGAGATGTCAAGAGACCAAGAAGAAGACCAAAGGACCGATGGAACAGAGACATCATTAAGTACTTAGGTGTGACATGGCAAAGAGAAGCTCAGAATAGAGAGAATTGGAAAGCGCTTGGGGAGGCCTACATCCGACATCGGATTGAAAATGGCTGATGATGATGATGATATATATCATGCGAAGTTTCGTAGTCCGCACTCAAAAAAGCGTTTTCGTATTTTTGTCCAGCTTTTATCGATTCTAGCCCACTGTGCGCCTCTGCTGAAAACGCTTTCCCGCTAAATATGCACTTTCATCCTTTAACACTGAACACCAATTCACCGCTTAAGACGCTACGGAATCCGCTTGAGAGGCTGATTATGCTCTTCCCTGACCCACTGAAGTGAATCCTTCGCCTCAGTCTATTGACTCTTATAATTGTCTATCCGTTAAAAGAGTAGGGTAAATATGACCATGATTAAGCAATAAAGGAAAACACTCTGTTTCTATGAAAACCAGTATTACGCAACAGTAGTTCTCGGACTCTGCAGATATTTATAGCAGTAACAAATTAAAGCTAACTCAAGAAGATTCCTCAACGTTTTGAAGGTGTACGACATATAATATAATTATTATTTACATTATAATTTACAAATTATAGAGCAAAAAACACATCCCTTCTGTTTGCTGATGTAAAAGAAGTTGGAATATTCCGGTTATAGAGTCCTGCTGGTTATTATGCGGATTTGTGAATTTACGTCTTAACCAAATTACACCGCATTTCAGAATGGTTACTGAATAAGGAGCTTTTCTGTGTGTCGACATATTCAAAGGGAGAAAAGTAAAGAATGCCATTTAGCGGCAATGGAATTGGAGGAATGCCCAATGGAAGGCCGCCAGCGCCGAATATCAAAGTATTTCGGAAGTCCCGTTTTATACTGTATCATAAACCGAAAAAATGTATCTGGTAAAGGCACTGAATATTAACTTTTTAAAACAACGATCCGAGTTAAGCTCGTAAAGTTAAACTTAGCTATTTTTGGATGGAAATGACAGAAATATGATTAGAATTCTAAAAGGCTCGACGGAGTAAAAATATCCTAGCTTATATCTCCGAGAGAAGCACCGCAGAAGAAATATATAAAACTTCGCAAGTAACAAACAATAACACAGCAATTAACATAACCCGAACAAGCAGTTTTCAGTTTTAGTTGAACAGTTTGTTTTCGCAGACAAAATATTGGCGAAATAGCAAAAAATGTGAATGAATTACATCAAACGGAAACTAATCCTTTTTATTTTTAATGAAAGTAAAATATGTAACTATGGTAAACGGATCCCAAACCCTAATGGTAAACCATAACGAATATCTTATAATGAGAAGCGCATGTCCGTAGTGGATGTTGATAATAATAATTGGCTTCATTCCAAGGCGTCTCTTCTTATATCTAACTCTAAATGTATACTCAAGAGAACAGTCGATGGAAGCGTTGAAAAAAGGAATGTTAGGCCTAACCTTGAGTAGGATTCAGTGTGATGAATTCATTCACGAATTAGAAACGAAAGACAATCCGTAAAGAATTGTTACGACAAATCATTGGGTGTTAGCTTGAGGAAGCAGGATAAGAATCTTTAGAAGAAAGGCAATACAAGACTTAATTCATCTAATAAATTAGGAAAAAGTACCTTATTAGAAGATGTAGCGGATATTATACTCCTTTCTTGTTCCATCGGCCGTTCTCATACAGAGAATTAGACCAGTCTATTGAAAAATTCATATTTCCCGCGAATGACGAGGTAATCGAAAAATGAGTCCCATTCCAAATGGCAGCTTTCAGGGAATATATGTAGATTTAGATTTATTTTTTATGGAATTTTCATTTCTAATTATAATTAATTGCATCATTAATTGCTGCTGCAACTGCTTGATTATCATTACGTTAAAGTTGGGCTAATGAGATCACGTCACATGATACAATTTTAAGTCATTTTCAATTACTATCACTAAAGCACTTATCAATTAATTACCACTGCTTCCCACGCTTCATAATTGATAATCATCTTGTACTGAATCAAATTCAAATCTAGATAACTCGAAAGCCACTCTTTGTCGTAGAATGTCCCCTCGATCAGTTAAAGAATAACTCGGTGTCTAATATCTCAAATAAATTTTAAGCCGACCTTCTCGATTCATAAAACTAAAAGGCGTCTACAATTCTTATCTTTACTGCATTTTCCAGCAAGCCATGTCCCCTACCTCATTAGAAGGTACGACGTTATTAACCTACTGTATCTTGTCTCCTTCCTCTTTCCTTACTTTAAGATATAGTATTCATGTATTCTCACAATTTTTTTTATTTCCTCAACCAACGCTTAATAAATTAAATTATACCACCACTCTATTCTGCTCCGGTACGCGAAATAATCTGGAAAGAATTCCATTTTCTTCTTCACAAACACAGACAACCCCTTTCAAACGGATATAACTCATACTCCTTTTTTCATTCTGAATTTACCTCAACGACTAGAAGATTCTGCACAGGAATAATAAAAAGGATAAGCATGAATAAGAAACTTTTATTAAACCTCCGATCTAACAGCTTAATAATGTCTTTCAATTCCAAAAAACTTGCTATATCGAATTAATGACAATATCCAAATCTGCATCATTACTTAACATCTTCAGGTAGAAATATCTAGCATAATTTATTGGCATAGGTAGTTAAACCACAAATATAACTGTTCTTTGTATATATAGATATATATAATTTAAAAATAATGCATTACATCTTAAATACAAAAAGGGTACTTCTTTAATTTGATTAATTTGCCACGGATGTAAATATCTAGAAAGTTCGCAATATAAATATTTATCGGACAAAAAAGGTTAGATTTAATTCGAAATTTCGAGTATTGGAAATCCCTAATAGAAAGGTATATCTTATGTTCAACAAACCGTAGGTGAAAGTTTTAACGAGAAGTCATGTATCTCTCTATGCCGAGGATTTCATGTAAAACTAGTCCAACGGAGATATACGACATATAAACACGTCTTGATTAAAACTTTTCTTGTCCGAAATATAATATTCTGCAATAGTAAAATAGAGGTTTTCCAAATGCCATTCACTACACGCCCTTGAAACCGCTGACATAACAGTAAAATTGTTTCTTCTGTGATTTTTTTCTTGTTTTCACGACGCAACCATATCCGGGAAATCGACTCAGATTACTGCTCTCTTTGCAGAAAGTGGAATCGAGCCCTTGAACCTGTTCTCAAATGAGAGAGAAATGGCACAGAATGGACGGTTTGCACGCTCCTTTCAGAGCAAACTTATTGAGTTAAAGTTGATTTATTTTCAACGTTGTCCATGGGTCCGTCAATAAAACACATGTATATTTGGATTATAATGTAAATATATTGTTGAAAATGTAATAAAAAACTATCATATATTCATTTTATTGAAAATGTAACGAATTGTATTTTTGTCTGCATATTTTCTTGCAATTGTTAAATAATGAAAATGGTTATTATAATCAGACGTAATTAGATGCATAATTTGTTATGTATTAAGCAAGTATTTTCCGCCAATATTTTGAATTACTATTAATCACAATGACTTGCCCAATGCACACATTAGTATTTCGTTAGATTAATAAATTTATTGTCATTCCTATCATGAAGAAGGAATGGGTGATTTTGCACGTTAGGGCGTGAACCCAGGAAAATTCCCAAGGAAGAATAGACTTGAATGTATACTCACAAATACCTCTTCTTTAAAATTAATGTACAATAACCATTCTAGAGATAAAGTGAACCAAACAGATAATGAGATAACAGAGAAAAGCAGGTCTGGGAACGCGAAAAATGCGCATTTTAAACGGGTAGCAGAGCGTTTTAAGCGATTAACGAAAATTTGCGTTTAGTGTGAAAACGACCGAAAAACACGGTAGTAAGCGGGATAGCGTCTTAAACGGGTTTTACTTTTAGTCTTTTTATACATTTGGATAGTATGTTCCAGTTGATTAAGAGATTTTAATCCATGAAATTTAAGACTCAAATTTAACGAAGACATGGATGAGAGATATTGGGTATTATAATTGATTTTTGTTAATTAAATAATTATGATAACTTTTAATTAATTATAATTACTTTTTCATTTTGCTTATTATGTACCCCTAGTTATATTCATTTGATGTTGCAAATCAATTCGATATAGATTTTGTTCTGCGTGCTTGAATATAATTGTTACAAAATAAAGTATTATTAATTTTCCAGTCCCGTATTCCAGTGATTTAATTGGATTCTCCCTAAACCAGTGGGTGCAGCAGAAACAGCTTCCGGATGAGGTGATTCAAATGAAAACATAAATTCTCTTATCGCTGAGATTCGGGTGTCCACTTGATGCTGGTCTCCCCTCACAGATGGCAGCACCGTTCGACCGGGAATTTCTTCAAACCGATATAATATACTATGGCCAACGAATGGCTGAGAAAATGGCAATTAAACAGTCGAAACATGATATTGCCGAAACTGATAAAGATACTGAAATAAACTCCAATTCCTCACTAGACAACAATTCGTGAAGGACTTTTTTCTCAAATGAAATAAATTTAATTAATAAAGGAAAATTTATGGCAAGATAATTATTAAGGTTGTTTGACTTTGTGAACGTATGTTCACTGCACTACACACAGTGTGCTCATATTTTTAAATCACTTAATCGTCAAAATTCTAACAAAACTTATTTCTAACTCTATTCTCAAAGTTATTCAGCCTAAAAATAGGCATATTATCATATGAATGAAATTACATTCTAATCTAAAGAAAAAACTACTTTTGAACTTTAAAACGAGTGAATGGAATGCAATTTATTTTTTAAATGGGCGTTTCAGTGGGAGCAAAATTTATTCGAACTTCGTCAGCTTTGTATCTATGAGGAATATTGATCAAGGAATTGGCAAAACTTTTTCTATAGTCACTATCAATTTTATGACAACATTTTAAGAAGATCCGGATATTTCATATGATTTCTTGCTCGGCATGACGTAGAATGAGCCATAAACTTTGTACGAAATTATTCATTTAGTGTGGTCTGAAAAGTTTCCGACCCTAGATTTTTCAGAAAACGTCGAGAAATGGCGAAATGTCGGAAACTTTTCAGACCACCCATGTATATCATTTATAATAAGCTTCCAAGCGAAATATTCCATAAAAAACGATTACAGCAATCAGCGTAGATAAAATTTAAAAAAAGGAAATAAGAATCAATCATACCGTATTGCTGCGGAATTCTGTTATCCCGGAACAGACAATTGTTTCTCTTTCGGATACTCATCCTTATCCACATTCCAACTGCTCAGTGATTCCATTCTATATTTTAGATCCTAATGTAGATCCGAATTAATTAATCCAGATCGCCCTTTTAGATGAAATCACTTCCTATCATAATTAGATTTGAACCTTTTCAATTTTCTGGAAGAAGGAGATTCCGTTCCAGAATCCGATCAATTATTCATTTCTTAGAGTGGAATTCACATTCAAATATCGCCTTCCCTAATAATGCAATCCCAGACGCAGTCGATCATGGCTCATAAATCTCCAGATTTCATTAGCCCTTGGATAGGAAATCTTTCGAAATTTCGTGTCACTTCTCGAGTATTTTTCCGGAAATATTACAGATATCTATAAGGTCTATAAGGTCTTTATTAAGGCGAGATTGAGACTGAAAAGTCTCTTCTTCCATCACAAGTATATATCACTAGTTTGCGAAAGAAATTATTATTTTCTGAAATATTACAATGCCATTTTATGACGTCAAGAGTTTGTGAAAGAAATGTTACGACTCGAAGCAGTTTCTCCTGAGTTTTTTTTATTTCAAAAACATAATTTTCTTCCAAAGAATTCCATAATAGGATCTAGGAAGATCTAGGAAAAAATTAAAATTCTATAGGAAATCATCCACGAGAATAGGAACGTGCTAAGTCTACAAAACCAACTGAGAAAAACAATTGAACATTTAAAAGAAGATGACCATACAAAGAAAGTCTCGAGAACAAGCCGGAAAAACAAAGAAATATATAAGCACATCAATACTAAATCTACTGATAAGAAATTTTTAAAACATTAACTTATCGGACCACAGGAACCGAGAAAAGATTTCGGACAACACCTCAGGGTTCAATGCATAATGCTGAGGAAAGTACGCATTGGGTGGTTCTAAGAAGATGGGAATTTCAAAGTCGATAGACGATATCCAGACAGATGAAGTGTTTTCACCTTCTAATTCAGTCGTGCTCCTATTTTCTTTTCTTATTAAAACAGATATTGAATTATAAGAAATAAATAATGCAATATTATGACAATGAATAAAACAGCAAGAAAAATTATGAATTATCGAGGAACATGAAAATTTAGAAATAATAATGAGATTGTAATCTCAATTGATTTGAGAAGGCCTCTCCAATAGCCAGAAGAAGTGAATCGGTCGAAGAAAAGCTCCGTTCACTGATAGAAAGAGCAGCGGTCATGTTTTCCCATTTCATACGATATGTTATGCCGACTCTTTCATTGATCTTCCATTCAGCAAACTCGTATCGCTACTATATAGGATAATAAAAGTGTTGATGCTAAAATATCCTTTTTGTGAGTATGAAAATAACTATGCAGAAAGTTCTATATTCCTTGTGAAACTTTATGAATCCACTTCGCTTATACATTTTGTTGATAGTTTCAAATTTCGCAGTAAGAAAATTAAAACTTTCGACGCATCAGTCAACATACACTTTCAGCTAATACAATGAAACCCGTTTCAGCTGCTATACCCATTCATACGCGGTTTTCTCACATGGTATAGATACCGCTTAAGACTATCCACTTAAGAGGCGATACAACCCGCTATAGGCACTTCATTCTATAGACCAAAACTTTATTATATTTGCCTCTCTTCGTCTCTAAAAAGGTTCTTTGTGAGTCTCGAATGACTCATTTTGTAAATGAATAAATCGCGAAATCCCGTCCGAAGCGATACGAACTCTGAGGGAGATGTTTCTTCACAGGTTGTACATTAAAAAGTCGCCTTCCTTCCGTTGAAATTTTAAGAAGGTATCGAAAAAAAACAGAAAGGGGATGTTTTGGCGAAGCCTCCGAGAGATAGTGATGCCCACTGCTTTTAAAATATAACTAAATCGCTAATCGACAATCAGACCATTCTTTGAAAAAATATGATAGAATGCAACCAGCATTACAGGATAAAGCGCCATTTCAAGTTGTATTGTATTTGCGAGAGGAAGGAGTACCAATATTAAATTTCACTATTCTCAATTATACTATCTCGCATTTATAAAGATGACGTTTGAGAATAAGATCAATGGAGGAATAATATTTGAAGCTCCATTTTCCCGGTCTGTTTGCCATCTGTTGGAAAAGTTTCAAAATCTAAAACCCAGCCGCGCCCATGTTTTTCGAAACAGAAGAGCCGCAAACTGCTTCTTCGTCTGGCCACAAGTATCTGTAATATTTCGTAAAAATAAACGAAAACCGAATCGTATAGCATTTGTTGAATTTAAGGTATGGCACAATAGTGAGACCTCTATTAGAATACTCAATAAATGTGTGGGATCTGAATGATAAAGTGAATCTCAAAAGATAGAGCAACGAAAAGCAGTCAGGTATGAGATATGGAGATATAAGATAGCGTTAAAAAATAATTCCCAGTTGGGAAACGCTGGAATAAAGGCGGATCGAGCAGCAGGCATCTTTCGTATGGATGGAGTTGCAGAGGAACCACAATATATGGCATCATAAGCAAAAGAATGGGGTAACAAAGGTATCACCAATTATTCGTTTCTAAAAGGAGGGGTCAAAGAATGAAATGTAATGTCTGAAGAGGTTTTTACCAAAAAAACAAAGAGGAATTTGGATGGGATATTAATGGGACACCTTTGTAAATTATTTTGTAAAATATGTGTTATAATGGAGAATGTGACAAATGTGGCTTAGCAAAGAAACGAAGAAAACTGCCGAAGTAAAAAGAACTGTATTTATAATATATCTGGGGTGTATGTATATTATATGGAGATTGATGTAAAATGTAAGGCTTGTGTTCTAATATTGTTTGATAACAGAGGATGTAATTCCAAATTGATAATCAGTAAAAGGTATTATAGCGTAAAGGATTGTGGAGGATATTTGTGTTGTGAATGTTGTTTGTAACTCTATTTAGTTGTAGCTAAGTTGTAACAAGCGGCTAACCAATCAGCAAGAAAGTTAATTGTTGGAAGAAAGTATGGTATGGGTAAGAGTAGAGGGGGTTTTAGTTAAAATAATTTAGTAAAAACATATTAAAATTTTAATCTAATTAGACCCCTCTTACAATTGAAATTTCTGAAGATAAATAAAAACAGGATTCAAACCCTGGACCTGGATGTTAACATTTACACCAACAGGTTCGGCAACATTTCTTCGTTAAAAAAGATATAAATTAACCCTCACTACTTCGATAAGGCGAAAATGTTTGGCTCCACGCAGATAATAATCAGCCCCTCTACTTTGCATGTAAATTACCCGAACCCGCTGTTGTCATTGAAACTTTAGCCGATGAGTAAGGTATTCTATAAGATATCGCTACATGAGGGTCCCAATTTCGTGGAAGAAAGCACTCCGGTGCCTAAGAATACTTTAACACCAGAAAAACTATCGGCCGATTAAATAGCTTATTTTTCCCTTATTCGACCTAATCTCGAATGCGATTTGGGATCCACACGAGGTAGGTTTGGTCTCACATTTAAAAATGGCACAACGAAGAGCAGCTCGTTTCGTTACAGGAGTTTTCAAGTTCGACAGTACGTCCGTGATAGAATACCTCGATTGGAAATCGCTTCAGGGAAGAAGAATTGATTAGCGGAGGAAACTTTTCCTCGGTTCTGAACTTAGCTTTTCGGTGTATCCTGTGCCACCATCTTAACAAATAAACGTATCGAAAATGAGTGCTTTGAACGAAGTCTCGCAGAAAACTTGATGTCCTCTCACCACTGCAATTTTAAAAATCTTTCTTTTTCCCTTATTATAAAAAATTGCTTCATTGTAGAGTCAAAACGAGCATAGTTAAGTACGCTTTCCTTGTAAGAAAAGCGTTCCATAAAAATCAGAATTACACAAATTGGTCCCCCGACGACTACCGGCTTGAAACCACACTTTAAATACTTTTATCTGCTTCCCTTATTTCTTTGATCATCCTTAACTCACTTAACTCACTCCTGTATAGTACATTATTCACGATCCTGGCTGCTTTCCGATCTCCTTCCTTATCTGCCTTCGTATTACAACGCCTTTCATTTTCTGGGGAACCCCATCCATTTGATGCAGAAGAGCAAACTCAGTAGCCAAATATACGGTGAAATATCTTGGAATAACCCTCATGAGTAAATTATTATGGGGTACCCAAATCCGTAATATAAGTGGAGTTCTTCCACAACTCAGTTTCGTAAATAACATTATTTTGATTATGATGTTGATTAACATCAAATGGTTAGAGAATCTGGTTCAGTTTCCAAAATATCCTAAGTTTATCCTCAGTGGATTCGCATTGGGAAAAGGATTCTAGGAACTATGAAAAAATAAGGGATTTATTTACCGGTCCAATGTTATCGTTATATGGTTCAACTTCACCCGCTACTTGGCTTGGAGGTCCTGCGGGACTATTCGCCGCGAAACCCTTTTCGCCGACAATAGTTTTAGGAATTCAAAATCACTTGTAGAATATTTGGAATATTTTTTCATTTTACAAAAACATCCATACTTGATGCCGTGAACGTGGCTTTTTATCACAATGAGAGGGTTTATTCTTTAGGTGACCAATAATAAATTCACAGAAAATAGTCACAATTTTGGCTAAGGAAGAAGTCATGTGAAAAAAAAATCAAAATTAATTTTCGGTGGCCGGTAATGAAGTCACAGGAACATGATTATAAAAAAAGTCTCAATTTTGGCTAGCAAATGTCAGCAATTAGTAAATGTGAGCATATGTCTTCCTCACAACGGCTTACACCAAAATTAAATTTTATTTCTGAATAGAATGCAGCAGTTTTCTTTCTACGAGTCTTTTTACGTGATTTGGTATATTGGGTTGGGTGGCGTTCCTTCAATAAGAAACCTTATATATTATGTTCCTTCTTCAACATAAATTACATATAATGTACTCGCAGATCGACTCTGAGGCACGACGAGGCGTCCGAGATAAACAGAAGTGAAACACATGACTGGGAGTCGAACCCAGGCCGGTGTTCCGAAATATTAGTAGAATAACTGCCCGGAAAGTAGAAGACCTGGGTTCGACTTTTACATTTATTCGCTATTTTCCGCTATAAATTAGATTAGTAATAAAATATGAATGGTGTATAGAATATTAACGCTAAAAAACAAAAGATCTGCTAAGGGCATGAAAATTCAGGAGATTAATAATGTGTAGAATTTTAAAAGTAATGTTTAATAAAAATAGGATAGGAAAGGAGAGGACCTGTAGGAATCGTGTCTTGAGCGCGGCGGCAGCTGAAGCGTGTCCATCCTCTCGTCACACACCCACTCCACCACGCCATGCAACCGTTCCTCCACATCCAGCGTCGGACGAAGGAAGTCCTCCATCCTCAGGGGCCCCGGAGACTCCGGCCCCACGGCCCCTTCCTCCTCATCGCTCTCTGCCAGCACCTCCTCTCTGATCTCGGGAACGGGGCAAGTTGCCATTCTAGCGGGCATCCTGAAAAACCACAACGACTTATGAACTGGCATTTTACGTTTATTTCACATCAGATAGTGTATTTAATTTATAACTAAGTACTCTACACCTCTACAGGAGTAATCTTCCGCTTACTTTCCTTGATATAAACCGACCGCGGTGGCGGAGTGGTTAGCGTGCCTGCATGCTATCGCTCCAACACCGAGGTCCCGGGTTCGAATCCCGGCTAGGCGGATTTTTCTGGTTAGGTAATGGTCGTATGTGTTCATAATAATAATTTTTATTAAAATGGATGTAATTGGGGTCAACCTGTTTCCGTTAAAGAAATTATTATTATTATTATATCGATATCCAGAGAGTCCTATGCTGTACTGGTTGCCTTCTCGTCATATATTTTAAGAATGGTCTACTTTTCGAACAAAGGGAACGTTTTTTTGTATCTTTTTAATAGGAAAGCTTGATCCGCTTGTACCGAATCGGAGACAATTATATGCATGAATATATTCTCGGCGGATAGTCGACTTTTAATAATGAGCAAGTAAACATATTCAGCTTCTCAATTTTTGGCTAACATACATTCATACACACTTCGAATTACAATCTAGAATGGTTGAATTGCCCGTCGATTTAAAAAAGTAAAAATTTATAACTACCATATTAACTAGTACTCTTACTGACTACTAACTGAAGAAAACAATAATAATGAAATACAACCAATGAAACAATTTACTCAAAATACTGTACGCGACATTGGGGCAGCCACATTCAATGGTAATTATGTTAAGAAAATTTCATTTAATTGCTTCGTTAATTTATAGATACCGTTGGAATAATCAGACTGGCTAGGAAATGTTTCTTCATGTTAATACGTTTTTCTTTCGATTTGTTTGTTTTACGTTACAATCGTAACTGTACATAATTCAATAGAGATAATTCTCTTCATGGATTCTCATGAATGATTATTTCGCAAAGGTGAATGATATAGAATCTACAATTGATTTATCGCAAAGGCAACCGTGAACAAGAACCAGGAACCTGTTCCGGAAGTGATGCTTTATTAATTGATTTCCAACGAGTAAGAAATTCTCATTTTCACGATAAGAATAATACACTCACTTCACTCTTACAATACCCGAGGCTGAAATATCTTAACAGTTTCCAAAAACTATATAAGGTTACGACCGATAGATATGAGCTCATGGAGTCTTTATTATTAACGCTAATATGATTTCATCGAAAAAAGAGAAGTTTTAGGGTTTACAAAACTCACAGGAAGAAAGACTTGGTAAATTTTACAATCAAATGGTGTATAAAATATACTTTCTCTAATCTTCTCTCTTCCACAACTTAAAACTTGTTCATATTATTTTAAAGGTGGTATATTATCTGAAATATTTATGATATAAATTTATAATATAATCTAGTATTTCGACTTTCATAACATTGGATATGGAGACTTGTTCCTTTACCACGGGAATAACGACCTCGAATATCTGAGTCAGAATGAGATATCTTTATTTAATTTAAAAATTTATAATTGAAATATTATACATTTAAAGATACAGCAACTAATGTAATAATAAGTAATAATAATTTTGTACCCACATAAAATTCCATCTTCTAAATAAAAATGAATGAAATTCAATAATTAATGAAAAATAAACAATAATAATTGAATACGAAAACCACAAAAAATTTATATTCTAAATAAAAATTAACATTTTAACAAGTAATCCAAAAATAAATTATTTATTTATTATTAACATCATTAAAGTGCATGTTTGTTTGTCCGAAGCAGTTTTTTCCCTACCTATATATTTATATACAGTTATATGCATAATTAATAACATACAGCTAAGTAAGTAAAATATTAGATTTTGTTGCTGTAAAATGTATTGTAGATTATAATTTCAAATTCCAACTCCTTGAATAGGAGATAGCAGTCGAACCAGCTTTACCCGAGAAATGTTCCTGCAACTTATTCACCGGGAAAGCATCTTTCATAATAATATATTGAATACCAACATACGTAAGAGAATGACATACATACACCGAATCAAGGTAAATCAATCAGCGTATAATTCCACCGCACCCTGTTAAGATGAATACGGCTGATGCTTTGTAATCGCTCCGTTGAGGGACACAATGGAAGGAAGCTTTGATCTTCGCACTGCGGAGATTTGCTCGCTCATTCCGTTGGAATCAAACCGTATGCTTTCTAAATTTAAAGCATAAGGAAGTATTATCATCCTTTCAAAGGATATTCAAATAAATCTTATTTTCCTGTAAGAATCTATCTCGTTCCAGCTTCTTAGGTTACTTTGTTCTTAGCTGTTTGAAAAAAAAGTAGTGATATGTGAATTTTGCTTTTTCATTTCGAAGTAAGTCATTCGAATTTAGAGTCACATCGACTAAACTCGATATACGTTGATTTTTTTTATAGTAAATTTCTAATCTTTAAATAACATTTATTTTGATCAGTTGCTTTGGTTAGAAGTGTGCTTTTTGTACGATTTATAGAAAATTTCCATTCAAATATTATGTAGAAAATTGAAAATTGAAAGAAAAACAAATTCATAACCCTCTGCCATAATAAATTTGTAATCGCTTTAATTCGATTTGAGTTTTGTAGATGCAAATTCAGTTCAAAATTTTTGGCCGAAAAGAATTATTTGATTGCATCCCAAATTTCGAACATTTGCACGTCTCTATAATAAACTAAAGTCTCTTTCGTGTTATCATTTTAAGTCGCTGACGTATACTGCAAAAGATACTAATTTTCAGGACCAAATTATTTGCTCGGACTAAAAACAAAGCGGGAATTACATCAAATTTAATAAGCATGAATTCATGAAAATAAAATATTTAAGTCCATCTAACAATTTGTACGTAATAATTTAGAGTAAAACGTATTCATGTGTTCATCGGTAAACTAACGTTATGAACAGAGAAATAATTTGCGAATTTATTAAGTGATTAATTAGTATAAACATGGTAGATTTATTATTATGTATGAGTGAATTTCGCCACCAGACCTAGTGTCTTATTGTGCCAAAATTATATGTAATAACAATACATTGAGTAGCTGTTCTTCCTAATCAATTTAATTAGGTAAACTCACTGAAGCTCAGCCAGAATATTAAAGTATTGCATCGAAAGTTAAGAAATCAATTTTATCTTCATGGATAAACCTGAAATATTTTTTTATGACTTCCGCAAAATGTTTGCATTGCTAATGATAGCTGCATAAAGGAATTCTGCTTTTTTTCTAATTCGATTTACTTTCATTGATTTTCTCGATTGAATTTTTCAAATTGGTAAGTTTATCGCGATTGTCATCGGAAAAATGGGCAAAGAAATCTTGACATTCGAAAGTATATTTACACCCAGACTGACATAGCTTTTGGAATTTCTTCTCCATTCATACATAGTTGGAATCGATTAATTTAGCGATACATGAAAATAGATGAAATTACATCAGAAGAAAATAATTTTTTGGTATTTATTTTGAAATCCAGATAAATGATCAGGATAAATCACAGATAGAATTTATGTCAAACATTTGATTAGCCACAAAAGACAAAATACGACGTGAAGAGCATAAGAAACATCGACGTGACTTCATTAGGAAGCGGACATTTGCGTCCCATTGCCTCTCTAGACGATTACGTCTCTATGCGTTAAATGAGCTAGATCTAGGTGTAGGAACGACATGTGAAGATAGATATGATATAGCTAAAATAAAGAAGAATAACCGAATTAATGTCCTCCCTTTATTTTTTGTAAATTGAAATTTTCCTACAGACGCTATTTGCGTAAAGCAGGTTTCATTTCCCATCATTCTATATTGTTGCGTAATAAGACTAAAAAGTTTACGAAAAACAAATAATCGAATATTTAGTCAAATAGATTCGAAATTTCAACGATTTAGTCGATTTAATTTCTATTTAAATGAGAAAGTACGAATCTCACAGCACTATTGAATATTTCAAGCACACAGAATCACAGAACATCAATCCTAAGTTTAATTTTTCGCAGTCCTAAAACCAATTAATCTTTCTTGCACCCCAACTCTCTCGTCAACCTTACTCCACTAACTCATTTTAGGCCTCATCCTCTAGTTTTTTCCTTTCCTTTTTCGGTAAAGTAACGCTCCTCACCGCAGTCTTTTTTCATAGTCCTTCGGTAGTTTCTTTTCCCTCGTAAAGAGATTCTTCATTAGTCTGTCCATTTTGCGATGTTTCTCATTTCCCGACTCATCACTTATCCCAGGAAGGAAGTGTACTTTCCCCAAGGTGGACTCAGAACTTGTTATCTTTCGACAAGTTCTGCAATTTCCATAATAAGTGAGATCAAATTACTTTGAATGATATACATTAAAAGTTCCCAGTACTTCGTACTTTGGCCCCACATTGAGCATGCGTGGGAGCCTGCCGAATACTCCTTCCTGAATTCTAAAAATGCAACGAAAGGCAATATGTTCCGTAAAGAATGGCTACGACAAATCGGATGGACGCAGGATCTTGAGAAGAAAGAAGACTTAATGAATTCGGAGAGTTCGTATAAGATGCAGCCGACACTGTGCGATCTCCTTTTTACATGGACCGTCCTGAGAAAGATCAGAAAAACCAGTCGACTCAACAATTAGTTTTTTCCGAGAACGATACGCGAAGTAAATCGATGTAGAGTCATGATGTATGCACCCCCTGCCACACGCCTAGCCTGTTTTCAGGGTATATAAATAGATATACCCTTGTAGTTGCTCTGAGAAGCAAAGATGATTAGATTAGATGAGATTATCACCAAATCCTGTTCTCAATCTAGCTAAGAAAAATCCTGATGTCGCATTTGGCGATGTATGCACGCCACCACTTGATGTAAACTACTACTTTTATCTTTTCTCATCAAAACTATTTTTCTATAATACAATTTAATTTCCGAAAGTTTAAGTAAATTTCAATTCAATTTTAATTTAAAGTATAGGTTGGATTATTAGATTAAATAAAAGCTTTTCGTGTAAGTCATGATAAAACATGTTACGGAACGATTTCATTTGCAAAAGGAAAATTGTTCGTTTAGATAAATCCGCACTTAAATCATTTCTTTAAGCCTTCTTTAATCTAAAGATATCCATCCTATGACCTCGATCATCTGACGCTTAGCGATCTGTCTTGGCAATTCTTTACAAAACGGATTACCTTTCGTAGTAGTGCCTTTTCTAATTCGCCAAATATTCAGCAGATATCCTTTTGCTGCATGTATACTTAAGATGATGCGTAACTAGTGCAAAATATAACGCTCGTGGAATTTTACATCGCGCCTACCGAATATCCGGTAGACGAATTCGGAAAGTACGCATATAGTACGAATAAGGGTACCCCTATATGTAAAGTCATTCGTAACCCTTTGAGAAAAAATTCTCAACACTCACTGAAGACGCTATCCTACGTAGTTTGGTCCCACTTATTTTCTCACCGATTTTACTGTTAATAATGTTCCTTTAGATGGCTTTATGAACAGTCATTGGCAATAGATTTTCTTTCTGAATAGTTTATTAATGAGCATTTGTCTACATTAAGCTTCAAATTCCAATCATTGCACCGTTTCAAATAAATTATTCGAAAGAGTTAATCTATCCTTTCTATTTACTATTCCCATGTAAATTAGAGTCGTTCTTTACCACATCTGTAATAACTAAGTACGCGAGCAATTCTTTACAGTAGAAATCCAGATGATACCGGTAGCCTATCTTATAATAACACTGAATTATTTACGAGTAATTTATTAAATTCCATGAAATTACGTGCATTGACGATACGTGTATGAGAAAATCATAACTTTGAGCCCAAAATAGTTATAAAAAAAACGGGTTCTCGTATTGAATGAAATCCTAACGCGGCCGTCCGACACGCCATCTATGACGTTTTATGTGGTCTAACAGCTGTAACACATCCAAATGATCTTCAGACAATTCTTCTCCAATTCCACTATTACCTCGGCTTTAACGATGCCTTCAACCTCTATTAATAGACCTTAAATCCACTTCTCTTCAAATAAGACTTACAATTTTATGAGGGTTAAGTAATTCTCGCGGATCGGAAATCAGTAAGACATAAAGAAGTGATTCATTACAGTGAATTCCCAACTATCCAATTTAAGGATTCTCTGTGAACGATTATTTACTCTTCCAAATATTTCCTGCGGTCTTATCCCCATCTTGTAATCGGGAGGGCATTTATCCATCTAAAAATTGGCAAAAAATGCATCACATCAACCCTCACAAAGAAGAAAAGGGAAGCACAAAGAAAGGATAAATTGTACTGTTCCCCTTCTGCTTGTTGAAATCAGTTGGACATTAAAGTTGCTACGCTATTGTTTATTTGGTTTGCCTTATTGTTTTTATATAAAATTCAATAATGTAAATTCTTAGTCATGTGAAAATCATGCTCTTTTACTTCAAATCGAACTTCTTAAATATCCGATTCGATCTTATGTCCATTTGTTTCTCGTTACCAAAACTGTATTTGGCATTTTTTCGTCTCTTACTCATCGTCATTATCCGCTATTATTACATTATGAATCCACAGTAAAGCTTCTTCTAGATTGCATACAGTTTCGTAATTGAAGTCATTTTGATTAGTGAATTAGTTTTGGTTTGAAGTGTGCTCATAGAAAATGTGACAAATATCATGTCTTTTAATTTACGATTACCCCTTTGATAGTATAATAGAATCAGGAACAAAAACTAGAAAATAAATAAAAAACTCATCTGAGAACAGTGAAGAGGATTGTCAGAGAAGAAAGTAGACGAAGAATAATGTTTCTCAAATCCTCAGAACGATTCCTCGCGCAAACATGAAAATGGTGGGAAAAACCAATTTTATTTTGCAATATTAATATGCAAAGATTAGCTTGCAGTATTAGCAACTTTTACTCGTGTGTGTATATATAATGTGGAATGCGTAAGATATGTGTTTACTGTCAGAAACCGTTTTATATCAGACTGAAGAACCCTCTACATTAAGGGAAATACAATAGATTGTATGTCGAGTTGAAAAGTGGAACAATGGCGCCAATTACGATAGAGTTAGGTGGGAAAGCGTGAGATGACGCAAACGGATAGAAATTCGATTCTCCGCACCAAAGAAATCAATGGACGCTCGAATGTTTCATTAAATATGATCGGTCGTAAATGAATATTCGAATTGCGTTCAAACAGTGATGAGTAATCGCTATTTTTAATATTTCACATCCGATCCATAATTAAACCATTCGCAGGACCGGCGCTTGAGGGCTGCAAATGAATTGCATCTCATCAGGCGCGGAAAAGACTGCTCATTTAGATATTTCATAATTACACAAACATTTAATCCGTATTATTACACACGAATGCTCTCATTTGTACAGTCGACGGCTTATTCAGTCATCAAAAAAACAAATCCAAAAACAGTTAAGGCACTTTTTAGGGAATCGAATGAACGGTATAGTGTTATAACCGAAATATTACTATTTTTTATGTTTTAACATTAGAAAATAAAAGAGAAGAATTTTCTGGTTCCTTAATTTAAAACGCCTTAAAAACGAAAAGTGTTGTTAAGAGTGCTTCGACAGCTAAGGCCATTTCGCACGTGGGTTTCCACTGGGAATCGAATACGGGACCACTTTCACCAAAGTCGAACGTGCTGCCCATATGGCTATCTGAGAGCCATTAAAAACAAAAAGGAATCTTCTTTGCCTTCTTTTACTTGCCACAGACGTTGATACATAGAGAACTATTGGCGTCCAATTCTTGACTGTTAAAATAATATTTAAAAAATAAAATAAATAAAAAATACAGTTGGAAAAAACAACGATGCAGTGATTGCATTTACCGCATCCAAAAATGAGTTCATTTAAAACAATTAAATGGCGGACACCTTTGTCGGACAATTTTCGAGATAAAGGAATTCAAATACATAAACGGATTTCAAGTCTCTTACACCACGTCATATTCAAAGAATATGGAATCCGAAGAGAATTCAGGAGCCAACTTGGGAATAAGGCGGATTTTTCGTAAGCGCGGCGCGGACTGGTCGTGGAATCTCCGAACGCAGTTTCGCTGTGTTTTTGGTGAAGTCTAACGATTAGTCTCTTTTATTCTGGCTAATTATCCTCAAAACGTATGTTAAGACTGTTTATGGAACGGGCGCAAAATTGGAATATTGGTTAAAGAGAGGGTTTCGTAAGGAGAGGGAGAGCTTTCCAAGAGACGCGAGTTATTTGCAGATGTTTAAATTACGTACTTTGAGAGGAAACTGTTTTCCACTGGTCGATATGTTACATCCTCGGACATCGCATGAACCAGAAAAGTTGCCAAATTTAGCCGTTGACAATGAAAATCGAATTCGAGCTTTTTAGATTCACCAAATTGGTCTATTGTACTTTTTGCTCAATTAATGAGAAGGGAAAAACAAATAGCCTAATATTTCACCTTAATTCTATAACATAGTTGCTGCTATTGATATTAAATGTATTTATTTAGGCGAGGTTAAGACTTAAAATTCTCTTTTTACATCTAACCTATCATCAGTAGTACTTATAAAAACATAATTAATGTATACATAAATAGAAAGAGAGAGGGAAACTTTAGAGGAAGTGAGTGTGAAAAAATTAGGTATTATGTACCTTACACCACAATACATATAAGAAATAATCAACCTAGGTTTCGGGGATTCATCGTCAGATGATCCGGGTAAGTTTCAAGACCTTGGTAATTTTTTTATACTTTTGTGGTACAAAGTATATATAAATTTGTTTTCTTTCTTCAATCATGAGGCCTTAATCTAGGCGAGACTGAAAAAGGTCTCTTCTTCATCTAACCTGTTGTCAATGATATCGATAAGTAATGCAGGTGTAAATAGAAATAGCGTGGAAAATTTTAGGAATGGATGTAAAAAACTCAAGGTACCTATATCTTAGGATATACAGCAGGGAAACGCTCACCAAGAAGGGAGGTGTGCCTGCACAAGCCTATTGATAGTACAAGCTAAAAGATGAAATGGAAAGCTTTGTATCTTTTTGAAAACGACAAAAGCAATTCTATGGAAAAAATCACAAAAAATGAAGTCTATGCCGAAATTAATATCGAAATGAACACATTATAATCATCCAATTATGTAAGAAAACAGTATTTATCGCAAGGAAGTTGCCTAATTGATCCAAGACGGAAGTACAAATATTCAATGGTGACTTAGTTAATACGCGCTCCCACTGAAACCCGTTTTCCCCATAGAAAAACGCGCTATCCGTTTTTTATCCTACGATCCTATCCTATCCAACGACATTTCTATCCTAGGGAGTCCTACGAAAAAG
This sequence comes from Pachydiplax longipennis, assembly GCA_036926295.1. Taxonomy (NCBI): domain Eukaryota; kingdom Metazoa; phylum Arthropoda; class Insecta; order Odonata; family Libellulidae; genus Pachydiplax; species Pachydiplax longipennis. Next base: position 1,021,753 of record JAVFKF010000082.1, on the reverse strand, counting down.
CAAAAATTCAATGGCCTCTCACAAGCTTGCAGTATCTAGAAAAAATATAAAATTGCTAAAACAAAGTCTGAGAACAAGTTCCATTTCAATACGGAAATGGCAGAATGACATCACAAGTGCAACATATAATATTTTCTTTACAAATTGTAAAGATAGCCTTCCCAATATTGTTTATCTACTGCCCGCGGTGGTTTACCACAAATCTAAGAGACCCTTCAATTCTTATAAACAGATTTGGTTGAAATTAATGCACTCATTATCTACTGATCGATCAATTTCTCTTCCTTGTGAAGATTCCTGCGTGATATACTTTAAAAATGCGGATTATTTCTTTTAAAAAAGGTTGGTTATTGATCGCAACGTCAACGAATTAATGGTCCAGAGATAGGATGCGACGAAATTCCAACTATCTTTTCCCGATAAAACTTGAATATTTACTATTTGAAATTATAGTAATAACAATTTGCTGAACACCTACGGAAGCACTTTGTGTTGTAATCAGTCACTAAATAAGACTAGGATAAAAAATCAAAAACAAAAGAAAAAAGTGACACAAGATGAGCGAAGAAATGGTCTCGCTAATCTTTCATTTTTACCATAATATTTCGTATCAATTTGATCTCCTCTTTTATCGCTGAAAAAGTTACGACTGCGACAAGAAGCGCTAATAATAAGCTCCTTAGAACTTTACGTAATGTTTTGGCGACTCTGTAAACAAACTTAAATATAGAAGGGCTGACAGATCGGAATGAAGGTCGTTATTAAATTCAGGTGAGCAGCAAATGATATAGGTCAGCGATAAGCGTCATTCCATCGATCGAACGTAGATCGTTAGCGAGTAATTAGACGAAGGACAGGTGCAATCGATACTCCAAATCCGACGTCAATTGAGGAGCCATTTATAATACCACTAAATGGACAACTGATTTTCAATGCGCTGACACACCACTCTCATTCTTCTATCTTTGGTTGGCCGATTGGTGCCACAGAAGAGCATCGAATCGAAAAAACAGCCATTTTTGACGGAGTGGAAACCGAAGAGAAATAACTGAAATTCTTGAACCGAAAATCATTATTTATTTCGTTCCGATTTTTGGGTCACAACTAATCACATATTCCTTAATTGTAACTGGAGGAAAGTTTACTAGACACGAATAAATACGACTTGCAAATAATTAAAATAAAGATTATTTTTATTATTCATACAAAAAAGGAGCAAAACTTCTACATATACTCGATTTTAAAACAAAATCACACGACCGGTTTCGTTCGGCCATCCTCAAGTCTATTTTTTACTTGAGAATTATAAAATATTTTAAATTTTAAAATGAAATTCCTAGCAATAAAGCCTTAACTCAATTGAGTTTTAACTATTACTAATTTTAATCTAAAATTTCGTGTACATAGTGCACAAAAATTGAAATACTTGAAACTATCTATACCATGGCATTGTCGTCTCAGTTGTCAAATCGGTTGTTGATCAGTTATTGAATCTAGAAATCGAATAAATTTATACAAATTGAAAACAATAAGACAAAAATGAAATGCGAAAAAGAAATGGAAGAAATAAGGAAAGAAATAAGAAATATCAAAAACAAACAGTTGGAATCACTGCTACTGATGCATGCGGAAGATGTAGTCACAGGGACACAACCAGCTGCTTATATGCCTCTATAATTTACCTTGATAAGTCCACTCAAAAATAAATCAGTCCCAGTCAATTAATCCCAGTCGATGCTACAAAAGTTAAGGTTTAAACAATACCCCAATCCAAGCAAAATTGACAAACTTAAACGGAATCTTATCATACAAATCTTTAAGGTTTCCCTCCCTAACGCACCAGATTTGATAATAATATTTTCCGCCTCTCGGATTGAGGCATTTTTCTCCCTCAGCTACACTCGATTTTTATACGCAGACTTGCGCAACTTTTTGGGCTTTGTTTTCTTTTCTATTGATCGCGCTAACCCATCCAAATATGCATCTTAGGTTACTAGATGCTACAAATATGATCAGATTGTAAATTTATTCCATTCATTAACAAATGCGAGTACACATTCTACGGCGTTGTGCTTTAAATAATTCCCGGAATCTACCACTCCAAGAATGGAAAGTCTCCGGTAGCTGAGTAGCGTCGTATTTGGAATTAAATTTCATCTCATTCTAGATATGTTAGCATTTACAGAGGTCTAATCCACTAGATCCCGAATATAGAAGATTTATCTATCTAGATATGAAATTTCAAAAGCTACCGCAACGCCGTTCATTTCTCAAGTGGAGAATTTACGAAGTAAGGTTTTTGTGGAGAATTGTCCAAAAAAGAGATTTAGATTGTGAGGGAATCTGCGAGCGAAGTAACATATCTTGACAGAGGAAATTAAAGAAGATGACACAGACTAAGGCTTCGAACCAAAGAGCAAATACAGCAAACAAACTCAAAGGAATTTTCAGGTAGTACCTGTACATCTGGAAGAATAGCCGTCTAATCATGCCATAAAAGTATAATAATCCAACACATCATATTTTTGTTTCGATTTTCTCCATTACATTTAAGTGTCACATTTTACATAAGTACGATTCTAGCTAAAACTAATTTACTAATCAAAACGACTATTTTAATGAGAAATATAAAAATTTCTTCATTTTAATTTTCCAACGCAATTTTAGCGGAGGACGTCGATAAGCAGGAGACGAAGAAAATGCACTTTGGGAGAAAGAAATGTATCGAATTGAGTATTTAGTCAGTTCGATTAGAGGTGTAAATTCAAGATTCGTTTATGGTTTTTATTTTATATTTTTATTATATGTATAGACAGTAGAAAATAAAAACGATATCAATTTGATACGTACAAAACCATCTTAATTAACAAGGAAAAAAGCTCCGATAGATTAATTTAGAAGTAAAGAAAGTCAAGTCAAGAGAAGTCAACGACAAATTAATAAGAAAGGCTTATCCTCACATTTTCAAAACTAAATGTTCATGAGATTCAAGAGAAAATGCTGAAAGTTACCTTTTTCAAGATGAAGAAGATTTTGTTTTCGTACAAATCTGTTTAAAACGCTCCCGTTTAATACGATATCCTGTTAATTTTCTCGATCTCAGACCCTTTCATATTAAACAGATGTTAAAAATATTGTTTAAGACGCCCTGCTTCCCAATTATTTTTTACATTGAAGTTGGATTGATTGGAAAAAGAAACCTTAAGGTCTCTATTTCTTCGAAAATAAAGTATTTATTTATTTTTTAGCATATATTTTATTATTTGACTCGAATTTTCATAGATACTCTTGTATAGAATGCAGTAATTTTGTTATATACCAATCATCTTTATGCAATAATATAATTATTCGTCTCTTTGGCAATGTTCAAAACCGTTTTGACAATGTCTATCACTCACGCCGTAATTTATTACTATTGTTACTATTACAAGGAAATAAAATTTTCTATATTTTAATCATTGTTACGTCCAAAAACAATTCTGCACTACTCGCATCAGAGGGAGAAGACGATAGCTATGAGCCTCCTTGAACTGTAAATATACTCGACGCAGCGAATGGAAAAGTGGCGGAAGGAGTGGATGAGATTTAAATGGCTGTGTGATGAATATCAAACCTGTGCTGTGTTTGAACGGCATGGTTTTGTGAAGACGCAGCTTCATTTGTTGTTCCTCATTTAGTCTGAACGATATTGTCTCTTCTGCAGTCTAGTTTCATTATATTATAAAACTGGAATCTTTACCAGTTAAAAACAGAATGAATTACTTCAGCCTTTATTTCGTGGAACCATCTAACATTATTCTCAATGAATAATCTTGTCTAATTTATTACAAAATGAAATTTTTCCAGTCATTTCAAAACAATACTTAACTCGTAAACGTCAATTTTGTAACGCTTGATAAATAAAAATAATCTTTAAGATATCTGAAAAAATATTGCAGATTAGGAGCATTTGACAAAAATAATAAATGTAATCTGATGATTAACTATCGTCCAGTGTATCTCGAAAGAGCGACTCCAAAACAAAGAACAAGTGATTCTGCAGGACCCCGTTGATTAATTTATCCGCCCCAAGTTAAATAAAAGTGTGCTTTCTTTCGAAACGATTCAATTTATTCAATTCAATCACACAAATTGCGATCGATAATTCATTTGTATTACGGTAAGCGGGTGAAAGGTATCAATTTCTTTAAATTAGAAACTACTCTCCGTCAAAATATGCCCATTGCTAAAGTACATTTAATATTCCCACCAACATTCTGTCTTCTAATTATTCGCACTAGATTTAATTATGGTAATTTTTCTTTACAGAATTTCAGGTTTCATCGTAATCTGTAAATACTTTGTATCAGAGTGATGTGGCACATAAATCACGATCTTCCCAATATGATATCGACTTGAAATGTTGTAAGAGAAGTCTTTACCGAAACTTAGTCGGCGGCAACCCTTACGGTGCCTTGGTTCGATAACAGACCGCTTACATCATCCTGTTTTAATATACGCTTTGATGTACTTTCAGTTTGAAGTGGTTCCAAGCCTAAGCAGATGTCTTACTAAATATTCACCGATTAGCTTGTTAAATAATTACTTTTTATTATCATTAATTAAATGTTACTTTTTATGTTTAATTTGACTTAATGAGTGAGTTCCACAATATCTCGTATGCATAAAGTATGTTTTTGTCTGTTTAATAAAACTATTAAATGAAGGAGAAACAAATTCTGAAACTGCTGAAAAGATCGAAATTTTACTATTACGGCGTAATATTTGCCACTTCATCTTAACTTGAAATAAACTACGACTTATATTTCAGGCTATATCTTAATTTTATTCATACAGATATTTTTCTCTTATGGTATAGCGACTAGGGAAATAGAAGGTAGAAATATCCCTTTCAATAACTCATTTTTCCACGAACGACCATTATCCATTAGGAAAGTAGACTCATAGAGCATACTGAAAAGCAGATTGCAGGGTACTCATGTAGATGTAGATGAATACATCAAGGATACAGAATTATAAAACAAAATTTTTTCTTCAAAAATAAAATTAATTTGATACATTTACGATATGTAAATCTCTCTCTCATGTACTCTCTATATAAATTGTGAATTATTTTATCCAGCATTAATAAAATTGTGGCGGAAATCCAAGAGCCTCTTCATATTCAAAATTACTTCTAATTAGAATTTTATTTTATAATAAAAATATAATGGTCCCGTTTATAAATGAACACGAGGGATTTTTACATTTTGTGAATATTTGTGGATAATTTAAAAATCCATTTTCAAGTGTGCATGCATTCCCGTTGAGTTTTCATGATTAAGTTCATAAATTCCATGTGTTCATCTCATATAACTGCTCTCTTCTCGTGATTACACATGCATAAAAATAATAAAGGCACTTGATATTATAGGTGGCTGAGCATACCCTCATCATTATCGAATGAATCGATGAGTCTGCCCGCATGAAGCTCCAGCTCCGGAGAGTTCGACAACATTCAAATTTAAATTCACGACTGTTTTAGGAATACATCCATGAAGATTTTTATCGCCATTATCACTGTTATTCATCTTTTTCATATCCCTACTGTTGTTTCATTAGGTTTTCTTCGCTCCTATCACATTAATCTTGTTGTTATCATTTGATTTAAAATATTAACATAATGAATATCCAAAAATTTGAGGAATCCAGCTACGATGGTTTTATTGTTTTTATAATTCTTACAGTTATTATTTTTCACTGTTGTTTTCATAAATTGTTTCTATCAATTTATTCTAGCTGTGGTCACAAGATTGCTAATTTTACTAAAACAAATACCTGGTAATTCAACGAATCCTCTCTCCCACGACAATTTAATTTTTTTGTCATTCTTATAACCATTTTTGCTATGATGGTTATTGTTACTACATCATTTTTCCCTGACTCTATGGAGTCGATTTCCATCTATTCATAACACTCAAATGAAACTGAGGAGTTACTTAATGGAACTTCTCTATAAAAATCCACCAAAGAATGCACTTGGTGCTTCACAAAATATAATAAACTTATTGTATTGTACTTATATTATTAAAAATCATGAGTTGGTATTTATTTATCGTATTTTTTGGAGCTCCACCGTTCTATTTATTTACTGATCATTTTGCACAAAACTTAGAAAAACTTTAGAAAACAGCTTGAAGACGAAAAAATATTAAAATGAAACAAACAAAAAATTAGAACTTAAATCTAAAAATTCCCAAAGTATTTAACGAAAGTAATATTGATAATACCATTAAGAATTGGATTACCCATGATCACTCAAGATCAAGTAGCCTAAGTCACAACTGAGTAAAAGCGAACCCATGAATAGGAGACGATAGATTCCTCACGTACATTATTCAGTAACTGACAGATGGAACGGGTGTACTCCACAATGCCATTAATCAAAATCATAAATATATTTGTTTGCCATTATTACATGTTTTCTTTTTATTCAAACGTTGGAGAATATATTTTCTAATCAGCGCGTATTTTTTTCCAAAAAATACGCGCTGTTAAATGAAGTAAACAAGTTAAATATACTGTTTTTATAAAAATGGACAACAGTAATTGATTTCTATTTGGTTAATTACATTAATCATTGATTTTTTAAATTTCTCCTTTATTTTAGCCAGTTTCAAAGAGTTTTACATGTCGTACAGCTATCTTAGTCAATCATTAAGATTAAGCATAACCACATTTTGCTACCGGGATAATGCTTATAGTTTTAGTAAAATATATTCCTTTTGAAGTATGGAATTTGATTTAGGAATGGACACATACTTTTGATTTGATAAATTCTTTTGTTTTCATACAATAGGTCCACTAAAAAGACTACGAAGATTACTGGAGAGTAAATAAATATTTACACTTAAATTTCTGCTGCATGTATTGCAAAAATTTAAAAATTAAATCGTATACGGATAATCAAATTTCTGTTGAACGATAAGTATTTCCAATTTGAGGAATGGATTTTCTAGAATTCAAAGATAACGCACAACTCCTTGAGAATAAAGAGAAAATCCAATTAAACAGCGAATGCTTTGCGTATCGATTTTTTAAATTTCAGTGTAGTTTTGCCATTATAGCACATTGCAATAGTTCACTCTTTAAAATCAGCTTTATTAGTATTTTCACCGCAAAGGAATTTTCTACTTCCTTAACTTTTGCTAAAAATTATCTCACAATGAATTTATCTCGGTTTTCTTCCAAGTATTCGTACGCCTCTAAACTCACAGTTTTTTTTCACTTCACGGCACCACTCGAGAAAAAAAACGCTGTTTATCGTTGAGCGTAGCACTTGTTCTTCCCGGTTAAATTCTCTCAATGAGCGTCTTTCTAGTTCATCTCTTTCATAAGTCGACAATTCTTAAGACATAAGCTTAAGGAATGGCTCATGAAACGTTATCTATATCCATGAAATGTGTTCCTTATTCGAAGAACATGTGTGTGTGCGATACACTAAAGAGGTAATTTGATATGTTTACTTTCGAAAAAGCAACTATTACACACACGGTTAAAAGTTAATCGGTGAGTATTTTCAAAAACATCCGATTTCCCATTAGTGGTATAAAATATTATAACTTCTATATGCCACTTATTGTTTCTATTATTTTGTGTGAAGCATTAAATTTTGCATGATTTTAGTCAATTCTCAAAGCACACAGATCTGAAAATTTACTGAGTGTTAATTTCTTGGAGTTCTTTTTGTACCTTATCATAAAGACGGTTATCCTATTTGCCCGGGCTAAATACGGGCGCCAAATGGTGGTCACTTATAATTACTGAGTAAACATCTCCGGCTTACAAACTACCCGAATGATATTCAAACAATAAAAAACAATGGTACATACTTGAGTGGAATTTTTCTTGCTCTCGAACTGCTATTAAAGTCAGCGAACTCTAGAAAAGGTTAAATCATACTATTGAATGCATATTTGCCATCTATCCATTGTTCTTTAAAGAAACAATAGATAACGTTGAGACACCGCCAATCTGCATATAATTGTTGGTTATTAATGCCAACTGTGTTGTACGGCTGAATTTTGGATCCTTCCTTCAAAGGAAGACATTTTTATGTAGCGTTTTAACATATAGCATAAGCTCGATGGTCATAAAACGTTGTAATTATGGTCAAACACATGCGTACGTTTTGATACTAATGAAAATGCTAATTCAGCTACTATATTTTTTTCTTTTCCGACTAATACTAAATTTATATTGCACTCTTCGGCAATATTGAGTCACAAGGGGAGGAGTATTTCCTTAGAGATGAACCATCTTTAAAAAGAAGGAAGTAGAGAAATTCAAATGAGAAGAGTATGTCGTGAGTACAAGTAGAACACTTAGGAGAAACACTCTACAGGAAGAAACCGTAAGAAGGAAGTTAAAAAATACTCCAAAGCTGAATGTGAGGGCGCCTTGGAATGATTACATAAATGGATGGAACAGAAGCATAAAGCACGATGCGATACGTCACAATCCATGTCCTAAGTTGGGAAAAACGCAGCGATAAAAACATAGTTCCTGCGGTGTCCGTCGCGCCGTATCAATTGTCAAGCGGAGAAAGAAATGAAAGGAACGCACGGCTATAGTGGAAACAAGAGTCCATAAAGAGACGGTTTACTTGCTGTAAATATCCTGAAATATAATCAATCACATCGACTTAGCGGAACCCAATCTTAAAAACTGAAAATACAATCTTATCTTTAAACCGCAGATTTAATTTTGGAAATAGTTTTTCGTGGAATTAGTTTTCGGTTATTCGTGGAATTAAGAGAAAATTTTCAAAGATTTAATAAATCAAGACCTACAGACATAGCGATTAGTGAACTTGTGAATTAGTTTAAAAGGTATTGAGCAGCCTTTCTTTCATTCCTGATTGCTATTAAACTACTTTTGTTTGTTTTCCTAAGCTTTGCGTATCTAACAAGGAAATCGCTGAAGATTCTCCCACAAACAGGACAGATTATTTAACAGAATGACACAGCTCTAACTTTAAAATCTGGAATTTTTAAATGATAAACAAAATGAGTATAACAATAGTTTTATATTATGTGATAACAACAGTGGACTACCTGCTTGTAAAATTCTACGCGTACCTACGTATATGATTGAGATGAGTGCCGATAGATGGCAGGCGATCAACACTAAGTGACGCATGGAGCGGGCATATGTCATTTTCAAAATGGATGTCATTTTCCAAAAATTCAATCGACGAGCTGAAATGCCCGTTGAATCTCAACGGGGTAAAACAGCTACAAATACCATGATATCTGAAGTAAACTGAACTCTGAATCAAGGAAAGATAGAAAATTTATCATGAAAATGAGACTAAGACGAAAATGAGCTCGACGAAAAGCACACTGAAATCAATGATAACAATATGTTGGCGCAAAGAATTCATAATAAACATGGAATTAGATAATATATGGGACTTGATGAATTGTCATATAACTTACTATAATTATACCAATAAGAATAACGATAATATAAATAAAGAAACTTGAATATGTTTTGAGTCAGGGAATGGGTGATCCACAGTTGCATCACTTTCCGCAATTTATTACAGTCGCTAGAATTGAGAAAGCTACACAATAAAGCCTGGTTTTATACAGAATATGTAATACGAGTAAAAGTCGCCTGTGTGCTATTCGGTGAATATTTACCAAAATATTCCTCTGAACTACTTGCATTCCCAAGCTCATCTAAGCGTTCATCGAAACGGGAAAATATACCCAGTCTGGTATCGAACCAAGATCCATTACGTCGCCGCCGATTTAGTTTTGGTAAGGACCTCTCATGCTGAATTTAGAGTTGATATCATATGATACCGAATTTCCTTTTTAATTGTATTGTAGTATGCGAATGTTACCCCGGCGTCGAACCAAGGACCATCAGGGAAACTGCTTAACAAATTTACGACTCCTGTTAACATGCCGGGACATTCTTCCCAATAGCCTCATATTCCGTATATTTCTTATGGGAGACCACCATACTCACCACACCTGGAGCCTCTTAGATTTCAATTTGGTAGCAACAACGACCGTTTCTAAAATTACACGTTCATTAGATATCGGGAAGTTCCTCAGCCGTAATTCGGGATTCCACGTTTAAAGTCTACGGTAGTATCGAAACGGTGCCCTGGTGTCGAACCAAGGCTCATCAGGGAAACGGTAAACTGCGCATAGGAAAGCTATTTTTAACCGCTATCCGGGTTCCCATGTTAACGGAAAAATATTCAAAAGAATTCTTTAATATCGCCGCAATGCATTTTAAAAGGGAGAAATTTGCGCCCCCCTGGCGTCGTATATTAATAAGAACAAAATACATTGAACTCTATACAATTAATTCATTACCTTTGGACTATTTAATATTTTAACCTCATTTAGTAAGATTTTGAACTAGTGTAATATAATAATTTACTCATTCATTGGCAACCTATGCATTACTACGGTCTCATTTCTATAAGCAACCCACGCGACAGGGTATTGCAGTTTCCATTATAAGTTGAGAAGCCAATTTCATCGAAATATTTACTTCTCCGATGATATCGGAAATGATGTTCTAATTTTCGTCATCGAAATGGGAATTCCGCGATAAAGAACCACATTCACAATTTCTTTGAAATCCCTCATTTTTCTGAGTTCGCTTCCAAATTTTAAGAACCCCTCTCTCGGCCTTCTCTTTTTTAAAGCCGTTCTTTAAAACGTTTTAGAATCGATTCAGTCTCTTATTTAAATGGGACGCCGTTAAACTGCTGTTCACGAGAAGTGCCGTCTTTTTGACGTTTTAAATCGTTAATGTTTCCCTTATAATTACCCTTTCTTAAGCCGTCCTCGCATTGAAGGAAAAAGGCGAAGGGATAAAGAAATGGAAGGAAAATAATAATTATTGCAAATCGACTGGGATCTGAATTAATAATATAAATAGACAGCAAAAGAATGCAATGAGAGTAATCCTGGGATATAGTAAATACATGCCGATAAAATTATGTTTAGTGTGAGTTTAATATATGCGAGTCGTTGAAAGAGTTTATGTTTCCAATTATTCCATAAATGTTGTAAACTTGTTTTTGGTAAGATAAAATTGAGGTAAAAAATGAACGATTGAAGATGAATGATTTCCGAGAAAGAAAACAGCAAGCATGAGAAACTGAAACTTAGCAAAATAAATGCTATTCGAGAAATCGTCGGAAAAAAAGAAAGAAATGCATGGAAAAGGTTCTCTTCAATTCAAAAATTAAATTTCGAAAAATCAATTCCCGCAAATTTTGAAAGTGTTTCCTTTTAGCCACTTCCTTTAAAGACTAAAAAGGATAAAATTGAAGGGACTGTTCAAAGAATTGGTTAAAGATTAATAATATGCCTAGTTTTAAGAACTGGGCAGTTTTATGTTTTATAGAGATAGGAAAGAAAAACGAAAAATGTATCATGTAGGATTGAAATAACTGTATTGTAGTAATAAAATCAGGATAAAAAAATTAAAACATAGTAAAAATAGAATACTCCAAGATGAAAAAGTGAATAATTCGTTTATCTTTTTTACAAGGCATCGAACAAGAACTGAACTGAAAAGGACTTCGTTTAAAATGGATTTTATTTGCGTTTTCGGTTCCCAACACCACATATTTTGCTTCAGTGTAATTTGAGAAAGGATTATTCAATAATTTCTACTTGCTACTGAATATTACTAATTCCAAAATTTACTGTAAATGAAAAATTTAAACATTCAGAAGTAAAATACATTGCAATACAGTGGGAAAGAGGAAAACCGGACATGTTTTTAATGGTACCGAAACAAAAAATGTTACGACATCCTGATTAATTTCGTCGAATTTTGCAATCATCACTTTCTAAGAACACATTTCAATAATTGGAAAATGTCGTCTTGCGGGATACAACAGCGTCGTCAGATTAAAACAACACAACGTTTCGCCAACACTACCGTTGGCTTCTTCAGGTGAAAAGAAATGTACTTCCCAGCACCTACTATTTGTATACAAATAGTAGGTGCTGGGAAGTACATTTCACTTCACCTGAAGAAGCCAACGGTAGTGTTGGCGAAACGTTGTGTTGTTTTAATCTGACGACGCTGTTGTATCCCGCAAGACGACATTTTCCAATGGAAACTCACAGCGAAAGCCTTAGAGCCACATTTCAATAATCTTGCGAACGTCGAAATTTTGAGATTAAGCGAATTAATACCACTTCATTTTTTTTAGACTCGAACATTGATGATTTTATGTTGATTTTTATTATTATTCCCTTTATGTAAACGTATCTTTTCGTATTTGCAATTTAAAGTGTACGTTTTCTGTTTCTGGCTTTCGCCTTTTCTATGCCTGGCAATTATAGTCTTTTCTATGCATACGTTCTCCAGGCTTCGTGTGGGTGTTTTCCTGTGGAATTCTTTTCCTAATCACTTACGCTTTAATACCCATTAAGTAGTTTTCTTTAGTGTCTTTTTCATACTATCTCTTTCTTCAGGTATTTATTGACGAAGGGTTAGATGAAAGAAGGACTTTTCACTCTCAACCCCGCCTGAATAAAGGAAGATCATTCGACGTACACATTGTTTTATGTTAAACAACAAACATATTATTCAATTTTTTGGTGTAACGATAAAATTGATTCCCACCCCCCCAGTAAGCCGCGGGGGGTTGCCAGACTCTAATTGTGCTCCTAATATTTAAAGAGTGTCGAGGGAGATCATAAGGTCAGTGTGAATTTAGTCGACTATACATTTCAATACAAATTTTTTCACTTCCACTTAATTCCCCAAAAGAACCCAAATAAATCATGCGATTTAAGTTCCGATCCGAGCGCCATCAATGAATTTTAATGCATTCGAAAGAATGAATTGGCCAGTTCTCTCGGATATTTCGCAACTGATCTGAAAACGGCAATTTATCTGCACTCAAAGGTTCCATTTCTTCAGCAGAAGACAGCTCGCAATGGTTTCGTGAGATTGGAATCAGATATGGCGCAGTGAGAACGTATTTGTTCTTGTCCCGCGCACTGTGATACCACGACCGTGAGGGAATCCTATCGATCAGTAGAATCACGGAACAGCTGTGCAAGTCGGGCATCATCTTGAAGAGACGAGGATACAGTACGTTTAAAAGGCACTTGATAACACACCAATCAAATGGTACAAATTACGTTCGTCTATAGCCCACTTCATAAGAGGTTTTATTCCCTGCTACAGGAATCAAATAACATGGCATTATCGCTACATTCTATATTTGTAGCGAATTATTTTATAAGATAAATTTCCACAATGAACATCAGAGCTGCCACATCGTGGATTCCTTTATACCGGTCTAGGATGATACATACGAGTTGTGTCCCAATTGAACCACAAGAAGAAATGGTAAAATACGGAGATTCAGCTACCCACTAATACCAATTCCAAGGTAGGTGCACTACAACCCACTGTAGTCTAACCTCAGCAGATACACCGAAAATGCTTTCCAAATAATGTCTGATAAAATTTTCTCATTAATACAGTGAAATAGAACCCAATTCAGTAACAAAGTAAATCGGTTTCTTTGTAAGTAAAGTAAGTCATTCTAAAAAAACTAACAGGAGAAGGCAATAAGTATTATACAGGATAATACTTGTTGGATTAATATTCGCAGGTTATATTTTTATAGATATTTATAGCTGTGGCAAATGAAGGAAGCTACATAAGATTCCTTTTCTTTATTTACATGTTAGGAACATTCATTTACGAATAAAAGAGTCAAAAATTCCTTCCCATTTGTAATCAAATGTAAAAATAATAACGAATTGCAATACCCTAGTTATATTGCACTTATAACACGGTTATCACTCGAAAAGCGCCTTAACCGCGTTTTTTCTATTAAATTGCGAATTAACACATTTAGGAAACCTTTCCCCAATATCCTTAAGTAAAATGTGAATTGATAGACTAAAAATCAAAACCGTAATCGATATATCGATTAATGTATCGATTTCTGTTCGGGGTCAATATTTTCTTGTCGTTTTAATGCAAAAACCAAAAATAAATGAGAAATTTCCACTTTAATCTGCAAGTATTTATTCTAAATTCAATAACGATGTAATCATATGATTCTATCAATCCCAGTGGAACTTATTCATGTTAAAATTAAATAAAACAAGTCTATCACAACAGCTCAGCAACCGATTAATTTGTTCAAATTTGGAAGTTCCAACAGTTATGTGTTCTACCTTTTCACATTTTTACAAACTTATGGTGCAGAAAAATCAGGTTATAAACGCTTCAGAAATCCTCCGAGTTTAGTATTTACACTGCCTTTGCGACACACACCTCTCCTATTTAAAGACACTATATACTATAATCATCTTATGTCTTCCCATTCGAGATGAGAGAACGGCAAAGAACAAGGCTCACGAAGGGAAGAGGAAGTTCCATATCGATAACTGGGCATTTCGAGTTATCTACAAATTCTGAGTAAAATCGAGTAATTGGAAAATTTCTCTCGTCTCCTTCACAGGAAGATTCACGAAAATTACTGTCAGATCATCTAGAGATGTAATAGTTTACTACGGCAAAGATAAAAGAATTTATTTGGAGAAATTGAGGCTGGAAATTCCATTTATGTGGCACAGTTATGAGAATGCAATAAAGATTATAACGTAAAAAGACAAAAATATAAAAGTAAAACGTTCGTAAGCACAAAATAGTTCAAATTTACAACTGAAATATTCATAGCTTGATATGAAACAGACTACAGCAATTCAATAACAAGTTAACTCATAAACAATAAGGTAATTTGTCGTCAAGGTTAATAAGGTAATTGTGTATGGAGAACACCTTAATTACATAACAATAATATAACTTATACAAGGTGAGTAAAAGCAATTGTAGAAATATACCTTAGAAACTATAGTCATTGATTAATATTATATATAAATTGACAAAATATTTATAAAATAACTAACATAAGCGTTTCAATAGAGACTTTGTTGGCTAAAAGATATATTATGACAACTATAACAGCATAATCATAATGTACAAAAAGTCGGAGTAAAATGTGCTTAATAGGAAAGAAGCAAACTATGATCAGATGATTTAAGGATTTAATGGAGAAAGACTTTTCAATTCAAGACGAGAGGTAAGAGAAGAAGTACCATATCGATAACTTGGAATGAGGAGATTCTTTGGGTACGGAAACTTGAAAAATTCCATCGAGATGATCTGGAAAAAGGATAGGGTTCACTGGAGAGAAACGGTTCCTAGGGGTTCTAGGATAAACTGCGCTATTTCAAATTCCTCTCTGAACAGAGCCTTTCTAAATCTATCGCAGTTTGAGTATTCATAAATCGACGCTTGCTTAGGAATTCGGATTTCTACGGATTTACGAAACGCCAAATTCCCAGAGTTCACTGTAGTTTGCAAAACACTACTGTATTCTCAATTGTAGTTACGAGAAAGAGTTTCTAATATAAATCAGATATGGCCAAGTTAACCTTTGTGAAAGGAAGCCTTACTAAAGAATTACAAATAAACTACAGCATACTTAGAAATCTTCAGGCCTGAGGATATCTACTAGGATAGAAAACGTATTAAAATTTACTCTACTAGATAAACGAGTAAAAGTTGCTGGCATAAGTGTCCGATTATTCTCCGATACGTATATATGACAACTTTTTATATTCCGGATTTTATCTCTCCATGTTATCGAGAAAGTATTACATTCAATTCTTAAAAATCGTCGAAACAAATTTTAAGGAGGAGAATTTTGCACTAAACTGGCGCCGAACCAAAACTCATTCGGTAACATTCCTTCCACTGGTACTACGGAGGACCGCTTCATCTGTAACTCCGTGATTCTGAATGCTCTATCACACCGAGAAAGGCCCCAATACAGTTTTCAAAAATTCGCCCAAAAGACCGCCTGGCGTCGAACACAGGACCCGTTCGTGAAAGAAAATTGCATATTAATATTAGATAAGTGCCATTCTGACATGTTCCAAAGTTTCAAATCAATATCTTATCGGGAAGGTCTTAAAATAAAATTCCGTTATCCCCGTTAGAAATGCATGGTAGAATCGAAATGACGCTCTTGCATCGAACCAAGGACCACTAGAGAAACGGTGAACCGCGTGAAATTCGGCTTGAATTATGTCAAATTTTGATCTAGTTTGAAGTATTTGACAAAAAATGCAGTAAAAATCGACAAAGATGAGGGAAAAGGGAAGCGACTGTTTTATAAGCGGAAGAGCGCTGTGATATCACAATTTTCCTGGCTTTTACGTCATAAAATAAGGGAAGCCTTTTTCAGGCTCTATAATTTTTAAATAGGAACTTTCAACCTAAAAAGCAAAAGAAATCTTCCTTTCTTTGCTTCACTTGCTATCTAGACAGTCCTCCAACTGTTGTTGTGTGATAAAATTTTGTATTCTCGCCTTATCTTTTTAAAGAGTGGTCTACTTTCCAAAGAAAGTGAGCCTCTTTCTTGGTAACTTAATTTAAGTCATTTTTAACTATACAATGAAGCATTTTTTATCAGTTAGACACTTATATAATGTAAGGAATTTCGGTCTATCTACTGAGTGGGAGTACATGTGTTGGAGCGCATCTAGGTTCGGGAAGATTCCGCAATATTAGTAGTATTGGTAGTAGAGCGTTTTGACCTGTATTTATACCGTTTATTTCGTATAAATGAGAATAAAACTGAAAAAATCGTGCATTATGGTCTTAAACGTTTTAAACTAATTTTACTGTAATTCGATTCCATCTGAAAGTTACGTATTCTTATTTATAGCATTTTTATCTAGTTCTACTGTAGTTCACAGCATCCATACCTGATGAAAAATTATGAAATCTCAAAGTATTCGAAAGATTTCCTATGGGTGTCATGTGAGAGGGCAAACAGAAACACCTTTTTCTCCTCGACATATTGCACATCTTCCAAATGAAATATCTCCATTTTTCGCTAAGTGGCTTACATCAGGTATGTATGCTACACTATGAACAACTGCAAATCCTGAATAGCCTTCTCACAGCCGTAATCAAGAAGCAGTTCTTTTTCAAACCAATATTCTCTATCGTCCTCAATCTCCCAAAATAGATCCCTTTCTTTTTTCACCCTTCTCCACTCGATTTTACACCGTATATCCTTCTAAGATCTAGACTTTGTTCTTGTAGCTAACGACGGAGCTAGTTTCCTTTAAGTAACAGTTTCATTGACTCACCTGAAAAAATGCAAAAGTTCTTCGGCTCTACCTCTCGAGTATCTTCTCCACAATGGTGCGATAGAAAATTTCCCTTTTAGTAGAAAGGATAGAGATTTCTAAGACATGAACGAAAAATGATACCTAAGCTTGCTTTAACTGCAATTCTTAGAGCAACTAATTTGCAAGAGGACCAAAAATCTCCTCTCCATCGAGGTCATTAAATTGTGCAATTATTTATAAAACAAATAGATTTACATATAAGCCATAAAACTCTTCTAAAAAATTGCTACTCCTCTTCTTTTCTAAGGAATTAATTCTTAGAACCGCTACTGAAATTTTAGCAGTAGTAGTATTGTTAAAAGTGCTTTAACAGCTGAGTTAATTTCGTTCATGATTCTACCAAGAATCAAACCCAGGGCGAACACGATGCTCACAAAGCTAACTGCGAGCCTTTTGCTTCGAAGTGTACTTATATAAACGTGTCATACTAATTTCATGTAGAAAATTAAAAAGCGAAAGAAAAAAAGAGTAACGATTTCAAAAAGGGGCTTTATAGATTACAGGGTAATTAAATATATAATAAAGATTGACTGATTTTCAAATAAGTTCACAGATGGAACCTCAGATCGAACTTATGTCATACACGAAAAACAAAGGATCCATAGAATATATTACATTAAGGATATATTACATGAAATTTCTTTTCTTTTATTTCCCTACCTAAAAACAATTCAGTCTGAGTTGACAGTTTTTTTAACAACCACTTAGTTTTAAGATAATAATGAATGCTCCATATATTATTTTAAAACATCCATTTTTGGTGACCGGCGCTTTTCTCCCTTCTTACTCCATCAATACATATACTATAAATGACTAACTATTTGAAAGGAAAGTTTTTTTTAAATAGTTAGACTAATAAAATGCACCATTTGGTTAAAAACTCGAATTAATATTTTAATCATCGTATTTCGTCCTGAACGAAAAGATACCCGGGTTGATATATACAGTTTTTTTTGATTACTTAGCTACGTTTGTTAATAGATTTTAGGATAGGACAGTGATATTTATTTTTAGTCTTAAATGAACGAAACAGATTTTAGAAGTAATGTATAGTCTCCAATTAGGAAGATCTCGACGTCGTACGCAACTTAAACAGTTTAATAATCCTAGCGTCTTTTGGGAGCAGAACGACAACCACAGAAACATGAGCATTGCCGAATATGAAAATTTGTGTCACGTTAGTATCGTGTGATATGCTTGAACAACGTTGCATCATACTTCCCGGTCGTTTTAATTTAAGAACTTCCATATTAAAAAGTTTTATTTGGGGTATCATGGTTGGTAAGGAGTATTCATAGGAAAATTGAGATTTTAATTATAAGTCATACAACTATCCAATAACGATCAAAGTAATTATATGGTTAAATTTTTCTTATTAGGGTATTCAAATTAATTTTGGTGAAATTCATCTCTTGCAAATTTTCTATTCACCTAAACCTGATATCAAATGATGTTAAGGGTTTATATTTCACTTGCAGAATAGATAATGTAGATACATGATAATATAGACAATGTAAAGACGAATCATTGCCGTTGTAAAATGAAGGGGAATTTAGAACGACTTACGTTTACGTAAAAGTGGCATAAAAAATAAACTTAACGTGAACTGAAGATCGAGAAAAATTATAAAACGCAAGAAAGAGTTGCCCAGTTAAGTTCAAATTTAGACAAAGAGTAAGGCTTAAGGAAGAACAATGGTAATCACCAAATCAGTTTTTCAAATTCACCTTTCTTTCTGTAATTAGAATTCGGTATTTACATTACCTTTTAAGGAACCCTGTTTCTATACACAACGACTATTGTTAGTGATGCAAGATTGATATTTCTTCTAGATATTTCCACCGCATTGTTCTCTCTGATCTGCTGCGTTGAATCGCGAATGATATTTGGACCGCTCTGAGCCGTTTAAAAATTCAAAGGGCTGATTGGAAACGTCCGAGTTGCTTTCAATTCGTCAGAAACGCAATTTAAATGAATGCGACGCCTGAATTCCAAATGCGATCCCCTTTAGCTTCAGTGAAGGATGATCATTAGCAACATGCTGTGTTCTTTATGATTTTGCACTTTGCAGTCATTCTAATTATTCCCAATTTATCCCCGGATCATTATCCTATTATTAAACTGGCAAATTCCCCTGTCAAAAATGACGAGAATAAATTTAAATGATAAAACATACATAAATATCTAATCCTTCTTGATATTCAAAAGTTAAAATTATCTCTCTCGAATTTTAATTACGCAATATGATAGAAACAGAACTACATGGTTACTCGTACATGGGAATTACCTAATAATCTAAAACACTAAATTATCAAATAACCAAGATATATTATTGCTGTCTGGTGCATTTAAAATCAAACAATTAAGTTTTAAGGCATCTACAACATATATGGTTATTTCATATATTGCTGAATTTCGATTTTCAAGGTTTAATCATCCTTCCTTACAATCAAATGCTCTTTCTCTTCAAATGGGCTTATCTTTCCCATTTGTTCTTATGAAAATTGAGTTATATTAGTAGTCAGGGAGACGGATTGTTTATATCCGCAAAATTACACAAATTCTTCGTTATTTTTGTCTTAATTATCTGAACTTCGAGTCAGTAAAAATCATTCTACGACCAAAATATTAATCTTTATTAAATGTTCTTCCTTTTAATATTTGTCTCGATTTCGTAGAGCCCTTATTTCTGACTTAATTGAGCTAAAGAAAAGAAGCGATCAAAATGAACTTTAGGTGCATTTCTTATGAAGGCGTAGCAAAATCAAGATGCAGGAATAAATATTTAGTTTAAGAAAACACGCAAAGTATCTTCATAATTAAGGAATCATATATTCATATTTTACCATAATTACTAAATACTTTTACATAATTTTACACTAATTTGCCGGCATTTTTGTTGGAATTCTTTTAATCTCGACTCAAATAATATATTCTACAACAAGTTCAGAAACGTTATTTAATTTTCTTTCTTTCGGTACTTGTCTCGATTTCTTAAGACCATTATTACGATTTCATTCTGCAAAAGAAAAAAAGTCCGCAATCGATCCCAATGAAATTTACGTGCATTTCTTATGAATGACGATTCGAGTCGCCCAGAGTCGAACCAAGGATACTTTGGATAAAAAATATCTATATGAAACACTCTATTGGACTCCCGAAAATTAATAATCCTATCACGTGGGGAAGTGTAAGAAATTAATTCCCAAAGTTTCTCCCGTGAATTTCTCACAGTTCGGATGAATAAAAATACATATATCGGTGATTATTACATCACAAACTTCCACTCGCTACAAAGGTTTTGATTCCGACGTTCTCAACACTGAGAAATTGCAGAGTATTCTCGTTGCAGAGTACTTTCATAACATGGCACTTTCGCTACATTCTACATTTGTTACAAATTCTTTTTTGATAACTTTCTGCAATAGACATCATGTTTACGGAGCAGTGAGGAATGCAAAGCTAGGAAGATTCACTGCAGACGAATCGCCATACACATAATTCCATAGACAATTATGGAAGGATAAAGATATTTTTAAAAGCAGAAGTGATCCGAGACTACGTCCAACATCCCACGCATCGGATGTGTTTACTCCGTGAAATAAAGGGAAAGGTGACTTTTTGATCTACTGAAGGTGACTCTTTGATCTGATCTTTTTGATCCACGTTCATCCTTAAGAAAAAACAGGAGATGTCGCTTAACTTCAGTGCTCGCATATAGAGGAATAGAGATTGCTCTGATTAGCAATATCTGTATTATTTTAATATTTATCCAGAGAATGGCCGAATCAATCTCATTTAAAATATCTTTATGCTCAATAAAGATTGAATAATAACACAGGTCTGGAAAAAATTAATTTTTTTCTGCTGCATGGGTAATTTTAACTGATTTTAATGTTTTCGGGCGAGATCAGTCTGAAAACGACCATCATTTTTCCCGGTTAGAGTTTTCTTGCAAAATAAGGCAGTTGAGTGTACCGATTTTTCAAAAAACGCCACCTCTTTAAAACGTAAATATGATTAAATTTGCCATTCGAGACACACTTGTGATTGGGAAATGCTCTGTGGTCCTTCTGTTGATCTGTGAAACCTTTTCTTCTTCTCTTTATCCTCGTTTCCTTTCGGTTTCCAGGAGGACCGGCATCAGAAGACCATCTTCTTTCTCTCCACGTCCGTGAATTCTTTACCCCCGATGCTTGCTTTAGACTGTCAGAAGATTGGTCTATGTTTGAATGTAACAAATAGACCTTCACGTTCATCTTGGAGCCTTTAAATGCAATCATTATAAGTTGAGCAGTACTTTATGAGTCGCATCTTTGTAATTTCCCAACAATTTATGCACCACATTTTAAAATTTAACCCCTGTTTCATTTTCAATTTTTAGTCTTAAAATTAAAAAACAAGGTTTAAATATTTTCGGTCCTATAGAAAATCTTTGTAATGAAATTTGCCACAAGCAATTAGAAGAACTGGCGCACAGATATTTGAAGCATTCTCCGTCTATTCATTGAGATTTCATGATTAAAAGAGTATTTCTGTACGATGCGAAATTTCTCATGAGGTGCCCACTTATTGAGGAGGACGATTTTTCATCTTGAGTTGAATCCTCTCGAAGTGAGTTTTTATCAAATGAAGATTCTTTCTGTCCCAAGCACAAGAATCAGGGATATTTTGTATGTTCTGAATGATGTAACACAATATGGTTCGTATTTTAAAGTCCACGCAAACCATCCATCTTCCAACTTGATTTCTTCAAAATTAACAACCGAATCATACATTTCCTCCAAAAGCACTGAATGTTGATCGGAAGAGATACGAAGTCATTTCCTTTATGCAGCATTGCTACTTTAAGGCTTGTTTTCGAAGAGCATAAGCGTCACTGGGAATGTTCTCTTTCAAATTATGAGCCCAGAGACACTGCAGAACATGAGGTATTCCTCTTTAAAACGAATTAAAGTCTCTCTATATACACCTATTTCACGAAAATGATTTTCCGAATGATGGAAACTTTTTATTCCTGATATTTGACCAGAACAATTCGGCAGTATCTGACAGGCCTAATTCTCTGAGAAGATTTATACATTAGGACTCCAAATCAATGCCCTGCTTAATTTTAGTCGGTAAATTCCAATAAAAATGCGGTGAAGATTTATTGCTCTGTCATGTTTGCACCATCGCAGAGTAACAAACATATGTCACAAAGTTATCTTTAGGAAAAGTGTGGTTTATAGTCTTGAAGTATACTCCCACTGTTTGAGATTTGTTTATACTTACCTCAAATCGTAAGCATCTGAATAAAGAATCGAATTCACCCCCCAAATATTAAACCACGGAGTTAAAGTTTAGCAATCTTTAAATAATTTATAAAAAATACCATGGGTGATTGTTTTCTAAATAGATTAGGTGGGATTATAAGCGGGAGGGGTCTGCTATGATGATGTCACTCTGGAGAAACGTGATAATCGAAACTGAACTTCCTCGATTTGCAAGAAAACATACAGTGATGGTATTTTTGAATTTTTTCTGTACTCTATCTGTATTCTGAAACCTATAAGAATCAGTAAAAAATTCTCATGCAGTTTTTTGGTCACAGACCTGGGGAGCAATTTTGTAACTCGTCTCCCATAGTTTTCGGTCGGGAAGTCGGCCATCTTTGGATATTTGTCGGCCGAAATCGAGTTTTGAGATTTTAAAATTCTCACTATAAAGTGAGAGTACCCCCATATTTGTCGATCTATTAGGCGAGAAGTGGAATGACAAGTGGCAAGTGGACGTAAACAAGGAAAACGCAAACGAGAAATATTCCATTTTGATTAAGATAGCTATTGCATAGTAAAGTGAATGGTTGTACCTGTTTTTATTACCAAATACAATTAACAGTGATGAATAACAGGCAATATGGACGTTACCGAGATAATATAATCTTCATATGCCATGTTCTACGATATTTCAATTTCACAGTACATAAGAAAAAATAATGATAAATTATTAAAAAATATCTTCGTAACAGATATCTTTATAAAAATCTACTACTTATTCTAATAGAGTTGAAAGATTCATTGATAATACCCATCGTTTTCAACTTCTATAATTCGAAATTGAGAAATCTTACGAAAACTTGGACGAGTTACTGAAACCTTTGCCTTCCATAGAGTCACGACAAAGTGTTTCATTGAGGGATAATGTGCGAAATATGTGAATGAGCTGTCGAAAAAACACTATTACTAGATAAAGACTTGTCAACTGCTACAGCATGTTTTGTGTCAACCAGGAGGGTTCACCATCACTAGGTTGATGAATCATATAGTTGATTTTAAATTATGAAGATGCAGCTAGTAAATCCAAGAATATGGGAAAATGTGCATTTCTAGTAGTAGTATCAATTTTAAACATAATCAGAAAATTAAGAGCTTTCCGTATATAAAATTTCATCGAATATCGCACCCGAGACTGCTGCCCTCTTAACTATACGAGAACCCTCACAAAAAGTCTACCAATGACTTAAAACTTATTTGTTGTGAGACGGACATTTTGGGAAAAATGAGTATTGATCGATTGTAATATTGATTTTTCTATATTGATCCCTTTACTTCGACATTTTCAATGTTCCAGTTTTATAAGGAATTTCAATGTATACGATATTAAAATGAGGTCACTCTATTTGAAACGCCTTATATATATGAGGAGAGCGTCCGTAAATGTAAGCAAGTGAAGCACATTAGAATTTCTCATTAGACGCAATGGGGCCAAGGGCTAGTTGCAATGAGGACGTGCTAAGAATCCGTTATGGATTTTCTTTACCGCCTTTCAAACGAAGTAACGTTCACTAATCAAGCATCTGTACGCAATTTTGTACGTCCTCTTATTTAAGGTGTTCTCGCTTAAGACCTTGTATTTACCTTGTTTTAGTTTTGCCGGCTACATACAAATACACTGCCTCATACCAAGCGAGATAGGTTGCGCTCGAGAAATATTTGTATTCAATACTACTTTCGTTAAGTATGATTCATATATGAAGAGTAGAAAAACATTTAAATAGAGAAAAATACTTGGTACTTTTCCAAATCATATCCCTTTATTCCTAATTAAAATACACGGCCACCAAACCTAAATTTATCATTCATCATTTTTCACAAAGCAAAGATAATAATCACCTGATTTGGAAGTTAATGACCAATCTTTCGTAAGGTATGACGTACAAAATAAACAGTACTTACAAACAAATTAGCACTATCCGGGGTATTCTTTTTATAAAAAACCAGTAATATTAGAATTCGTGGCCATTCATAAGAAAATTTAATTTAGAGTTAACCTTAGGTTAGCTTATAGGTATGACTGCGTGGACTCCTGTAGTCTAAACTCTACGGCTTTGTTCTTATTCAACATCTACTTATTTAGCATTTATTACAGATGATTGTAAAATATTAATGAAAAAGATAATTTGGAGAATTGCCGGGAAACACGATTTCCCGTTCCCGCTGAATTCAAAATGTCGAATACCCTAATCATAACCATTGCATATCACGGAGAAAGTCATTCCGTAGCTATCTTTTCGATTTATGCGGCCTTTAATGCAGCCCTCATTCTGCAATACCAAAAATAATCTTCGGCGAGATCCCGTCCGAGTTTAAAGGGAATTAACGTGTGTTTATGAGTGATTAATAGAAAGAGCTTCGAGAGGTACTTAGCGAGATAGAAGGTCATTGAAGGATATCTTAACATGGAAAGATTTCGCGGAATATTACTCCACCTTTACTTTCAATTTTGGAAAATGAAGCCCACCGCCGTATTTTATGTGAAACGCATAAAGTGTGCTCGAAAATCGATACATAAACACCTATTTCTTCGTCCACTTTAGAAAACCCACCCCAAGAAAATATTTCATCCCTTATTTCCATTAAAACTACCAACTTTAAAAAGATCGATAACTTAATGCTCGCTCTAGAACTTCGCTTTCTGCCGTATTCAGATATTTTCCCTCACATTCCAACTATATTTCATCAGAAACTTGGGTCAACAAACATTCGTCCTGAGGGTAATAAACAAATTCCAAAATCATCAAAATTCTGCGAACGATTCCATTCGATAACAGACTAATTACATTTCTCGAGCGAGATTTCAGAGGGCGGAATTTTGTGCTCGTAAAACAATGTCAAATTCTCACTTTTAAACGAGCGTTAATATTCCTATGTTTTCATATGGAAAAATGCATGAGCTCGGATTCAACAACAGGCTTGGTCGTCAAAGAGACGGGTTATTTACAACCACACACCTTCACAAAATTGTCGTACACCTCAACAAAATTCTCGCTATTTCAATTGAAAAAATCTTGCACCACCGAATTAAGAATCTTTACTCAATTATCTTTCTTTAGGTGCTTGTCTTTATTTCATATGACCATTCTTTCTAACACAATTTTATAAAATAATAGAAATAATATAATAATAGAAATATATATACAATAGTAGCCTCGTACGAAAATTTCACAGACGAACATTGATACTCAATTTCCCCACCCAAATACATTTCAACATATACTATAATCTCTACAAACGAATACAAAAACACTAAAACATGCCTAAAAATATACATCTTCATATTCTGTATCAGTGTTTGTTTCAATATACTTCGTTTATAGCGATAGATATCGTTATCTACATATCCAGTAACTAAACTCTATGAGCGAATTCAAAGTCTTGCGTTTTCTAATTTCTTACCCCTTGAGCCTAAAAGAAGCTTAAAGATATTAGAGAGAGTCAGAATATGTCATAAATGTTTCAAAAATTTCCTTTTAGCAATATAATCATGAATATTACGCATCATCGCTATAACGATCTATGTATTTTATCGTATAACGAATACCTCAATTCACTCGATGGATTTACACATCACACATTTAGACAACACATACTTTCTGCATCCGCGATACTTACGATATTTATTTTCTATATTTTTCTTTTTACACACGAAATATAAAAATAACTACTACTCGTCTAAAATGAAATTGCATCTTATTCATTCACTGAGTTTTTCAATCAATGAAAGATATCCATCAAGCAATTAACGAAGCGTACGAGCTTACTTTCGAGCCTAGAAAAAAGTATTTAAGCGGAAGGTAACGTTCAAAAGTATGGTAGTACAGCTCAATTTGTATGTCACCGAAAATGTTTGATAATGATATAACGCGAAACTTGTCGCAAGAGAAATGGAGATTGATAAGAGACACAGGAGTTCTCTAAGCGCCGAATATCGGAATCTGTCAGTTATTCAGAAGAGGATTATCACCCGGGCAGTTTTCAGAAACACCCGATGCGAATTTCGGATACGGTTTCCATCTTCAAGGGGGATCATATGCTGAATAAGAAGATAGAGTGCAAGGTATAATCTTTAATTTCAAATTTTAATTTATAGTTCGTTTCGGAAAGATGTCGTGAATTAAACTTTAGAATTTTATGTTCCTTAGCGTAATTTTCCGTGACACCGGCTACTTCTCGGAGACTAAATACTCCGGTGAGGGTTAAATGGAACCATCAAACCAATAAAAATTATTTCGATATCTTATCGAAGTTGGAATGAAAAAATGCGCGTTTTAGAGCGCTCTCGCGTCAGAGCGTCCATTTTGAAATCTTAGACCTCAACATATATTAATTAAGACAAGATTAATCAAGAAATAATTAATCAAGAAAAGATTTTGACAAATTATTAATGAATGCTTTTTTGACAAGCATTTAAAGTTTCATATCATTTCCTTGAAAAGAAAAAGAGCAGTTATCAATTCTGTAAAATAACTTTTTCTCAGTAATGGATGGACGTAGAAGCCCAAACTTTATTCCAGTATCAAGCTCTTGGTAGAATATCTGACAATATATCACATACAGTAACTACAACTTAGCAATTGATTTTATAGGGAATTTTACTTAATGGATGACTAACGGAAACAGGGTTGTGATTTAGATTTTCCCGCGAAAACGCTTGAGTAAAGGGTGGTAAAAATTGAGTCACATTGAACCCATGCGATTAATTAAAGAACCATTTTTGATCGACTAACTAAGGGTTTAAATGGAAATATTTCCGCGTGAACTCCGGACATGTGTCATAATATTGAAGATAATACCTAAATGCTATTTCAAATATATTCCTATTGAATCAGCAATGACCTCATAAATGTAAATATTTCGTTAGCAGCTTGGCTTAATAAGATCGTCTTCTTTATTAACGATCTATTTAGATATTCTCTGTTTTCAGAAATTATTAAATGACATTTAAGCTATGAAGATATTCGATGGTGGAAGAAATAAACATTGACGATTGGGGGCCATCCTAAAATTATTTGTTAGAATTTAGAATTCAAGAATTTTGGGATTAATGAACCCTCCTCAGTCACGAGGAACGTCATCCAAACCTACTTCTAAGCCGTCAAATGGTTCCTTTAAGAAGCATCTTTTAAATAAAGTATCTGCAACAACCTCCTGCACATCCTTCCTGCTGCAAGAGTTTCGGAGCACCGTGTATTCACCACTGGAGAATGGCGCGCGCTGTTCGCAATGTTCTATCAGAAATCAATTTAATTCTGTTTTGAACGTCTTCAAAATCAATTATCGCCAATTTTCATTTTCTATGCAACGACTCGCGCCATTCTCCCGTAAGCAGTACATGGGGCCGTAAGATATACATGGTCTCTTCATAATGTTGTATAGTTAAACATTTGTTCATTGCTGCAATACTATCCACGTTACAATCATTAACAGAGCTGTTTCTCATCTCGTATTCTATATAAAATTACGGAGTCTTTAGGAAAGATTTAGAAACTTAATCATCCAAGAGTAAGTAAGTGGATGACGATGTGAATCAGTATGAATCTTTTTCAGAATAAATATCCCATAGTTTAGGGAGAAAACAGCGTTCTCGTGTTAGATGAAGGCTGGAGCGACTCTTTCTATAGTGGCCGACCCATAATCTCTCTTCCAATCAATAAACGCTACGAAGAGAGATATTTAAGGGACCATAAAGCGATATCATCGCTGTAAAACTGGCGTTGTAAATGCAAAGTCAGGCCTTCCTTGTTTACCTGTAAACCATCGAGACGAGATGATATGGACAAGATACTCGGATAGTTAGAGTGGCGGTCAACTTCGCCTCAAGGCCAGTAAATATCGGAAATACAAACTAAAAACAATGATTGGGCGAAAAATAATGACATTACGGTTTTAAATATTCAGGGGTTTTAATACCGTGTACACCCGCGTATAAAACGCATTTTTTTCACCAAAACTTAAGGCTTAAAATCAGGGGACATCTTATTGGGGGTATAGACCTTTTATGGTTTTCATTTTGATCGTAAATAAATACGATAAGAATGTTAGTGTGCTAAAAGAAAGAGGAATATTATATAAGTAATAAAAGTAAAGTATAGTAAAACACGGTTTATAAAATGTTAAAGAGAAGAAAATTAGAATGTGAATGTATTGTAAATAATCGAGTCTCCTTTCAACAAAGGAGAATGCGTGAAGACACATAATGCATAAGATGGTGCACACGGAGGAATCGTCCTATTGTAAAATACGACGTAAGTCCGTAGCACTTTATATCGCAAGCAACACATGTCTAAGAGGAGAAAATTCAACAGAAACGCGATCCGCAGCTGGAGATTTGTACGAGAAATGTTCCCACTCTCGCATTTGCATTCAAAGCCTGCAATGCACCAATGGCAAACTGTAAGGGAAGAGAGCATAAATATTCATTAGAAGCACGCTCTGTAACTAACAAAAAGACACAAGAGGAAAATACTGCCACAACTTACCAATGAATAGAGGAAAATTCCAAATTTGGAATCGAATTACTTTTGTTCTAAAAAATATTGAACTGAAACGGCACCAGCAAAACTAGAATAGAGTCAAATCGAATCGAAAAGTTGCAGAATATTATTTTAGTTACTAATTTATCGGATGACGACGATCGTAGGAGAAATTGCTCCACTTTTGGAAATTAACGAGAAATAAACGGACAAAGCATCGCGTATCGAAAATTTAGGCAGTTTGATTCTAAGTTAGAATAATTTAGCCAATTCGATTCGAAATGAAAAAAGCACGATTTGCGCATTCTTTTCAATAAATGTAAATTTTCTAGTGGGATTTAAAATTTTGAGAAAAATAATTTTACGGTGATCATGTTTTCAACAGTAAAGAATTGGTGTACACTTTGTATAATCCTCTCTAAGAGTACTGGAGAGCCTAGGAAATGCCTATACTTGTTGAAGAGAATATCCTGTTATTCACCTCCTCGTGATAGAGTAAGGAACACCCGGTATGAGGAGCCTCCTAGGAGGGCGAAGGTGCACCTTAGGGCTGCCCCTGAAGAACCACTATTTGGTCAACGACATAGGATGGCAACCACTCCATTAAATATCCTTTGCATATCCCAAGAACTAGACAACCATGGAAGTAATTGAGGAAGAAGAACTGATTCGGATCTTCGGATCCCAAGATCTGGCAGAAGAGGGGTTGTCTCAGGTTGTCATCCAGTAAAATTCCTCTCAAAATGCATAAGGATTGGAACGCAAGAACTCTACTGAAAATAGAAAAGAAGTGAAACAGGAGATGAAAAAGAATGAAATAGATATTTCAGATAAATGCGAAACAAAATGGCAAGGCAATGGAGATTTTAACAATGATGAATTTAGTAATACACAGCGGAGGAGAAATGAAAGGTAGAAATGGAGTAATACTGAATAAGAAATGGTCAATAAATGTATGCAAAACCTACCACGTGAGTGATGATGATGAAACTCAATAGCACACCTACAGACCTGGTAAGAATACAAACATTTTCCAACAACAAGGAGTGATGAGGAAGATATAGAATTGATTATATTGAAGATCTACTAAGAATTAGTAAAGATAACGTTATAATAATGGGAGACTTCAATGACACTATGGGATCTAATAGAGATAAGAAGATAAATCTAGATTGGGAGAAATGAATACAAGAAATGATATATTTTTGCTTACAAAATGAGATGGTTATAACAAAAACTATTTAAAGATCCCAAAAGAAGACGATATTCATCGCAAGCTCCAGACAACAGGAGATTCCAACTGGACTATATTCTAGTTAAACAGCGGTATCGGAACCATGTTAATTCAAGTCATAGTTATCCAAGCCAAAAAAAGATAGCGACCATAAGCTTGTAATGGCCATGTGAAAGTTGGACATTACTTTGATAGTTGAAAGTTTACATTCCTACGAAATGGATCTCTTCCTCTAAGTTAGAGTTGGACACATCGGATTCACTCCTACGCTTTCTTTAACTATTCTCCACCTTCCTGAGTTTTCTGTAACTCAAAAACCTGGAGATAAGCGAATTATAAATCGAGGAAAGTTAATAATTCACGGAAATAATGAGAAAATATCCTTATTCAAAACAAACGTGTTAATGGCTGAGCAAGCGCCCTTTCCTTTCTAAGGAAAGTTTTAAGAATAACACCCTAACAAAAACTAAAAGTTTTTCAAAATTATATCCATCTCCATCTACTATTGTATATTTTCGTCACCTTGCAATAAACAGGTCTCTCGAAATATTTTTACAATTTTTACTAGTAAGATCTAGAGGTATTACTGCTACCTACCATGGGCATGGGTTCAATAACAGAAGGTCCTAAATATCAGAATTTTTCTATAAGAATGCATTGCGCGGATTTTGAAAATTCTTATGAGGCACTTCCCGTAAAGATGGAGGAATCAAAGTCACTGAGGTTGGAGATGACGTGGTCTTCCGTAGTGCTAGAGGAAGAAATGTCACTATATGAGCGAGGGTTCGACACCAGGTGGGTGCAGAATTCTCCAACTTAAAATGCATTGCGGTTTCTTTAAGAAATTTTTTTGATCAATTCCAGGCAAGATAGAGACGTAAAACCCAGCACTTGAAAAGAGTTTCTAAAAAGTTATCATATGCGCAGATCACCGTTTCTCTAGGGCTCCTTGGTTCGATGCCAGAGTGTCATTAATATTAAATTAATTAAGGGTTAAGGTAGACAATTTTTTGTTTTAAAGCTTTCATGTAATCTTAGGCGGGGTTTATCGAGTGTGCATCTACGCATACATTCATGTTTGTGAGCTCAGATGACGTTTTTCTAAAATGATATTGAAGTTGTTACTCTGCGTCAGAGCTCGGTATGAAGAGAGACTCCCATTAACTCTCTTAAAAAGGAATGCACGATACCTTAATTGAAAGGCATATACTTGTGTCAAAGGAAGACCCGATAAAAAGTACAAAATTGGCACTTTCCAGATACACTTCATCACTTTTCCTTTCCCGCTGTATATTTACTAATTTAAGCCTATTCTGCGATCTCTTAAGAAAAACCATGTTTTGATGGTGCGGGTGAACTCTTCGCCACCTAATCAGGTCGGCGTTCCTGCATTTAGAGTGAAAGGAATTCGGAGCATCTTCAGCCCAATACAACTTCCAACGAAATTTTCTTTACAAGCGTCTTATGGAATTAGTGCCTCTGATTTGCTTTCTTCGTGATTTCCCGTGATTTCGAGATAAATAACAACTATCCTATTTACCATCACGACCATCGAAAATTGGTAAAGCATGTACGTATAAATCCAGTTTAAAATAGGAAATTAGTTTATAAGACCATATAAAGTACTCATTTTCCATTAGGTGTGATCTATAATTAGAATCCATTCGATAAGACTATGAATTTTCACAAATATACTACAATATTTTGCATCATTTTTAGTGGTACGACATTCACGAGTATTCATTTTCGCTTCATTAAAATATAAGTCTACTTTAAATTTTTATAGAATCTTATAAATTATCACCGAGGTGTATAACTTTATATTTTTAAGTATTTATTAATCCGGTGTCAATAACTCAAATTCAAATGAATGCATCATTTTTGAAGGGGTAAAACTGCGCTCATGACCAACAAAAGGTTTTGTAACAACATTTTCATACACGGTGCAATTCTCGGAAATTAAAAAAAAACAAACTCTGACTGTAACGTCGACATTTATCCTATTCCCACGATGAATGATTGCACACAAAGAAGCCCTCTCATCGACCACCGTGAATTCGATCTAGAAAATTGAAAGTGATTCATCAGTAAGACCGTAAAACAAGGCTCGTTATGTAAGAATGGCGGCGATCCACTGAATGATCCCTTAGAAATGAGCCACATTAAGATGGTTTTTGATGGATAAATGCGAATGATAGGGTTATAAAAAGGAGGCGAATGGGGGTACACGAATATTCCAGTTATGAATATTCTCCCTCAGTTATGAAGAACGGGGATATTCTTTCCGCGACGAACTACATTTAATACGTTTCGTTCTTTCAAGCAGCGTGATTCATGCCGTATAAAACGAATATAACTCATTTTTTCGAAAACTATTTAGCTAACACATGTTCCTAAAGCCACCTATCGGCGTGTGGCAGGGGGTCCATAACTCTACTTCTTTCGTCGATTACTCTTATTTTGATTCGTGGAAAAAATGAATTTTAGTAAATAGTTATTTTCTAAGTTTTGTCGCACTTCGTGGGCTCCCACCGGGAAACGAAACCTCGACCGTTAACATCCAAGTCGAGCCTACTTGGCTCTCCGGGAGCCCTAGGAAAAAATGAATCCACTACTTTCACTTTATATTTTCCCAATCTTCCTCGCTGAACGGCTCAACTGAGAAGACGCATAAAAGATTTTTATAATAACAAAGATAATTATATAAATTGTGTCTCAAACGGGATTAAATGCAGATCTGGAATAGATACGCAGGACTGACGCAAATGAACACAATGACATGAAAATTTTAATAATGCGACAGAGCTTAAGGTACACAGTATAGTGCAATAACGAGGATGCATAAAGAGGACGGATCGAGACGAAGACGTCATTAATGATTCCGAGGCTGAATACAATCCTCAAGATTTTCTAACTGCTTGAGAAATCTTTTTCGGCGAAGGTTCGACTCGAAATTGTCAAAGGGATTCATTACAGTTCTTCCTGCTCATTAAATTATATTTGGAATATGTATGCAGCCAAGTATCCTAGGAAACCAAATTTATATGAAAAAACAAAGGATTCTTGAGATACAATTAATAGGATTTAAAGATAAATTTTACAGCACAGATTGAAATTCTTTATCATCAGTAGCACCAAAACGGAAACGCCACTGCGATGTATTTACTGGAGTATAGAATCAAAATACTATATTATATTATTTTAAGATATAGATAATTACAGTTATCAGCATCATAATATAATCACAAGTACATTCATTCACTCAGTATGAATGCATTCTAAAAATTCTTTAATATCCATAATTTTATTTTTATTTTACATTTATTGGCATTTTTGTACTGACCAACCTTTTGCTCTAATTAATTGTATTCCACAATTTTCTTTTTCCTCTCATCTTTTATGGAAACTAATTTCTACTATTTATCTAAGTGAAAGTACTTTCATCAGATTTCGTGTATCAATACTGTCTGTTTGACTTTCAGATAATTAACCTGCATTCTCTATAAAATTCACTTAGCTATTTGTAGGTTTCGCAGGTTTTTCACATCCCCTGATTGCTGCTGTTTTCCTGCAGTATTTTATTTTCTCTTGAGTGTGCAGTGGATTTCCGGAAAATTATCGAGCGTATTTAGTCTTCGGAATCCCGGAAAAACCGTAACGTTTTGTTGAAAATTGTTATGATAAAAAGCTCTCAGACAGTTTGGGAATCTTCGAAGGAAAGGATATGCTAGGTTACGATTGTCTGATAGATTCAGAGATTAATTAGCAGAAGACGTAATGAGTATTATGCGAATGTAACTTCGACCGATCCGATATTAGGAAGAGGAATACTTAGATGGAAGTTTTAAGGATTCTTTCTTTTCGAGAATGATAGGCGATAAAATGAAGCTAAAGAATTAGAGTAAAACGCGTTTTAAATGATCCCTCTGAGTAGGTCCTCGGTTTTCTCTCGATCCCTTATCACACTAAACACGCGGTTAAAAAAATCCGCTTAAGACGCTCTGCTACCTGGTTTTAATTTAAAATATTTCCTATTACCAGATGCTTTGCAACCGGTTGTAAGCACTCTTCCGCTTCTGTCGTTAGACTTTTATTTTGCTTTCATTTTTCTTTCCCGATTGTCTAACCGGAAAAAGTACTTTATTATATAAAATAAAAAATCATCAAAATGAATAGCAAATAAAGGCGTTCTCTTTGTCCGAAAAGCAGACCATTCTTCAAAATATAACAAGAAGACAACTAGTATTGCATAACAATAATCCTAGTATCTCTATCTCTATTCGAGGATATCTGAGGCAAGTAAAGCAAATTAAAGATAACTCCTTTTCATTTTAGAAATAAAGGCACTTAATTAAGAATTAAAGAGCAAAAAAACCTTTCCTTTATTTCTAATATAAAAAAAATTGTAACATCCCAGTTGTTCCAATTAGAAAGCGGTTTTGAGTTCCTTCCCTGGACTTTATTGCAGTTTACACTCTCTGCCATTCGAT
This sequence comes from Pachydiplax longipennis, assembly GCA_036926295.1. Lineage (NCBI taxonomy): Eukaryota > Metazoa > Arthropoda > Insecta > Odonata > Libellulidae > Pachydiplax > Pachydiplax longipennis. Next base: position 986,968 of record JAVFKF010000082.1, on the reverse strand, counting down.
GCAAGAAACGAGAGTCCACCAGGAAGTGAGAAAGGACGCTGAGGGATTACATCATTCATGGTCCTCTCCGTTGGAGAAGCACAACGTCCTCTTTTATTCTATTCCATGGGCTTTGGCGGTAGGACACATGAATGTTGGAGAAGCGTTCGCTTTTTGATTGAAAATTTTCACGAAACTGAGCGTAGGAAATAGTATCTACGTCCTACTGTCCTTTATCACCATCTCTCTTTAACATACATGCATAAGAAATGGTCAAAGAAACTTGGGATGAATTAAATAAGGGAGTAAAAGTTGGTGGGGAAGTAGCGAAGTCGGTAAGATATGCCAACAAAATGGCTATTGTGTGCGATTCTGAAAGGGATTCGCAAATCCTAGTAAATGCACTAAAAGATAAAGGTTAGGAGTTTGGGATTAGAATAAAATGTTAGAAAGACTGAAATAATGAAGTTTTCCAAGAGAAAGAAAGCTAAGTAAGAATAAGGGTGGATGGGGAACTACTAGAACAAGTAGATCAATTTCCATATTTCGACAGCCTTCTATATCAAAGGATGGAAGATGCTGAACGGAGTTTAGAAAAAGGATTGCATTAACGAAAGAAGAATTCATGAAGCGAAGGGAACTGATGACGAAGGGCCTTAATAACAGGAAATATTAGTAAAATACTTGGTTTGGTGGATAGAAAAACGAACTTACAGTTGCTAGAGATGGTTGGGGAAAAAGGATGCTAATTGAAGTAATTCAAAATAGACAAAAGAAATGGGTGGTTCAAATATTGAGAGGAGAGGGATTACTGAAGAGAGCGATCGAGGGAAGAATGTTAGGACAGAGGGGAAGACAGGGACAAAAGACGTTGCGTGACTTTAAGGGGTGGGATGAGTTACCAGGAGTTGAAGGAGAAGGAATTAAATAAAACCTACCGAAAGTTAGAAATCTAATATAACTATCTCCATTAAATTGTATCGTAGAATCCAAATGACGCTCTGGCATCGAATTGAGGACGATTAGAGGAATGGTGAACTGCACTTATGAAACGCAGTTATGACTTCTGTTCATATACTGGGTTTTACTTTTCCAGGTTAACGGGAAATCATTCATAAAATTCTTAAAAATCGCCGCAATCCATTTTAAAGGGATAATTTTGCACCCACCAGGCGTCGAATCCACTATCATACGGTGAGATTTCTTCCATTGGTACTATAGAAGGCATATGCGACCTCCGCGATTTCTCTGTCTTACCTATAAGTGCCTCAGAATAAATTTCAAATACCCGCGCAATGCATTTTTAAGGGAAAATTCCGATTTTTGGGATCTTTCGTTATCGAACTCATTACAGATAGGATAGAAGTCTGAATTATTCTGGCGGTTACCTCATGCGCCAGTACGTCATAAAAATTTCCAGACCCCTTTTGTCTGGACCGCTATCTTCAGATAATGTAGAAGAAGATTCAAGCACGTATATACAGTTTATATGATAGTTTATAGTGCATATTTTAAAGTCAATTTGAGGAGCGGGTAAGGGTTCAAGAAGATAATGACATTGCTTAGATTTTTGGTAGACATTATTTCTATAGCTTCCTCCACTTAGACTGCCTGCAGCAGAGATGTTTCGCCGAAAAGGAGCTTTGATGGTCGATTTCTCGCAGGTAGACCTCATTCCGTGTGCGAAATACCTTTGTGTCTGTACCACAGATATCGTACATGGTGGTACCTCTTCTCTTATCGATTTATTTCCAGTATGGTTTCGCGGAAAAGAATAATTCCTGTATCGACTAGTTCCAGCATCTACCCCCCTGATCGTCGCAGTATCAGAAGCCCATGTAGCACAGAATGTAAATCTATATCAGGTAACTTTTTCTCCTATAAAACGTTATAATGATTACTTTTCTATGCTCCATGTAGACTCATATTTTCATTGGAATAATAACTATTCAGTGCCTTTTATCAGCGTATAATTATTTGGATTGAAACACTGGTCTGATTCACCTAGGACAGGGGAACCTCTCTCCATCGGAAGGAGACCATTAGGTCTCAAAAGAAAAGCCGCATGTAAATACTCAAGGCCACTCATGCGTTGCCTACAATTAAATAGATAATCCCTGAATTATAAAATATGGGAAAACGAATTCAATCGCTGAGTAGACAGAAAGAAAACATCTCTCACTATATTTTTTACTGGGCGTCATCAGCAAGATTAAAGAAAAAAAGTATTTTAATAGTATTTGTTTTTGAAAGCTGCTAAAATGCTGTATTGAACGTCTATGAAGTGACCTGAAGGCCGCACTCCTTTACCCTATGATATCCTAAAATGCTGATAGAAATGGTTCAAAATCATAGCACTCTTAATTCGATTATAGCTAAGCAACGAGATGATGTTTTCCATTCCTATTTATAAAATATCCCACTGTGCGGCGGTTGCTTTGATGAACAATGGTGCAAGAAGTCCAGAATTAAGAGTGAAGCCCCCAAGGGATTCGATGAATGAGAAGTCTCTTTGTTATTCCAAACAAACAGAAACCTGTATGAGATCTATAAACAAACAATCGTCTGTTTCTAGGTCATAAAGGAAGCATCGCAACATAGAAAAAAGCAAATCTTTCCCATCAACCCTTTTCAAATCTTTTCATTAAACTTTGGCGCGGAGAGAAAAAGAAAGAATGCCTTTGTCTTCTATCGCCAGCTGTTCATCACCCTTTTATATTGAAATCCATCTCGCGAAAATATAACTGTATCCCAGAAGCCTTTTCTGTTGCTCGTCTGCTAAATGTGTAATTCGTCTTTCTTACATTACTAATCTTCTCTGAATTTCTTTCTTTATTGAGTTTAGGTATACCCAACATTTAACAAAATCACAGGGTGAACTTAAAAACGAAAAACACGTTTAATAAAATGAAAATACAACAATTAATACAATGTTTTTTAATAATTAAATCCTATAAACATCAGTCAATAACTCTATTGAATTCATAAGGTAATAAAGCTTATTTTTACATTAGAAACGAAAATATTACGGTTTGATGCGCTGTTACTGGTCCAAAAATTTATCGATCTAAATTTTTAAAAGCTAAATCAATATTATCCAAACAAGCGAAGAAGAGATAATTGAGTGAGTACAAATATAAAAAGAAAGAGGTAGTACTACAATATAACCCGTCAACCTATTACCGATGACTGCTGATAATAGTCGATGTTTTATAAATTGCAGTAAAACATCATCCCTCCAGTCTAGATATGGCCCCTCATTATTCCATTTCCCCAACATGGGGAAACGAATCTATCTCTAAGAGCACGTACTGTCAACTAGATGTGGAATAGAATATGACAAGGGGGCCTAACGAGCAATTCCAGCCAGTGTGTTGAAAAAGCCATCAAAGCCAATCATGACTAAACTCGAAGATCGATACTTTGGATATTAAGTGAAATATAATGTGATGACATCAGTCGTGCGGCGTTTAAGTGAAACAACGTAATTAACTCCAGCTCGTTATTTAGCCGATCGACTTATTCATTAGATGAATCATTAAACTGATAATCAGGGAAACATTCGATGGGAAAATATTTACTCCCGTCGCAGACAAATCTTGTAATTGAAAACTGCAATGGCATTTACTTGATGTAAATAAAATAAGTGCTCAAACTTAAGTGCGACATGTAACACCTGATCATGGTTCTCGTGTAATGTCACACGTAATTTTTCTAATCCTAAACAAAAGAATACTTTCTTTCGTCGTTAAACATAACAGATGATGATATCCACTAAGCCGATTGGGATGGAGTAAAACTATGCAATCATTTTGCTACCATTCTATCAATGAATTAAGGATGTCAATGGCAGTGTGAGAGGAATCTACATTTAAGGAGGAATGCAAGTAAAATTTAAAGCGTAAGCAAATTTTTCTTAGGTTTTTGTTTCAATTTTTTTATAGTATCAGCGAAATGTGAAAAACGCAGTCGCAAATTTAGCGAATCTAGCGAATTTTTCCTTATTTAAGATTATTTTCCCCCAATACAGCAATATCTCACCTTCTGTGCAGCATGTTTTAAGTGTATTCTTCTAGCTGGTAGCATAAAATGTTTTAACTACTAAAAGTCCAAATATACTTGCATTTAGTAGTGGTGTAATTCGAGCACAATCTGAACTGACAAAATTATACTTTAAGCAGGAAGAAAGGGTCAAATTTCACCACTCTCAGATTTATTTTCTTTGTCTTCTTTCTGCAACAATTTATACCCATTCATACCCATCATATTTCCATTTGCACGATTTATTTTCTTAATTCTCCTGAATTCTTAACGTGAAGGCCTCAAAAAGCCTAAAATGTCCGAATTTTCCCGTAAGGATAGATAGTGCGAATTTTCGAATATTTAAAAGACACTTCCCGGTAGGATAGAGAATTCAAAATCACAGAGACCGTAGATGACACAGTATTCCATAGTAGCAATGAAAAAATATCACCAAATGAGCGTGCGTTCGACGCCAGGTTGATGCGAAAATTTCCTCTTTAAAATACGTTGCGGCAATTTGTAAGAATTTTTAATAAAGGTCTTCCCAATAGCATAGAAAGGCAAGACCAGGCATCCGAACATAAGTCATAAATAGATTTCATAAACGCGGTTCAACGTTTCAGTTTGCTTTTCGTCGAGCTAATTTTCGCCTTTGTCTCATTTTCATGTTAAATTTTCTATCTTTTGTTTTCTTCAGTTTACTGCAAATATTATGGCATTTTTAGCTGTTTTACCCCTTTGAGATTCAACTTTCAGCTCGTCATTATTAATTATTAAAAAAATAATTTGGTTACATTCTCTCTTCTATACGATATGTATGTACTATTTATAAAGAAATTAATTTGTAAAATTTATTGTTACACTTAATTGTGTAGCAAAATAGAAGATATTGCCTCCATCGGTAATAAAGAAAATTAAATTGGTCATTACGACTAGAGGTTATCATTTTAATTTAATGTTGTTTTCGCTCTATTTCGATAAATCCGGAATATAAATAAGTTGAAACGAATTTTTCAAGAACAGCCACTCAGGAAGTGCCACAATCTTAATGTACTTTAAAAGGACTTCAGCGCAATGCTAGAACATACGTTAGTTATTTATGAAAAGAGCCGCTTAGATACCCACGAATATATTTAAACATGTAACACTAAACAAATAGCACACAAACTAAGGATTCAAACATTCCAAAGAGTAGGAAAGAAAGATATAGAAATTGGTAAGGAAAGACATCAAGGTAGAGTAAACATGCATTTAAATACACATGCCGTAATAAATATATGCAGGGTACATATGTAGATGTAGATGAATATATAAATGCATTTAATACTCAAGCGCTAATAGCCAATTATATAAATATACAGGGCAGCCCAAGTGCTGAACACACCAAACTTTTCTTCGTGGAACTCATCTCCCAAAGCCTCATAATTTTGTTTCTATACGTGCAATAATGAATGTGTTATTTTCTTGTCGTAACGAAAAAGCGTATCCTCAATCGGAAACACGACTAAGAGGTCTTTTTTCGATGACAACAGGGCGGCAAAGTCACTCAGACAGACAATGGGACCGCATTACAAATGATTCTATTGAGATATCCCGCAATAATTTTAACCGCGGTTTCCAACTACCATCTGCATCAAAACCGATCCTATAAAGAGGGACGCTCCTATTGGCCCACCAACAATCGAATCATCTAATGGACATGACATTCGCCCAGAAGATGGCCATCGGCCTAATTTGAGTAAATTGGGACAATGGTGTGAACAAGAAAAACATATGAACACACTTCTGCTTTAAATACAAGGGTACAGTACGGGGTACTTAATTTTCTTGGACTTTTCGGGGGTATAAGGAAAGTAAACAGTTACGATATTATGGTAAAAAACACTATATCACAATGTTAATTTTGTAAAAATAATTTATATCGCATAACAGATTTAGTAATTTTTATATCATTAATGGTTTTTCAAAAAGGTGTAACCCTTTGGGCAAAAATGGGCTATAACGTTACAATGATGGAACATATTATGGACTTCAAAATTAACTTGAAAAACCGAAAATAATTAAACGATAACTTATATAGAGCATGAAATATACAAATTATTCACAAAAGAGACACGTGTGAGTAGGCTTGGACATCCCCTATAGATATACAACTCTTGGTACGACTCTTTACCTACATATTTCTCTCAGATATAGCCCTATATTCACAAAAAAGGTACATACTAAAGAAGAACCCCGTGAAGTGACCTGACGGTGCCCCGCATTCTGCTACTCTGAAGATTAGCCTGAAATAACTCCAAATTTATTGATCTACAGTAACCTTAACCTTTCTTCCTGAATACCGGAATTAAAAATTAAAGGAATACTTTTTTTCGGGGAAGAAACTCCAGTCATCCGCTCGTAAAGCTAGCTGTTTTTGCAAAGGCGCTTACAAGCAAAGCGCCCTTTGAAATGGCTAGCTTTAAAGAAAGGAAAATGACACGTAATTTTCCACTATAATGGAAGCTATATAGAAACACAGCAAAGCGTCTCATCATTCTTTTTATAGGCTGTCTCTTGTAAACCCACGCATGCAAAGTAAACAATTTCAAAGTAGTGTGATATGAGTTCGCTGACTACATTATGGCCGAGAAATACGATCGCAAAGACTATTTGACAGTCAATGAGAATTGCATCTTTCCTAACCATTTCAGATTTCAGCTAACTCTTCGTTAACTTCATAATAATATAACCTGTGGTGTTTATCTGTAAATCATTATCTACGTTTTTATGGAGCCAATATTAAAATGTCCCTTCAATTAGCCTTGAAGACTTTACTGTAGCAAACTGAAATTTTTGTTTAAACTCTAGATCTAAATAGCTGTTAATAAACATTTAACGATAGAAATAGTGAAGCAATATAAATACAATGAACGCATAGAATAAAGGTATATACGCGAATCATGATATATTTTATAATTACCTTTAGTAATAATATGTTAATAATATGTTAATATGTATTTTTGACAGAAACGATATATGGAATAATAATTAACTATAATAAGAAAATTATACATCATGTTATATATTTTTTCTAGAACAGTAAATTGCAAACACAATGCGGAAGAGGTATTAACTGAGTTGCGAAATTGTTTAAAATGTATGTTGTTCGTTCTTGGAGATGGTTTTCTATCAGGAAATCGCATCTGAAATATCAGATTTTATATTTACATACACATCGTATTTTTAATGATATTAATCAAATAGATTAATTCTATTCCTTAAGAAAATAACACAATTACTAGCAAAATTAATTAAATCAACGGTTTATATCAAAGCGAACAGCCTACGCTACATTTCCGAGAATATGACGATTTTGTTTGTCATTACTTGGATATTATAAATTCTATATAGTTAAGTTATAAAAGCTGGTGTCATATGACACAATGGGCCCCCACCGGAAATCTAATCTGGGACCACACATTCACTAGAAGCAAACGTGCTACCCACTTGGCTATCCTATTTCAATTTACTCCATCATTTAAGATTGCCAAAATTACTTCACGATGGAATTTTCAATGGCAGAAATGAATTAGTCGGAAGCTTCTATATATATATACAGTGAAATAAATATAGAAATTGTTTTCCAATCGACACCCCAAATCTATAGGCAGGGACGAAACTCTCTTAAGGGTTATATTCCTAAATATTTCATATTCAGCATCAAATACTCATCTCCCGTACGGACTGAACAACCTACTGAATCATTGAGGCAAGATTTATCGCAGCAAGTGAAGAAGATATCGGAAAACAGAGAATTTCATTGGTGCGCAGACCGGAAATTGTCGAAGTTTTAAAGCTTCTTCTATCTTTCTTTACTTCTTTATCCTCTTTCGAAAAAAAATATACTCTAATCAACTCCTGCGAGAGCAGAATTTCCCTATGTAATTTATCATTTCTTTCTCCTTTCTCCCTACTTTAATCCTCCAATTCTATGCTATTCAGTATATTTTCTTTGTCATTTTGTATATCATTACAATGCTATGTTATTTGACATTAGTATATTTATTTTCACCAACTCATTCTTTTTGGCTCATTCATATTTCCCTACGGTATTAATGTTACTTAGTTTTTACATATATAAAAACGTTGGTATGTATGTAGGTATATTTTTACTTCGTGTTTTTTCTAATTCTGAAAACTTTTAGAAGATCTTTGGAAGGTTGTTCTTTTCAATTCCAATACAACGTGTCCATCGAACCCAACTAACCCTCCTCGTTTCGTTTGCAAACATTTTCAAATGAACGTATGGAAAATGTTTTTTCCTCGCGGTGGGAAACTAATCACGTATTACAGTGATCGGTATTAAGAGAAGAGAGGCTTAGAAATGGCGATATAAACGCTATTCAGGCAAATTCGATGCGGTAACATTCGCTCATGATTGCGGCTTATATGCATCCTGAAATAACTTTCCTCTTTGATAGACAGGTGCATCCTGACCGTCTCCTTAACGTGCTTGGGGACGAAATGAAAGAAAATGGATTCCATTCATCGCCTCCCCTCCGACCTCATTTCCAACGCTGTCGATACTCTCCCTCTCTCTAGACACCCCTTTCGAATGAACAACGTTACGCCGATGGACGGCCTTTTTTCCGCTATAAGCGCAGTCTTACCTCGTTTTCCACCAATTAGTCTTTCGTTTGTGCCCAGCGAGTTCGCGGACTGCGACCAAAATATAATTACACGTGTTTCTCAGAATTGTTTCCGAAAATTGTAAAATGCTTAATTTGTTTCCGAGCGCTTTTCCGAAATTCAGAGAATAATTATGCATGGAAATTTTAACTCACGTGCTGCAGGTGCTAAATTAACTCAGGTGATTTGAAGTTATAAAAATCCAAAGGAAGAATAGACTTGAAAAAAGTCCGACGGGACCGGGAATCGAACCCGGATCTCCCGATTGCCGGTCGGGTGCTCTGTCCGTTGAGCTATCTCGCCGGAAAATTCTCTCAAGCTATTCGGGAGACTTTGAGGGCAAGGACAATTCTATTCTACCTCAACGTCTATTCTTCCTTGGGATTTTTCCTGGGTGCACGCCCTAACGTGCAAAATCACCCATTGCCCATTCCTTGGTAATAAAAATCGTTGAAAACTTTGATATTAACATTCCTTAGCGAAGACTTCATGAGATTAAAGAAACTCCGTTAGTCATGTCAGCGTCTTCTATGTCTAATCCTATTTTTGAGGATGACATATCCTTGGCCTCCGACAAGGCGTTATGGAATGTTATAATTCAACAGTCGTGTACTTTGCTTACAAAAACTACATTAATATTTTTTGATGAAACACTGTAAACTGTTAAATTAAATCCGCTCTTGGATCTAAATTCAATACCAGTAGTAGTTTCTAAACTGCTTCGATAGCTGGGGTCATTTCGCACGTGAGCCCTCACCAGGAATCAAACCCGGATCCGCTTTCATCATAGCCAAACGGGTTGTCCATCTAAATATCCGAGAACCCTTTAGTCTACTTATTCGCCATATACTTGAAGATTGTAGTCATAAATATCCTCTTTTGAATCTATATATTCATAAAATACTTTAGGATTGTTTGATTTTTGTATTTTTAGATGTGAAAAAGCTGATCCTCGTGGCCCAATTGGCTCTACGGTGGCCCGATCTAGATACAATTAAATATAGGAAGGGTTGCGGGGGGAAAACTCCCCAACTGAGAAACCTACGATATGAGAAAACTCATTCAAGAAAGGGGCGTGAAAACACAAAGATAATATTGAACCAGTCTTGGAATTTATTTGCATGAAGTAAAGAAATAAACTTGACTAGTTACTTGTAATACATCGAAACCGGTATTATTGAAATAAACATTCCCTGTAGAACTAGTCAAGTATTGTTTCTTTACTTCATGTGAACATGGATAAGTTCCACCATGTATCGCCTGAACTAGATAAGTAGTCTTTGAATAGTTTTAAGTCGGCAGTCAAGTAATTATTATGAGAAATAAAAGTTTGCGAGCGGATATCCGCCGCTAAAATATTGCACCTCTTTGAAAAACTGGACATATCAGCGATGCTATTTAAAATAAAGAAGGAAAGTAATCTTGCATAATGACGAGCGGATGTCCGAGAGTAATCTTTGCAAACGTACGTCCAGTGTTTTCAAAGTCGCCAAAGAATGAGAGTAATTTTCCAAGTACTTATACTGTGACAGAGCACATGATTGTGTTGGAATCTTTCATTTTAGGATTCCCTTCGAAATGATTGCAGGGCCTATCCTACTCTTTCATAATCGTCATAAATAAACACGGATACGTCAATATGTTTACAAAAGCTAGTCTATTCTTTCCTTCGCATAAATCTCTCGCGTTCGAGCGTTAATACGCTCATTTTCGTTATCCATTCGTACTCGTCGTTACAATAAAGATAAATATGTGCGCGGTAAGAATGTCACAAGAATGCCACGGTCAAAATGCCACACTTTTTGATACATAAAAATGATTCCATTTACCAAAATCTTGGATTGCATCCCTGTAGTGAAACAATTTTCTTTTTATTCTTATATTAAAAACTAGTTTTCGGACAAACAGTTTCCTTCTCTCTTCGTTATAAAAATCGCGTAACATGACAAACAACAACTGCGGCGTATACGAAATGCTCATTCATCGAAGTATAGAAGAACGAGAATAATTATGCAAAGGTTTACATAAACAAAGTCACACATTCCACTGATAATTCACAGATGTGTAGAGGAATGTGATTCTGTATCCATTTTCTATGTGTGTTGTGCGAAAGTTTTCCTGCCCCTGAATTATAGGCAATTCTGTGTTTACTAAATGGCTTTAGCCTCCCCCATAGCCAAATCCCGGTTACACCCCTGCTGTGATAAATACCAAAAATTATGGAGAAATATATATCTTGAGTGTAAATTAGGATACACGCCTTACCATTTTAGAATTTGAAGTGCACACATTGGTAACAAAAGTGAAAGTATTGTTAAAAAATCTTGCAAAAATGACTATGTTAACCTCGACAAAAGGAATTTTTCCACTGCCTAGTTCTTTAATTAAGTAGTCATTGTACATTTGTGACATTTTCACCGTTTTTACTGTGACATTCGAACCGTGGCATTCTTAACATTTTTACCTGGATTCTCCTTTTTTTACTGCAACCATACATATCTAGAGAGGTCGCGAATTATTGTTGTGTATGGTTACTTTCCCCGTCATAATCTGTTATAATGTATCGCTTTTTGTACAGAGAAAGTGCCTTTGCTAATTCATTTTGGTAATTTTTTACTCTACAACGAAACAATTGTAACCTGAAAGACTATGGAAGAATAATATGAACAATTTTCCAGCTTTCGTCTCTGCTGTAGCAAATTGCAGTGCATCTTGGGAAAAATCCACCTCATATGGGACATATATATGAATGGGACCGAGAGAAAGGAGCGTTTTAAACGGATTATACTTATACTGTATATATACCAGAAACCACAAAGCGAATGAATAAATGGACGGTTTCTTTATGGGCTTCAGTTTGCGGCTAAAATATATTTTTTCCGGTTCATCAATTTAATCAGTTTTAGTAACGTTTTCTTCGGTTCGAATCTATCAGTTTACTTTTTCTTTCTGCAAAATTGAAGGTCTTTTCGGTTTCAGTTCGATGACCTTTTAAATGCACACGTGCGATCAATACCTCAAATCCCCGTTATGAAATTAGGGAGCTATATCCCGCGTGCCCTTTTGGTCATTACAAATTTCTGCCCAACCTGATGACCTTTGCCCTCGCTCCACTTCTGCTTACCTTATTTATTTACCCCCTCAATCTTCCCAACTCTGGGTGGTGATGAAATTTCGTCCGCCTGTGCCTTAACCTGCTTTTAAGCTCTCTGTAAATGGTTTTAAAACTTTTACCGCGGTCTGCGCTACTTTTCTAAATCTGCGGCGATTAAATAATTACGAGAATCCGTGGAGATACGCTGAAAACACCCACTTTTAAGCATTTCAACTTACCGTAAACGTTTCCATTTCAACGGCCGTATTCAATTGTCCATCTCGTTTTGAAATTTTTATGACCTCAGTTCTCTTCATTTCCTCTTCTTCTAATTCTTCCATAATGGAGAGGAAGATTCTTAAAAGGACGATGGAACTCATGTTTTGAATTAGCGTTGAAGGTTTCGACCTTTACTAGGCAGTGAGTCGCAGTAACATAATATGGTAGAATTAAAACTTTAATTTATAAAATACCACATTACGTTCACACACTCAAGACCTGCGTTTGGATCATCATCAGATGGTCTCTGGTGGAACCTGATGATGATGCTAAGCATTCAAACTTAGGTCGTGAGTGTTTGTATGTAATGCGGTATTGTAAGTATTAATTCTATCATCTTATGTTAAGTTTTTGAAATACTTCAGATTTTGTTTACATGGCGTTTTCTTTTTTTTAATAATCAGTGTGTAATAAAAGATGTGTGAAGGTATCTATAATTCAAGAAATGAGTAGAGTTTACAGATACTTTTATTATGTAGAAGATATTTGTTTCAACAAAAATGGAGAAAAATATAAATATTTTCGCATGTGGTTGTGTGACCTCATAGAAATTTTATAGTAATCACTGAACAATTATTCCTCAATGGTTGCCCGGAAAGTTGGACACCTGGTTCGAGTCTCAGTCATATTGTTTTTTTTTTACTTCCTTAGATTAAACATTAAAATTGGGGTGAAACATGGCAAATAGAGCCTGAATATGTAAATTCTCTGTAGTTATTTTTTTCGTGAAGAAACAGTTGCGTCAGAATTACCCGTACATAATAAATAGAATAACATGAATGTAATCGAATCAGTTGACTATCTCGTGTAGGAAAATCTTAACCTAGAGCACACACATTTGGAAAATCTGCAGTAAAGCTAGTAAAAACTCGGCTACATAAAGCGTATTTTATATATTGACTATGCGAAGACGGAAATTCTATGTGATGTAGAAATACTTAGATTTGTACCTAGGATATAGCCCAGGATATATAATCCCCCATATATATATATATCATCAGACATTTCCAATCCGATGTCGGATGTAGGCCTCCCCAAACGCTTTTCAATTCTCTCTATTCTGAGCTTCTCTTTGCCATGTCACCCCTAAGTACTTAATGATGTCTCTATTCCATCGGTCCTTTGGTCTTCTTCTTGGTCTCTTCACATCTCTTGGTGTCCAGTTCAGAACCGCTCTTGCCCAACGGTTGTCGTTTCTTCTCGCCACATGGCCTGCCCACATCCATTTCAGTGACCTTACTTCATCTATGATGTCTGTCACTCCGGTCTTCATCCTCACCCAGGTGATGCGTTTCCTGTCTCTTCTTGTGATCCCAAGCATACATCTTTCCATACTTCTTTGCGTTGTCTGAAGTCGCTGCGTTATTGCTGCGTTTAATACCCAGGTTTCACTTCCATATGTCAACACTGGCTGTACCACGAAAAAAACTATTTATTTACCACAGCAAACATAATCAAGTAAACAGTAAATTCCACATATGACAACGCCGATATCTACACGTCCAGTAACGAAACTCGATTATTCAAATATTAACTCGATTTTTCGATCAAATGTAGCATTTTCACCGGTGGCGGAGAAGTTAGCGTGCAAACATAATAGCAATCCAATGCCATGGTCCAGGGTTCGAATACCGGCTAACGAGAATCTTCTGGTTAGGAAGTGCATGTGTGTGTTCGTCAGTTATAATAGTTAAAATGGATGTAATTATCTTCCTGTATCCATTAAGGATGAAATTATTATTAGTATAATTTTTAATTTTTCTGACTATATTCAGCAGGAACCAGGAAACTTTCTCGTTCAAATAGTCCGTCATTTATATTTGTCGGAGTATAAAGGGAAAAAAGTCTCAGTCACGGAGAATAGTTATTTTAGAAATAATATATAGAGGATTATTGATTATTAATTATATTATTGATTTTGTAATAATGGTATAATTTGTAAAAATAAACGTACAACATAATTTATATATTATATTATTTTAATTATAATTCTTATTAATGGATTTTTTGGTACTCGAACTCGGGGCCTTGGGACATAAAATGAAACGCTAACCACTCCTCTGCCACGCTTCATTACATCTGCATACGTACTCTGCAAGCCGCTTTCTGGCATGTGGCAGGGCACCATGACTCTATTTTCCTAGTCGATTACTTTGGCGTATCGATCTCGGAGAAAATTAATTCTTGAATCGACTGGTCTCTATTTTTCTGATCTTTCTTGCGGTATCAGAACGGTCTATATAACAAGGAGGGCGCATAATATCGGCTACATCATCAATGAACGTACTCTCTCTGAATTTACTAGATAAATTCAGAGAGAGTACGCCTGATTGAGGCTTATTTCTTCTAAAGATTCCCATTCTGCCTCATGAAGCATCTGAGTAACACTTACCGATTTATCATAGCAATCTTTTACAAAACGTATTGCCTCTCGTTGTACATTTTCTAATTCGCGGATACGACACTTTTCTGCAGTACTATACAATACACTGCATGCATACTCGAGTTGAGGCCTAACTAACATCGCTCGCGGACTTTTTCTGCCGCTTTTATCTTTTAACGAACCCAATGTTTGAACTTTACCTTGGACCTCACGCACGTACGACCAAAAAGCTTTTGGGTCCTCGTCTAAGTATTCGTATAAAACTTTCTTTTTAAATTGACGGAGGGCATCACGCATGATTCGTTTCGTTTCTGATTTAGCTCGTTTATATTCTCCATTTACCTGAACCGTGATTATGTTGTTTGGAAGCTTCTTAGCGGTTTTTCATTTCAAATACAATCGTCTCTGTTTCTTTAATTCTTTCCTAGTCTCTCTGCTTTACCACCTAGGTTCATTATTTTGTTAAGAGTATTTAGAGGGAACATATTTATCCATATGATTATGCATTATCTGTACAAAATAGCTTCCAAGTTTATTCCGTATTTAAACACATCGCGCACGTTTCGTAAAACTGAAAATCGTAATTGAGTTTATTACGAAATCCTTCAAAATCAGCTTTATAATTCAGATAGATTGGGTTTTTGGTGCCTCGCCAAGTTAATATCGATATCACTGCTCTATGGTCGGATAACCCATCGCATACTGATGCGCTACTTACACGCTCGGGGATGTTAGTTAGAAAAAGATCTAATATAGTTAATTCCCTAGTTGGCTCCTTAACGATTTGATATAACGAATAACACTTAACAAAGTTCTACTAGAATCTTTATCCCGAGCTCGTTTCTTAATTACGTGATTCGGCCAATCGATATCCGGGAGATTAAAGTCCCCTCCAACAGAATTAATGCTGTTATTATTTTTACGAGAATAAAAGTTAATTTCTTCATTAAGGCAATGTAAGACTTGACGTGGAGAGTTGGATGGTCGATAAGAAGCACACATATTTACATTCGGCTTATTTATCTGAATAATAAATCACCAAACGCTTTCGATGCTGCTATTTAAATAAGTGAGTAAACTACTCTGAAGGAAACTTTTGACTCCTATAATTACGTCGGTAACCATAGCGAGTTATATAACTTGTATAGCAGCTATTTTGTCTCAATTTCTCCATCCTTTAGGATAATTTCAAACACAGTATTTCTTTGTTAAGTGGTCTCATTCTTAATTTCCCTTGCCTCTCTCTTTTACCACCTTTTCCTTCTCTCTTACTCAATGGACTACTTAGATTCGCAAGCGAATTTCGCAAAGGAGATTATGAATTGTCGCATTTTTCTCGCCGCTTTCCTTCCACTTAATAGATGGTTAGTTCCCAAAATGGATCAGCGCCTCACTCTACATTCAATCGCAAAATCTCGGAGAGGCGATATTATTAATGAACAAAGTGAAAACCTTGGTACATCACGTGTCACCGTGCGTAAAAATTATAACTTGATGTAGTTTTCTAGCGTTATATAAGTGTGTCGATAAATATACAAATGACATCCTACACCATAGTAATGGTACTGAAAAGCAATAAGAATTCATAACACCGAAACTTAAATAGACTCCAATGCCATTCTTTTATGTAAATTAGTTTCCATAGAAAATGTTTAATGGATAACAACAGAGGTTTCTAAAAGGCGCATTAAAAGTGTAGGAGCATAATTACAAAGCATAAGTAAGCTCACTCACGACTTGGCTAATGTGATAAGCAGTAATAAATTCCGTAAACGGCACGAAGCAACATTTGATTGCTGAGATTCCGTTTGGCTATTGGATTACCCACGTCGCTATAAAAATGCAATGGACTCACCTCCACGCCTTTTCCCACTTGGCTGTCCGCAATTGGATTCGCCTCAAACGGACGTCAGGAGGAATGCATTTTGTGTCCAAGAACCACTTTCACCTGAAACAAACACAACATTTTATAACATTTC
Source organism: Pachydiplax longipennis (assembly GCA_036926295.1). NCBI lineage: Eukaryota > Metazoa > Arthropoda > Insecta > Odonata > Libellulidae > Pachydiplax > Pachydiplax longipennis. Next base: position 970,560 of record JAVFKF010000082.1, on the reverse strand, counting down.
GGATGGCTTAAATCTATCATTCGATAAGGAAAATTTACGAATCCGATTAGTGCAGTAAAACTCAGTTATTATTCATGTGAAAACTGCGTCTTAAGCAGGATTGTAAGATTCTCTTGCCTCAAACCGTATTACTGTATATTGTCTCGTAACATATGGATGATGGTCACCGTGATTTTACAAAAATACTTATTATGAACATCATATGTAATTTCCTCAACCCAGATCCGCTGAATAAACTATTGGCGTGTATTTATAAAACCTTAGAATGATTCTTATAATAATTGCAATATTCTGCAACTTTTGTAGTATATTTGAGTCATTACTGCAGACCGCATAAAGAGCAGTAATCGATATGAGTGTATATGATACACAGCGGATAAGGCGCTTTTCAGGGGATGAAGTGAGAACCGCGTTTTAAGCGGGTTATGTAATGCTGTTATGTTGACTTACATCGCAGTTTTTGAAGAATCCTTTTCATAGAAAAAGGGCGTCTTAAAAATTAATAAAATACTAAAGTTACTAAATTAAAGTGGTCATTTACACTCAATAATGAAGCTTCTTGAGATTGAGAAGAAATGAAACACTGGAAAGAGACTTTTTAATCTACGTTCTGTCTCAAAAGAAATATAATAGAGAAAATTTCACACTATCTCAGAGTTCGTATCGTCTCTGAGGATTTGCTCAGCTTCCAAATATCTTAATTTTAATCTCACAATATTATACTTCCGGAGAAGAAATTCACCAGGAGCTATTTTATAGATTAGGAGAATCGCAAGACACATAATGTAAAAAGAATTTGGTCAATGGAATGAGGCAAACGAAGGGCTAAAATGGGTTGCAGTGCATCTGGGGGCGGAAAAAAAACCAGAGGTCAGATGAATGTTTTAAATTAGCATAAGAAATAAATAAATAATATGTCAAGATACATTTAAATACGAAACTTGAATATTATCGAATGCGTGACTGTGTGACGAATCTATAGAAAAGCAATTATTTCGACCGCAATATCGAATGGTTCAAACTAAGAAGACAAAATAGTTAAATTATTCGATATTACAATCCTTTAAACTAATTATCACACACAAGCATAATCAATATTAATATTTGAAAGATTAAATAAATTAATTACTTAGTGAAAATTCCAGTTCAGGTATACAGTAACTATGTAATAATGTTCTGGAAGATGTTTTCGATTACTCTAGTCTTCACAGGCAATGGATATGACTTTTTACTTAAAAACATTTTCTTTAATCTCATTCAAAATTTATACGCTTCACCAGATTATTGAAATTAGTCCACCTAAAGAAAAAAAAAGCAATCTCCATCTTTTAAGGATTTTCCCTTAACCAAGCAGTTGCCTTTTAACGAAAATTCGGCGGTTTTCAGCCTCGAGGAATGTTATGCATAAATTGTGGGAATAAAGAGCTGCCAGAATCGATCTGAAGAGCCTTCAAAGAGTCCGGGCAAAATTCCCTTTCATCGCATAAGCCAAATGGTCTTCCGAAATAGACTTAGGAAAAAAAAATTCACGGGTATTTCCAAACAAATCTCTTAAAAACATAGCTATAAATTCCTTTGGTAAACATACGAACTTGATAGTATTTTAAGGAGTCTCGATTAGGAACTAAAGCATAACTTGAGGTAACGAGCCTAAAGGATATTATATGGCCATTATGTGAATACGAAGGAGTTTAAGCACAGGATGTTTCAGTAGAGAAAACTAGAAAATAATTGTAAACGGTTGAAACTTAAGTTACAGTTCTGCTTAATTTCTGAATTTCCGTTTTTAAAGATTATATACTGAAACCTATCAAGGTCGTTTGGTATCGAACGAAGAAGGCTTCGCATATAAGAAGAAAGGTGATCTTTTAGCCATAGAGAAAATGCCGAAGAATGCGGTAAGCACTTCTTTCCTTTCCTTGAATTACACGTCAATTTATCCGAGACGACGAAGCACATCCATATAAGACCTAATACACTAGTCCGCTTATTTTCTCTCGGTTCCGATCCCTTTTTTAACAAACGGTAAAATTAGCACTTAAGACGCTCCCGTTTAAGACGCGGATTCATTCCCCAGATGAACCCATTTTAGCTAATCTTTTGCCTCATTCGATAGACGTAAATTACCCCATCCTCTTACGCTTCACTTAAATGGTTCCTAGTGAATTTATTAATTGGAAAGACTGATTTTGTGTGAATTAAGATATCACGAAGCAGAATAATCCCCATCCCTGTGTCGGAGCTGATACGAATTCTTAGATGAATGAAGTACTTTATCACTTTTGTCTCAAAGCAGAACGTAAGATTAAAAGTCGCTTGGAAGTTTTTCTTTTCGTCGCAATCTCAATAAACAATACAGAATAAACGAGAAAGAGAGTCCAGTATTTGTGGGTGTTGAGCATAGTTTTTGAGAGATCGTGATGTCCTCTCACCAGTGTTGTTAAAACTGATCAAAAATAAGTAACTAAGACGCAAAATGGTCTGCTTTGCGGAAAAAAGCAGACCATCCTTCAAAAATATAAAGAATTACGAACCAGATTTAACGCTTAAGAAATGATCTTCGTCCATATATATCGTCTTAAATGGGTTATACTGCAGAAAAAGAACATGGACGATTTCCTTTCAATCGGTGGACATATAACACTTTTTCTTAAATCGCTGAAATAATGGCCACTAAAACTTTCGCAGGAAAGGTATAAGTTTTACGTCAGCAAGTCCAACTGTGGAAGCTGTCAGTTCCATTCGAGGCGTGGAATCCAAACTCCATAAAAAACAGCTGAGAAATCGATGAATGAAACTCGGAAGCGCCCTCATTTAAGGAGGAATGGAAAAAAGATGGTACAATATGTTCACTGCCTCATATTAGTGTACCGTTAATTGCTCATTAATTAAGATTTTGGGAAATAAATACGATTGAGGAAATCCGGGTTATATACGGGACAGCGTTTTAAACTAGATGTGATAATAAACGAAAAGAAACTCGAAAAATTGTACTTTTCCACAACGTTTAATTTAAGCAAATAAAACATGATCGGCTTCGAAGAGTTATCGCCATCATCTGGTCGAGATATCATTTTACGTGAATATATAAAAGTGTTCTACCTTTCGGTAGGTTCATGTGCCCTCACATTCCCTATTTAATTCCCTCTCCTTCAATTCCCGGTAACTTATCCCACCCTTTAATTCTTCTATTAACTTCTGTCTTTGTCTTCCCCTCTGTCTTTTTCCTAGCATTCTTCCCTCGATCGCTTTCTTCAATAATCCCTCTCCTCTCAATATTTTACCCACCCATTTCTTTTGTCTATTTTTAATTACTTCAATCATTACTCTTTTCTCCCCAACCATCTCTGACACCTCCTCAATCTTTTCTCTATCGACCCAACTTACTTTCTCCATTCTACGCCATACCCACATCTCAGAAGCCTCCAATCTTTTAAAATCCTCTTTTCTTAATGTCTACGTTTCACACCCGTACAACATTACACTCCACACCAAGGATTTTACCAATCTCTTCCTGATTCCCTTATCAAGTCCAATTGTCATAAGTTCCAATTGCTTTATGAATTCTTCTTTCGCTAATGCTATTCTTTTTCTAAACTCCGTTCAGCATCTTCCATCCTTTGATAGAAGGCTGCCCAAGTATGAAAATTGATCTACTTGATCTACTAGTTCCCCATCCCCTTTATTGTTACTTAGCTTTCTTTCTTTTAGTTGATTAATTGAGATATTCATCGTGTGAATTGTGAAATCAATATAAAAATTAATTTATAATAGTATGTATTATGTATGTATTTATTTACTAATCTGACTTTTTCACTTCAAATCGAATCCACTAAATCATTCGAATGTTTGATCCCGATTTTCTATATTAACCGAACATTATAATATCTTTCTGAAATTTTAAAAATTACTTCCAGCTCTTTTCAATACTTTATTTATTTAATATCGCTGCGATTGGTGGCAGTGGTGGAGGGGGAGCATACCATATTATGGCTGGCATTAGCCCAAAGACGGGAGGAAAACCCCTCCAAAAACCTCTCGCAAGCAGTATTTCATTAATAGTTACATACTAGTACATAATAACAAAACTTAAATAAGTATAAAAAATAGTATGTTAAAGTAAATATTAAAGAAGAATATACAAAAATATAAACATATAACATAATAATACATATTGACTGATTAAATTAGATTAAAATTTACAAATAGTTTTGAGCTTATTTTTAAAAGTTTTTACATTTTTTGGCATTGAAAAGAGAACTTCAGGCGTTCCATTCTCTCTAATTCCCCTATTAATATTTCGCTATGTCCGATTTCTGATTGCGTTCTTTAATTTTTAAGCTGTGATTGTTACGTCCAATATGGTTGGGAGGATTAAACATGGCATTAAGTTCACCACAGCCCTCATTTCCATGATTTGTACATCCCAGCTAATCTAAAGACTTTCCTTCTCGACTCTGATGATTCCCACTTCATATGAGCTAGCATTTTATACTAGTTCACTTTCCACTTTTCTGTGCCTTTCTTTGTATGCCTTCGAGTTTCTTAATAAGGCCTGTTTCGTAGTACACTCGTACCCATACACATACTCTATAACCAGTGATTGAAACGCTCTTTCCTGCTTCCTTTCAGGTTCCTCATTACAAAAATGGAGATTCCTTCGCGACATGCCTTCTCCATTTCTAATTTTCAGTTAGCTTGGCACCTAGATACTTGCATTCGGTCACGGTATTAATGATTTCGTTATTTACGGAGTAGAAATGCTGTATGACAGACTTTCTATTGGAGAACTTGATGTGTTTACACTTACTGACATTTATTTCCATTCCGTTTACTTTAGTCCACTCGGCTATTTGGTTTAAATCATTTCGCAGAAGTTCGCGGTCGTGGTCTTCCAATATACGCCTATATAATATACAGTACCATTACCGTGAAAACCTGTGATGTAAGGCTAATCGGTCTATCTAATGATGACTATCTAAGCCTCCTTTACGTTTCACTAAAATTTAGAATATAAGTTAGTAAGCATAGTTGCAAGTCGTACGTATTCATGAACCTTCCTCCAAATAGAAGTAAAATATGCAAAGTAGGGAAACGGATATTGGAAAGGAATTAAAATGTCTTCGCTTTGGCAAAAATACCGCTTATTTTCGGTTCGGTTCTCTGGTCGGTTCGCACCGGTTTTATAATATATCTGAAAATAGAGTAGGAGAACGATATCATTAGATGTACTACAGTAAGAAAGGGATTTTAATTTCAACGTCGTTTCATGAAATATTTAATTCTTATTTCATCTTAAAGTTCCGAAAACAAATTTTAAAATTAGAAAATAATGGGAAACGTATTAAAGATCGCAGTGCGTGGTTGCATATTCGGTAGGGGCAAGAATCTAAAATTTAGAATTCCACCACCGGTCGTGGTTTGGCAGACACTACTAAAGCGTGAGAAGTACGTCACACATATTGAGCTGCTGAATAGAGTACCATATCTCTACATTACTTAGTATACAAAAGTGTATTTTGACAGTAATAATAATGATAGTAGTGAAAATGTTAAGAATTTCCATTGATTTTTTTCCTAGGCAACATGACAATTTTTAATGTGACTTGCTTGAAAAGGACTGTATCGATTACAGCAGCCCCTATGGGGAGCTCGACGAGACTGGGAATGATTGAGCCAACTAACGCGGATTCCAATTTCTAGCTGTTGACAGAACAGTTTAAAGCGATATTCTAACCAAGATTAACCAAGATTATTTATTCTAACCAAGATTATTGTAATTCGTTCTCTACTCTCAAACGGAGCACTCCATTCATCCACTATTTTTATTTCTTAAACAACGGCTTATTTAAAAAGTGTCTACTTGGGTTAAATTTTAGAAAAATTAATCGAATGAAAGTGTAAAAGTAAGCTTTGAAAAGTAAGGTAGAACTCCTCCATACCCAAACTTCAAATATTTATATACTTGGTCAGCTCCACAAAATCGTTTGTTATATTACTCCACACTGCCCGTTTCGTTACTTACTTACTTCCTGAAGATGTAACATTACATTTTTATATTCTTCAGTATATTTTACAATCTCTTAATTGCCTGTGTTGGGTTGGATAAAGAAAGGAGATTTCTTTCAAATAAAGAAATCTGTATAATTATTTAATAAAACTGTCCGTTTCTTAATATACATCACAAATGATATAATACGGTAACAGCGAAACGTCTGAGAATGGCCGCGATCAATCAGACCTTCCATCATATGCAAGTATAGTCAAGTATATCCACCAAGAAGTACAGTCAAATACTTGAAACATACATTTGGTATGAAATAATTAAAAAAAGAAAAAATATACATAAAATGAAATAAAGCAAATAATAAAAGATACAGGTAGCAGACAATATTGATGGCTTTTAAATTTCAAGCAATCATACTCCTAATTTATGAAGATGAAAAGGGGCGAATCTTCCTTATTCTAAATTCAAGATAAAAGTCTAAACGTAAAAAACGTCGCTCTTTGCAAGTCGCTGAACTGAATTTCTGCGCTTCATTGGTTTCCAAAATGACTCAAGGACTTCAAAAAGACTCTCGTTTTTGCTCTTCTTCGATAAATCCCTTTTTAAAACCCTAAATATAAGTACTCCTCAGCCTTCTTTTGGAATTCACAAAGAATGTTCATTTGGCTTGCTTTCGAGAGGATATTAATTCATTTTCCGATGTGTTCAGATCTACAGTCTAAAACACGCTTCTGTTTATTCATAACAAGGACACACAAAACCATACGTAGTAGCGATTCTATGCTTGTGTCAGATATGGTTTCCACTCCAAAAACTGTTTTTGGGAACAAACATATTTGAAGGATCCATTCTAAACCATTGGTGGATGCGGAATACTTTTCTAAGTGCCTTCTGATTAATTTGTGCCCACTGAAAAATTTGAAATACTTCACCTTCATTTTCCACAAATGCATAAATGATAAATTTCATGTATTCGTGAGAAAGTACGTATTCCATGATAGAAAATAAATCAGGAAAGCTTTTACGAGGAAACTGTGTCATAATAAATAACTTGGAAATACTAAAAAATATTTTTCTTTTGCAGTGTTTTGCTAAGTTATAAAGATAGTAGTTTCCTCATCAAGTTTTTCCTGTTTTCTTTATATTTCCTGCATTAATGATTTTGCATAATTTATTGTAAGCAGGGTTTGGAATCAAAATATTTTCACTCCGGTTCAACGAGAAAATTAAATTAAGGTTCAGTTCGATCCATCTGCCTAACCGATTCTAACCTTTTTCTCGACCATTTTAATGTCCTTCTGAAATATTTCTAGCTTTCTTCATATACTCTATATTACACTTAGAACTTCTACAATAAAACTTGGTAATAGTTAGTTGCAAGTTGTAGTTACACTTGTTTAGTAAACCTATCTCTAATAAGAATCATGTAAATCACTATTTTAACCGACAATTGGTACTAAATAAATAAAGATTTTTACTTTTGTTCAAGTAATTCAATATTTACGGTCCAGTACGATGCTGATACTTGGATTATACTTTTAATTTTGTAATTTGAATTAGGGAAATCAGAAAAATCGCAATTTAAAACTCTTTCTTGTCAATAATAGCGTAGCCCCTAAACAAAGCATCTGCACAAATTTTCTTGCCTCCCAAAGATCAAAACATTAGAGGAAACAATACTTACACTAATTTTTTATTTAATGGTGAAGCACTTCCTGAGCTCAACACAGCTCATCAGGAGGTGCTTCACCAAGACAATGGACAACACCATTCCCTGATCAGGACAATCCGATCAGCCGGGATTCGAACCCGGGACCGAGCGATAGCGCAGCTATAACCACTCGACCATCAGGAATGGCTATGATGTTAAAATTTATCCATAATTATATTAATACTTATATTTTATAGTATAAAATCATCATCCTAAATACCAGTTCATCATTAATGATATGCAATATTATTATTTATCTTTAATATAATAATGCTAATAATGGTAATGATTACCACGTAACTCTTTATTCACTAAAGGCAAAATTGTTTTATAAACGAAAACGTAAACTTTTAGCAGGAGTCACTTTACAACGATTTCTCAAATCAAACGAAACACAAGAGAGTTCTTTCAAGAGCATCTTTCCCTAGAATCCTCACTCCAATACATAGAAGGGGAATGAAATATTCATCCTCAAAATTCCACGAAATCTTTCAAAGAAAAGAACAGTGTATACAGACGGAATACTGTTATATCCTACGTTAGTTCAAAAAAAATATTCCTCATTGGTGAAAGTTAATTAATAATGATATAACTTAATTCTCGATTCAAAATGGATACATATAATTTTGTCTCATAAGGCAAGAATATCTATCTATGGAATGCCATAGATTATGACATCAATTTCTCGTACACTAGAACTGGTGAATCTTGAAGTGTATATTTGGGCACTAACCTATATCCTAAAAATATTCGTTCTTTGATACACTAAATACAGGTAAGAAAGAAAGGAACTCATAGAAAAGGAAAAGATAGTGATGGCGATTTAATCGTGCACGAACCGGCTACACGAACTTATATTTGATTTACTAAATATTCGATTCGTTACACGATGCTTTGTCCATTTTTTCTTACAAATTTCCCAAACTGAAATTTGAATTTTCCTCGTCTCCTGCTTATCGTTATCATTCACTGAATTGATATTGCAAATGTATTATGAATATTTTTTTAATTAATTCATAATTAGAGCCATATTAATGAGTGAAGTGGTTTTGGTTAAAAGCAAAATTACGAAAAGATTTCCATTTATAGTTCACGCTGAAGTTTGTAAAACGTATCAAAAAAGAAAGGAAGAAATAATTTTCCACTAGTTAAATTTGTATTTGATTTTTGGTTCAACTCTTGCTTTTGGAAAAAGTGCAATGCGTTAGTTAAAACTCTCTGTACTTGGCCTACAACTTAATGATTAAGCTTATATTCCACTATTGAAGGATCATAAAAATGCTGGATGATGAAGTTGGGATGTGTATTTTCCACATTCAGCAGCAATCAATCAATTCAAGGAAAATCCATTCAAGGCCGTATAATATAATCAATAAAACCCAGCGATCAACGTTTTATTTTTACTTCGAATAAGTGAGAGAAAATCAAATGAGCAACGAAAGAAATGGCAAAACACTGGAGACCCATGGTGACCACACCTCGGAGATTTTAAAAATGCTTCCTCCTTTGTCACGTTATTTTTTATTCTATATTCCTCTTACACATATTTAATATCCTCTTGTACATATTTAATCTATATTAGTTAAAGTATTACTTACAAGAATGTTAGTGATACTTAAACGTATTACAGGACGAGTATGAACTCATAATCAGATTGGTTGGGTAGACTCGGGCTGGGTTTTCAGTTTCTAAACAGAACTGCATTATAAAATTTCGTGAAATCTCCAAAATTTTGGAGAATCTATCAAAAACATTTGTTTAGAAAACTAATCTGTTTATTGCTGGTTCCGGGCTATGGTTTTCATTGTGATTCTGTACTTGATTCAGTTTATACATTAGGGCTACTAAACAATGAAAATTTTCATTACTTAAATATTTATATCAAATGTTGCAAATTTGGTAACACAGCTTAAAGCATGGTTTTATACCAAAATAGACGAAGCTCTCAATTTTTATTTATAAGGATATAAAACTCAGATATAAAAAAATATTAATATACCTCATTAGATTTCGTTCTATTCAAGGAAACACATCGCCTAAGTCAAATTGGCCCCAAAGAGGTTAATTGAGAGTTAATTATTAAAGTTGAATATTATCTTTTCTGTGAGTGAAATACAAACGCTAAAAATTATTTGAATTCCAGACAAAAGTTCTACCACAATGAATTTTAATATTCGGAATATAACTTAACGACCTAATTATATTGATCGTTAATGGGTAGTAGTATATAATATTCCTAGCCTCATAATTAAAACCTCAATTTTTTTTCGATGAATATTCCAAAAACCAATTATGATACCCCAAATCGAAGTCTTAATGTGGTCATTCTTAAATTAAAACGACCGAAATGCGATGCAACGCTGTTCAAACGAGGAAGCGTATGAAAATTATTCTCAGTCAAGGAATCCCCTATTCTAAGTGATCTAAAAAGGGATGCAAACCGTTTTATAAATCCCGCTAAACATCGCTTTAGCTCAAATTCCCACTTAGATTAAGTGAACTTGAAGAAAGCGGTTATAATACCAAAACAAACCTTCGGCAATGGTAATATTTCCATTCCTTTCCACAAAAAGAAGCAAAGTGACCGATTGCTATTCCTATGGTTGCGCACGAAGTCGTTAAAAGAGACTATACTATTACTTGCGAAAATTGTTACGATCATTTTAAGCCAGAGCATTTATCACTGTACCACGAAAAAAACTATTTATTTACCACAACAAACATAACCAAGTAAACAGTAAATTCCAAACATGACTACGCCGATGTCTACACTTCCAGTAACAAAACTCGATTATTCAAATGTTAACTCGATTTTTTTACCAAAAGGTGCATTTTTCATTTGCCTGACTATTTTAAGCAGGAAACGGGAAACTTTCTCCTTCAAATAATCAGTCATTTATGTTTGCTGGAGTGTGAAGGGAAAAAAGCCCCGGTCACCGAAAATAGATGTTTACAAATAATATATACAGGAAAAGGATTGACTGCTGCAAAATATAGATAAAGTGATAATATCAAAGTACTGTTTGAATTTTTGAAAACTAGTTGCTAGGTTATTTATAAAATACATATTTATTTCATCACGGTGTATGTAATAAATCATTATATATCAGTTTAAAAAAGATTTGAATGTTCTAATACTGTTCTCCTTTTGAAATAGTGTTGTCTTAGTTTTTCTTAAAAGTATACTCAATCCAGCGACACCTTTTGAATAAATAATAAAAGTCTTCCATCGAATCTCTTGAGTTGACGGCCAAATATCGTTGACGTCACCATCCGTGTTTACGTGCATTCACACGTTATACTGCATGGATTAAAAGACTTGAATCAACCACACACAAGCATTTTTATCATGAGGCGAATTTTAATCACCCTTCTCAAGCGAGAGAATGTTTTATGACAGCAAGATAAGGACCCCACCATATAATCGATAAAAACTGACTATATCAAGAGCCATGACATTTTGTATTTACCAAAAGAATCTTTTTCTTACGACCGATTAAGGCCTTCTTTATGGCTTTGAAATGCGAAGTTTCTGTGTCAATTACTGCACTGAAAGCAAGTGATAGACCGAACAAACTATCAAATTAAATTGCTAATTATCCCGCATGCACCTTAACTGATTGTGCGATGAAGGTTATAGATATTCTAAATGTCATCGAATTATTTATTGGTTCAGAAAACCAATCGACTTCTGTGAAACACAAAGTGAATCGAATCAAAAATCGTATTTATCGTATCGTAAATTATCCTTTTGCAGGTTTTTTTTGTTTTTTTTTCGATTTTCCGCGTTAAATTTGTCTGGTATATTATATATAAGTATACTTCTGGCCAAAACTAATTTACTAATAAAAATCAAAGTCACGATGAAATTATATATAATCCTCTTCCTTAATATAAATTTCCAAAGCTATTTTATGGGATGATGACAATAAGCAAGAGAAAATACGAGCTCCACTTTGGGAAATTTACAAGAAACAAAGGGACAGAGCACCGTGTATCGAATATAGCTGATAAAAAAACACTTTTTGCACATTATTGATGCTATCCATTTTTCAAGATCAAGTCAGAATTACGATTTATTATATTGCAGTAATGTTTTGTTTTCTAGGACAATCTTGAAAATTCAGTATACATTTCAGAAGGTTTTCTATTGCATATGATATTGTTCAAAAATTTTTGCTAATAATTTCCCCAATATCTTCCTGCTTAGGTATTTTGTAAACTAAAAATGAATAGACATGTCTGGACTTGTATTTTTACACAACTGGCTACCCTGACTATCTAAGCCTTCGGACTTACAAAAAACATTCATCTGCTCAAGATTTAGGAAGGAGTGTTGACGTTTTAATGGCGTTCGATAAAGCTTGAGATGCCGTTAACATAAATTAAGAATTGTTTTCGGAAAGCTTGTTTCCCAAGTGGTACAGAAGACATGGATGGAAAGTGGATCAGTAGATGAAGGAAAGCTCATAAAATTACCCAACATGAGTATGAAAGCTTGTGAATACTCAAATATAGACGAAATACAGAAGATAGCAGTTTGGAAGTAAAAGATATTCTAAAATCTTCCAAAGAAAAAAAATGACCCAAACGAAATTAGATGATACTGATAATCAAGAAATAACAGAACGTGAGTACGTTATCGTTTTGCTTCATTTGTAATTTCATGCGTAAGTCTTAACTTAAAACGTATTTCTTTACATTTCAATTGACGAAATCATGAAACTTATAGTGGTGGTCTAGATAATTTTAAAATATTTTTACGGCAGAAAACCGTATTACATGAAAGAATACAATATCTTATGCGATTCCGTAAATCATCTCGAGAAACAAATTGTGGTTTCGAAAGAGAAGAAACAAACTGAGATGCCTTCATATTTTAGAAGGGATCAATTTGATTTTTAAGAATATCGTGTAAATCTTAAAGAAATCGTGAAAATAAAACCTTTTCAAATTATTATTTACTTCTTTATAGCTTATTTTGTGTCTTAATTTAATGCTTTGACACATAGATTACATGCCAGTTTACTTGTAATTACATTAACATTGTTTACGAATTACTCTTTTACCGTGATGCGGAATTTGCACTCCTCTTCAGCGGACACCTCTAAGAAAGGGACCTTTCAGGGGTTTCACTGTATAAAGAATTTTATGTTTAATATTCTTTACTAGACTAAGACCAAAACACCGCAAACTAATACCACGTCTTTTCGTACGAATAACACAAACGAAACGACGGTAGGAAAAGAGGTGAGGTGACAAAGAAATGTTTCCAAGATAAAAGTTCAAGCGGCGAGCTTGGCGGCAGTTTCCTATGAGGTAAAAATACCGGAGCGACGGATATAGATCTCAGCCAGCACACGTATGAAATACAATTTGCAGCGCGGTTTTCTTCGCCCCGATTTGATTCTTCCAAATCACTTCAGTGGGCGGGATATCTCTGTTGGGATCTGACGGATGGAAAATATAATGCTCCAGGAACTGATTTTGGAACGGAATAAACATTTTCAATCTACCATGACGTATTTTTTGAGACTTCGCCTGGAATACTTGGAAAGACTAATTAAATAATTAATAACACGAAGTTATTTTAATTGTAAGAGGACATTGCTGCTGTTGTTGAAACCGTACTTACGTTAATTAAAGAAGAAAAGCTTTGTCTCTATTATTGTCGATCGGAATTCGTTCGTCCATATAAAGCCAAACGTAGAAATATAGTGTGTGTTCGAATCGCCAGTAACTGCGATGGTGGAAATCTTATTGAGAAGCGTAATGATGTGTAATGCCTCTTTCATCCAGCTACTTAAATGTGATCATTAAACATCCTTCTTCTGTATCCATACGCCGCCATTCGGTGGTACACCTACTTGCTGCTTCAATGGCATACGAAAAAGCGGGCAAAATGACAGAAGCTCAGATTGATAAAACTCACATTGAAAAAAAAAATCCCACAAAGGAAAACGCATACATGGTTAATTTTGAAGAGCAATACTCCCTATTTCCTGTACACAGCAGCCGTTGCACGATTTGGTGCTTCCTATATATTTAAAAATTTCAACTTGCTCCAGTTCCAACTTTATTTAATCTGTCCCAGCCTTCATCACCTTTGATTTTTCTGTCTTAATTTTCATTCCATATTCCTCTCCTTTAATAGTGATTTTCTCTACCATTTCTTGCAACATTTCTTCACTCTCTGCTATCACAATTTGATCGTGTGCATATTTAGTCATTTACCACTATTCCTCCAATCCCTCCTCCATCATTTTGTCACATATTATATAAAATCGGAGATAACCCTTGCCTATTGATGTCTTTTATCCTCACTCTTTATCCTACATATGATTGCCTATTTATATTTCCACTCCAATTTCCTTCAGCATTTTATCCCATTTCACCCTATCAAATGCCTTCTCATAATCAATGATGAACATCTCTCATCTCGTACCCTTTCATCACACTCTTCAACTTATAAAATAACCTATCCCTTAATTACAAAGGAGATAGGGAAAAGGAAGAACCCTAGTTACGGCATAGAGTAAGTATATATTCTCTATGGTCACCATTCGTGTGAAATACAAGCATTAAAATAAATACAGAGTTAGATAGTAAATTGTGAGCTTTGTGAGAAGATAGAGAAATTAATAGCTATTCCGCATATAGATTTGTAAATCGTATTAATTTAAGAAGATATTCAGTAGAATAACTGTCTGCTCTAATTGAGCTTAACTTCATTTCTCTCCTTCCTCACCTAAAAGAAATAACAGGAATGGTAAAGCACAAGCAATCTCAATTAGAAACATCGTTCGTTGTCGTGAAAACGTAACACAAGATACGGACACGCTCACGTGTTTACAAAAGAGAGATAATATCAGTTACTATGGTGACTGATCGATGTTGACGCCAAAATAAAAACATGGAGATTCATTCAGTAACACGTTGAAAGCTATCAATACTTATGAAGAAGTTACTGTAACCTTAACGTGAAAATTATTTGTTTTTCACTGAGTAAATAACGAAAATACGAGGGACGTCCAAAAAGTAAGTTTCACTGAGCTACAGAAAATAAAATCTCTATCCTTAGATCATAAAAACAATTAATTCATAATATTTCATCTTTTCTCTGTTTCTCGATGTAATCCCCTTCTTTTTATATGCATTTTTGATGTATTGGTAACATTTTTAAGGTCACGCCATTCACGTGTGGCATAGGGTGCATGAATCACTTTCTCGAACTGCCTAATATACCGTATCTTAATAACATTTACAGTAAATGTAAACGTAATTCAATGTCTCATTTTTACATGGACTATCCTTTGTTTTCGAGAGAGTCGCAATTAGAAATGAAAATTCAACGGGCAGTTAAGCTATTCCATATTAAAACATTGAGTGTGGCTGTCTAGGTTCGCTTAAAACTCAAGAAGGATTAGTTGAAAAACTTGCAGGTTATTTAAATCCGGCGACTCGCCTATTTTAATGTATATATTTAATCTCAGATCAGACCTCAGATGATGCAATGCATTCCCTACAAAAATAAATATAAAGTGCCCACTGAGTCACGGCCATCGTGACAATGATGACTACCTTGTTTTGACCTACGCCAACCACACCCTTCCTCTTAATAAGTTATAGCTTCATGAAATCTTAAGTGTTAATTTCATAGAGCTTTCTAAGTGTTCGTGAAATGTAACTTTCTGGAATCGGCTTATTCTTTTTGAAAGGCCCTGTATTTTGCGGGAAATGTATAATTACTTTGGCCTTAGTTGAGGACATGCAATTCTAGAACAACAACCCCTTGCCGTCCCCTAGATACATGCATACTCCTCGCAGTTATTTCTAAATGTAACCAAACGACATAATTTTATGAAAAAACTGAAATAAAATCATTGTGATATAATATATTTTGAGTCTATATTTGAACCGAGACAGGGGACTCGGCTCCGAATACGGCGGATAAAGTGTTTGGGTTAGAATATAAAGTAAGACGATTAGGGAGAATATTCACTCACTCATGAAGTTACATGTGAACCAATTCAGGAAAAAAAGAGTTAGTATTAATGATGAGGAAATGGCTTCCTATGAATTAAAGTTTAGAGCAACGAGAAACCCGAATTGTAAAAGCGTGGAAAAAGAGTTAAAGGTAATAGTCGTGAATTGTAGAAGCATACGAAACAAGCAGCCAGAGTTCCTTAATCTCACGAAAATTAAATGCGCGGACGTCATACTAGGAACTGAGAGTTGGTTATGTGAGGATATCGTGTCGAGCGAGATTTTCTCTTCTGACTATGTAGTATATCGAAAGGATAGACTCTGTAGAACAGGCGGTGGAGTGTTTATAGCGGTCAGAAATCATTTAATCAGTCAACGTGAAGAGTACGTAAGTAACAGCACAAGCGAAATGGTTTGGTGTTCTATTCTAAGACTAAACGGAAATTTTGCTCCTTATATCGTCCTCCAAATGGCGGAATTGATCATCTATCCCTGTCATTAGAGAAGAAAATAAAAGATCATTTTCATAGGAAGAGACTTACCGTATCGGCAGAATTTTACATGCACGAGTACCAGCAGAGAAAAGAAATTTGGCAAATATCAATCGATAGCTTCTCGTTGCATGCTTTAGATCAAGTGAATATGACTCAAAAGAATCGTGCAGGTCAAGGTTCTTGATCTTCCTTCCCACAAGGTAGACGTGTTTTTTTGTAAACGTAATCACTAAGTACTTACATTCTTTCATCGTGAGAACTTTTTCTCCTCGTACGTGAACTCTCTTTCTTTCCTCCCATTCGTGAATTTATTGTGTTTGCTCTTTCATGCATTTAATTCCATTTCCTGTTGCCCACTTCTCGACTGCCTCAATGTCCCTCAGCAATATTTTTTATCGTCTTCGTCAGTAATTTCCCTATAAATATTGCAGTTATTTGACCGAAGATGATGTTTAACAGTCCATATTAGTGTTGGCTTTAGGACTGATGTCATATTCCTGTATTTTAGGAAAGCATTCGATGCAGTGCCACACGCAAAGTGACTTCCAAAACTTATGCAATCTTCAGTCTTATGCAATCAAATGATTCGGTGGATTCAGTCGTCGTTGAAAAATATAGTTCAAATAGTAGTCTTAGATGGCATACGAAGTAGAAATCTCATCAGGAGTTCCTCATGGCAGTGTTATCGGACCGATCTTATTCCTTATTCATATAAATGACCATGTAAAGTGTAATGTAATGCTTTTCGCGGACGATACTCTTATATACAGGAAAATACGGAAGACACATCCATATTACAGGGCGACTTATTAATTAAAGACTTTAACAACTAATTAATTAATAACAGACGTTATTTCTAAACTGTGTAAAGATTGGCAGCTGGGCTTGAAAGTAGAAATGTGTAGCAATGAACATGATCTAAAAATCAAGCCAAACATGTTACCACACTTGCGTCGCAAAATTACAAATCTTAATTAAATTCAAATATTTAGGTGTCGTCTTCAGTTGTAATTTATCGTTTAAAACGCACATTCTAGACGTAGTACTGATAGGACTCTGAAGCTATTTAACCGCGTTCTCGGCGAATCGAGTGTCAAAGAGGTGACTTCCGTTGCTTGAGTTGTGGAATCCACACGAGAAGGGTATGATTCTGGAGAGCGTACAACGTAGAGCGGATCGTTTCGAACTATAGGTTCGGCTGAGAATTGAGGATAGAAGAAATGAATACAGGCATAGTTTATTCGATAAATTTTTGAGCAGTGATTTGCACGATGAAATACGTGACTTCGTGATTCCCATACTTAGCGAACGTAATTTTTGAGGCGTCGAAGAGAATTCGCGAGATTATAGTTACTCATGGTCCCTCTTTCCTGATAGTATTAGGTATGCAAATCAGATAACTAACTGGGAAGTTCAGTGTTTTCACTCTCCCTACCATACGGCGGGGTATGAATGTAAATGGTGTTCATGGGAAGGAGGGGTGAAGGCACCTATTTGCCGGTGACCTCTTTTGTTTTGCTCTCGTCCTAGGACAGGGGTTACGAACCTTTTGAGTGCCTAACAAGAGTATAATCTCAACCCATTGATTGAAATAGAGGTATCGATTATAATCCATTAAAATAAATTTATTTTTGTCTATAAGAGGTGTAGGATGTTTTATAACAATAAACAATAACTTTAAAACGGTATTCGCAATTATTTGTTTTGAAGTTTAAATATTTAATTTGAGTGCATAACAATGGTAATTATGTCAATTAAATTAATGTATTGGATCACATCCAACCTCAGTTCGTTTAGTTTTAATTTGTCTGCATATTTCATGAATTTTGCAGTTTTTCGAATGACCGAATAAATCTTAAGGAGAACTGTTCTAGGGTCGAACCAATAACTGATAAGAATTGTATCTGAAATCTGTGAACATCTGATCTCCAATATTAGTTAGGTATTTTTGGAAAATATTTGCCAGTGTTGATATCATGTTTTAATACTTTCTCGACTCGACTCAATTTTAGTCGTTAATTGGACCATCTAAACTCACTGTGAAATAGTAATCGCTCCACTTTGGGCACCACCCCCGATCTAGGGCAACATTCAGAGGGAGATTATTTCTGCTGAACATTCGCTCTAAATAATCCAATGGACAAACACGATACAAAAGAATGAGGAATCAATTAAAGCGGCGGAACGAACTTTGATGAGGAAAAGAAACTGCGACTGAAGATAGACTTTTTGTACGATACTTAGGCGAATGTGTGCTCATAGGATTTTCGAATCATTTCAAGAGGGCCAATAAAAACAGCAGTGTCCGCAACTAATGTCCCTCGAAAGCGTTCTACTCAATTTTTAGAAAGCAAAAGTGTATACGCAATAAGACGACTATTCAAGTTAAATCGACGATGGAAAATACATAGTTCCTGATTATAGATGAAGAAATTGAGGGAAAGGACCAGCCGGGACTCGAACCTGCATTCCTCACACTGGGCGATCTATTAAGCTACCACGACAGAACATTTTAGTATTCTTGTAATTCTAGTATTCCTATTGAATACATATAAAATATGTAAATTTAATAAATCATGAGTATAGTTCCTTCTATTACATTCAATATACTAAACTATTATTTATATATAATGCTGGTTCAATTACAACTTTTCATTCGCACTAAGAGAGAGTCTTTGTTTCTTAAAAAATTAATAAAGTTCTGAAATTACTTAATTTTGCTCATTTTTCACTCTACAATGAAGCAGTTTTTACCCGATAGATAATTGGGAAATAATTACAATCTTTTTAACAGCAGTGGTGAGAGGGCACCTCTCCGAGGCTACGCTCCTTAAACACTCTAGTTTTTCGATATTTTTAATTCTTGAGATGAAAGGAAACAAAACGACCTTTTAATTTAAAGGCGAGAACAACCTGTAGATAATATTTCACTCTATGTAAGAGTTGATATCGGCTCCTGCAGTGGGATTTTCAGCAACATCCACAAAATTATTCATTCCTCAGAAGACAATATTAAATAAAGACGAAGCAGGAGAGTAGAGATGGCAGCGAATGATTCTTATCGAAAGAGGCGAAATGCTGCAGTGTGTGCTTATGGTGAAAGGGATCGAAGAAAACTAAAGCATCTTAAACGGGATGTTAAGAAAAGTAAGAACTCTAAACCAATCGAACCTTGAGCAAACCTTGTTTATATGTTTCTCTACTCTTTAAAATATTATATTCTACAAAAAACATTAGCCTTTTGTATGAAAATATATAGAACGAACATAAATAGTTTAGCAAAAATGTGGAAGTGATATTCGACTTTCAGACAGGCACTGGAAGTTTAGTAAAAGCACCTACTTTCTGAAGAATCCCAAGACAACAGCGAAGTTGGACATCGGTTAGGAGAATCACATACAGCAGAGTCTAAACCGCATTACAATCGGGATAAAATTGTTGCATCTTGGAAAACAAAAGGAAAATGTTTTTGGCTCTTCAATTTTTAAATAAAATCTTTACAAGTTAGAACGAAAAGGGAACTTCTATACTCCGTTTTATTGGCAGTAGAAAGTTTCTAGAGAGTCCGTGAGTTATTACTGTGTAATATTTGTTGCATTCCGTTCATATCTTTTATTAGAATTGTCTTCTTTCGAAAAAAGACAGCTCCTTCATTTTCATTTAATTTTGGTCTTTTTTCGATCTAAAAATGAGTGATTTATTACCAGATTAACGATTGGGGAAGAATGACACGTTTTTAACAGCATTAATGTAAATAAAGTAATGAGACCACTTTATTAATTCATTAATGTAAGAAATTATAAATTTAAATTATTTTAAAGGAAATTATATCTGAAAATAACTAGAACTAAATAAAATCCAACCGTTTCCTCATCGTTTACACCACAATACTCGAAGTTTTTACATATTCGTCTCTGAAATCTTTCAAGTCCGTTTATAGTTCCCAGATGTTATGAACATATCCAAGATATTTTGGAACATTCCTTAAAACAAACGTCCATTTATTTAACAATGATAAATGTATAAGTCGAACATGTAAGCAAAGGAAGTGAAAAAGGGAAAAAAAGGTAAAGAAAGACCTCAAAATAGACTAAAGATGTATAAACCCTTCTGTAACGCCGAACAAAATTTTGTTGTGCACCTTTTTATGCTATAGAAATTAAGCCCCCCAATATTTTCCCTATTGTCTCTGCATGGATAAATATCTTATTTTTCTCTATTTTGATCGAAAAAGCAATGATAACAGTCCTATTTTTACTGCGAATAATCGAGCTAACGAAGAAACACTCATTGGTCCGACGCAGCGATTTGCCATTGTAAATGAAGAATTATGAAATTTGCTCTTCTAATTACCATTACTTTTAAATATACGTGAGTTCCCCGTGTTTTCTTAGAGGAGAATATGAGCTTGGATTCAACAATTGTCTTTTACGTCAAGGGGATGGGTTGTTTTTAACCTGAAACTTTTGGAAATATTTCGTCGAGATTCTCGTAATATCAAATCAAAAACGATGTTTCACGGCTAAAATAAGAATCTTTATTGAATTTCCCTTCTTCTGGTGCTTTTTGTACGACCGTTCTTCCTAATACAATTCGGCGAAAGCCTGCAATCCATAAAAGTGAATTTTACGTACATTTCTTACGAAAAAGCGTCTTCTAGTCTGTGGACCATTAGGTAAATAAAAAGTAGCCGATTGTGCAGGGAATACACTTTGAGAGTGGTGCAACTTCTCGAGCTTTAAGTGACATACACACACAAGCAAACAAACTTTCTGTTCATTTATAAGAACCGAAATTTAGCCGAATATTTACAGCCAATATATCGAAGTGACACACTGCACTCGGAAGAAGCAAAAAGGGCCCTGACTTTGGAAGATTCTCAATATTCTATCTCCTTTCTATTTATCATTCATCCATAATGGACTGTATTAAGAACTGTGATTGATACGCTCTCAACATGTGTGTATTCTAAAATGACTTTTTACTCATAGCAGTGTTCTATGCACCACATTTTACATAATATTCACCGTTCTGTAAATATTTATACTTATGTATAAATGTATATATTTATATTTAATTATCCGATGTCAGTAACTCCTAAATGAAATATATAGAAGTAATTTTTAAGATTAATTTCACGTACATTCTGAGAAGGTAAAAATACGAAATTTGGGGATTCATAAAGGGCACAGATATTTTCTACCGAAAACATCCAAGACTCTAGGACACTGGAAGATGTAAATATTCTTAACATAGAACAAATCTTCATACAAAAATTATCCTGCAAACTAATTGAAATTTAACGGTTAAAAGCAAGAGAATCAGGATTTTCGAAGAGAAAAGATTTATAAATAACGGAAGATGGCCAAAGCAAGATAAATAGAATAAACCCAAATTGATTGATGGATCCCTTCGACGTGCAGTAGATGAAAATCTTATTTTTATGAGAGGCCGGAAAAGAGGTAGTTCTATGGATACTTCCGATTTCAAAATGATAATAATTTGTACATGGCAAAGAAGATACTGGTAAGAAATACTGCCATGTAAAATATTAATGCTTAATTTATTAACAATTTCTTAAAAACTTGCGATAAGTTTAGACTAGGACATGAGGAACAATTTCTAGTAAAGGATCGGATATACCAGAGAATATAAATAAGGGCGAGGGAAATTTGCCAATCAAGGCCAAGCGTAAATGATGCAATAAAGAAAAGTTAGCATGTATAGCTCAGTCCGTTCATCGTTTATAGCAGCCCTGTGCATTGTTGAGTTGTTTATGTAGCAACAAAAGACTAGTTAGGAAAGGGCAGTAAAAGCTAAGGAAAGTGAACGAAGAGCGAACATTAAGGCGAACAACCCTAAGATAAAAATATCGTTTATCTTAATCCCCTCTATATCACTCCATTGCCGAAAGGAGAATTGGACATTTAGTTTTCTCAGCTATCACCTCGCATTGATCGTCCAGTCGTTAGTAAACTTGCATACCGAAAAGCTAAATACTTAGCAACACAATATTAACTAAAAAAATTAATTTAAATTCAATTACACGGATTATTTAATGATAATAATTATAACTTTTTAATGGAAACAGAAAGACCTAAATTATACCCATTTTAACGAATATCATTACGGACGAACACACGACCATCTTATAACCATAAAAGTTATATTAGCCCGGACTGGGAGTTTTGGCAGTGATACGAAACGACAAATTGATGTTTAGGTAATTAAATGAGAAATACCTACAATTTTTAAATGGACACTGCTAATTTAATCCATAAACCTACGCATAAGTAAAAGCAAGGTTCACTCAAGATAATTTGAGAAGCCAAACTATCGAAAGTGTTTCTTTTCATCCTTGGTCGAGTATATTGTGATGAATCGATTATCGCACGTGTACTCCAACCAATGCTTCCGAAAGATGAATGAGCGATCCTCATCGGGAGCATTTCGAGACGGTCTCTGGAAAATGCAAGCAGGAACTATGAAGCAACTATCGATGGTAAGTCTGCATTCCATCCGGAGTTAATGATCGAAAGGAATATAATTTTCTACGAAGATTGCGATCGCAAGTAGGGCTTTGTCATTCGTAGCAGAACGTCGCGGCATTAAATGCCAAGTGGAATCTGACATGCTGCCCGCGTTTCGCTCTCGATTGCAGAACCTAGATTATCTTTGACCTGTTTAACTATTCGTTCCTAGATGGTTTACGAACTAGATACTTCAGAAGGCAGGTATCCGAGAGTTTACGGGCGGTTCCAGTGGTTTATCTAGACTTATAAACTTTCCGATGAAGATGGACTGATAGCCATGTCTACAACTCCTCTATTTTGATAATAAAAAACATTCCGTCTTGGCTTCGGAGAAATTTTGCGAAGCGAATCGAAGAAATAAAGCCGATGAGCTACAGGAAGATTTTCTACGCCGAACGGAGAACTTGCGGTAACATAATCGAAAGCCCCTTGAGTTGGTCCGAATTTTTCTCAGCTTAAGAAATAATGTCACATTGGTATGGCGTATTAAAATATCTTCTGCCGGAAAATGAGGAATAACATTAAATATTATTGGTGTAATTTCACTTTCTATATTACGATATTCAGCCTGAATGACTGGACAATCTCGGATTGACTCTCCAGATAAGTAAAATATTACATTATAAAATATGTTCCTTACCATATTTGAACTATCATCCTTTAACGAGAAATGTTTTCTTTATTATCCACCAATGAGAATATATTTCTTTACTGTCATCCTATAAAGAGAAATACTTTCTTCGACGACCTTAAATTTCCAAAAATTCTTCTCATTCCATTTCTAATGTCTCAAGTCTCACTTAAAATACAGCTTTATTCAACCGTTAAAATTTGCTCACGCCACACCTCTGGAATAATTCCAAGAATTTCGGATAATTTGAAAGAGAGTGCTAAATAATATCACAGAAATGTGTATTAATTATAATGTAAGTCCATTTATTAGGTATCGGAAATCATTTTTACTGAATTTAGATTAACTTTAGAAATTCAAATAAATAATAATAGCGAATAATCAACTCACAAAATTATGATCGAAATAATAAAATAAGAATAAAGGCCGCTTTGAGCTAAATAAAGATTCACTGATTTTGACGCCGGGCATTATCTAAAATTAAACAATTGCATCGCCATATTTTGTTTATTCCGTTAACAATCCGAAACATTTTTTGGGTTTAGAAAAAAGGGTTTGGGCTTTAGAATAAAAAGAAAAATAAAAGCAACAACTCAAATGGACCGCATGGATATTTTCTTCTTCATCTAGAATGAAATGATATTCCCTCCCTTGAATTGTTTATAAAGCGGTATTTTTAAAACGCACCATATCAGAGCACAAAGACGCACTCCGTCGGTCGGGAAACAAGCCGTAACTACACCAAAAGTAATGATAAAGTTGTTAAAACTCCGAAAGTTGTAGCAAAAAAGGGAAACAAAATATTTAAATACTATAAAATTAGAATTAAAACTCACAAAGTTTTGTTCGCTGTCAAACATGACACCTATTTCATCATCGAGATCATCAATCAGCGTGCCTGATATTAAAGTAACTTCAAGAAAAATAATGCGCACATTCCGACTTGTTGACATTGCAGGTCAATAATAAATATTACGTCAAAAGCACCTCCTGGGCCAAATTTTAGTTGTTCGGGCAGCTTTCACTTTCTAAAATATCTTATGATTCGCGAAGCTGACTCCCCGCGACCTTCTGCTATAGATTATGTAAGTCATAAACTTACCTCAAAACCAACTTCGTTAATTCCTAGACGGCCGAGAGAACGACATTGAGATTTTCACGCACACAAACCAAGAAAGGTTCAGTTCACAACACTCTCCCCAAACGTTTTGAAACGCCTTCTGCCACCTGTAGAAATACTACTGTTCGCCCCGATGCAGTTAGGAACCTCATACCCGTAAACAGTTGAGCACAGCCAAGCGCCTACGCTTGCGCCAACAAGTTATTGGGAAGCAAGCAACAAGAATTCGTGTACTGAGAGTTCCCGGAGTTTTTCTTGTACATTAAATCCTTAAAATTTCCTAGAAATGTCTCTTACGATCTAGAGGATATATCTGCAAAGGCAAAAATTCTAACTTAGTACTGAGGTACACTTATAAATATATCTTCAATTCACCCTAGAAATTCAAATTTATTTATTAATTTTCTACAATTGTGTAAAAAATTCTAGGAAGTCTATCAGATTAAATTGATTTGGAAAGCTTATATAATATTGTGCATTTCTATATATCTTTTGACACGTATTTCATTGATGAAGATTTTGTTTCCCTACCACTTCCACCTGAAGAAGCTGACGACAAGTTCAGCGAAACGTCGTGTTTTTCGTGTTTTCATAACCAACGCTGCGAATACCGCAAAGTGTGTTTTTATCAATAAATTTTAATATTTAGAAACAGAGAAAGTATTTTGTTTTCTTTCTATTTACCTTCTTTATCTTTTATTATTTTTACAACAAACTCGATTATGTTTTTTCCTGTAGATGCTAGGTAAAATATTATTACTCCACCTTAATGATAGAGTTCAATCCTATAGTAAGTTATCTCTTCAGGGAGAGATTAAAATGTACAATATTTCAATTTTTACCTGCTTTTACGAGGTATTCGAGCAAATAAATAATTAATTTTTCACTAAGATAGTTTCCCAAACTTTTAGGAGCACAATAAATTTCAAAGAACACCTAAATACTTCAAAAGACATCATGAACGTTCATCTACACACTATGAAATTACCTCAAACTATTTGACCAAAGAGTCCATTTCCTTGAACTAAATCTTGCAAAAGCTAACTGACTGTTCCAATCATATGCAGGAAAGGATTTTCTATTTGGTCAACTTAAACTGCAGCATTCTGGAGGTATAAGAAATAACAACCAAAGGTTTAAATTTATTTTGAAAACATTATCTTTCTTATGAATGCCATTTCTAAATTAACATAACATTAACTATTACACATTTACCCTTTCCTACCAAGTTGCAAAAATGCTGCATTAAATTCAGTATGGAAATGAGATTCACTTATTTTTCCAAAAAGACACAATGAAAGGGTTTCAAGGATATTATTCATATTGAGGACAATGGCGTGGTATTCAAAGCAAATTTTAATTGCATGGTAAAATACTAATTCCTGGAAATCCGTGAATGGGAAATTCAATATATTTTAATGATTCATATGGAGAACAAATAAATAAAGATATTCTTACTTTAACACTAAGGACTTGAAATACTAAGTTAACTAGTTGATTAAAAATTGATTTAAAATAATTTACCTGTAAACAATAATGTTGCTTTTCTCAACTATTGCCAGAAATGGGTTGGGTTGAAAATTAAAAATCAACATTTTGTGAATCCAGCCCTGAAGCTCTCCTTTGGCTAGCAAAGAAATTTTTATTAGGAAGAACTAAAAACTTGCAATAGAAGAAAACTTAGATTTCATGGAAGAATTCTACATTTTTTTCTTAACCATGAACTAATTCAGTATTTACAGATGCAAAATTAGCAGCATTTTATTGAAAACATCTCCTTTTGAAAGTAATCCACTTAATTTAATGCAAAGACTTCTAGCAAATTTTAATGAAAAAGCTATTTGAGGGAACAGCATTTCAGAAGGAAAAAGTAAAATAGCAAGAGTCAGAAGAGAAGTTTTGACAATAACATAATCAGTTTTGAACTTAAAGTTCCTCTTCACATGAAAAGGACAACAGAAGCAACACACAAACAAATAGATATATATACACGCATATCAGAAGAAGATATAGAGTAAAAAGATCAAGAAATAGAATTATAATGCATCTAGCTATTACCCTTTAAATGCCAGATTTAAAACCTCTGAAGCGGGATCTATTAATTTATTTCAACTTTATTTTTTAGATGATCAAATTTAGCATCATTACATCAAAACATTAACCAAATAGAGCTTCTTCCTTGCCTGTACTGGCATGCTAGACACGTTTAGATAAATACCAAATGACCATTTGGGTTTTCACAACCTTTCATTAGTAATGCAAGGGTTCTGTAGACAACTTGAAATAAAAAATGAGTTATAATGTGATATCTAGTTGCTACCCAGAAATTATCTAATTGCTACCCAGAATCCAAGAATTCTTGTTTACTATTAAGAATCTGAATGAAAATAAATCATTGACAGCCAAAGAATCAGTGTTTTCAAGAACTTTTATGGATGCATTTAAAATTTGAACTTATCGAAAATCAATAAATCTAAATTCTACATATCTTTAACGGAAAAAATATTTTATTATAATTTAGAAATATAAATTACCCTAAAGAGATTTACCCACTCCAAGATGAGTCTGAGGTTGTTAATTATGCATTCAAATTCTGTGATCCCCAAAAGAAATCAAAAGTAATTCATGTATAATGTTTATCCATAACTAAATTGAGAATATTAAGGATATATGAAGTAAATCATCATTTTTTAAGTCCATCACTGCAGAACTGGAGCATATCAACGGTAAAAGGGTATCTTTTTCAGACTATATGAGTTGAAGACAAAAAGGATTAAGGTCTTTCAATTAGCAACCCTATGAGGAGTAGGTTCAAGATTTACTGGCACCAGTTCATCATTCGTATGCTCTCTCAAATCATCCATTGTGCTTCTGTGAGTCCTCGGGACTCTTCCCTTAACAAAATAGCCCATATCATGGATTAGATTCTCTTATTCAAATGCATCTCTTCAATGCACTGGAAAGATATCCATAGCAATTTAAGGCTAGAATAAGAATGCTTTCTAATCAAAACAAATCATATTCACCAAATTTGAATACAATTCCTACTTGGCTACCTCAAGACCCAACAAATGACAGCCTCATAAAAAAGCACAGCATTAAAAAGAAAACAAAAATCATTAACATCCAGATAGCATTTAATTGACCATTCTTTCTCATTTAAACTCTTCATTTACAATTTCAACAATAAGAATACTGTGACATTGATGATATCCGACACAAACAATTAACAAAATAGCATCTTCTGATTGGTATAATATATGCTTTACAGAGGTACACAAACAAAACATTGCAGTAATTGATTTTTTTATTCATTTAACCACCTGAAGGGTTGTCAAATTTATAAAATTAGGTCTTTTGACATTTTAGCACAATTGCAATTCAAACGGTGACATCAATCCTAAACTGTAATGTAATTTTACCCACTCGCTCACTTAAAAAATAAGCACATCTTTTAATTTACAACTATTATAACATATAGAGTTATAATGCCCCAGTTTTGTTTAACATTCTCATTAATAATCTTGGTCATAATAAAAAGATAAAACATAATACCAACAGCCACAGTAACATTAGTTCCAAGAGGAGTTGACTTAAGGTACCTTTATTCATCCAATTCCTTCCTTTAAAATAACCACTACACGTTATAAAATTTGCTAATATCAACTAATCAACATTCATAATAGCTAAACATCACTAATAAATAACCAAATAATTGCAAATATATTTACTACTGGTACTAATTTCTTGGGCAATGAAAGGAGGCTATGATGAGAATAAAATATAAGATGTCAATCTAATTGCAGTGCCAAGTGAGTAATTACAGATAAATCCAATGTAGATCCCAAAACAATATGTTTAGGAAAGTGCAACCATACTTTCACACAGACTGCTTCACTTACATATTAAATGGAATAGAGATACAAATCGTGCTGAAAATTGACTGTTCAATAAAGAAAGTTGAGGAAGCAGATCAGAGTTGGATAAAATCCAGCACAAGCTGAAGGCAGCCTCTACATTTCAAGGGGTGGAAAATATCATGAACATAAGGCAAAAGATTGCTTAATAACAAAGGCATGATTGGTTTTCAAATGGGATGAGTTCATGAAAAAAGGAAATTCACAGAGAATTTAATTCACTTTCAACAAGAATGCATAGAATCAAAATGTTGAATCACTCGGTTGCAAGCACAATTTCAAGTGCCTGGATGTGGAAAAATCAAAGAAAATATCTTTGAAGTTCAACAATAAATATAAACAGAGTCAACTTTCATCTCTAGATCTAGCTAAAACCATGTGACTTGACCAATCAAATGCACTCAAAAGCAGACTTTTTGATCAATTTATCAGTTTATGGTTAAAATCAATAATTTTAACGTGAGGAGTGGGCACCCTTCAAGTTAACACATTAACGAAAATAAGGTGAAAGTAATAAATTATTTAATAAAGTTAAAATTAAGGGTTAAATTATATTACTGCAGAGGAAATTACAAGTACAATTGGTTTTCAATAAAATTGGCAGAAATGAGGTAAAGTATAATATATTTATGGCATCCTAACATTTAGATTTATAGCAAAAATATTCATATATAAATACTATATATGTATATATAAATTTATTTTTTATTTATATACATACAAGAAATACCCCTGAAACTTTGTTAAGGTCCAAAGTATATTAACAAGACCATTAGAACAGCAAGTACTAATACCTTCTCAACATCTTAATAGTGACATCGCACATGAGATAGTTACGAGCATAACTATCAAGAAGTTAAAGACCTTTTTACATATATTTCTAAATGACCACCATTCTTTAAGTCATTTTCATGGATGACTTTTTTATCCGAATACATGTAACTGCAACCATAAAACAATGCTCATGTGATTGAAAAGGAAAGATTAACGTTTAATAAACAAGAAACAAGCTTGAATTAAAGAAAATGAAAATTATTTAGTATTTAAAAATCTGCATAAGATATAGCTCAAATTGTAGATTAACATAGAAGATTGGCAAACTGTGATCTCAATTCAAAGATTGAGCAAATTACACATAATAATAATAAAATAAAAATGCCATTACTGTTCTGTATTAATAAAAGAAACTCAGGCTGAGAAGAATGTTTTAGGATTACAAGAAGAAAAATTTACTGTTAAATAAAAACTACGTCTGCAAACAGGACTCTACATTTGAGAGAAAATGTAGTTTGTTAAACACCATATTCAAGTTTTAGAAATAACAAAAACAGAAAATAAAGTAAAAAAGGAAAATCTCAACCTGCAAATCAAATTCTAAAATCATGAAAGCATCCAAGTAGCATATAAGATCATTTTTACCTATTAAAATCAAGAAGTCTAGGATTGAACCTCCTGTTAATGACTGAACTCTATTCTGAAATGTGATCAAATGAATTTGCAATTCCAGAAACTATACATTTGTTAAAATATTATAACATAATTTCCCAAAAATATCAATAAGAGAACTATCAATAAATAATGATTAAGAGAGGAGGAGGATACTATAAGAATAAAACTGTAATAAGAAACTTCTTTACTACAATAAGCCTAACGTTTTTCGTTGAAGGAGCCCTTACTATCATTCTTCTTACATAATTAAGAACAGAATTATCCCACCTTCTGCAAGATATGTTGATTCTAAAATGAAAACCTGTTTACTTCTGAGATTCATGAACAATTTAACTCCAAGACTGAAGGTGATCCAAAAGGATAAATAATTTTTAAATGGATACCTAAAAAGGACCTTCACTGATCTTCCAATTTATAGTGATTACATTACGTCGTACATGATATTAGATTTTAATGCACTTATTACAGAGCCACAGAATACTAAGACTTCACAAAGTTAAGAAATATCAGACCAAAATGAAATGCTTCTGAGCAGAACAACATATCACAGATCCTAATAATGATTAGGGATTTTCAGTGAAAGAAAATTCATGTTCTGGAGTGAGCATTAGTTCAACAGTGGCTAAACCTTTCATGTCTTCAGCAGTCTACCTGTGATGAGTGCTCTACGTGGTTATAATTTTGAGAAAATTGCAGTTTTCAATGAATCGATGGACAAGCAAAACAAACATACCCTCAAAAGAGAATCATAGAGATCTTGATTCATGTAAGACAGTTTCCAGCCTCCTGACACTTCAAAAGGCATTCATGCTCAGAATGCTTTCATGTATCCTAAGTTTTAATTCATACTTATCCAAATATGTTAGCAAGCCAGCCAATATTGTATCAAATTGATGGAACTAAACATACAGAGAGAGCACAAAACGTATGAATCACTTTATGAATAGAATCCAAACTGCACCCTATTTTTACCTTCTCCAAATATCAACTGAAATGAGCTCAAAGTTACCAAAAAAAGGACATTTATCCAAAATAAAAATTTTATACTAAATTATCAGTAAAATAAATAGCTCCCAAAGAGATCCTTCAGATACAGAAGAACATCAATACAAAAATAACGAATTACATATATATAGTCATAAATATGACAACTTTACCAGCATCAACCCTCATTTACTTGTTTGGGCAAAAGTTGACGTTCCTTAGTTAACCATTCAGTTACCACCATTGGCCTTTATACAAAGAACAGTGCTGCCTTCCTACGTGATCACAGGTACGAGGCACAACTGCGCAAAATTACATGTCTTCTGGCAAGATATCAGGAATCAAGTACTTGCACAACTCTTCTTCACTGTTAACAAACATAACTTTACTTGATGTGTTCTCATCCAGCCTGTAATAGAGTAAATTAATTAAACTTCAATCCAAATTGGATGCAATGTATAAATTAGTATGTATGTATAGATTTATTGAAAGCTTACAAATGATTCCATGAAAATTCCATAAAAATGTCAATGATACATTTGTTTACTGAGGTTAAGTATGGAACACTATTTTAAATCTCTTTGAAAACCATAAGGTGTCCATAAATCCCATTATTCAATGAACAGCGAAACAATGAATATATAAAATGATCAACTACAATACGAGAATGATATTATATTATTCAAGGCACTATCAATAGCACTACAGAAGCAATACTCTTATATCAATTTAAACACTGTGAATGAAGCCCAACATTACCATCCTCTGATAACTGCCCAGCAGCCAGAGAAAAGTGCAGGAGCATTCAGAATCAAACAGACACCAAGACGTTCAGGATAATGGCGACTTAAAAGCCAAATGAGGTTTTTGATCATCTGATAATCCATACAGCTCAATCCAAAATCTCTCAAATCAAAAACTATACAAAGATTGTCAACTACCTCCTCAAAACATTTTTTACAAGCTTCTTCCTAGAATAAAATAGGTTTTCCTTTTAGAATAGAGGAACAATTAATTGATTACTGCTTTACTGCAGCAAGATAAATCATCCACTCACCAAACAATACACTATGAACTTTGTTATTTCATCAATATCTCTGTCATTCACGTCATGATTTTTTGCTGGTATGTAAATCACAGGACGGCCAACCATATCTCGATGCCGCAAAACTCGCGCTTTCTTGTTCTCTAAATGCATTTTCACTATCGGATTATTCTCAGTTAATGACTGAACGCCATATTCTATCTTCCATTTGTTTGTTTTTAAAATTGCCTGAAGTAAAACAATTTCAATGAGACAAACTTTCTTCCCAGATGGTACTTCTTAACGAGCGTAAACAGTACCTGAAAAGCAGCATCGACTGTTTTGAAGGCTCTGAGGTATCTCCTAAGAGAAAAGTCGTTATGATACTGAAGTGGATCTGCATCTGCTATAAGTTTCATTCGACTTTTGAGTTCTTTGAGGTCTTCTTCAGATACAGGCTTGGCGGAAGGGGCGGACATGTTTAAATCGCAATGTGACCCTAGAAAGGAATAAAACCTTATTATCACTCAACATCCGAATAAATTAATTATTGGCTTCTATCGTAGAATTGGCACGTTTGTCACTTATATTGATGATTTTATAGATATAAAAAGAATCACGCCGTTATCACGGCATTAAGTGAAACGAAAATGCTTTACTGGCTTTTCAAAGCTTTCGCAAGGATCGCAGTATCATTCATTTCTCTGAATAATCAAATCGACTTATAAGTAACTATTTCGATAACTAAAAATGCTACGGACTTCAGTACAATTCACTGCAGAGAACCTTAATAACAGCAAGAAAAACCCGATACCTTATCAGGGTCAATGACAAATCTTATCCGATGATATCGACATGCTCCTTATCATACTTCAATTGTCGCGAGCGTCACGAGATACCTAATAGGCGGGTAAATCTGAAAATGACTGAGGAATGCGTGCTGCATTTAGGTCATCAGAATGGAACACGTTTTAGAATTGGTCCTCGCTTTGTTTTTCTCCGAATCAAAACTTATTAGTTATCTAAGAACGGACCTTTTCATCGAATGCGCGGTGCTACTGCTACTCGAGAACTTCTCTTCCATAATATTTTCCTAAATGACTATTTCCCTTTTGCTCGTTGCAGCTTTTCTAGATTTTCCCAGTTTATTTGATCTTTGAGACCTATTTGTAGCTGTATATTTTAAGCAACTTTTTAGGCACATCCTCACTAAATCAAGCGATGAATAGTTCGTTTATTATTAATATACACAACTTTAGCTTGGTCATACCTATCTTAATAACTCTTTTCTTATATCCTTCTGCTGTTACGATACTACCTTAAGGCACGTTCCCTAATTCATATGTGCTCACTAAAATGTTTCATGGCAAAGTTTAAGGCTAAGGCAATCATAATTAAATTTTTTGGTCCACATTCAATTGTTCTTTCTATAAACTATTTATAGGACATACCCAAAGCATGATTCACATCTAGGCTCAGCAAAATGCAGCCAAGGGCCTTAGAATTTATGTTCTAGTTTCTATAAAATCTAGTTTATGATACTTTTGAAGCTTGGCCTTTCCCACATGTTGTCATAATGTATTCGGGTGTAGAACATTTCAATAATTTTCAACACAACTCTTTGATACAGAAATATGCATTGAGAATTGGGAGGGACCTCACCAGTCTAGGGTCTTTCTTTCACTTAGAACCAAACCTGTTCTCCCAAAAACATTGTAACAGGTTCCAGAAATAATAGGTTGCTGTAAATCTTTTCAATTTTTATTTTGACTCAAAACAGTGAAATTTTTGCAGGAACATGTATTACTTTCAGAAAAATAAAATTAGCATAATCGGAATGAAGTAAGAAATTATTAAAATTATCATACAGCTACAATCATAAAAAATATCATAGGAATACTTGGAGAGTTAAATGATACACAGATACATAACTATTAATAATATAATTATGAAGACATTTGGTGGTAACAGGCTGAAAAACCAGCTCACAGCAGCAGATACATGTAAATAACTCTAACTTTGGAAAGGAAAGCCTGAAACAGAAGAAAATGTGATATTCAGGGGTCATTTCCTAATATAGATCATGAAAAATTGATTTGTTGTGTAAATGGGGGGACATCATTCCTTAACTAGATGATTTTTACCATTAGTTTACTTCTTTAAAATGTTTCCCATTATGAGATAAAAATATGGTTTATAATACATCATGGAATCGTCTCAGTAACATATATGCATATTCTAGTTTTCATGGCTATTAACATTTCTGCTCTAGGGGGAGACAGTCTTATGTTTGATTCTGAAGGGAATTGAAAGTATGAAGAGATGAGTATCTGGTGTTAAAAGTTAATACTAAACACAATAACATCATAAATAAATCATCAAGATCTTTTCAAGTCAATCTCATGCATACTAACAGACATATAGAGGGAGCTTCCATGGATGCAACCCCCAACGGCTGCATCCAAATTGATCATCTGAGAGCTCCACTTCTACTTTATCTTCTCTCTTGGTCTTCTGAGGTGTTGTATGACAGTTAAACTTCTTCTGAAAATTTTTCTGATGAAAATAAAATCTGCTATACAATAAAACCTGTCTTAATCAGAAACCTATCTTATCTGGAAAAAAATTTGCTCCTGGTATGTGCGTGACATTAATGGCTGACCCTTTATTAAGCATAAAACTGTCTTATCTTGAAAAAAATCACTATCCCAATGGAATCCACTGAATATAGGTTTCTGCCATCTTTGACTTTTTAAGCATACTTTTATCCATCTATAATATCAGCAGAACGAGATTTATGATTCATTTATGTTCCATTACTTCTTAAAAGACAAGAGTTAAAGTCAAATTTTCTGAGTCAATTTAAGTTTCATGAGAGTTTTAATATTAGGCAAGTGAAAAATTAGTAATTTTCCACATTTGGTAGAAAACCAAGAAAATACTCCATCGTCAAAATTATTCAGATTCTCCAATTCTAAACATAGACGGATTTACATTACTCAAAAGCTATTGATTATAAGTCACACAAGACAGTTAAAAGAGAGCAGTACCTTAAAATATAAACTAGAAGGTATTGATTTCCAACATGACTTGGGATATCCATTTTGCAATTCCTCCTGAATAAAAAACCCGGAAATACATAAATAAAATACAAAATAGATTGTTATCGTTTGCACCTTAACTAATGTGACATACATGCTCATTCATAGAATTCTCATTGATATATGGAATAAATGCTTGTACAACAGTACAAGCATTTATTCCTTAGGATTTCGAATTTTGACTCTTTACCACGAGTTCCACAACATCATTCAAATTGATTTGGTATAATCATCTTCCAGCTGAAAATATGTCACAGTTGAGATATGTTACTCTTCTCTAATATCCATAAAATAATACGTAACAACAGACAAGAGATATCTCCTTAGTAAGTAAATGAAACTAAGTCTTCGATATTGAAACCATGCTTGTATTTACATTATAATATACGTTCATTTGGTACCGGTTTGCCTTTGTACAAAAGACGTTGTTTCTCCGTTACAACATGAGTTTCTTCATAGATAATGTCCTTAAATTTCTTAACATTAATTAATTTTGATATCTTGACGGTAACTTCTCTGTTATGAGAACCTAGTACACGCACTTTCACATATATTCTTAATAATTCTATACTAGGTGCTTGAAAGCATACTTCGCATACCTGCCGGACGCGGAAAATGCACTCAAACAAACCGGTTGCCCCAGTAATGCAACTTTATGTGACAAATAACAGTCG
The DNA here is from genome assembly GCA_036926295.1 of Pachydiplax longipennis. NCBI lineage: Eukaryota > Metazoa > Arthropoda > Insecta > Odonata > Libellulidae > Pachydiplax > Pachydiplax longipennis. Next base: position 934,929 of record JAVFKF010000082.1, on the reverse strand, counting down.
AAATCGTAATGATTTGTCAGGGACGTGCAACTCTTCTTTTCTTTCATCTAGTCGTTACTCATGGACATTTCAGAAGGCGGAGATGGCAGCACTAGAGCGTTTTGTTATCGCAGGGAGGTGCAACTTCTATCCCTTGCCATTGTAGCACAGTCATCCACGGACACTCTGCTAGGTGGTGCTAATGGCGCTCTCCCGCCGTCACTATTCCCTCAAATAGGCACTTTAAGTTAAAATGTCTTTATTGAAAATAAATTAATATGAAACTTAATATTCGCGTGTTACTTATTCCCTACAAAAAGAAAAAAAAATGATTCTGAAATGTCCTTGGACAATGACAAGATAAAAGAAATGACTGTGATGCACGCCCTTGAATGCAACTTTATGTGACAAATAACAGTCGAAATCGTTAACATTTGTTTGCATGGTTTATATTCGTTGTGAGAATGAGCCATGCGGAAAATCGGCATCAATATATTGAGAAACCAGTTTTCACAGCTTCTGTTTACACGTTTTATTTCACTGCATTCCTTAAAATATGTTGTCACCGTGTGACGCCTACAGTTCTGTCATCGTAAAGTGTTGAATATATAATGTGTGTGTATATATATTGGTCATAATTGAAAATGTTATTATAAACATCCTTTAAATCAATCAAATAATGGCGAGTGAAAATTGTTGATAATAATCTCTATAATTCACGCATCAGTAATTCCACTTACTCGGCCTTTAAGTGAACCCATTTCTGTAAGTTTTCTTTTAATCCCGTATGATTTATTATTTAAGTATTATATAAAATCGTGAGAACTTTTTATTTATTTTTTCGCCAGAAATCCAACTACTCGAAAGGTCGATGAAACATGTTGCTTAAGATTTGCTCTCACTCATTTTTTGCATCAATATACTACCCATTCTTGAGATTTCAAGAATTACGCATAAAATATAGTTTAACTTAAAATAATTTAATTGTTCACAGAATTCTTCTTCTATAAATTCAAATCTAGTGTAATACGAAATCCTTGATTGCTTCTCAATTTAAACCACTTTGGATATAATCGAAAATGATGGCAAAATACTCTCATCATTCTGATGCAAAGGACATTTAGGAAATAATTCTCAAAATTCTTCAAATGCTAAATTATGAGTTTAAGATTCAAGTAATTATCAAGAAAAATGTTACTGGATTGAGCTTCCACTAATTAAAATCTGAATAAAGTTAAAAATATTTTTAGTTTGTGAGAGAAGATAGAAGACCAAAAGATAGAATTAACATAGCTGATAACCAAAAACAGCTTTTTTACTTGCAACAAAAAAGGTTTTTAAGGGATGGAGAGACTAAATGAAGAACTTCAACATTTTTGCATTAAACAGTGGAAAGCCCAAGTGCATTCAACAACTCAACTTCTCTACTTCATTACGAAGGAGGAAAATGTTCTGTATTAATACATAGTAAATGAAATTGAAACAAAGATACTTAATACTCAATTTATAAAAAAGATAAAATAATACAATAAATACATATAAACAATCACAATCTTAGTAAAAGTGTTTGACACTTTTTCAAATGTGACATATTGGTCACTTTTTGCTATAGATCCATTTATTGAACAAATGGAATTGATAAGGTCCATCAAACACACTCAGGGGTGACTCTCTCAAACAATGTCACCTCAAGAGCATTTCTAATGTTATCAAGTAATTTTCAAACCAACAGCTACTTTTCTCATGATTTCATAAATATGAGTGATACTAATTAGTAACTGAACTGCCGATGGATTTCATAAGGCGATAGCAATCATCCAAACGCTTGCGATCTCCAATACGCTCAAGTGTTTTTGCAGCTTCGGCTAGCATTCCAATTCTTTCTCCAGGAGAAGAGAGCAGAGGCGTAGGGAGATGTCGACATGCTATGTACAGAGCTGTAGCATGCTCCCTTTCTCCTCCGCCCAACTGATGGGATTTGTCTGCAAAACACACACAAATTAATCCACTTTATGCTAAGTACTTGAGTAAGAGCAAAAGTAAGTAGCAAACTAGAGCACTTACCTTTCCCACAGATGACTGAGGACCTGTTGTGCCGATGTCTGAGGCTTCGATCAAGTAAATTTTGTGTTCTTGCTGGTGAGGCTCCAGCCATCAATCTAGCAGTGGCTTCAAACAGGAATACTCTCGGTAGAGCAGACTGCAAATAAAATAACATTCTGATTTAGAGTAGAAGTTGAGCTCATTAGGAAACATTTTCCAGCTAACTGATGATTTCTTTAATGAAAGGAACTTAGTATAACTTACGTGACTTGTTAATATTATGTAGAAAATGTAATAAAAGCTTTAAAAAATGTATTTTATTGTAATCAAAATAACATGTATGGTGAAGTAGCATTTTTAGCGACAGTTGAAGATATAATGAATACGTATTCCCTTCTTGGTGCAAGCATCTTGGTTTGAAGTCGTTTTTATGGTCATTTTTGAGAAGGTGGGTGACAAAGCACGAGAAGGGGGCTGCCCTCTCTTCAGGTGTTAATCCCTTTGGTGTTCAACCACCCTTACCTGAAGACATCTTCTGGTTATTGTTATATATATATTATTAACCGGAAGATGTCTTCAGGTAAGGGCGGCTGAACACCAAAGAGATTACCACCTGAAGAGAGGGCAGCCCCCCTTCAATTCGACAATTAATTGCAATAGTACACCATTCTCTTACTACTGCCGATGCAATTCCACATTTGCTCAAGACTACTATTCACATTATAAATGAATAGATCTGGATACTATTACCTATTAGACATTCTTAGAGACTACTATTTCTAAACTATTATCAAAAAGAGAATTTAATGCACAGAAAACTATATAAAATCACATTATCTCTAAACCTAACAATGAAGAAAACATGAATTGACAAATGATTAACAAGCTGAAAACCTTTCTAGGTTGGCTTAAAACTAACTTGAGTTTTAAGAAATTCAATTCCAGCAAAAGATTCTGGCTAAAATATCAAAGAACAAAAAATCCTACCGGAATGAACTGGGTGATCCTTCTCAATGATGACAGATCTTGCTGGAATCCAGTGAGGACTGAAGCAGGAACAGGTGTGAGGGAAAGCACAGAACCACTTTCAGATTCAACTCCCTCCTCTTCCCACAGCGTTGTTCTAGTTTCCAAAAGCCAATCACAGACAAGAAGTTGTGCCAACTGCAGAGAAATTAATTCATGACAAAACAAACTTTTCATCTAATAAAAATCCATTTACATTGATGATACATTAATTCTCTCATACTTATTACTTTAAGAACATGAATAATCCCTAAAAGAAAAGATCCCACTAGCTGCATATCATTAACTCTGCTTGGTCTCCAAGAAATCAAACCTTTCCTTTGCATTTCAAAGACATATCATTCCATTTGATGGCCGGTTAATGGAAAACCAGATCGGAAGGTGAAATTTGCTACAGCCCCCAAAACACTATTGTAAAATGATAGATTATTTAGCAACATTCCATAAGAAAATTATTTAATGGAAAACTGAAATAGTCTGTGACCCACAAAAGATCAAATGAAGCCCAGTGGAAGCAAGAGCTTAAGGTTCTAGAGTAATTAAATATCTTGACAATGGAAATTGCTATAATCTGGGTATTCACTAATTTGTTATCTTTCTGTCCGAGCATAAATAAAGTAATAGTGCTTATACTTTCCCAGTATTTCAAAATATACGCTGCATTCCTACAGAGATTATACACAAAATATTGTGATCTATGACAGTGATATGGGGCAAGCAAATGCAGTGAGGGACACAGAGGACAAAAAAGGTTCATACTGAGGCAACCTTGCAACTCATTCCATTGCTTGTCATGTAGAATCCTAATCCCATGGTGATTTTCATCTATGATATCTAAACATGACAATCAGGAGAGAAGACCCATTCCATTAGAGAATTTTAGTCCATTTGTGAATTCTTCCTCATCACTTGGGCTCATAATTGCTACTAGAAATCTGACATGAAGGTTGAACTTTTAACCATCCAAATTGTATTATTCTAGCGAGAACCTCACCATTGATATATTGCTTACAATATATTGCACTTTGCTTGTTCCATTGGTGCAAGTGGTGCCTTACAAGACACTGTTATAGGTGGGTTTTATGAGCTCAAGCATTTAACAGTATTCATACAGTATTTACTCGAAAATAAGATGCACCCTTTTCGGTCCTCTTTCGACTCAAAAATCAGGGTGTGCAAAAAAACAACACTACGGAGATTAAAATATGAAATGTATACTCACAGGAATTGCTGAGGTATTGTAGCTTGGTCTAGCCATTGGGTTTGCACAGCAGATGCATTGCAGCATCATGTTCATCTGCAATGCAACTACAATGCACCCCACGAGCCAGCTCTATACCCATTCAAGGACTACCACAAAATGATTCATATATGAAAATATCAGTTCAAAAGAAAAAAAAATCAAAAAGTCTTACCAAAGCCATTCCACTATTTGCTTGCTTGCAACTTGCATAAGTGACTGCATCATCAAGCAACTGGCCGGCAGAATTGCAGAGGCGGAGAACTGCTCGACTTGAAGTTCCTCGACATGGCCTCGAAAGGAGAGCCCTGTGAGCTCTGAAAGCCAAAAGCAGTGCCCTTGGCAGTGGATCGTTCAACTTCTCCAGTGATTCAGGAAGCAATTCAATCCTGGCATAAAGTCGTTCTGCCAGCTCTCCTTCCTCTCCTAACAGCCAATAAGCAGCAACTGAGACTATGCTGGCCCACCAATGAGCTATCTCATCAGCACCTTCAGAGAAAATATGGATGAGCAGGATGAAAAAGCAGCAATTATGAACTAAAAAATGAATTAAAGTGGTGAAAGATGGATAAATATCACTATTGGGGTCAGATTACAGAATAGAAAAATTGGACAAAGTCTACGGAAGTGTTTCCTAAACTTTTTCTCCAATCACTTCATGAATTATACAGGATGTCCCAATAAGAATGCATAATTTACATTACACAAATTAGTTGAAAAAGCAAATCTATTTTATTTTAAACACATCAGTACACACAGCAGTTACATGTGGAAGACAACATGGTGGACAAATGTCCACCAGAACATTGGCGACAAACTCTTATTCTTAGGGTTAGATGTAAGAAGAAACTATACAGTCTCAATCTCACCCAAATAAAGACGTTTTATTATTATTATTCTTTTTATAAAACTTTTATTTCTACATTCTTATTAGGACAGCCTTAAAAATAATAAAAAGGTAACAAGGCACCAATGTTATTTGGCAAGGTTAACATATATTAATACAAAAAATATCCAGATAAATATAAAAAACACAATAAACAGAAAGTGAGGAGAGAGACATAGGAAAAACTTGGCTTCGCATTAAGCTAAGGAATCTTGGTATCACTTAAGGATTAAATCAATGTTTTCATAATTATTCCTTAAAAATTTGATTGTAAGAAGCAGCAATATCATTGCAGTATAAATTGCAACTGTTGATGCACTGGATTCCAAGCAAGTTTACAATCTTGTCTTAGTTTTCTACACAGTGTGAGTGATCAATTCAGTCACAATCATACCCATTATATCATAAATATTATTGACTTATTAGTGATTAAAAAATTTCTACCAAAGGAAAAATTAATTCAGTGTGATCAGATCAATATGGGAATATATTTTAATGAAATTTAAATTACGGTAAAACCTGTTGCTTCATTATAGTGATAAATGACCAAAATTAGGTAATTATGGCAATTTCTTTGAGCAAAAAGCAGACAAATTCAAAAATATTATGTTAAGTAACAGAATTACACAACCCAGTTATAACACCATCCCACTTAATAAGCAGGTATTGCTTGGTCCCCTGAAAACCAGGTTTTACTTTAATTTGTTTGGAATGGTATCAAACGATGTTAATACTGTTGGTAAAAAAAGATCCCAGTAAAACAAAAGTATTAAAGGAAAAATGATTGAAAAGTGGAGCTTACAGTTTGCAGGACCAAATGATAGTGTCATATCAGTAGAAGATTCGGAAGCCAAAGCATTCTCCATAAGCAATCTTGTATATGTGAGCACATCAGCTGTCTGTGTTCTTCTGAGAGGTTCATCATCACAAGCATCAGTAATCCTTCCACCAGGGGCTACCAGAGTCTGCAAAGCTTTGCCCAGCAAATGCTCTCGGTACATCTATTGATAAGGAAAAACACTTCGCATTTAATAACCTATCAAAGATACTCAACTTCCTTTCTAACTTGCACCATATCATTTCTTAGAAATCCCTTACATGAATAGTAAGTAATTTATTATGGAAAGGAGAATAATTCTCAGATAAAATACTAAAAATTATTATTTACTAGTTGTCCCATGTAAAAATTTCACAGACAAACACATAATTAATTTCCCCACCCAAATACATTTCAATAAACACTAAAAATAATCACTACAAATGAATACGCTAAAACTCAAACATCCCTAAAAATAGCACCTTCATATTCCGTATCTTTGTCTGTTTGATATATACCTCATTTCCATCAATATCTACGCATCCAGTAACATAATTCTGCAGAAATATTGAATCTAGCTGTTTCTAATGCCTTGCCACTTGAATCTAAACAAAATCCCTAATATGTTAGAGAGTGTGAGAATATAAATGTTACAGAATGTTTTAAAAATTTCCTTTAGCAATACAGTCAGGAATAGTACGCGTCATTTTAGCACAAATATGTGTGTCACAAATGTGTTCATAATATGGTAGAAAACATGCCCTTGCAATGATAAATCATGCAAGAGAGATGACTTAAATCGCCAATGAGTCGATGTTTTCAGGTACTAATGATGGCAAATACGACTCTTCTCAGCGAGCCTCACTGCTCAAAGCTCACTTTGAAGAGCAGCTCACACTGAGCGACACTCTTGAAGTCGTTTTTTTTTTTTTTTTTTGGGGTGGGGGTGGGTAGATACGTGAGTGAGATCCTACAAATATTATCTTTTGATTGACTTTTCAAGAAGTATCACAAAGAAAATACCGTGCAAGTGAAAACTCATATACTAATTTAGCTCAATGCACCACAAGTAATGCCTAAGTCTCCTTGCCATATGCCTAATCTAATTATAATAATGATATCTTTATATAGAGTGAAAGAATTATATGGTCAACTCTTTCATTTTACTTTTGTCAACCATTGTTACTGTAAGAGGAGAAAAACCCACTGAGAACGTAAGTCGAACCTGTGACAGAAATATAACCTCTGATACAAAAAGGACTATTAACGTGAGGCCACTATGAGGCAAGGATGCTGTATTTTCTATTTGTGTATTCTTCAGTTTATGCATATCTAATGTCAGCATATACAAAATTTCATAAAAATACCACAACTTTTTATTGGCATCCTTTAGATATTTTTAATTAAGAGAGAGGGAGGGAGAGGGGAAGAAGCCTTATAAGGAGGAAGAATCATGTGCAAAGAGATGCGAGTGGTAAAAGTTTTGTGTGCCTAGAGAATTGTGTGAGGGGAAGGAGTCGAGACGCACCAAATAAGACTCACAGCTCACTTTGCCCAGTTGCTCATTTGAGCTGACTCGCTCACACAATGCCCATCACTACTGCACACAAAGCCATCTTTTCATTCTAGCGTGCAGTAAACCGTTTAACTGTTACCCTTTGGGAAGGTAAATTTTCCTTATATCAGGCAATAATCGTATTCTGACTTTCTAGAAATCCAATTTCACCGTTTAGGTAGTAGACAGATAACCTGGAGAAAAATTTTAACCAGCATTGTAGAAACTGGCCATAAGATATGCAAATCATAAAGCTATTGTGTGAGAATCTGAAAGGGGTTTGCAAATTCTAGTAATTTCACTAAACAATAAAGCAAAGGAGTTCAGGATGAAAATAAATGTAAAAAAACTAGAATACTGAAGTTTTTAAAGGGAAAGAAAGCTAAGTTGGTGATAAGGGTGGATGGGGAAAAACTAGAACAAGTAGATCAATTTTCATACTTGGGCAGCCTTCTTTCTAGGGATGGAAAGAGATGCTAGACTAAGGTTAGTAAAAGAATAGCATTAGCAAAAGAAACATTTATGAAGCAAAGGGAACTGATGACGAAGGGTCTTGACAAGGAAATCAGGAAAAGATTGGTAAAATCCTTGGTGTTGAGTGTAATGTTGTATGGGTGTGAAATGTGGACATTAAGAAAAGAGGATATTAAAAGATTAGAGGCTTTTGAGATGTGGGTATAAGCAAGCTGTCCCAATAAAATTACCAACACAGATTTAACCAATAAAAATTTAACTAATAACTGCAAAACTCAGTGTGCCATAGTGAGTAAGATTTGTTTCTTTTTCATATAATTTAAATTAGCAGTAAATAAAAAGTTGCCCTGCAGTGAATGATGGAGTTAGCAACAATATGACCTATGTTTAGACAACATCAGCAAAAAATACTGTTGTCTAATTTAAGACTGCTTTCATTTTTGTCTGCAGTCAAAGAGGTGAAGTCTGCATCTGTGCTCTTTACATTGCTATACTTGGTCCAATGTCATGAAGACACCAGGTAAAGCATATGGCCCCATTGCATGATTAAAATATTGGGTCATATTTTAATCATGGAATGAAAAATAGATGTAAATGATTCAAAAAGAGAAACTAAAGAATAAAACTCACCCTTGTCACATAGGCCAATGGATCAGATCTGCAGCCAAGACTGCTAAACAATGATGGCTGCATTGAAGTGTACGACCACTTTTGGGAAACAAAGAAACGATGTCCATAAGCACTGAACAGCCACTGAAGTCTCATTGGAACTTGACTGCATCCTTTCAAGCACACATGGCGAGCGAGACCTAGGTAATACCTACAGAAGACAACATTTAACACTTTTTAAATGCAATGAAACATTTTTACAAATCATAATTGCTTGAAATATGTATTTAGTTATTATTAGTATCTCATATTTTATTTCTACGCTTGCCTTTCTTTTAATATGCCTACTCAATCATTTTCCTCTACTTTTAAACAACTTAATGTGATCATTCTTAGTAATGGCAAACTGAAATTTCAAATAATATCCGAGATCTACTGACCTATGATAACATTTTGATGATTTTACATCATTTGTGATATTTTAATCATAGAAAACTTATGCAAAATATCATTAGCAAAGAGTAATCTGAGGGGCATTATCTCTTCAAAGAGCAGAAAAATATTAAGTGCATAATTGTCACCCAATTCATGCTATTGCTTTCCACAACTCGCCTCACCCCTCCTCTGCAAAGATGCTTCAAGCAGCTTTGATTAGAGACAAGCTTCACTTGTCCCTCCATTCACTTTGATTACGGTTAATGAATCAATGAAGTAATATTTATGAAGCAAAAGTTCTTTTTTTATGCATTCTAAAGCATTTGCGTAAGAATTAAAAACCCTACAGTTCCAAATGCCACACTCGCTGCCCTTCAAGAGGACAGACTTTTAGTATTTGGCTATAAGTACGCTTTATAATGAGTACTTTTTTTTGTCAGCTCTCGTTATGCCAGACTTCCACTGAACTCTGTAATCAATTAACTTACCTTGTTTTTAATATCACATAGAAGAATTAGACAAAGAAAGAAAATACAGTTTGCAGGTAAACAGGTAAAAAAACTTTATGCACTTAAAGACATTCATTCATGTCATGTTTGGCTTAAGAAAAGTCACAAATATAATTCAAAGCGCAGTGTTTGCCAGTGGGACATTATGGAGTAGAATAAGGGAAACAGCAATTTTCACCTGCTAATCCACTGGAAGAAGGATGGGCAGCTTTCTTTGATCCTTAAAGCTGCAGCAACATAAATATCAGCCAACTGTTCAGGAAGCAGAGAATCAGATGAAGCCTCAGCCATGTTCACAGCATTAAATGCCAGCATTAATCCACCATATTCATGTGACCCACAAACCAAATGCAACTGATGAAGTCTATGGTAAACCAAGGACAACTCCTTGGCAGAATTCACAGCTTCCTTACGAGTAGCACTAATAGGAGAAAAATGTCATTATACATTAACAATTAACAAATAATATACATTAAATTATTTTAAAATTAAGTGATTAAAATTTATTGACTTACCTATCAAGGAAAAATCCACCAGAATGCCTTGCAAGCCACCTACCAATCCATAGGCGATGCAACATTTGACGTACAATTTGCCATGTGGTTGATGTGAAAAACTCAAGTTTTGATGTAGGCAGTGGTCTTCCAAAGGCTTGCAAACATCTCTTCAACTCCTGATTAGCTCCAGGAAGGTCACCCTAAAGTAATCATAAAAGATTAAATTTCAGAAAACGTTTGTTCGAAACAGTAGTTGTTATAATTACATATCTTGAAAGCCATTTTTCCATTTCATTTTATAGTAAATCAATTAATCTGTTTCATCTTGGAAATATTTCGAAAATGTTTGCATAGAATAATTTAAACATTTCCATTCATCACATTCTTAGTGTGCATAGTTTAAATCTTTCCTACTTGACTTATAAGTAGAATAATCAGCTTGAAAATTGTGTAAAATATAAACACAAGAAAGGCCTAGTAAGTAGTAAGTCTCTCTCTTTGTAAGAGCCATCTCCAAGCCAGCTTATTCATTTTTACCAGAGGAATTCTTAAAGGGATCATATTATCATAATCATCTTTTTCTGTTTTCTACTAGAACAAGATTAAGGAAAAGCTGATAAATACTATTGAATTGAATACATTATATATATTCTATCATATCAAACAAAAAGCAGCAGCATAGAGGAGACCATTGCATGGCCATCTACATGTGCTTTTGGCATTTGGTAGTCAAGATTATAGAAATATTCTTGCATGCCAAAACTAAATTTGTATGTTGAGGTCATAATAGAGTAGGAAAATACTCAGGCTGAAAAGTTTACAAGTTGAGTGTTTCATAAGTAAAGGTAATACTGTATCTGGATTTCAAGCCCCATTCTACTTTATTGACTTCTGTTTATCATAGGGTTTTCTAAGCGCCCTTCTTGTGTACTAAGTAAACATTCATCCTGATCCATCCAAACTGGAAAGACCTAACCTCAAGAGCTGTTACACAGTTTAACACTTAAATTATGACATCCTTTTCTGAGATCAGAAATCAAGTAATGAAAAAAGAATAAGAAAAATTTAGCATCATCAAACAGTATCAAAAATCATAAAGGGTCCAGATCTCCATTTGATTTTGATTGAAATTTGAAAACCTTCAATCATAATTAATTCATTGATTAATATTACGCAGGGAAATAAGATTTTCCAGAGAAACATCGAAATGACTAAAATATATTTATAGGAAAAATAACTAGTATATATGAATCACTCACCCTAGCCAAATTAAAATCTGCTTGCTTTCTATTTCTCCAAAACATTACAGATGCTTTAGACTTGAATGGAAGAATAGGATCTCCATACATGAATATCTTGATCAAACATCCAATAAAAATTACACAGTTGAATAAAAATATAAACAAAGAAGAGTTGTACCACTGCCAGTCATCATCAACTAAAATAGAAAACAAAGTTTTGGGTAAGCTATGATAAATGAAACTCGGTAAATAACTCAAAATATTAAAGTATGTCTTACCATCTGTGTCAGAGAGAATTGATCTACCCTCAGATTTGGTGGAATAATCTTTGCTAACGTCAGAAACCGTATTAAGAAGCATTCCAAAAGGATTAAAAGCCAGGATTGAGAACATAAACATGCAAAGTGCCATCCTAGAGTGATCCAGCATTCCCCTTGTGATGTTCATCATCGAAGATTCATCATCCTCCTCTTTCACAAGCTGTATATTGAACAAATCATATTATTAACAAACTATAAAATGTTGAACAATGAATATTTTCAATAAAACAAGAATTTGATCCAACACTCTTTAGAAGATATGTGTGTAGTCTTTGGTGCTTCAATTTTGTTAACATAATCATTGAAACAAATATCTTTCACTTGAATTTTATATACAATCATGTATTAAAACGGATGTATACATTGAGATAATCAAAATAAATATAGGTCACAACTATAATTTCATTCATACTTTTATTATTACAATACAGCCTGTCTGAAGAAACCCTCACTTACTAGGGAAAAATTAATTCAAAAGAATTACTAATAAAGATTAATCTTCTTTCCAGAGAAGTTTGGTAAGTCATAAAAAAATTGGATCATTCCCAAACTTATCATATATATGAAATTTATTAATGAATGAAGTATGGAAAGCAACAAACCTTGGTAGTGAACGAAGTGTCAGGCGAAGGTGGAAGTGATCCATTGTCATCAGAATGAGGAGATAACTCAGGAGTAGAAACATCTGAACGTGGAGGCGTTATTCCTCCTATGCTATCAGTGAGCATCCTTTCATTGTGATTTTGACCAGTGGAATCTGGAACCAAGAGATCTTTCAACGTGTGCTTCTGAGATGCCATCTTCAGAGCCATGTTTTCCTGTTTCAGCTTGTTATTGGAATTCTGTAGGAATCTTATGTAATCAATTGCCTTCCTCAAAATGGCTGACTTATTTAGCTGGAATTATGCAAATGAATAGGACTAATGATTACTACTCAATATAAATCAAGGAGATTTGTGAGAAAAATACAGTACGATGGAATTAGTAATAAGAGGAAAAAAATTAATACAAACAGTCATAAAGGTAATTGAATTATTAGTTTAAAATTCTGGCCAAGCTGTATTTTAGTATACATATACGTTTTTCAAATGGTTCCAACATGGGAACAAAACATTTGATTAATCTACACAACTGCAGTACTCAGGATATAAAACAAGTATCCCCCATCCCTTCATTTCATGAGAGAGAAAAAAACAATATTATTCTGAAAGGTAACATATTACAAGATTAACTTCTAAGAATAACGGCTTGCTTAATGGGTATAATTAGGTAATTAGTTCCATGCATTTAGAAGAGATGCACAAATATTAGGACTATCTAATCAAAAAATCTTTAGGAAAAATTTCAATTCAAATCAATATATGCTGAACTCAAAAAACTTGAGTATGTACAAATTTTTGGGTTGGAAAATTATCTTTTTGCTCCTCTTCATTTAATTTTTTAATTTTCTACTTGAAATTTCTATGGCACCTTGTAAATAAATGCACTTCTAACCATTATTAATTTACCAAATCAATTGATTATAGTGATGAAATTATATCTAATCTAAAAAATTCATATTATAAATTCGCAATGCCATTTTGGAGGACAATGACGATAAGCAGAAGGCAAAAAAGAGCTCCAGATAGGGAAATTAACAAGAAACAAAGCATCATGTATTAAATTGAATATTAAGTCAATCTGATTCAAATTCATATTATTTTTATGCAAAAAAGCATGATCCACACATCACTAGTTTATTATATATTTAGCAATAAATATCTTTATTGCATTAGTATGAGTAAAATGCCATCTCAAATACTCAGAGATACACAATGTGAGGAAACAATCTATACTTTGAACAAGACAAGCATCAATAACAAAAGATAAAAAACACATTACATGGCTATGAATTCTACAATAACTGAAAATTTCAAGAACTAAAAATTGTATAAACTATGATTAAGGTAGAGAGAAAATACAATAAACAGATAATAACAATAGTATGGTACAATTACCTTAGCATCTTCCCCAACCACAATGTTCTTCAACTCTATGATTTTATCATTTATGCTTGTTCTGTATCTCCTTTCTATCGCATTATGCGCACTTCTCTTCACTTCTTTTTCCTTTGGCTCAGGAGGAGAGGAAAGTGTTGTTATCCTGTTAATTGGTAACTTTTCTCCATCTAAAACTAAAGGAATACCTGGAAAGACCAAATTTATTATTAGAAATGCTTTCCAGTAATAAGAGACACCAGATAATGAGCTAGGTTAACCTCAGCCAAAGTTCTAATTTACTGTGCTATGACAAACACCAAACATATTCACTGCCGATGAGATAGTGCCACATATATAAAGAAAGAACAATATTGAAATGCTGCAAAATCATATAAACATGTTTAATGAATTACTAACCTGTGGCCAAAATAGTACCATTGGCTGTGTTGACGAGGGTGTGAATGGACTGAGCAGGGGTTGGATTTCCACTGGTTGTGGGCGTAACAGCTGTTAATGGTGCACTTGTATACATAACAGTTGGAGTCATGTGTGGTTCTGATTTCACCAATTGTGTCTGCACAAGTAACTGCATAAATAATCAGATTAAAATAATTAATCACCATTAAACACTACAAAGCTTTCATTCATCGCATATACACAGGGAAGCACACCAAACCATGAAAAGCCAGTGGTTCCCACCTATCAAATAACAAAAATTTCGCTAAGTTAAACTATTCCCAGAATTACATAAGGCTAGTGGCAAAATGCACTTCAACAAGCAAACGTACCTGAGGGATTTTGTCGGGCTGTATCTGACTCATCTTTTGTAAAAGAACCTGGTTTTGTTGTTTTTGCAACAGTTGCTGCTGAGTTAAAGGACTGTGTTTCATTTGCTGATTTTGCTGAGGCAATTTAATATTTCTTTTCTGCTGTAATTGCTGCTGCTGTTTCAAAGCATGCATCTGCAATTGCAGAGTGGGAGTCAACTGGTGAAGAATCTGAGGCTGGGTTAAGCTTGAAGTGGTAACCTGCACTTTCTGCAGAACTTGGGGTGCCTGTTGAATTGCTTGTTGCTGCACAACTTGCTGGAATGATGGAGTCACGATGGACTGAGCATTCGTATTCGAGAGAGTTATGGCCGTTGGCTGCAGGACAACAGTGGCGGGATGTGCAATTGAATCACTGACCATCGTTTTCTGCGCTGGCATGGGTGCCAGTAGCTGAGGCTGAACAATTTTTGCATCTAAAGCGATGGATTTGCTCAAATTGTTAGTATTTATATTGTGACTGACGCTGTTAATCTGTGGATTAACAGGCATGGAAGATAACGATGATCCAGATGGATTGGCAGTTTGATTTCCTTGTATGTTCATAACATTCGCTGAATTTTCAAAGAAAGCATTTTGCTGCTGATTTTGTTTTTGAATCGGTACGTCAACTGCTCCTGATGAGTTGAAGAAATCAAATTTGACATCTTCTTCTATATCTAACTGACTGTCGGTGAGTTGCTCCAAGATAGATTCATCGACCATCAACTTGGAGAACAATTCGTTGTCCCAGTTGATGATATCTTCAAAATAAAAAAGTAAAAATTAGATTATAATTACGTTTAATTTCATTGGCTTCAATGTCACCTTCTGTCAATGAGTAGGGGTATTACACAAACAATCATGACAAGCCATTCATGTATTATGAAACTAAATCTTTGACAGGGGAGCATTTGTATCAAAATCTCCGTAATACGCTCTCTTATTTAGCCTATAATCTAAGAGTGAGAATGAAATTCATGAAACAAATTTGACAAGACAAGAAAGAAAGTAAAGAATGAGAGGTACCCAAATAGCTTTAACAACATAGTAAATAAACCCTGATGACATCGCATAATTATCGGTTTAAACTAAATCAGCTAAAAACTAACCTTCTAAGCCACTCATGTCGGTCGCTCCTATGCCTCCGACAGCTGCTACGCCGTCGTGATTTGATAAATAATCCATCTCGTCGGGTATCGCCGTCGTACCACCGGACTCCGCCATGGTCAAACCTTCTGATCAGACTATGTCATTCGGACCAATCAACTGCTTGGACTCCAATGGGGTGATTCTACGTCATCCACCACCTGAGGAGAAGGAATCAGAGAATCGGTGGTAAATGCTACCACAAATAAATGAACTGAAATTATAAATTATATAAAAGAGCTGGATGGAAAGTTATGAATGATGCACCGAGAAATCGGAAATTTTGTTCAATTTTCCCAAATTAGATTTAATAACTTGGCTTTCTCGTCCATTGTTTTACAGACGCAATTCCAAGCTTTTGAGAACCCTCCTAGATGGCAGGTAAGTGACCTTAATCCATCTGCGGCAAAGTGAAAATTCTTTTTAAGTCCGACTATTATAACAATAAGGTACCCTTCTCGAGTTTGCCATCATGTTCTATAAAAAACATAAGTAGAATTTGAATTGTTAGTGATTTTACTTCTCGACTTTGTTATAGCGTTTTGATCAGTGTGGAAACAGAAGAATATATACGTAATATCTTCCTGTTAATCTCCCACTAAGGAACATCGTCCGAAAGCAACAATCAGACTTCTCGGAATGTTCTTCGTGTTCATTTTAGTATTTTATGATTACTTTTCATAGCTTTTTAAATGTGCTTAATTTTACATTATATTGCTTTCCGTTACGTTAAAAGTCGCATATGCTTTCCGCTTTTCCCGGTAGACACGAAAGAATCATATACAGTTTGCTTTTTCTGATTCAGTTTCCAATTGCATTTTCTGACCGGAAATAATGTACAGTGGTCATCACAATCAATACAACACCTTGTACCCTGAATGAGCGGAGAAAATAGGAACTACCTCGAAAAAAAGAACTTAGGGTAAAAGTGACAACATTGGCAATCAGAGTATGGGGGTGGGAAAAGGGTCCTTTCTACAAATTGTATAAGATTCATATTTATAGAAGAAACAAATTGAAGTTAATGGGTTGGTTAACAAGTTTTCGCAAAAGAGATATTCATTAGATAACAATAATAACTTACTAATAAGAAAGGGAAACCCCAATTATATCCATTTCAATAATAATTATTATTGACAACAATGGCACACCACCATTCTCTAAAAAAATTCTAATTAACTAGGTCTTGAACTCCAGACCATGGGGTTTGAGCTTTAGTATGCTAACCACTCTGGCATCATGGTTTGTATTTTATTTTTATCAGATTCATTGCAATGAAAGCATAAGAGAGATGCAATATTAAATAATTAAATAACTATAAATAATAGATACCTTTCCTTTTGCTATAAATGATATAGGATACATATATCTCTACCATAATTGCTAACTAACCCATTTTGAATTTGGGAAATATTGTTTAATTTTGAGCAAACTTCCATGATAGTCATTGTTATAATTCATTTCTAAAGTATCTTTGTGGATGTATTAAAGAAACAAAGCAATCATTCTTGAGGTTTTGCTGCTAGGAAATTAAAAAATATTTTCCTATTATTATTATTGAACATTCTTTGACCATACAAATGTCTTATTGATACTTGTCAAACTTACTTTCCCCTCAAATGCAGTATCTCTACTAGTTGTATTAATTGATAAGTTATATTTTTTCAATTTGCAATCTGAATTTCTTCTGGTACTTAAATCTAAGTACTATTTGTGGATAGTGTTTATTTTTAGTGTGGCACAATTACACTTCAATAAGTGGTGGACAAGATGAACTACATCACTCGGAACCATTCATATTATCACAGCTTTAAATATTACAGTGTTAGAAGTTAAAGCAGGAAACATTTATCTCTATAATAATAATAAATCCTATAGTGGAAATAGGAAGACTCCAATTACATCAATTTTAATAATTATCATTATTAACAAACCCTCAACCACCCCTTAAGCAGAATAATCTTAAGCCTGAGAAAAATGAAGAAATTACATCTATGAGGATATGATTGTGGGAACTTTCCTCAATTTTGACGACTGGAAATTTTATCATAAGAATTTTGCAACATCCACAGCCAGAGTGATTGGAACCCTGATGTTTATATGGCACCAGTTTGTGCTTAACTTAAGAAAATGTCAATTCTAGTTTGCTTCTTTGTATAGTTCACCCACCAGCAGATGAAGATAGTTGTCTCTGCATATTGCGGTTTCACAGTATACTGACCATTAACTCATCATATCCTTCAAATTATAATCAAATTTATGAGTGAATCTCATTATCTCTAACTTTTGCTAACTATTTTTGCATTTGAAAATTAAACAGACTGGATAAATGTGTTAATTTGCAATACATCTCTGGAAGTTTGATGCATGTGAAAGCAAATGTAAACCTCTGCACTGGAAAATTTTCACCAAATCATTCAACATCTATTAAAATATTTATGTAACTGAATGAAATAAAAATCTGTATAAACCCTTTTTGTTGTCTTCTTTAGATGACAGAGATTTCCTATGCAAACGAATGACTGTCATCCATAGACAACACTGGTCTAAATCATTGGTGGATGCAGAGGATTAGGGTATAATATTCTAACTTTCTGACCCTTTTCCAGGAAATTTCTGTCCTTTCCTTCTGGACCAAACAGGGGAAACTTGGCTCCAGGGGTGATTCATAGCATTATTCAGCAACTGTTGTTGCAATTCTTTTGCCAAAGATTTATTTATAGTACTAAATACTCATATTAACTTGGAAATTAAAATCTTGTATTTTGCTCATTATGTAGAGCTTTTACAGAAGTTCTACTGTTAATATTAAGGCAGTCCTTAATTAATAATAATAATTTCTTGATAAGACAGTAGTCAATTTGGTATTGTTAACTTATTAGGCTCATGCTATAGCTAGGTGGCTTCATGGCTATGGTTGTGTAACTGAAGGATGGATTTAAATAATGCTATTATTATTCCTCAGTAAGAAAAACAATAGCAGACTACCCCATTCCTCATTGCACATTATTCCTGCTTCAAATCTTATGATGGAACCAACCTTTGAACTGATGACTTAACTATTAGCACATAAGAAGATGGAATTAAACAAATCTTAATATCTTATACTCCACTAAGTATTCCAGATTTATAGGATGTATTAATATGAATCATTCTATTTATAAATCTTCTCTGTGATATTATAAACCGTCATCTGACTATCCTCCCTCTTTATTATGAAATAAATTTGATTTTGAATACCTCATGCATAGATGAGATGTGCCTGTAGAGGATGGCATTGGATAAATGACTGCATTTTGGGTAACTAAACAGGTTTATTGCATAGCAATACACTTGGCCTATCACAGCTTAAGAAAGAAAAATGAACCATCTTCACTCCATTTCATTGTGATTGGTGTTGACTCTTGCCTCCCTGTATATATTTGGTTGCATTTTTGTGGTTTTGTGCCAGATGATGAACTGAAATGTTTGAAACTGGTCGCTATGATAAAATATTCCTAATGGAACTTTTCGCTTAGTTATTTTCATACTCACCTATTTAATTTTAGCTTGAGTAGAAGAAATATGCACTCTCAAATGTGAACAATAAAATGGAGATATTTGGACCATAAGTAGTCTTTGATTAATGAATTTGATTTGAATTCATGGCTTAATTTTGAAATAAGTATGGGAGGAAGGGCACACTGATTTACCAAAATACTCTTATTGTTTTCTAATTTGTTTGATATTGTAGATAAGTTGAGTAATCTAAAGATCATTCCTTAGCAGCAGGATGCAGAGGACCCACTAGAAATGTCCGCTCCCCAAGCTACTACAATCTGACGTGGAACATTAATATTTCTATCCTGCTCTGAGAGATAAGATGCAAACAAAAAGTAACATTGATTGAATTTAATTAAATTCTATTTTCTGAAATTATAATGATAGATGCTATATTAGAATGATTTTATGGAAAGCTAAGAATTAGAGAGAAAGTTAAGACAGACTTGGACCCAAACTAGGGCCTAAAACTAATAAAAAGAAGAGCTATCACAAATGTCTCTGACAATTTTTATAGACTATGACATTTAAAAGAATTGTATTGCTCTATGCTTTGCAAAGAAGAGATTATGTTGGAGCTATGAGTAAGATTATACTGTTATCTTTTTGATAAAGCAAACACAATGCATATCTTTTGGCTCCCTTGAAAAAGTTTTATTTCTAGATATTGTCATAGCTTAATTTTTTAATTAGTAAAAAACTCAACTATGTTATGTAATTATTTTATTATCATTAATCCACTTGTTTTATTGGATAAAGATTCCAGTAGCTATATTATTACAGTTCTATTTTACAATAATACAATAATGCTGTGAAATATATACATAAATTACTAAATAATACAGCATTCTTGACTGTTGAAGAACATGTATCATCTACCTACAAAAATACACTATTTTGATACAAATACCTTCTAGTTACGATGGAGCTGACTCCTATCAACAGTTATGAACTATTTCATTATTGATATCTACCCAGGAAACAGCACATTCTTCCGTACAAGCTTAGTAACTCAATATTTGTTTTCTTACATCAAGAGTTGTACCATATCTTGCATCTCCAATTTGTTGAAAAGATTTTATTCATGGTTCTTGTTAGGCCTTCGTTGCTCTGGGTGCGATCCTGAAGAAAAGTCCTCACCATACATTACCCTGCCTATCCTATTCCATCTTCGGCAGTCTCAGGTTTCCATCTTCTGTTTATACACTGTGATTTTTACGGAAAGGTTCAAGGACTTCTGCTAATAAATTATTCAGTTCTATAACACCCTATTTAATAATGAGAATTTACCTACATTCGCTCCTTGCCTTATCGATTTAACCTTATGCTCCTTCTACCTATAATTTTCTCTTTTAACATTTTATTATGAATATATCGCACAAAACATGCTGTTTGCGAAGTTACATTCTAAGTTCCGCACAGAGAATATGAGGGCCCTCGACAGTTTTGCCCCCTTAGTAAAGCGAAATTTGGCGCGGCTTTTTTGGCGCCACTAGTCACTTTCCAGTAACTAACTATTCGGGGTTTATTACAGAGCATCAAGCTGCATATTGACTATTAAAATATTTTTTTACGCTCTTGGCGACGAATATGAGCCCAAGAATAGGTATATGTTACAGTGACCGAAAAGGATTCAATTGGTTTTTTTCCCTACTTTGTCATTATCGCCATTCTCTTTTTTCGTAAAACTTTTCTTTTATTTGCGATTCCTTGAATATTTATCGGTTGACTACGTTCATTGGTCGGAGCACACTGAATTTTTTCTTAGTCTGCATATGTATTTAAATTCTAAATTCAATAGGATTATCAGGGTTTAGCAAATTATATAGAGGTAAATAAATATCGATGATCATTACTGTGTCATTGTGAGCTCCCGGATGTTCGACTTTGATGAAAGCGGTCCCGGGTTCGATTCCTGGTGGGAGCCCACGTGCGAAATGACCTCAGAGCAAAATGTCACCCCACAAAATTGATTGTAATACGTGTGGGGCTATTTATGTTGGGCAGACTTCAAGGCAACTTCATACACGAATACAGGAACACAAAAAATGCTATCTAAACAATACACATCATTCACACTTTGCCTCACACCTGTTGGAATTAAATCACCACTCCAATTTTTCTCCACAATTGTTACACAGTCAAAGTAAAGGCATTAAACTGAATCACTTGGAACAAATAGATCACACATTACTTACATTGTAAATATTAATTGACTAACAACCACTTATTTCGGACTCAATCCCCCCTACTTTCCACAGTTAACCTCCCTTCCAACAAGTACACCTTCCACAACCAATTAATTTCAACTTACCTTAACCTACTCCATCCCCGCCCCTTCTTTCTTTTTTGTTTTGCTATTTATAGTCTTCAATTTTGCTATCAGTGCCCGATGATGTCTAGATAGACGAAACATGTCGCAGATATAATAATAAAAATTGTAGTAAATTTTCAAAGTGAGTGTTTATTTTTCCTACTTAAATAATACCTATCCTAAGTACGTGTATCAGAGTATCAGTTTATTTCAATTTCATCACTGAATTAGTTAATTTACTTGTATCTTCAAAATACTATTTTATTAATAAAAGCGATTGATGTTTAATATCATAGTTCATATTATGCCTTTGATAATATGTGTAAAAATTACGATTATGACAAGAATCTGTTTGATGTTAAGAAAGATTTCCTGAACTTGAGTACCTAATTCATAAACGATCTTTCGTTAACCCGTATAGTTGAAAAACAATTAAAAAGGATTCCACTCCTTGGAAAACGTGCGCATTTTTCGATAAAGAAATAAATCATTCTTCGATTGAACAACACCAATCAAATAAGCAATGTAGCGTATAGCAATATGCCATAGAATTATGAATTCTCAACTGAAAATACCTTTGATACTTCGCCTTTGTGATACATATTTCTAACCTTGTCTTTATTTGGGTTATGTTTTAAGATTCCCCTTTGAATCATGCATGAAACCAATTCTGTTTTCTCTTTAAAATTGTTGTTTAAGTAGCATAATTGCATTCAGTTCGTCTAATCGTATTAATTTTTCTTAATTATATTTAACTTTTATAATTGTATTATTTTTAATTAACTTTGTTTAAATTGACCTGCTCCCTGTCATGTAATCTTATGGAATCAATAAATTGTTATATCTTCGCGTATTATAGTAAACATCTCGGACTCGGAAATGTTGAATACCTTATTAACCACACTAACGTAGAATTAAGACAAGGATGTGTCGCGACAAAATCATGAAGAAGCTGAATCCATGGTGAGAGAGACGTGCTAAAATGACGCAAAGTTCTGATGAATGGTAAGTATAACGTACAGGGAGGTGGAAATTATTTCCTCTGGAGAAAATTGTGACACAGTCGTGAGGAGGGACTCTTATGGACTGTGTTCCGAATGTCTACACCAATTGGCAATTTCTAAGAAATCCGAACCGATGGTCATCAACCGATTGAAAGAGTATACAAACTATGCATTTTTTGCAATAAATCATGTTAAAGTGACGACGAAAGGTTACTTCGTATTACTAATTTATCAACTCTCAAAATTGTCGCCGCGTAACGATTCATTAAGGGCTCGAGAAATAAAAGCAGCGAACAGGTATGCTCCTATACAATGATTCAGATATTAATTTATTATACAATATCTCTGCAGGACAGGTGGCGACGTTTTTACGCAGTTTACTTTCTGTGCTGGTCCCCTATAACACGATGGAAATATCGAATCTACCGTCTTATAAGGAGGATTTTTCCACAGATACACTCTCTATAACAAATTAACAGCCTCAATGGGTAGACCAAAAATTGTTTCCATTATTCTTCCCTAGATGCATGATAGAATTGCCTCAATAAAGAGAAAAAAATTAAGTAAATCAGAAAGGTAGACGCTATCTTTGTGCAAAAATAGACTATTCTTAGAAAATAAGACATGAAAGCAGCAAGAAATACACAACTATAGTTCGCATATCTTCAAGATATCTACAGCTGTGGCACATTAAGCAAAATAAAGAGAATTCTTTCTCGTTTTTGAGATGTAAAGCACTCCTTTGAATTCTAAAGAGCCAATAATCTCTTCTCTTTCATATTCTGATGTGAAAAAGCTAAAGTTGTTCATATTTCGGTTATAACGCCACACCTCTTTTTACGCGGTTTTCACTCGGTTTCCAGAAAAGCGAGTTAACCGAGTTTTACTATAGGTTAGTAGTAAGTAGTGCATAACATAAATTGTTGCTCACCAGCTACAATAACTTAAATAATGGTTGTTTTGTAGTTATTATCTACATCAACTTGGAAATTCCTTGAAATAGGATTGGTGTATGTAAGCAATTGTTAGGCGGTTGCCAGGCAATTGTTTGCGATGCTTTCCTTCAAAGGTTTCGTGGAAAGTGTCTGCCGCCACAATACATATGAAAGGGTGAGGTCAGGATTCCTTCATTCATGTTTCGCCCCTCCGCTCCCCTCACCAAATCCCCATTCAAGTCGCCACGTCGATAAATGTGTAATTGCGTGCGCACTCCAGTGCTTTCCTTATATTCCACACTCACCAATTGAGCAGCACTCGAAATCGGATCGGCACGCGATTTTTATACACTTCGAGGGATTTAAAAGTACTGCCATTCCCATGAAAATGCATAAACTGAAATAGTGGAGAGAGTTGCATTATGTTGGCGTAGGTCAGAACTAGGACGCCATATTGGGAAACTGCGCTCGATGACTCTCTGTTATTTCCTGCTTTGATTTTAATTTTCTTGAAGCAAATCGACTTGAGGGTACAGTATGCGAGAGTCGATGCTACCTTTTGTTTGTATAAATTCATAATATCTTTAAAATAATAAAGTACATTTGACTAAGAAATACATGGTTTAAATTCACAGCAGAATGCATTCTGTCACATACTGAGGATTTCCACTCCAATGATCACCCTTGATCCAGCCAATTCCTTTTTCTGTCTTACTGCATCTTCATTATACCTCCAACGATAGTTTTCTATGTTCGAATAAATTCGTTACATAAGGTTGTTTATATATGTTTGTTTGTATAATTCAAATATGTTTACGGGTTGCCATGTTACCTGATGATAACGATCAATCTTTGAAACTTACTCATGTACTTTAATTAAAATTACAAGAATTACTGTGGAAGAAGAAATATATATTTTTAATCATATGTAACTATGATGTTTAATAGCAAAGATTCCTATCGGGAATCGAACTCGAGACAGTTTTCACTAAATGCGAATCACTTAGCTATGCAGGAGACCTTGGCTCAGGGGAGATTTAGATGATGAGCAATGAGACGTTCTTACGCTATTCGGAGATGCACCTTTTTCTGACGACTTAATTCGACTGACTTAAATACGTAACTTCGGAGAATGATGAAAAATCGGTGGTGGGAGTCAGAGAATCTTTGGTAAATCCCTTCTCCCACAGTTCCAGAACTTAAGGTGCGTTTTCCTAGAAGCGACTCCAGCGATCATCGCGAAGGACTTCTCTTCCCAATTCGTATGTAACCATTTTCCTACACGCGATGATCGCTAGAGTCGATCGCTGAGCGATTTCAGTCGTCTCAGAGGAGTCAAATCGCAATCGCTAGCGATCCACAGTGGTCCCAAGAGCTCGTTCAATTCCATGGATCCGTCGAACGTTTTCGAAACTGTCATTACTGTCTTAAAATCCAACATAAAAGGCTGATTTTTTAATCAGTTGCTCATTATATCATCTGGATGCATAAAAGTCACATGAGATTCATTTTCTAGTAACCTCATCTTAGTAAAATATTAATTTGCTAGAATATTACTTAAAAACATTTCGTCGTGTAGTATAATTTACACGTCGCCACGTAAGGAAAAACTTGTCGCGAGAGAAATCGAGATAAATGTTGTAATTTTCATTTTCAGTTTGTTTTGTGATGATATCTCAAAGAGAACTTTAGTTCTTGGCTTTTATATACGAGAGCGTAATCCGCTTCGCACCTCCAGTCACGCGGCTTCCAATCCTCCACTTTACCGTGAACCGAAATCGAGGAAAGCTGGCTAAAGTTAATGATTTTTGGTAAATTTGCGCGAAATAATTCTTCCTAGAAATTTCACTTTGACGTTTCCATAAACCTTACTTAGAGTTCGTGGAATGTTTCGGACAAAAACCATGAACTACACGCCTTACAGATGATCGATCAAATCTTTGTCTTTGTATATTTTTAGTGAATTGCAGCATTAACTTTCTTTGCACGGACACACGTGTTTGAGGTCCCTTCGATCCCGAGGCGGGGTATTTTGTGTGACTATTTAGGTGAGACTTCAGCCAGTTTATGCATAAATACTCATGAATTAGATCGTCGAAAGCATAAGAACTACTTTCCTCAAACCCCATTTCGAATATTTTGAGTATTTAAAGTATATATTAGCGATAAAACAAACCTTTTTGTTAACTAGATATGTAATGAAGAAGTTTCTATGCTATTTCAAAAAAGAGAGGACTATAGATTTGAAAATAGTCTGAGATTTCATTGTTAGCATGCAACCACCGATCTGGCTCGCACAGCCGTTGGGCGTAGTGATGTCACAATTAGTCAAATAGAGATGTAACTAACCTCAGCTGATTTTTTGATACCTTATAGTTAAAGATATACAATTCGAGTGTTTTAAGTGAAAACGCGGTGGTTTTCTATTAATCAAATTATTATATTGTTAATTGAAAGTAATCCAGTGATATACTGTTTTTTTAGAACTAAAAGTAGATGGATTAATCAATTATTATAAAAATCAAGAACACAATACTTTTATGCTTTCGAATAACTTTCGTGGCAAATAAGGCAATTTTACTAAGGAAATCTTAAGTGCGAATATGGGGAAATAATTTATGAAATTCCGCCCATCAATATCACCCAAGTTTGAACGCTGAATTTTCGGCAAAAAAAATTATAAGAGGAAATATGACCATTTTCAATCGAAATGGACCTTTATCTTATACACTAGTAAGTTTTGGAGTCCTTAAGAAAATATTTGGAAAATCGACGTTTGTCCGCAGAAACGGGCTTTTGGGACCACTGTGCGATCTTTTGTGAAATCCGCACGTCGAAAATGTCTTCTAATAAGAATGCAAAGCTGCATTGTTCCACTGGAGAGGATGAAAAAGTGACAGAGAATGTGAGAAAACATCCAGCATATATATGATATGCAACATACAAATCTAGAAATTTCTATTCTATACTGTCCTCTTGATATCTCCTTCATATATCTCAGAATAAAATTAAACTGTGAAGGGACCAATCTAAAGAATTCTCGAAACTTTTCAGCATTCTCCCCAAAAATGGTCATTGGTGAAAAAGTTGATTTTAACGACGCGTTAAAATAGTACTTGATAAAAGCTTCACTTTTGGACGAAATTCTTGCTAACCTTCCTCTTGAGTTCGAAATTAACCTGTCATCACTTCAGAGCATTATCCTTGCATGACAGAGAAGTTTGTGCAAGGTGGGTGCCGCGCTCGCTATCGGCCACGACAACGCGCGGCCACATTCTGCAGATGGAACTGTGCAGCTGCTGGAAAACCTTAGTTGGGATGTCTTTGGTCACCTAGTGTAATCACTGGACCTTCCCCCACTGATTGCCAACTATTCCTAATGCAGAAAAAACATCTTGGAGGCTGGCGATTATGAACTCGAAAATGAAGTGGATTGTTGGGAAGGAATTCTGGCGGGGGAATGGCGTGACCTTAACTTTTAAAAATGTTACCAATACATCAAAAATGCATACAAAAAGAAGGGGATTGCGCCGATAAATAGAGAAAAGATGAAAATCAATGAATTAATTGTTTTTATGATCTAAGGATAGAGATTTTATTTGCTGTAGCAGGGAAACTTACTTTTTGGACGCCCGTCGTACATAAAGAGGTAAGAAATACAAAAATAATTAAAAAATTAATTGAAAATTAATAATGAAAAAATCAAATTAAAAAACTTATCTTGTAAAATTTGGGACCAAGGAATCTGGAAATATCTCAGGAGGAGTAGAGAGTAATGTTGGTGAGTCCATTCTGTGAATCGAATATTGATTGAATGACTGATTCAGACGAGAGTTCTTAAAGGAACAGAGGAAAATAGAGGATTTGAAATGGAAGAGTGGTCCATAACTTAATGACGGTTACTATATAAGATAAACATCTCCGTGTTGTAATTTGGAATCAGTAGATTATTTTTCCTCTAGTATTACAGTTTTGGACAGATTCTAAGATGACAAATTCAGAATAGAGGTACTCAGGAGTTTGTGTTTGCGAAACAACCTGACAAGAACGAGAAGATATTTCTGATATAAGATATTTTCTTAAATGCATCGGAAATATGGCCGTATTTTTAAGTTAAATATAAACCGAACAGAGGCACTCTGAGCACGTTGCATTTCATCAGTATTTAATACTTATAAATAAATCTTGTCAAAGTGGACAAATGAATTTACCAGTTGCATTTAAATTGAAGATGTATGGGTAGTCATCCGAGGAAAATGATGGAGGAATAAGCTTTTTACATATTTTGACGATTTGCTCCGTCCACGTTAGATTATTGTTTATATAGACACCAAGATTTTGACATAATTGCAGAATGGGGCCTCAGTATCGTCCAAGGTGGGTTTTATATCATTATCTCGTCTTTTCAATAACCTTGGATGGCCGAAAACGATGGCTTGTAATTTCAACGGATTTATCTTAAAAAAAATGTCCTTAGTCCCTCGAGCTCGATTCTGCATACATTCAGAAAAAGATGGAACTTTCGATATATACCAGTCATCATCATATACAGCATTTAATAACTTGAGGACATTCATTGATAAACAGAGAAATTGGGCTCAGAGTCGATCCCTACGGGAGATATCAGGACTGACACTAAATTTATATAAGAGAATTCAACCCGTTTTATATAATAAAACCCGTTTCAACCCGTTTTAAATCATTCATAAATTCTCTTGACAATATAACTTTTCCGGCTCCCCAATTTATCTATTAAGTGTTGCTAGAGGTGCCCTTTCAGGCATATTAAAAAAAAAAATTAATAGGCATCTCCAGGGAATTAACACATCCTCTGTATCGCCTTTTCAGTTTATGGAAACTCGAACTAGGAAAATAGGAAGCTCACAGATGAAAAACAACAACAGCCGGTATTAAGCGTGCAATCGAAGGCTTCACAGCGATTAAATGGAGTGATTCCGGGCTAATCAGCGAAGGAGACTGCAAATGGCTTCTTCTACAAACGATTTGTGATGAGTGCCGTCGATGCCACGGGCAAATATCAGCAGAGGGACGGTTTGATTGTTTGGATGATATCTTAGTAACGACTCATTCAATTATTTTACATCTTGTCTTCTTCTATCCTAAATACGGTAAGTCATTACTTTTAATCTCAATTCAATAAAAGTCGCTCATTATCATTATTAATATTAAATGAGAATAAATAAAAGATTTATTGAAAACATACCGTGCAAAATAAACTTCCAAGGAATTTAAGAAATATAGATCGTATGAGTACTCTTAAAAATAGAGTAATACAATATAATTGTGAAATCATTTGAATTGTAATAATCTAATTGATACGAATTCATTTGAGGGAACAAAGTTAATCTATTTTGAAGTATCATTTCCTTCTTATATAATATAATAAATGGCAAAATTCCCATTCTTACTCTCCCTTTTCTCTTTCCCTCAAGAATAACACGCCTATCTTCTCTTTAATTACTCCTCGTTTATCAAAAGCGCTCACTCTTCTTCCATCAATTCCCTTTCCTCATTTCGATCCTTTCTTCTTATCTCTGAAATATATCCAGAATTTGGTTGCGAGAGATTGACGCGGAAAAATACAATTTTCTGTGATTTTTCGTTTGTTCACTTATAATATTTTTTTATTTTATTACATGTTTAATTGTTGATTTCGACGATTTTATTGAAATTTTGTTCTTTATTATTATTGTTAATCGTCAGAAGTAATTGGCTTTGAGCTGCGTGTTGATGTTTGTTAATAAATAAATAAACTGGCACTTGCCGACAAGTCCATGATTAGGGTACCTTAATGAATACATACATACAAATAGAATGTTTGGTATTATTTTCACATGTACTAAAATAATAAAAGTAAGCTGTACTTCATTGTAGGTGTTCTTACTATGATACAACAATTTTGTATTCTATGAAATTCAGCTGTATTTGTATTGTATTTTAATTGTACATGATTTCACTTTCATAAAACATCATGCGATGAAGATTATTCTTCTTTTTAGATTATTAATACCTAAATAAAGTTAATTATTATTAAGAATAATAATGTGATAAATATCATTCATATAAGATATGTATCAGAGTAGAGAGGAAAAAGGGAAACATTTCGGAAGATATTAAGCAAAAATGTGCTACTCAGAAGCACAAGAAAATTCTGTGATGTGAGTTCATGTAATTCTCATAAGCTTAGCTGTCACTAAAACTCGAGGGAGTCTGGAGACTTTATACACCGTAAAATTAATAATAATAAATACCAAATTTGGGAGTAAGTATGCTATGATCTTCATTGGGAAGCTCACATTTGTTTTGGAGGGCTTTGCTTTGGATATTTCCCATTCAGTGAATTCTATCGATGGCATTGGATTCAGATTCTTTTGTTTATTTTGTTCACTCTGCCTCATGATTGTAGTATTTTGGTATTCACCTCTCCAATTTTCAGCAGTTGCTTCTGTATCAGGTTATTTGTATTCCATCACTTGATTCCAGTTTTCAGAAAACTTTTTCCTGTTAGGCAGAAAATCTCTAATCTGTTTCTTACGTTTAGTCAGCTGATTGTATCGCTTTAATCTTGCCCCCTTAACTTTGGCATTTTGACGAAAGGTGACTTCCAAATCTTGAAGTAATTGTCTGATATTGTTAGTGTTGGACTCTACGTTAGCTTGAATGCATATGTTTGAAACTTTCCCCATAATCTTCTTAGAAGTATTTCCACTAAGAAATACATCAATAATAAATGCACTAAAATCTTATATACTTTTTCCGATATAGTTCTCCAAGTGGACTTGCATTTCTCTCTCTTGCTGTACTGTTGGTCTCCAGTTCTACATCTGTGAGCTTTCTGTCCATTCAGGTCAATTGCAATGGTAGCGCTACAATATAATGCCAGATGGATTTCCTCTAGATCACTAATTTGAGTTAAATGTAATTTTAGTATGTTGTTTACTTTAGTGAGATCTTCTCTGCCTCTTAATCTGGAGTGGCATCAGTTTTTGGTGCCTTATGAAATGGGGTTTGTTGAGACCGACTTGCTCACTGTCATGTCTATTACCGGCCATTTATTACTGCCGATTGATATAATCCTAAAGGGTGTGTAAATGAAACAGGAAATTTAAGAGAGGCGTTTCCAACCAATATTTTACGTAAAAAAAGAACCAGGATTTATTAAGCGAGACATTGCGTAAATGTCACAAACAGTGGTACTCAATCGGTGTCATACTTCGATTGCATCCTCTTATCTTTTGAACGTTATAAGAAATTCGATGAAGTAGCGACTGTACCTCACCAGTAAATATCGACAAATTTGCAAATCGAACAATTAGGGAAGGACGCAGTGTTAGATGGCAAAAGAAGAGAGGGAATGAAAGACAAACGAAGGAAATGTAGAGAAAAAGAAGAAAGCGGAAGAGGTGATGAGCACGGGGTGAAGAGAAAGGTGATCTTTAAGGAGATTCTGGAAGGAGCAAAAAAGATATCAAACCAATTGAAGGAAGTTCGCAGAGGTATATTTTTTAACGACGTCACAGTCCTTCAAACGAAACTGCGCAGATACTTCTCTTTTAAGAATCACTGTATTCGGTAAGGCGTCATTCTGTATAGATAAAAGGAGTTGGAAGATGAAACTGCGGAAATATCGACTGTGATTATTTCTTGAAATTCGCAATTTCCTGTTTTCATTGAATATTTTCTACTGATGCTCAGTATTGACTAAACATCAAAATGTCACCTTTGATTGAGAATTCATAGACTACTAAGAATGGCAATACACCTTTGTAAACATATAACATAAAGATTTTTGTAATAACTTTATTTCAAAATAATTTACTTCTATGAAATAATTTATGTCGAACACAGAAATGTCAATTCTTAGCATCATATATCTAAAATAAGACCTCATATTATGATTTTTCTTATTATATCTTGTAGATAGATGTCATAATGAAAAGCATGTTCAATTTACTAAGCTATGCGAAAAGTTGGGACTCGGCATCAATAATAAACACGATAAAAATTTAAATCAAATGAGACGATATAGAATACTGAGAATACTTAATGGAAATTTGAATCATCTTATTAAATTAAATCTTAGTGCAAGGAATCGATAAATACTACAGAAGTTGAATTTCAGTTCTGAAAATTCGTTTAATAAATTCTCCTTTTTGTTTCCATCGTTCTGCTTTCATTCGCATTTGGATGATGAAATCACCATGAAATGATCAGTGTTGTTAATTTGTTTTGATGTTTATTTTAGTCAGAGGATTAATGTATTCAAAATTTATACGTATCCAATAATAAAAAAATTACTCAAAAATGTTGAAATAATCGTTGATTAAGATATGTCCTCATTGGTGCAATGAGGACATATCTTTCCTATGCACCTTTCTTAACTGATAATTGAGTGAGCACCAATCGATGAAAATTGACCACAGATTTTTCATCACCACAATCGGGTACTTTTCCGAAGTAAAGTACAGTAAAACTATAGAAAAGGCTCTCGGCAACCAAAGAGACAAGCCCTCCAAGAAACTCCAAGTTACCGTTAAAACAAAGTTAGATGGAAATTTTGTTTGTAACAGACGCGACTTCATTCCCATTAATGTCATAATACTTCCGTTTTCTTCGGCGTATTGAAAAACGAAGGAAGAACAGCACAACACTCGCTTCCCATCTGAAAAAATTAACGCCACGTCTCTACGCACGCTCTTCGGTACTTTCTCGCAATATCCCAACTATTTGGGAGTAGATTCAAAACTCGAGCCAGTTTGTTGGAGCTGGCACGAGGTGTCGCTAACACAGCGGACATCGGCCCTTCAATTTTGAAATAAGTTTCTGAATTAGCTATGGGGAAAACATCCCATTTTTGTAAGGATTATGCGAAAGCCGTCTATTTGCAACAATAATTTGCGGGGAAACTTAGTTCCGTACGGAAGAAATGGCAAATCCTGAATCTCAGATTGTAGTTGTCGCGTTCGGATCAGAGGAGGATCCGGCATAAGAGCGAAATAAAAGAGAGTGAGAACAGAGAAAAGAAAGGAAAGATTATTCCTTTTGGTATGTTTGGCAGGTCGTGCTGCCCGACAGCTACCAGAATTTTCTATAATATTACCATGAAAAGCGGAAAATAATTTAAGGTGACTAAAAATATTAAAACTGACGATTTCTTCATCGCTACATGGAGGACACTCTTTAATGGAGAGAAGCACGCGTCGGTTGGAGAATTGGCTGGATCGAATGTTGAGAGGACAGGGATTGCTAGAGAAGAATACTACCGCAGCAGTTCATACTTAACTCTCCGTGGCTATGTATTTCAATCAGTCGAATTCGTCTGAACATCGTAGACTGTACCCAGATTGCGAGAAAAAAACACTCAAAAGAAAGTATCCACAAGAAAATTAAAAACGATAATACCGTATAATGAGTAAAAATGTACTAAATTGTAGTTAAAATTAACTATTAAACATTTATCAATCCCTATTTCAGACTTAAAACTAAAAAACCTAAACTCCTACAAAATAAGGGACATTGGCTGGATCGAATGTTGAGAGGACAGGGATTGCTAGAGAATAGGCTAGGCTCCTAGGCTATACTTAGGAAGCTCACTTAAGGCTTCTTTTCTCATCACGTTTGAATTTACATATTTCTCTTTCCTAACGCATTTATCAGCTGGTTTCAGCTTTCAAAGCTCGCATATACTTTCAATCTCGTATCGGTAAGTACCTCCTCTACACTAGAAGCTCTGGAAAAACAAGGAGTAGAAGCAGAGTACATCCGTCTCTTACGAAGGATTTACAAAAATGCCACAGCCTTAGTAGTGCTACACGAAGTTACTGAAGAATTCAAAATTGTGAAGGGAGTTACAAAAGGCGATTGTCTTCCCCCAATTCTTTCCACAGCTGTCCTGGAGGAAGTTTTTAAACCTTGGATTGGGAGCAGATAGGTCTGCGGATAAATGGGGAGACATCAGTCATCTGCGCTTTGCAGATGATATAGTGCTCTTCGCAACCAACGGAAAAGATCTAGCTTCAAGACTTCATGAACTGAACACAGAAGGACAGAAGATAGGACTCAGGATAAACTTAAGAAAAACAAAGGTAATTTATAACTCTTTTGCAGCACAAGAAACAATCAAATTTGAAGGGACGCCTCTGGAGGTCTGCTCAGAATACACATACCTAGGACAACTAGTGAGAACAGGAGAGAACAATAGGATTAGCGAAGTGAACATAAGAATTAAACTCGACTGGAGGGCCTTTGGAAGAAATACATTTATTATGAAGTCAAAAGTGCCAATAGTCTTGAAGAGGAAGGTCTTCAACCAATGCATTCTACCAGTGTTGACATATGGAAGTGAAACCTGGGTGTTAAACGCAGCAATAACCCAGCGACTTCAGACTACGCAAAGAAGTATGAAAAGGTGTATGCTTGGGATCACAGGAAGAGACAGGAAACGCAACACCTGGGTGAGGATGAAAACAGGAGTGACATCATAGATAAAGTAAAATCACTAAAATAGATGTGGACAGGCCATGTGGCGAGAAGAAACGACAACCGTTGGATAAGAGCGGTTCTGAACTGGACACCAAGAGATGTGAAGAGACCAAGAAGAAGACCATAGGACCGATGGAACAGAGATCATTAAGTACTTAGGGGTGACATGGCAAAGAGAAGCGCAGAATAGAGAGAATTGGAAAGCGCTTGGGGAGGCCTATATTCGACATCGGATTGGAAATAGCTGATGATGATGATGATGATATGTATACACAAGGAATAAATAAAACTTTTCATCTCAATCGAGCGAAATTCAAGATTTAAGAATCCAGAAATATAATCAAATATCCTCGCGATCATTACTAACAGCTGAAATATTCACGAAGTATCTGAGAGTTCGTCATTAAAGATATAAAGGATCGTGCGATGTGATTTTGCCACCTCAAATGTACGACGCAATATGCCTCTCCTAAGCGGTTGACTCGCAGCATTCGAAATGACATGTAGGTGACACACTAAAATACTATTTTGTCGGAATGAAAAGAAGAACGTTAATATCAGGTGATTTTAATCAACTCTCCATTTACGAAGAGATTCAATTCCGGCGAAATGCTTCCAATATGTCGAATTTTCGTTCATATTCCTCTCAGACTTCGTGGGTGATTCCAATCGCATTTAATAAATTGCTTCAATGGAGATTGGTTCACATAACGTCTTGATATTTTGCTTTAAATTAACCGCAATAAAGGAAGTGTGCTGTTCTTTCTACATGGGTGGTCTGAAAAGTTTTCGACATTTCGCCATTTCTCGACATGTTTTCTGAAAATTTCTGAAAATTTTCTGAAGATTTCTGAAAAATCTGGGGTCGGAAACTTTTCAGACCACCCTCGTATTTAATCTACTCACGCGAGGTATTTTGCGCAAGAGAGATTTATAGTTTGATACAAAATGAGGAAGAAGGAAGGATGACGCTGATAAGAACGAATTTGAACGTAATTGAATATGAAGGAAATGAAGTACTTACGTAACATTTAAAAGGAAGGGAGACTAAAATTTGAGATCGACAGTAAGGAAACTGTGGAGGGAAATAAATTATTCAACATAGAAACTTGAAATGGAAAATGTGAAAAGCGTTTATAAAAAGCTATCATATGCGTAATTCGCCCTATCCCTAATGATCCTTACTTCGATGCCAGAACGTCATTTCCATTCCACCATGCATTTCAAAGGGGGATAACGGAATCTTATTTTAGAATTTTCCCGATAAGATATTGAACAGAAACTTCTGAAATGGTCAGAATGGCAATTATTTAACATTAATTTGCAATCTGAGTTCTGAGTTTCGCGCCGGATGGTCTTTTGCGCGAATATTTGTATACTTATTTGAGGCAATTCTCCGTAAAGTAGAGGATTGAAAAGCATGGAATCGGCAGACGACGTGGTCTTCTGTAGTACCAGTTGAAGAAATGTCACCAAATGAGCGTGAGTTCGAAGTAAGGTTGGTGTGAATTTCTCTCCTTTAGAATGTATTCCGGCGATGTTTAAGGATTCGTTTTAATAAGTTTCCAATAATACGGATAATTAGAACCTAGAATATGGATAACAGTCATAATCAGCCTTCCCAGGCGCAATTCATTGGATATTCTTTGGTTCGACACCAGGGCGTCGTTTAGATTCTACCATACATTTCAAAGAGAGGAATTACCGCTGAGTAACTTCCCAATTTGATATGGAATTTTAGAAACAGTCCTCCTACCACACAATTCTGTGAAATCTCACGAGGAGGTTCCGCTTTAGGCGGTCCTATGAGAAACTGAAATCGTTAAAGAGATATTTCAAAGAAGAAATAAGACCGGCACAGACGCCTTGAATTTGTTTTACGAAAGGAGTTTACCGTTTCTCTGATTGGTTTGACGCCAGGTTACCATTTTCCTTCTACCATAAAATTCAATGAGAAATTCGGAATTTGAATACCTTCCTGATTTTACATCGACTCGAAGGGAGACTCAATCAGCGGCAACTTTTACGGCAATGGACCTTGGTTTGATACCAGATCGGGTATATTTTCCCCTTTTAATATGCACTTAGCTGAGTTTGGGAATATTTTTGCAAGCAGTTCCGAGAGTAATCGGATATTTTGGAAATAATCTCCGATTAGCATGCATTATGCAAGTTACCAGCATACTGCATGCTTTTACGTGTGTGTGTATACGATGTATATGACATTTGAAGTATATGAATGAAAATTTATACATATACATACATATAAATTTTTATTTGTATGCAAAAAAGCGGTTTAATTTGAATCTTTTGGTTCTATGAAGGATAATTAGTACCGCATCTGATTGCGTATAAGACTCAGACGGTTTTTTACACTGACCTATCCTAATAAATAATAAGGAAAAATTATTCCCTCCTGTAAGTTGCAACATGCATTTTAACCTTTATTTTTGGCGAAAAAATACGTCTTATTCGCTGGTATATACGGTATACGATTTTCAAAGTCGATGATTGAAATGGTTTATTCAGCATTATGGTAAGCATGAACATTATGTACATCAAGATGAATTGTCTTTAATGAGTGAGGAAGAATGGATGTTTGCATGGAGAAGTAGTATCATTTTTTTTTTGTGAGACATGATGAGAGTCATGAGTTTTTGTCTATAGAATGAATGTTTACGAATGTATATTTTAACCTCTGTGACACCCTCACCACACAGTTATTCGCTTATGACTTATTTTTAATTTGCAAATAATAAGTAATGCATGAAATAGAAAAATGACGGCTAATTAACAAAAGTAGGTCTTCGCACATTTTGGTGCATATTCAGTGTCCTAAGGGAAAAAGAATTTGATCGAATTTCTAAATATGGAAAGGATTTAACCAGCAGAAGGTGAGAAAGAGGAAATAATGCTTTCCTTTTACATTATTATTCGAGTCCATATGATTCGGCTAATGAAAGGATATACTCAGGGAAGGAGAATGATATGCGCATTCATTCAAGATACTCTCAGGAAATAACAGGCAGTCGGAAAAGAATTAAATTGTAAATTATTTTATAACTATAATAAGTATTTTATGGATATCAGAATTATTCGGTGATGGATTGCAATACATATGGGAACAGTAATCACGTTATATTTTATCTTAGGATGAATTCCTCAATAAAAAGGGTCATGCTTGAGTATATTTGCATTTCTGTTTGTTTGATACGCAATAGTACCGAAATTGAGTGCTCCCATAATAACTAGAGATGATCTTTTTATATTGATTAGGCCTCAGAATTTATCACTCACATCTTTATGAATGGAACAATTTTTAATTTTTCTTATGGCACAGAAAAGAGAATAAACTACCTTTCATTTGCTTTTTGAGATTCTTATTCGTGGCTGTAATAATGTGAAAGTAACTAATTATGTTGGCAGGTAAATATTAAAAGATTCCGAATAATAATAGTTCTAACATAATCGTCTTTTCTTCTTTAGTTTTCTACCTTCTGTTTGGTTTGTCTCAGTTGTGCTTTTTCTTTCATTTCTTTATATGTTCACATCTTCGATAATTTGTTTCATGCACGATAACCTTGGCCTTTCCCTACGCCTCTTTCCTTTAACATACTCTTCTATTAACAGTTTTAATTTACTTTATTCCTCATTATATAGCCAAGCAGCACATCTCTTCTTTTTGTTAGACTATATAATGTAATTTGGAAGATAATATCGGTAATAAAAAATACAAAAGTGATGCAAAAGACCCGCGTTGATTATTTTCCTCTATATTGAAATGTTAATTTTTATTGCTTATTAATATTGTTATGTAAATTTTCAATCATTGAGTAACTTACATATTTTCAACTCACAGCAATCTGGCTCACGCGAATTATAACATAGATAATCTCGATCGCTTCTGAAGAATCAAATAAGTCAACTATAGAAAACCGCTATGGGTGAAAAGCTATTCGCTAAATTTACAATCGACATTTGCAACAAGAAACTTGTACTTAAATATTTACTACAGTCACCTACTTCTAGTTCTACTAGGAGTGAAAATTGTGACATGACGCCATCATCTGTGTAATCACCTTCTATTTTTTTATTATTATTTAAGTTGTAATCACAAAGAGGCAACATCATCACTCAATTTCCAAAGACCCAAAAATAACTACTAAAATTACAGAAATTCTTACGTACATCATGATACGCAGCATATAACATCCTTTACGTTTTAAAATATTGAAAAAGTCACTCGATTGAGAAAAGCAAGGGGAAATCACCTCACTCCTCATCTTGCCTGTTGCACCTCAATCCTTTAATGTTTGAGGGAATTTTCGATCTAATGAGTACTCAGAAATATAAATATATTTTAAACGAGTATTTAGACTTGGGAGAAGATCGAATGAGGCATTTTTGTGTGATCAAAAGGCTCCAAAGAAAAAGACAAAAAATCGATTTGATGGAAAAGTGAAATATGAAACAAATGAATATGCGAATCACGGAATTTCGTAGTCGGAATCCATTTAAATTTATGTTGAAAATAGAGACGTTCATCTGCCGTACGAATTTTAAAACGCATTTAACGAGAAAATGTGGAGGGATTCCTCAATTGATGTGATTATGCTCTGGGAGACGGATTCCAAAGAGATGGACCCAATCATTAAGGGAGACAAAATAAACATTTCACCTGAAGAAAGAAGATGGAGCAATAAAGTAGGGGAGCACCCACGTGAGAAGGGCAAAGGGAGAAGGGGCTTAAGCATTTATTGATCAGTTGGCTGGCGAAAGCGGGGCGGAGGATCAAGAGACGGGAAGGGGTGACACAATGGAGGGTGAAGATTCCATCCAGATGGGATAGTTTCACCCTCCGTGATTCCAGAAGGCGCCACCGGTGAAGCGACGGTGTCGGCCTCCTAACGGAACCGGTGAGACGGACTTCGGACGTCGCCAGAGTTCGGTCTCCGTGTGTTCACTCTCTTCAGTCACGCGGAAAGCACGATATCGCGGGGAGGACCACCGCTCTGTGAACGGCCAAGTGTTTCAGTGCGATTTCCCGCGAGTTTTTTCGTCCTCGAAAACTGATTTTACCCGAAAAAATCCTGAAAAGGTATCCTTTAAGGGACGCAAAAAAGGAAGGACGAAATTTCTTTTTCTTTTCCGTGGACTTACTCCGCCTGGAAGGGCGAAAACACGCGTTAAAGTGGAATTTAGTCTTCCCTGAGCCACGGCCTCGCCCGGGGAAAGAGCCGTCGCCCGGGTGCTTCCATCGCGCAAACGGCGCAATTTACGCTTTTTCGAACGCCTTTTCGCGTGTTCCTGACCTACGGCGTATGGTCTCGGGTTAGATGCGGTGATCACTCATTCTTTCTTACTCTCATCCTCTTTCTTACTTTCCCTCGGGGCGAAACGGAAAAAATAAAAACTCGTCTCCTACCGCTGAGATTTATTTTCCGGATTAGAATCTAAATAATTCCTTTTTAAAAGATCTCCGTGGATGGATTAAACGCAGTATAGCGGTGAGGAGCCCAGCGGAGAGGAGGAGAGATTGAGGGTCAAGGGAGAGAAGGGGGCGGGGGGCAGAAGGGAAGAGAGGATGTTGGGAAAAGGGGGGATGAACAGCGACCTCCGGGTCCTTGTTGCAACCTAGGACAGGGAGCGGTGGAAGGAGTCGCTGAAGATTATCCGCATGCAGCAAAAACATCTCCTGGAGGGACGGAGGTTGCGGGCGGCCCCGCGAAGGGAACTCAGGTGACCTTTGGCGTTCCTTCTGACAATTGGACCTCGATGAGCGCGAGAGGTAAATCAAAGAATGGCGATGGTCAGATCGACACTTCGAAAGGCAAAGAGAAGGCGGCTGCCCAGGAAGCTAAGGTGGTTGCCGTACAGATACCCGCGGGACCCGAATCCCTATCCGCTCAGAACCCCAAGATTCGTGGGGAGCACAGCCCGACGGCAGAGTCGGAATCTTCAGATGTACCTAAACCACCCGGAGGGGGAGAGCATCGGCATGGTGACGCGAAGGCCTCGGCCGGATCCGTATCATTATATTCCAAATCCAGCGGAGAATCAATACTATCCAATAATAAATGGCCTGCAGCTGAGAAGGCAACAGATCATACAGGAACAACGCGCGTGGGAACTTCGATATCTGAGACAAAGATCACACACGATAAGACCCATGCAGATCCAAAACAATCCAGAGAGCCCCCGAGAGAATCAAAGGTCTCCGAACCAACCAATAGTCGCGGTGAACCCGCTGTTTCAGGCGGATCTTCAGGCTCCAAGATTTCCGGACATCCCACAGCCGAGTCGAAGGTATCCGG
This sequence comes from Pachydiplax longipennis, assembly GCA_036926295.1. Lineage (NCBI taxonomy): Eukaryota > Metazoa > Arthropoda > Insecta > Odonata > Libellulidae > Pachydiplax > Pachydiplax longipennis. The sequence goes on along the minus strand of JAVFKF010000082.1, from coordinate 894,754 downwards.
ACATCCCACAACCGAGTCCAAGAAATCCGGACATCCAACAGTCGAGTCAAAGACATCCGGACATCCCACAACCGAGTCGAAGGTATCCGGACATCCCACAGCCGAGTCCAAGATATCCGGACATCCCACAACCGAGTCAAAGGTATCCGGACATCCCACAGTCGAGTCCAAGATATCCGGACATCCCACAACCGAGTCAAAGGTATCCGGACATCCCACAGTCGAGTCAAAGACATCCGGACATCCCACAGTCGAGTCAAAGACATCCGGACATCCCACAGCCGAGTCAAAGGTATCCGAACATCCCACAACCGAGTCGAAGGTATCCGGACATCCCACAGCCGAGTCAAAGAAATCCGGACATCCCACAACCGAGTCGAAGGTATCCGGACATCCCACAACCGAGTCGAAGGTATCCGGACATCCCACAGCCGAGTCTAAGAAATCCGGACATCCCACAACCGAGTCCAAGAAATCCGGACATCCCACAACCGAGTCGAAGATATCCGGACATCCCACAACCGAGTCAAAGGTATCCGGTCATCGCACAACCGAGTCGAAGGTATCCGGACATCCCACAACCGAGTCAAAGATATCCGGACATCCCACAACCGAGTCCAAGAAATCCGGACATCCAACAGTCGAGTCAAAGACATCCGGACATCCCACAACCGAGTCAAAGATATCCGGACATCCCACAACCGAGTCCAAGAAATCCGGACATCCAACAGTCGAGTCAAAGACATCCGGACATCCCACAACCGAGTCGAAGGTATCCGGACATCCCACAGTCGAGTCCAAGATATCCGGACTTCCCACAACCGAGTCGAAGATATCCGGACATCCCACAGCCGAGTCCAAGCTTTCCGGACATCCCACAACCGAGTCCAAGAATTCCGGACGTACCAGAACCGAGTCGAAGACTTCCGGACATCCCACAGCCGAGTCCAAGACTTCCGGACATCCCACAACCGAGTCGAAGGTATCCGGACATCCCACAACCGAGTCGAAGATATCCGGACATCCCACAGCCGAGTCAAAGGTATCCGAACATCCCACAGTCGAGTCCAAGATATCCGAACATCCCACAGTCGAGTCAAGTATATCCGGACATCCCACAGCCGATTCGAAGGTATCCGGACATCCCACAACCGAGTCGAAGATATCCGGACATCCCACAACCGAGTCAAAGGTATCCGGACATCCCACAGTCGAGTCCAAGAATTCCGGACATCCCACAACCGAGTCCACGATTGCCGGACATACCAGAACCGAGTCTAAGACTTCCGGACATCCCACAACCGAGTCCAAGAATTCCGGACGTACCAGAACCGAGTCGAAGACTTCCGGACATCCCACAGCCGAGTCCAAGACTTCCGGACATCCCACAGCCGAGTCCAAGACTTCCGGACAACCCACAACCGAGTCCAAATCTCCCACCAAACAGAAACCAGCCGCAGAGCTTAGATCGAGCAGAGAACCGAAGTTCTCGGGAGACAGAAAACCAACCGGAGAACCGAAGACCTCCTCAAAGTCGTCCAATCAACCCAAGCCCTCAATCGAGTCAAAATCCAGGGATAGTCCGGGTGCAGGAAAACAATCGGATAATAGTAAGATGGAACAGAGCAATCCGAATGGAGCTAATGAAAACAAAACGGCCAAAGAAGAAACTAAAGGTGCGTCGTCCAAGGTGGGCGCCGCTGCCACCGTTCCTAAGACCAGCGCCGCGAAAGATCGCACCTCCCAAATATCTAAGAAGGCGACTGGAGAGGCTGAGAGAAAGGCGGAGGTCGTCGAGGCGGCGAAGGCGAGTATTGGAAAAGCCGTTGACTCGAAGAAAGCTCCACTACTGGCATCCAAAACGGATGCGAAGGTGGCGGAGAAACTTTCTTCCTCCAGAGGAGCGGAACTGAAGGCTTCGACTGCCTCGAAGGAGGAACGAATAGGAAACGAAACGAAGGTTTCTATGAAAAAGGACGCGGCAACGGAGGAAAAGAAGAACGCAAACGTCACAGAACAATCACAAAAGTCTGCCTTAGAAAAGTATGAACCCACCATTAGTCCGGATAAGAAGGCTGACCGTCCAAAAGAGCCCGCGGATAAAGTTTCTCCAAAAAATGCAGAAGGATTTGCGGAAGGTGTGCCCAAAAGTAAGCTCAATATTAATGGGAAAGAATCCGGAAAGCCATCATCGGTTATCAAATCCACTACTCAAGAAAACCTGAAGAAATCACCCAAGGATGAGAATCCTAAAGCAGCGGTTATTTCGGCTCCAGAAAAGAAATCACCTTCCGCCAGTACTAGCCCAAAATCAACGCAATCTGAACTATTTGGAAAGAATTCTGTCCTCAATGTTAACGGCGAAGAATTTGGAAGACCATCCCCGGTTAGCAAATCCCCAACTCAAGAAATTCTTAAAAAATCACCTAATGATGAGAAATCAAAAGCAATAGCTATTCAGGCCGCTGTTGAAAAGAAATCTTTATCAGCTAGTACAAGCCCAAAACAGAGGAAATCCCAATCTGAAACACCTGCGAAAGATTCCATTCCTAAATCCCCATTATCAGAGGTTGCAAAACCTCAAATGGCTGTGGAAATGAAGAAAGAAGAGCCCAAAGCAAAGGTTATATCCAGCCGTGATAAGCAGGAAATAAAAGTTCTTCCGCAGCAAGAAAGGGGGAAAAAGAAATTGGAGTTTCCTAAATTAGGTATTGCGGATAAAACCGAAGTGACTAAGTCATCCGAAACAAAAAAGTCGCCGTCCTCGATGGGCGAACGTTCTCTAACTCAGGAAGCAGCATCCAAAGCAGGAAAAAGTAAAACGTCTCCAAGGACTCCTGAAGTAAAGGTCGTTGAGTTTGTATTACCGGAAACCGAAAAGAAAGTATCTACTTCATATGTGCATCCCCAGCAAGGAGATGAACCAGACTCGGCTGAAAAGGAATCTCAAGGGACAAAGTCACCGTTAGCTGACAGCGAAACAAAAATATCAACTACTTCTCTGAAAGATTCAAAGAGCATTAAAACAGAATTCACTGCAGATTCACAAAAACTGGGTTTGCGCGAGACTGCATTCAAGAGATCATCGCTTCCCACGTCAGCGAAGGCTTCTGAAGAGGCTACATCCGTATCGGAGCCCAATGATCCAGCACCTAAGATTTCGAAACCAGAAAGACCCAACGGCAGCGATTCTTCCAAAGAAACTGTCTTAAACCCGATTCGAAGACCTTCGGTCCCAGACTCCAGGGATTTGAAGCTATCACCGCGTCTCACGCCAGCGTCCGATGCGCAGATACGGTTCCAATTTCCTCCAGATCCGAACAATTCCCTCTCGATCAGGGAGTCTCCAGTGCAGGCTACATCTCCAGCTTCTCCTCTCGATAAATCCGATTCCAGTGGTGATACTTCATTGGGAAGAAAGCCTTCTTCGACGAGAAAGACTCCAGGAGAACATAAAACAATCGTACAAATGCTTCAGGAAGCAAGAGAAGAAGCCCTTCCGAGGGGCGAAAAGAAAGCAGCGGACCTGAAGGAGTACTCCAAGTCCGAAATGGCCCTTCCAGGGGCCCCATATAACGGATCGAGAAAAGAACCTGTCCAGCAGACGAGCAGTCCTAACCTCAAGGCTCAAAATGGAGTGACGTTCAAAACAGAGGAGGTTAAGAAGGGAGTGCCAGGGAAGATCAAATCTACGGATGCGAAAGAAATTTCAAAATCGGAGGTCGTTCTTCCAGCCACTCCCGACGCAAAGATGCTCCCGGAAACACAAATGACGAGCAGCCCAAATCTCACTTCCGTCAGGGGGAGACATTCCGTGGAAGGATTGCCTGACTCCATGGCAAGGAGTTCTCCATCCGTCGCCATTCTCAATGGAATGCACCGTCAACAAAGAGCGAGCGAGAGGAGGGATTCCAGAAAAGGTTCCGTCATCTCGGACACCGCTGCTCTGCCAGAGCAGGGCGGCTGCAGGGCTAGAAGTGCCACGTGGAGTGTTGTCCCCGCTTCCGTTGCCACCAAAAGAGAAGAGGAAACCGATGCAGAGTGGGACAAACGATGGAGTAGCGCTGGGAGCGATTTGTTGGCCGAAAAGGCTTTAGGTCGGGTACCCAGTAAGAAGGATATCGGCATAGGTAGTGGAAAGGAATGGAGGTCGGAAGGCATAGCGAAAACCCCTTTCAACGGGGCAGCACCAAAGGTGGGGTCGTCGGAGCACATCAAGAAGACCAAAGAGGTCGCCAGAGGGGACAAGAGAGCTTGGGAATCGGAGGCGGGACTTGTCAGGCACGCTAGTTCTAAAGGTTATACGAAGTTCGAAAACCCATCTCAGACAAAAGCCACGAAAAACGGATCCGACCTGAAAAGAGACATGAAAGATTTGGTATCTCCGAGCAGCAGCACCGCTTCCAAGGGCTCTGGTATCGATAAGGTGAGCGAGGCCTCCGGAAGCTACCATTCGGTGGCCTCAAGCACGCACAGGAGGGATAGCAAATCCGAGGAAGTTCCGAAGCACGCGGAGGTGAAGCAGCCAGAAAACACGATGGAAAGCGGAGATAAAGTGAAGTTGATAGAGGAAACGATGAAAGAGGGATTCGATGTGGAAATCATAGTAGAAATGGGGGGGAGGGAGAAAAAAAGGGGGTCTGGGAAGAGGAGGTCAAGGGAGCAGCATGGAGTGGAGAACCAGGGAGCGGATCTGGCTCTGCAAGAGGAGGAAGAGGCTGCTGGTACCAGTAGTGGAAGGGGAGTGAGGCTTCGTCCATACATCGATCTTTGGGAGGTGAGTATGGGCCTGCGCTGCAAGTGGGCGGGAAATTAGAGAAACTTTTCCTCTCGCGGAAATTTATTTTTAATGCCGGAGATAAAAACCGGGAAGTTGAATAAGAATACAAGTGAGAAAAGCGAAATTGATTCGTAGCTTTAGGCCTTCATTTTGCAGTTAAAAAGAGTTCGCTCCCTGTTGATGATGGCCCTACCAATCGCTGTAGATGAACATCGCTTTTTTACGGAAACAATTCCGAAATACGACACAAACTTGCGAGTGGTGATCGAGAGAAAGCTATGAAGAGTTTAATGGTGAGGAAATGAAAGTACAGTAGCTGTGTTTTTTACTTGAATTTATAGCGGCTAATGAATTGAGCTAAGACAATGAAACTGCAGTAAAATTTAATGAAGAATACAATAAGAGTGATAAAAATAGATTATTACAGGTTTTTTTTGATTTTAGATGGAATGAAGCTCATAAATGACTTTTATAAATAGAAGAATAAATAATTTTATAATTTCAATCACACAAGAAACAAAGATACGCAAAAGATTTCATTGAGATAAGATTAACCTTTTGAAATAAAATATGAAAACCGTTGTTTTTGTTGGGGATCAAGAAGGCTTTAAGGAGCTGTGCCACGGATAAGTTTTAAGTGGCGATTTTCTGCTTTTCTTCGTTAAAAAGATGAAATGAACCATACGACCTCACTACACAATTCGCCATGTGAAAAATCATTACTGCATTTATGAAAACTAAAGCCGAAAACTTTCTAATTTTAAGAAAGTAGTGAGGGTATCAGAGGAAACCCTGATTATAAGTCTGGAAATGCAGCTCAGTGCTCAATGAAATATTTTACTCAAAAATAATCAATGAAATGAGATTTATTATCTCTGAAATTGCCTCATTTCGTCCTCAACGATCTGAAGGATATCCTAATGAATTATGGAAGAATACACTACTAAGATCAATACTATCTGATTTTGTTATAACTTACAAGTCGCTAGCATATGTTGGGAGACATGCAAGGTCTATTCAGAAGGTTAATTTCACGCATTGCATTAACCAGAACATCTCCAAAAAATAATTATCGTACTCGTGAAACACGGAATAAAAATACAGCAACTATTATTTCACACTAATTAAACTCCATCACTGTTCTTTCAATTTCTTGTTCATGTTCTCTTCCAATTAGACAAAATCTTTTAGTCAGTTTTGGATGCCAGTAGTGGATCCTCCGATCCTCGAAGCGACTTATAGAAAGTATTATTTTTGATAGCGAAGTTACCTTTAAAATTTAAGATAGTATTCTAATTCATTTTCAAGAGTAAGCGAAGCAAAAGATTATTTATAAAATTAAATGTTTTTACTCAATACAAATGAGAAAATTGGAAACGTTGGATATGTTGCAAAGGATGTAAAATTTCCAAATAAAAAAATCATTCCCAAGGAAGAATAGACTTGATAAAAGTCCGACGGGACCGGGAATCGAACCCGGGTCTCCCGATTGCCGGTCGAGTTCTCTGTCCGTTGAGCTATCTCGGCGGACAGAGCACCCGACCGGCTATCGGGAGACCCGGGTTCGATTCCCGGTCCCGTCGGACTTTTTTCAAGTCTTGCTTCCTTGGGAATTTTCCTGGGTGGACGCCCTTACGTGCAAAACCACCCATTACCCATTCCTTGTTAAAAAAATCATGCTTGAATAACAGACACCTTTAGATTAAAAATAAAAAATACGCAAATGATAAGGAAGGGAAATAAGAATTAAACATACAATCGACAGAACATTAAAGAGAAGGATACGATCGACTCTGATACAGTATTTTGTCAAAACGGATTTAAATTAGATAAACTCATAATTCTATATACAAAACGTAATAGTTCCCGATTTTAATTTTATTTCCTCGAGTGGCAAGAAAGGTAATTCGCAAAGATACTTGTGATCCAAATTGCAAAATGGATTTAATTGCAAGAAGCAGCTGATTCTGAACCCATCAAATATAATAAAAATCTTTTGCTGCATACAGGTCGTTGCACGAGAGCAAAATTTACTTATTTGAACAAGGAAAATATTCGATACACGAAATTTATTTTCGTGACGCTACAATGGAAATCATTGGTCAATCACGGTTCTGAATGAAAACAATCATTAGCAATAGTTTATGATTCGTAAATGTTAAAAATGATGAAATAATCATAACTTGATTGAGAAAAATCTTGCTATATCATGGAGATACAGAGAGATGATACTGAGATAATGAAAATTTAATCATCTAAAACCGAATAAAATTCAGCAGTAATAAAATTTAGGCGCAGTAAATTTGATGGTTTTTGTGAATAAGCCGCTATGAAATGGTCGAATGTAGGACGACCTAGGTCAAGAGCGACCAAATTAGTATGTTTGGAAGAGAGTCCACTCGCGTGGTTACCAAACATTTAGCGAATCCAAGCCTCTGATATCGGTTATCAACCAACAAAGGCTATCCAAACAAAAATAAATGAGATAAATCTTTTAAATCTACGAAGATTCTGCAAAGTCTTTGCCTTTTTAAAACATCACCATTCTTTTTCATCGATATGAAAACATCAAGAGATAAATAAAAATGGTACAGAGTATTGGGATTAGCTTAGAAATTACACTTTGGCGAGTCCTCATCTAGTGTGACCAGTATAAAAGAATTCGTCCATGAGAATATGTGTGGTAGTACATTCATTGTAGCAACAAGGGATGGCTGAAGTGTTCAACGAATCGTGGGTGGGTATAAGTTTTTGTTTCACAATTATAAAGTTTTACAGCATATGTTTCATGAATAACCGAATTCAGAAAGTTAATTTGCGCCCGAATCTTACACCTCAACAGCTGACGTTAAAGAGGTGGGGCCTGATCGAATTTACTTAGTATAAGACCACGGCAGAGAAGAGAGTCGAAGCGATAATTTTGAACCGAAAATATAAAATAATTACTTATTTAATATCGTACATTATGTAATCTTAATCATGATGAGCAGGAAAAATGAAAATTTATAATGAAACTATTAATATGTAATTTACAAAATAAAAATAATAACAATAATAAACACGAATGTAGTATTTTCGTCTTCATTGGTCACCGAGAGAATGATAAAAGGAAAGAACGTTTCCTCTTCGTTAACTTTATTTCGTTTTAATTTCTAAAAAAAGCGTAATTTCCAAAACCAGTCCTTTGTTGCTACATAAATGTCCTTCCGTGTGCGGAAGGGAGTCTGCACACCGAATCTACTTTCTTTAGCTTGTTATTATAATCGCATATTGTTCGCGGAAAGAATGAGTCCTTAAAACGACGTGTTCTAGCGTCTATTTCTCTTATGATTATTGTCGGATCGGCCGAAGTAACAGAGGGGTCGCATAATATCAACTACATCTTGGGAAAACGTGCTTTCTCTAAATTCGTTGAGTAATCGCAACCTAGCTTCTAACCTCCTTTCTTTCAATGATTCCCAACCTGCATCTGATATTATCTGCGTAACGCTTACCTCATTCTCGTAGTTTTCTTAACAAAATGTCTCGTTTTGCGCTGAACTTTCTCGAGTTCACGGATATCCGTTTCATAATCCCATATCACTTGCCACGTATTCAAGATGGACCAAGAAGAAATAAGATAGCTCTCTAACCTTCTCATTGAATTACAATACGCTTTATAAAGCCGCTTTTTACTTGCTTTACAGCAAATATTTAGGATGTGAGTGCTCCTGTTAAGTTATTAGTAGGAGTTATCCCAAGATAATCAACTGTATCGACCACATTCACGGTTATTCCATTTATTACGTACGGGTAATTATGACGCAACTCTTTCTTTTCGAAGAAATTAACTGTTTACTCAAATTGAGCTCCACCACCTGACGGCCTAATTTAGGTATCGTTATTTTGAATTAGTGCAAAGCATTAGCGAGTTACTTGTTGAAAATCGTCAGAAATTGCCCGTGTAAAATGATTCCTCACTGCTTCGTTGATCAGCAAGATGCCACCTCAAAATGGAGGGAAAATATGAGTCGGATCGAAAACCGCTAGCGAAAATTAAAGAATAGACCTAACTTGCATTCACCACCTACCAAAGGCAACTAGTTACTAGTAGTAACAATCTTCTAAATTCAAATTCAACCTATGTAATGATATAAAGATATTCTTAATAACGTCAATGGTAAAGTAACGGTGATTGAAAGCATTAGGATCTTCATTCTCTATAAACACTTTTACCAACACCACTATTAAATTAAGTGGGTATCTCCTACTTGTTAAAAAGTATTCGAGAGTCGAAATTAAATGCATCTATAATATCTAACAAACAGGGATTTTCAACAACAGTTTTAAAATACTCACCATCCAGATAAACATCTTGACTTTAAGTCCGCTTTAAATGAAGTGAACTGTAATCAAACGTTAGCGGGCGACAATGTGTCACATATTCGACTCATGTTTCTGATCCTAAAAGATGCATGGTGGCCAGCCGGTTTTTTAAAAAGTTTTTGCGTACGAAGTCGAGGTCTTCCTTCATGTATAATATTACTTGCGAAAACTATTTCAGTTATTTTAATACCGCGAATAAATAGCACTGTACACACTGCACGGATGAAATGAATTATTTATTTACCACAACAAACATAACCAAGTAAACAGTAAATTCCATACATGACAACGCCGATGTCTACACTTCCAGTAACAAAACTCGATTTTTCAAATATTAACTCGATTTTTTCTACCAAAAGGTGCATTTTTCATTTGCCTGACTATTTTAAGCAGGAAACGGGAAACCTTCTCCTTCAAATAATCAGTCATTTATGTTTGCTGGAGGGAGAAAATCCATGTTAAGAAATAATATATAGGATGATTCCGGTTATAGTGCTTTTAACACGGATTGTCCCCTGGAAAGAGTCTCGGCCGAGTTTTATTCTATTTGCAAGTCGACATGTATGCTGGATGATAATTTCTATTATTAGCAAACGAACCGATTTATTTAGATTCTCTCTTCGGAACACATCAATATGAAATAGCTGTCAATACCGTTTCCCGATTGCAGAGACCTCGAGGGAGAGTTTTTATTAATCTTCGGCAGCTTTGTTACGTATCCAATGAGTCATATACGTTGTTTAGCCTTTTACTTGCTCCCCCTTTAGCACCGATTTAATTGCCTCCACGTCATCACAATCTGTATGAGCTAAATCACCTTAAGCTTGGTTATTTAACAAATCTGCAGCACACCTTCTCTCATAAATTCCACGGAAAAATAACAACTGTTTCGTTTATCATATTCGAAGCTGCATTTCAGATTTGACGAAGGCCAATCAATTTTGAGAGGCCGAATTCATCAAATTATTTGATCAAACAAGCTAATGGTGTCTTCATTCAAATCGTTGTCAACTGTGAATGATTTACGGAACCATCTTGACGGTAGAGAATGTTCCATAATATCGGGTTTTGAAATCACTTGCAAGATCCTCAAATCTTTTAGAATTTGTTGTGATTTTATGTCAAACGTATAAGAGAAACGATTTAGTTGCATACAAAAGATTAACTTCATGTTAGGTAAGAAAAACTTGTCGTTGGGCCTCTTCCTTGAATAGACGCACAGTGAGATAGAATCGAAAAAAGGGGTTTTTTCTTGGGTGCGGATCTTAACATTTCTCATAATTATTACAAAATGACCGAGTTTTATTTTCCCGTTCGTCTTTTTTCGGTATCTGTACGTAATAAGAAGATAAATGTAGTCAAACTTGAACAATTTTCATGGCCAGTGCCGGATTTTTCGGAGAAACGTTCAAGTTTGCTGGAGAGTTTAAAAAATACTGTTGGAAAAACAACGATGCGGTGATTTACTAAATTTATTTATATTTTGACTGGTTCCAGATGGTGGAAATCTTCTTTGGACAATTTTCGAGATAAAGTAAGGAATTCGAATAGATAAACGTGTTTCATGCATCGAGTATCTTACACCACGTGATAGTCACAGGTATCTGGATATGTAATTTGAAGAAACTTCTTCAATTTACTTAGGAATTCACCACCTCACTCTTTCTCCAATTTGTCCTTTCCTCCTTTGTCTTTTAACCTCCAATCCTCAAAATCCCGCAAAACTTTTCAAGTGAATCCAATTCGTTTTCAAGAATCCTTATCTCTATAGGAGGTGCGCTTGGATGATTTATATATGTCCTGTAGATTCCATCTGCTATTTTGTAATTTACATCCTTCATCCTGCCATAAGACCCCTCCCAGAATCTATCTGAGCGTTAAAACGAGCGCAGCCTCAAGTGATTCTGTTTCGAAACGGATTCAACGACATTAGCTGAGGGAGGGAGATGAAAGCTTTATTTCTTTTTTTGCAGATTCCAAAGTAATGTCGTTTCCGCTTTCTGCATCTTTATTAGTTTCCTCCAAAATATCCTCCGAACTTTCTTCAAATGTCCTCCTAGTTGTTCGCATAATTTGCTCTTCAGATTCCAGGTAATATTCGAATCATCGATCCTTTTCATGCGATTGAGAACGCTGTAATTCTGTTGGAATTCCTCGCCTTTCTAAGAAACACACAGAACGAAACTAATCTAACGGCCTTAATGTATGATTTTTTAGCATAAACACCCTTTGCTTTTACTGTTGAATTCATCGATGCTCATGTGCATTGGGGGCCCTTCTAAAAATGGACGCTGCTCTTTCAAAATCTCATTCATTGCGATATCCTGCCGTCGCTGCATCCATCTCCTCTTGAGTTAATCCAACCTTATCCCCATTCAGATACTTTCTCCTTGGTCCTCCTCTTCTTTTTTTTACTAGTAACCCTTCCTCCAGCTTTAATAATTAGATTCTAGGTAATCTTAATTTACGGAATTTGATCATGTTCTTTCGATTTATTAACTCTTCGAATTCTTTATTTTGAGATTATAACCTTGTTTGAATCGCAATAATCTATTTCTTTTAAACTTACTTTTATTACACTTGTCTAATTTGAATCTCCTATTTTTTTATTCCTTACTGTGAAACTTTGTGACCTTTTAATTCTTCTACTCTATCATCCCGTTCATCGCGGAATTGCGTTAAAAATTCAAGCGTAAGAGGAGTATTTCCAGGAAGTCTATGAACATGAGATTAGAAAGAAATACCAGTTATAGATTCGATAATTCGGAAAAGGAGAGGGAGAAATATGATCGGGAATTTTGCCGAGAACCGTAAGATTTCTCTTGGCGTCTTTGTACATTCCTGAGTGCAACAAGTAAGATGCTGCAACTCCAAAACATCAATTTACTATCATTTTATTTCTATTAGTAAAGATTAGTAATTTCTCTTTCATTCCCTAAAAATTCCAAATATTTATCTACTGTATTTTGGTTAAACATTACCGTTGACAATAATCGAATTTCTATTTGCTAGAGGTGTGCAAATATCATGAATTACAAGTCAAAACGACTGATATTTTTATTTGAAACTTACCGAATACTGGTATTTTCCGTTTCTTCATTCTTTTTAAAGCCTGTCTTACTTCCTTTTCCAATATTCTGTATCCTATTGAAAATTCGTTCACTTTTATTCCCTCTTCTATTTCTGTTCCTTGTTTTCTCCTTCTTATCTTACACTTCTTCTATATACTCTTTCCACATTTTAAGAGCTTTTTCTTCAAACAGTTCTTTCCCTTCCCTGCTCTCGATGTAATAGGTAGAATAGCACTATTCATCAAGCCATTCCTTTCTCGTCTTTTCTTCTCGGTTTTTATTTAGTTTTCTGTATTTCCTTTTTCATCCGTTAGCTAGCCTTCTCTCTTCCATTTTGTTAATCATTGCATCTGTCTCCCATGGTTCCTCACACCTTTAACATATTCAATCAATTTCTTTGCTTATTTCGTTATATTTTCTTTGATTATAATCAGTTTTCTCCTCCTCCTTTTTGCATGCCAATCGGACTCATCCGCACCTTTTGCAAGTTATTTTGTAAATACTTGGCTTGTGTAAAGATCGAATGCTATTTTTTGGGTTTCTTAATTAAGACTATCCGTATGGATGAAATGGGATGTTGCAGTTTATTGGTGAGGCCCGATTCGAATGGTAATTTAATGAATTTTTGAGTTTTTTCTTTGTTCTTCTCTAATAAGGTATTTTATTTTAATATATATTAAAACTTTATATATGAATAAAATTCCTTATCATACATATTTAGAAAGGAAGAGGATTAATTTATTACACTAGGTTTTCTTATACTGAAGGAAATCCACGCCCAAAATCGACCACGTAACTCAACGCAGCTAATTATGGCTCACTTACGGAAATTCATTCTATACTGCATTCTATAGAGTGATAACATTTAATTATGGTGTGAGCCATAGTCCCTCCTATTATGAAAAAACTCCGTACATCACGGCATCTTCTAACTGAAAGAAATATTAACAAATATTCAACAGGTAATATTTTAATTTATGAAAAATTCGTCCCAGTGACCCCCTACTTATCCCTCTTTCAGTTACAAATATTGGTGAATCGAAATATAACTAACGATGCTCATGTCACCAAATATGTTTCTTTATCGTTATTATCCTTTATCGCTTAAGTTATGCTTCGTTATTTCTACATCCCCGGTAATGTCGTTCGAATCATTTTCTCAGGTAATCTACGGTATCAGAAGAAAGGCGGTGGAGAACTTCATTATTGCAATGGGATAGCGTAGTATTGTCTTGAAAATGAAAGAAGACGAAAAATTAACGAGAAATCCACCAGAATATTCCAGTGGGGCCTTTTAATGCGTATCATTGAAGTTCAGCTCCGAAAAGGCACTGATTGCGTGCTGAAATTTCGATTTTATTCTCTAAGAACGTGGAATGGAAAGGAGGTTTAGATGGTCGCCCCGATCTTAGGAATTCGATTGAAAAGCTTACTTATCAATATGCCTTCCGTCACTGTATCTGTGAAATGAGGGGGAACTTGTAAGGAGAAATACGAGTTTCCAAAGGAAAAGTGGAAAAAATAACTTTCGAATTAAACAGTGCTGCATGAGGTTCGATAGGAATAACGAAGGGGTGTATTTTCCTAAGTTACATTCATGAAAAGAAGGATTCACTTCGTAACATATATTTAAAGAAAAATTCAATCGAGCCCAAATTTAAATCGTGTTTCTTTTTCCTTCAAAATCACTCGGATCTTCAAAATGTAGCGTTGGCTTCTAAATGGATTCCATTATCAGGTGAAATGTTTTCAAATTGTATATAAATCTTTAGAAGAAAGAAGGCTCAATCAGAGATTTAAATTACTTGATAAATTCAGACAGAGCACGTTCATAGAAGATGTAGCCGATATTATGCGCCCTCCTTGCTATATAGGCCGTTCTGATCCAGCGAGAAAGATCAGAGAAATAGATGCTAAAACCAGTCGATTCAAGAATTCTTTTTTTCCGAGAACAATACGCGAAAATAATCGACTGGGCAAATAGAGTCCTGGTGCTTGCACCCCCTGCCACACGCCGAAAGGCGGCTTGCAGGGTACAGATGTAGATGTAGATGTAGATGTAAATAAAATATAACTTATGTGTATCTCTTTATGCTTGAATTAAATCGATACATCCAGAAGCTAGACTTCTCTCTTTTTCCACGAAAAATATGAAGTTTAATCATAATATGAGGTTTTATTTTGAACATATCCCACGAATTTCTTTTTTTAAAATAGTTTTAGATGCTGTTCCTTGATAATAAGAATTTAGGGATATTCTCTAAATGGAGATAATACAGGAATATTGCCGCTTTGTTTGTAAATCCTCAACACCAGTGGCATGATCCACATTCAGAAATTCCAACGAAATACACCAATGCATATACAATTCCTTCGAAAAGAACTATATACACAACAATCTACTATCTAGACTAGCTACTGAGCCCTATACCAGGAGATAGTACAGATTTTTCTCGCTCAATTTCGACATTTCGAATCTAGGATTCTTTAACATTAACTGCCTCCTTGTACATGGCTTAGAGTTTTATTTCTGTTAAGATATGATTAGAAGAAACCGTTTTATAGATGGGGATCCCATCTATCTTTCTCTATCGTCTCCTTTCTATTAAAATTCATGGTTATTGGAAATATTATGTAGGAAAGAATATTACATAATATAACAGCATGGTTGTTGATATGATACATTGATCTCCCTCTTAAATTAATCCTTGACATAATTGATCCATATAATATGTCCGATAAGAAGTGTCTGCTTAATCAATGTAATTAATCCTATATTTTTCGTTTATTAGTTTGATACTTACATAATTGTTTAATCTTATTTACACAGCTATAATTAGCCTCACGCTTTAGTTTGAACATAGGACAAGGAGATTTTAATCCATTTATAATTACCACTTAACTATTCCAAATTTTCTACGACGACTAAGGTAATGGAAAGGATTTGATGCTGAAATGGTCCCATTTCAATTCGTTGCTACAGCTACAGAGTATGTATCCCAGAATAAAAAATGATAATGTTCTTTTTTCATTTTAAGCAATTGGTATTAGTGAATATCGATCTTCCATTTTTTATTAATGGCGACAATATGAGGGAAAATAGGTTGAAAGCGATTCCAATATGCTTGAATAATTCTTAAATCGCCGAAGGGTATTGGAGCTGAGCCAACTATACTCGGTCCAACGCTGTTTTTTTTTAGAGGATAAATGTGCCAAATATTTGATAGTGGATCGCCATTGTTCCGTAAAAAGCTTCAAATTGCAACTTGTCCGCTCACTTGAACTGTACTTATCGGGCACATACTATCTCTTAGCACTGTAGTATTTATGTACACTTTAATCGATCTGATTTGCCGTACAGCGTTGAAATGTATGATGGAGTTTTAAAATAAGAGACCCTCACCATTTAAAGAACCATCAGGACCCTGAATATGGCTTAAACCAGTCGTTCTTTAAAAAGCTTGGTGAACACAAGGGAGGTTTTTGATTTGATTCTAAAACTTTGAGTGATTTACGTGGTAACATTATTATTATCTATGGAGAATTCATAGGGATATAAAGTTTGAGACGATGGAATTTAACATAATCAGACTTGTAATGTGCAGTGTGTTTAAGTGTTACTTCAAAATATTTGGAACCTGACGACAATGAAACTGCATAATATAATAAACAAATTAATAACTATGTGGAGAAAGTGTTTATGAAACGAGAGTTGCTTTTAATTAAGAAGTAAAAGGAATAGTAAATAAGATTCACTTTAAGTGGCGTGATCTGCGGTTATAAGATGTGGAATAAGAAAATTGTCAGTTGGGAATCGGTAATGAATTTATCCAAAATCGATGTTCGATGTATCGACTATTCTTCATCTTTAATATATCTTGGAAATCTCGATATCGATATTTTTCGAAGGATAGTTCCGCTCGATACATCGAATGCCTCTATATCGAACCTTGTCATTGATATTTCGATATCGATACATCCGCGACCTAAACCGTCAGATAGCCAAAAAAGTTTAATCAATTTTGAGCAAATTGACTACCGAGCATCAAATCCAGGACCTCTTTCAAATAAGTCTAATGAATTACTCACTGAGCGATAGAGAGACCAAAATCAATACGAAAAATCAAGAAAATGAGCGGTGAAATAGGCCTGCGCAAAACGAGATCACCGTACCAACAGGTGCGATTAAAAAACAAAATTATGGATGAAAAGAAGAGAAAGAAGCTTAGATTTGCTCAGTCAAATTCAGTCCTCTTTAAAGGAAAGTGTCGGATAATCCGATGAAGGGGTCTTTATTCGTAAGCGATGAATCGTGTCGAGGTCATTACGTGTGGTTCAGAAGGGTAAGAATCCAAAGGATGGTAAAGAGGTTTTTTAAAGTACTGTTTCATCTCTAACGCCTCTCTCCCTTTACACGACTACTATATTTTTGGTACTCAAGATTCAGGCACATGAAATGTGAATCCAGTTAAGGATGGATAAGTAATTTCTCAATCTGTCCGGCGCATATCTACTCGCACAAAATTATACACCTTTCCTTCTTGTTGGAAGTTCTAAAGGTAGGAAATAACGAAAGATGAATGGAAAGAAGCAGAGAATTCTCCTGATAATCCGTTCCTTGTTTAAGGAATTGGTCGTCTGAAGAGTCGCCTTAAAGGGAAACGAACATGAAAATAGTCTGACCGAACTGGGAAGCTCACTTCCCAATTGCTTTCTCTATCTGCTAAGCAGTCAGGTTGACGAATTGTTCTGACCAGATGGATATCGAAACCCATCGGACATTATCTCCTTGAGAATATTTCCTAGGTGTACACCTTTATATTCCAAAACAAACACTTCATTTCATAAGGATTTTGATAGGAAACGGTAAGACCTCCTGCAAGGTGCCACGAATGGAACAAGGCAATTGAAGCATGCTTTTTCATTGGCAACCGATTTAGGTAAAAAAACTCTTCGATGAATTCACTGCTCATATGATTTCTATCAACAGAATCTCCTCTTGCAGAACAATTATTCTTATTATTATTACGAATTTCCGCCATATTTAGGCAAGTCCGGTGGAACCGTAAGATAAAATGACAATTAATGCACAAGCATGTACACAATTATACAATCAGGATACTTATGAATTAATAAAAAGTTTGTCCATAATATCAAGATAAAATAAATTAAAGATAACGATAACATTTTTATGATATTGAGTGATAAAAATAAATACTGAGTAGTCAAAAAATATGTAGCACAAAACAATCTAAACAACATGGAGCACCATTAAAAGATCATTATAAAAATTTATAAATTTTGAAAGTTTAACCCAACATTATAATGTCGCGATTTCATTTCAATCATTTAAAAGATAAACAATAACATAGTAACTCATGCAAAGTTTTCCATGTTTATCTATCCAGATCCCTCTATTTTTCATTTATTGTTATTAACATTATTGAATCATAACTATCAATCTAGAAAATTCAAGGAAAGCATTGATTACGGATATGATTTATTTTTTTAACAATCTAAAATAAAGAATGTGTTAGGAGATGACAGCCCGAAATCATAGAATTTTGTTCCCAAAACAAAGGTTAGTTTTTTCTTTTAGGGACAAACACTGGCAACAATCGTAGGAAAATGCATCAGACAATTTTCGGAACAGTTTGTTAAGTGAGAATCAAAATTTCCTGCTCCCATTCAAATTCGGATCAAAATGTGTAAATATTTCGGATCGAATTGAATTCAAATTAGATTCGATACGCGAGTCTTTGTTGGTTTGTTTTTCGTAAATTTCATTAACTAGAGATAGGGTTTTCTTTGTCTCCTACTTATCATCGTCACCCGCTAAAATAAAATTTCTAATGTATAGTGAGGAAACAGTTTTAAAATAGATATTGGATAGAGATGATATGCGAACATATATAAATGAGCCATACAATTTTATGGAGAGAACCGAAAATCAGAACAAAAAAGAATTAACAAATGCGTAGTTTTTCTCCACCTATTTATATTGATATGATATCGATTCAGTCGAATATTTTTCTCGTACAAGAAATAAAACTCAAAGCTTCGAATATTCAGAAGTGGGAAAGATTAATAGAGCTTCGACAGCTGAGGTAACTCCGACCGGGAATCGATCCAGGGACGCTTTCATGCAGCTTTAGTATTGCCATATCGAATAACATATATTTTGAAGGGCTCTGAAAGTGAAAAGAAATAGAACTGAGTAGCAAAAAAGTTGAAATGCATGTTTGAGATGGAAATTTTTTGTTTTGTTGATGATTTTGAGATGGAAATTTTTTGTTTGAAGCCGGAAAGTGCGAAATAAATGATAAATACGTATGTTGGAATAGTCAAAGGGGAAGGAAGAAATATCTCTGAAATGCCAACAGGAAACGACAGTGGAGGGAAATGAAAGGATGGTTTTTTGAAAGAGGATTCCAGGAGATGAAAATAAAGTGGTTAAAGTGAGAAATAAATGTTTGTTTTTCCGATGAAAAGTGATTTACTATCCCTCTAGCATAAGAAAGTCTTCAACAAGCGTAGGTTTGTTTGATTGAGATCAGATTATCATCGCTAATTATCGACCGAAGATTATCGAACAAAACTTTTATACGAAGTAAATGACAATGTAATTCCTGACGAGCATGAACTCCGAATTGAGAAAGCGTTATTAAGAATTAAAGCAGATAATTTCAAGAAGATAACTTAAAGAAGTTATTGGTGTTTCTACAATAGCGACTCGTATCAACGGGTATGAATTACAATGACTCACTCTTGAGATTTTTTGTGAAAAATAAATTCATCCAAAGCGTCAAAGCCACAAACGCGTTTCCTCCACAATCAATCTCTCTCTTTCACTTTGACGTTGACCCACTTGAAGAGGTTCTATGAAAACGAGTCGCTTTTTGAGATAATCCGAATTGATTCGGCTATAACGATCAGCTGTTTGCCGTGTTTTTCGGGCTATTTATAACCCGCCGAAGGGGTCATTATTCATTCTCTACTCCAAATCGCGTGTTTAGAAATATGTCGGACACTTATGGGAAGAGGAATTCGATCGAAAATAGCGGATCAACTCCGGCGGTTGTTTTTCACGCCTCCCGTCGAATTGCGCACGTGTTCTATCGACGTTTTACGATTTTCACCGACGAGTTCAATATCATTGCTTTGCTTGAAAATCCATGACGAGAGATAAGTTTTAGTTTTCTTTTCGTTTGCATTCTATTGCCATATAATTATTACTTGACCCTTTATTAGGCCAAAGTGGGCCTCCTAATTTCAACATTATTATATGAGGATAAAAGAGGGGGGAAATATATTAAATAAAACGTATAAAAAGAGAAGAGGAAAATAATGTATTATAGAAGAGATGTTGAATTAATTAATATAATACTATCAATTTAATTATTTATATCTCTTACTAATATTAAATTTAAAAATAGATATCAACAGAGCGGTAAAATACGCAACATCAGTGCATATTGGAGTAAAACGTGAGTAATAATCGCAGAATAATTGAACACAGGCTGTAAAGATGTAAAAAAACTTTATTTCTTCTCCGTAAAATGAAGAGAAGCTTTGTACTATTTCCACAAAAATATTTTGAATATACAAGACATTGTTTCGACGAATAATCGTCATCATCAGTTGTGAAACATGTTTAGTTTAGGTTTAAAGTTTTCGAAACTTGTTCTTGTTTATTCATTAGAAGAAAAGTTATTTTGTGGAAAAGTTTCAACCTTCTCTTCATTCCTAACGTTAGATTTTCACCTCGCCTTTTACTGTGAATTTTGTTCACATTTCACTTTATTTCATCGAATAAAAGACTTCTGAAAATTCACTAACAGACTACGTAATTACACCAGAGCATGTATAAGTAAAGCATATGCCGGAGTATAGCCATTTGAACACGTAGTAGTTGGCGTTCTGATGCGGTGTTTTGAAACAAAAAAATGTTTGAAATATAGGTTACTTGGAAATTTGATTCAAGAGATGTGCGGAGAAAAGGAATAGTAATTGCGATAAATACAGAATGCGTAACGAGAGACTGACATTAGGACATAATTTAACAATACATATTATTGATATAAGTAATCAAGTTCAGAGTATCCCGAAAGAAAGTACCTAGTTTTGTGAAATAGAGCTATTATGGCAAAGGACCTGGCATTGAGTATCTTTGGGGTGGAGATTCTGCAGCCTTGGTGGGGATATAGAACAGTTGATCCTATTCTTGAATTGCTTTTGTAAGAGATATTCTCGAAAACTTTTAAACTGTAGCTGAATCAGTTGAGTATCTTGGGATAATTCTTACCAATAATTTAAATTGGAGCACTCACATTCGTAAAATCTGCGGTAAAGCGAGTGAAAAGCTCGGCTTTATAAAGCGTATTGTCGGTAGATGCGAAGGGAGAGTTAGAGAGCGATGTTATTTCTCCTTGGTCAGGCCCCATCTCGAATATGCGGCAAGTATATGGGACCCAGCGGATGAAACACTCGAGAAAGTTCAGCGCAATGCGATACGTTTTGTTAAAAAATGCTACGAGGAAAAGGTAAGCGTCACGAAGATGCTCTCAGATGCAGGTTGGGAATCATTTAGAGAAAGGCGGTTAGAAGCTAGATTGCGACTTCTTAACAAATTTAGAGAAAGCACGTTTTCCCATGACGTAGTTGATATTATGCGACCCCCTGTTACTTCGGCCGATCCAACAATGAGAGCAAAATAAGAGAAATAGACGGTAGAACATGTCGTTTTAAGAACTCATTCTTTCTGCGATAGTAATAGGCTAAAAAAGTAGCTCAATCGTTTGGTGTTTACACCCCCTGCCACACGCCGAAAGGCGGCTTGCAGGGTATTCATGTAGATGTAGATGTAAACTAATTTCAGTTTCGTCCACAGAGCGAAGACAAGTTTTCGGTGGGCAACTCTCAACTTCCTCTGAATCCATCTGGAGAGGAAGATGTTGGGTCCACCACTGAACCGGAAAGAGGCAACTGGACAGGTCGATTCGACTTCATCCTCTCTCTCCTCGGCTACAGCGTAGGCCTTGGCAACGTGTGGCGCTTTCCATACCTCTGCTATAACAACGGAGGCGGTGAGTTTCACGTTTTCTTTCTCAATTACCTTCAAACCAGGCAACCGAGGGATGAAAGCCATGACAGAAATGAAGAATGCTCATAAGTTATGATAAAGAAAATTTCACGCGAAGAACATTTCACGTTTTTGGGTAATTTTCAATCCTTACGCCCTCAAAGTTAATAAGCTACCGAATCATACATGCGGTCTCTTAAAACGTTTTTCAAGGGGCAAAGCGGGATAGAATTTTATCCGGGATATTACAAAATTTTATTTCTTTTACATTAGAAAACAAAAGAGAAGTGTTTGTTGGCCGATTAATTTTTAAATGAGTGCCTTAAAAAGGATGAGGAATCGAACTTTATCTAAAGTTCGACGTAGACAGTCTGCAAACTGTTGTTGTGCAAAACTGGTTGCCCTGTTAAGGGGATTGGATACCTCTATTATATATATAGCTACTTCTCCTGATATACCTATATATTCAAACGAGTAAAAGTTGATTGCATACTGCAAACTAATCTTTGCATATTTATCAAAACATCCAATTACGCTCGGAACTGCATGCAAAAGTGTTCCTAAATTCTGCAAAGCGATGATTAAAACGGGGGAAATATACCCGGTCTGGAGTCGAACCAGATTCCATTGCCATAAACGTTGCCGCCGATTAAGTTTCGGTAAATACCCTTCTTACTGTATGCTGAATTTCGAAACGATATTGTAACATTCCGAATTTCCCATTTAATCGTATGGTAGAATGTAATTAGTACCCTGGGGACGAACCAAGGACCATCAGGAAAACCGTTAAATTGCTTTTGTAAAACGTACTCTTGACTGCTACTCACATACCGGGTTACGGACTTCTATCTTCTTTGGAAATGTCTCATTAAGAAATTTCAGTATCCCGCCACACATATCATATGGGAGATTTAGGATCGCCTGGAGCCGAACCCAGGACCTTCTCGGAAAATAAGATATCACATGATTGTCTGGTAGTGGCGACCCCGTCCGCTTCTAAAATTACAAGTCCATTAGATATCGGTAAGTGCCTAAGACGTAATTCGGGATTCCCCGTTTGAAGTCTACGGTAGAATCGAAATGATGCCCTGGCGTCGAACCAAGGCTCATCTGGGAAACTATAAACAGCGTATATGAAAGCTTATTATAACCGCTATCTACATTCTGGGTTGTACCTTTCCAGGTTATCGAAAAGGAATTCAAAAGAATCCTTATCGAAAGAAGCACCGCAGTGTATTTTTGAAGATAGACATTCACATCCACCTGGCGTCGAACCCAAGCTCATTTAGTGACGTTTCATTCATTTTTGGTTTAGAAGACCACTATGCAAATTACTTATGCATAGTCTGTGATTTTTAATCCTCTATCTTACGGAGAAACGCCTCTAAAATATTTTCAAATATTCGCGCGAAAGACCGCCTGGTGTCGAACTCAGGACTCGTTTGTGTTAGACAAATGCAAATTAATGTTAGATAAGTGCCATTCTGACCTTTTCCAAACTTTCGATTCGATATCTTATCGGGAAGGTCCTAATATAAGATTCATAATAATCGTCAAAATTTATCGCCATGCATTCTATACCGGAAAATTTTGCACCTTGGCGTCGAATTCGCTGTCGGTTGGTAACATTTCTTCAATTGGCACAATAGAATTTTCTATTTGCTATTTCGATTGCTCTAACGCACCGAGAACGGCCTCAAAACAATATTAAAAAATCGCACAAAAGACCGTCTGGCGTCGAACTGACGGAACCACAATTCGTCTGGCGAATTCCCATGATGCACTTCGAGCACCTTCGGATTTCTTTCGCTTCTGAAGACTATACGTGAAATCTTTTCTTCCTCGCCTTGCCCACTTGTCACTCTACACCTCAAAACGAACAGCAATTATCTTCTATTACAATGTATTGAGACTACCCTACCTCCACCCCTCTCTTCCCATTCCACCTCTCCCTCCGAATGGTGGAGGTTTTGCGAACTATTTTGGCCGACCGTTGAATTAAATCCCGTCTCGAGGTATCCAATCCCCTTAAGAACGGCTTTTCGGGCAAAGAACGTCTTTTAAATAATTTAAGTAATTTTCAGAATATTGTGAAAATTACTTAAATCTATATTAAGTAAATATATAGTGAATGTGAATTAAGTGAACGTATAGCGAACGTCGCGACGCGTCGTCTTGAATTGGAGGTGAGGGAAATTCGAACCATAATAATAATAATAATAATGGACTTTATTTAGGGTGAGACTATTAAAGTCTCTTCTTACATCTAACCGTTGCAGAAGTGGTGCACAGTCAGCATCAAAAGTGTTGATCGTATTTATAGTAAGCTCGTTATTTGTTCACGACGCGATACCATTTCTCATGAAAATAGGACGAAAAGGATTACATTTCTCCCTTGATTTTCCCGAAAACTCGCGTATGAGAAAAGTAGACCCCACGAGGTAAATTTTTAAACCAGAAAAGACCTTGTTTCTTGAAAGATAGACATAATTCATCAGTTATAGGAAATCATAATCCGCACCCAATCTTCTTCAAAATATCACTTTCTTATTTTTCTTCGATTATAACACTATTTAAGCTTGATTTAATTGCACTATCCCATTAAAAATTGATTTTTGTCTATGCTGAAAATCTTCCAAGTAAGTTTTTTTTTCTGTGCAAATGTATCAACAGGCGGTCTCCCGTAAGAAATACATGGGGCCATTTGCTTCACATGCTGTCTTCATGACCAAGTTTAAAGAAGTTTACATTTTTCAAGTTGATCAACGCATACTTGAAAATTTAATTCAGAAATCCTTCCGATTTCTTCTGTAATCTAAAATAAATACAAATTTGTTGTATCCCGGATATATCGTGCCATTAACGCGATTTTCATTCGCTTCCCTGAAAAGTGTCTCCATCGGGTTTTACTGGCTGAGACCGCCATTTTTTTGCTTGTAATCGTTTCATAATAATCGACTTTTTACAAACATTACTGCAAATTCCCAGGTTTACGAGTTCAATTCCTGCTTGAGATTTCTTAATTCTAGTTGGAATTAATGGTAAGTCTTCCATAGATTGAAAATGCCCTCATTTATTGGGAACGCAGCGCTATCAGTAAAAAGATGCCCTTGGAATCATGACCGAACATAAAATTCGAAGGGAAGAGAAAATAAACTTGTTTCGACACGCAACAAAAATTGATAATTGAATGGTTCCCTAATTAAAGAGACTCTTATTGGGATGTCAATTGGACGATCGATAAAACATCTTCCCTTCATATTTATACAAACCGATATTCTTTCCATTCCTTCCTCACTCTATTATGTAGATATCCATTTACTCTTTCTCAACATTGATTTTCCCATAGATATTGAATATCCATAAATAATATCCTACGCATCTGAACTATCGACGATATTGACGGATAATCCAGTCACCGGATAAACGGAACGCTAGAGCTTAATTCTTGACTTCTCTCGATTCTAGGAATTCGAATTGATAAATCTAACTTCTATCTACTCATTAAATATTAAATATTTAATGAGTAGATACTTTTAATTTAATTTAATTCATGCTAAATATTTTTAAAATCCCTTCAGTCCATGCAATTTTGATATATAGTATAATATTCAATGTATTACTACTATGCCTTTTAGAACTATTTAAAACAATGCAGTGACGTAGAAAAGTAGATAAAAGTACATAGAATACAGACAAAATATATTTCAATAATATTTACATTTTTTCTTCCTATTAATAACCTTGAACATCCCAACGTTGATTATAATACAACTTGAGTATATTATAATTACTATACTAATTAACGAGTAACCTTGATAAGCGATACTATGTATTAAAATTCATATTTAATAATTTCTTCGCAATATTTTAGAGTGATTAGCGTTATTAGAGCTCCAATGTTCCGGGTTCGAATCCCAGCTTACAGGATTTTTCGGTTACGAAATGGTTGTTTCCTACCCTCTATATAGGAATGAAAATTCCTGTTAGATTAAATACCAAGAGAAAAAATAGTGCTTGTCATTTTCAATATTTTCTTTCGGATGTTGGACTGCTTTATCCTTCCGATTAAATAAGACCTGTGAAAGAATCATATTACACGTAGCCATTTACTGTTTATTTCAATTACTACTTGGGGTCAAACTATTGTTATAACACTGAATATCTTTCTCAGTCAATCTCTAAATTCTTCCTTATCACTTGATTAAATCAGACCAGCTTTTTACTGCCCAAATCGTATCGCTCTATTGCGAAACTCCCCAATGATATGTCGCTTACGATAAATCACTTTTAATACATCGCCTCTCGCCCTACAGTGAACCAAGGCATTTGTAAAAATGTAAAATTAATAAAGGGGTGGAAGAAGAAATTCCATTTAGTTGGATTTAAAAGGGGGAGGAAATGAATAATAAGAGTCGCCTTTATTCGGGCGAGATTGAGACTAGAAAATTTCTTCTTACATCTAACCCTTCTTCCATTAGTATGAAAGGATAGCATAAAATAGTTCACGAAAGTAAATTATATAGTGGGTTTAAAAATCTAAATTTGTGCTTTGGACGAGATAGCCCACAGCAGGAAAACATCCACAAGACGAGGGTATGAAAAAACTGCGAATAGAATAACTAAGATTTCAGGGAATAGCAGGCATCTAAAAGAAAGAGATACATATACTTATATTTCTTTTACCTGGTTACCGTGTGTACTCAAGTACTATTCGATCTCGTTTAAAAATCGACTTGAGGCCAAAAAATCCAGAAGTTTGCTCGTACAAGCAAGTAAATATTAAAGTCAACAAGAGATTAAAATAAAGGGTAAGGGATTGAGCAGATAAAGCGGGGATTCTCACAGGGAGAGAATCAAGGCAGGAACAATTTAGAGATATCGTATATGTTGGAGAAGATACTCCTTCACTCGTAATAATTTGCAACGGATGGATTCACGAAAACTCTTTCAGTGCTTTGTAAATGGTAATTCTGGATTCAAGCAGTATCAATGACGACTCATTTGTATGAAATGAAAGATTTCCGTCGCCTTCATACGATAAGGGGTATATGTAAATCAACACTACTGCTAAGGTACTACGGCTAAGGTTGTACAACTATAAGTATGAAAAACCATTGAACAGTTTCTCGATCACTTTGCGATGTACTCGTTGGTCCACTTCCCATGGCAGCGCACGTGCATGCAGAAATATTTTGCTGAATCATTTTATGATGAAATTAGATTTGAATTTAACTCATAATCGAAAAAATAGAAGGAAAGAGGAATTGCTAAAGCCAGGAAAAGATATACCCTGTTGTTAGGGTAATTAAACTATTGTTTTTGTCTTGTTTCTCCCAGTAAATGACAACAGTAACAATATCAGCAACAACAAAAATAATAGTAACACTTTCTTAGGATAAAGAAATAACACTTTGCAAAGAAAATATTACAAATTAGTAAATAGTAATTACAATGCTAGATAAAGCTGCCTTGACTTACAAAAACAGGTGATAAGGGTAAACGTTATACACTTTCCCGAAATTCCCGAATTGAAATGGTGGCACATATAGTTCACTCATTCTTATTATTTATCAGTTAATTAATTATTTTTTGATTTTTTAATGATTAATACTCAAACATTAGATTCAATGATCAATATAATTTGTTAAATTTGAAATATTCTTTCAGTTCTTGTTATACTTCTGAAATATTTATTAGCCATTTCAAATTGTAAGGAAGGAAATGTTATTAATAATGATACTAATATGAGCAACGAAAATAAGTTGACGGATTTTAGAGAAGGCATTAAAAATAACACATAATTATAATCAAAATATATTCTTATCTTTCATTTTGTATTTGCAACATGATTCTGGACATATGCATACTTCGTTTGATGTGGAATTGTTATATTATTGATTTCTTTAATAAAGTTTTCGCGTTTGTTTTTATTTCCTCATTCCATTAATAAGAATTATGGAGAATATTAGTTGAATTACATCAAAATGATCTCAGAGGATATCGATTTCCTTTATCGAAAATTCAGAATTTTCATGTATTTCCAGAAACTGTCCAACTTAGATTTTATATATTAAAATACGTGTTCACAATTTGTTATTAAGTGGCGAAATGTCTATGAGCAATTAACACAACATATGCTAAGACTCTGAGTGAGCACTTAAAGAAGCAAAGCCGTCATGTTAATAGTAAATCGTCTGTGAGAATTTTTACTCGTCTTTTGACGTAAACAGTAATATGTATTTCACCATTAATCTTCTATCCCTTTTTCTCTAAGGATTTATAAATGAATCAGGCTTTTATTGCTTAAAATATATACCCATTTTTTCCATAATTTTTGTCCCTATAATATCTACGTGAGAGGCGAATTGTTAAATTCAGCTCCCAAAAACGATTATTGAAAATATTCATTACTTCCTATAATTACTTTTCAATCTCGTTTTCAGTGAGTGATAGGCACATGTACACTTGTTTTCACTTCGAATTCTTTTGAATAAATATACGATTCGAAATATAATGATTTTTCCACTTGCCTCTTGCAAAGTTACCAAACATTTTTTTCAAAATTTTATTAAGGCGAACGCGAAAGACAATGCCTCATAAATAAATATCCATTAATAATTATATAAACGGAGATGTAATAAACATTTGTGAATGAAATTATGATGAATCTATATTTGAACACAATCCATTAACGATTTGCGAATCATGATTCGAATCGAATTGATTAAATATTCGATTCGATGCTTTTTCCGTTAATTTTTCGTAAATTTCCGAAAATGAGACTTGCACTTTTTTCATCTCCAACTTATCTTAATGTTCCGATAAAACAGCATGGCAAATTCCAAATAAGTAAGTGTTTTAGAAGATATATAATTCCTTAATTACAGTTATTTTCATTAAAAAATTAGGTTTGGTTGAAAACGTAATTATATAAAATGTGCCATAAAAATTGGAAAAACGAAACCAAAAATGGAATAGCGAAAACATATTTTTTCGCTTCTAAGATTCACGTTCGATTTCTTATCCGATTTG
This sequence comes from Pachydiplax longipennis, assembly GCA_036926295.1. Classification (NCBI taxonomy): domain Eukaryota; kingdom Metazoa; phylum Arthropoda; class Insecta; order Odonata; family Libellulidae; genus Pachydiplax; species Pachydiplax longipennis. The sequence goes on along the minus strand of JAVFKF010000082.1, from coordinate 866,421 downwards.
AGATTTGCAGACGTCAATTCGGTTCGTCACTGTATTATCAACAGACAAGGAATTGTTCTCATAGAAAGGAACTGCAATGGGCGAATTGGGATGGGCCAATATTGAGAACAGAATCATCTCGTTGACCTCCACTCCGACGCAGGGAATCCGCGGCAATAACTTCAGGTAAATAAGTCCATAAAACGAAGGCGCCCCCTCCCCTAGAATGAAAATTTAAGTGGAAATCTCATTTTCGACTAAAATATAAGGGAGATAAAAATTCCCCTCAGATGTCTCAATTGGCCTCTTCTGAATTTACGGCGAAAACGTGACGTCACCGCTTGCGTCACCCTCCTTCTACAGCATCATCGATCTAGAGCGGCGTGGGAGGGGAGGCTATGACGTCACGACCTGGAGGGGAATCCCACGCAGATTTTCCTCGGGCAAATAGCTCAACTGCAGGAATTCATTAGAAAGATACCAAGTTTTGATAAATAGGATTTCTTTAGCGCGTGGGTGACAGAGTCAATCATTCGATCCGATCTCACATGCGAAATTCTACGAGATTTTCGTTATTTTTACCATACGAAGTTCCTAAAAAACTTAAATCTTTTTTGGATGCCATGCGTGGCGTGTAATAGAAACAATAGACTAAAAGCAGAACTCGAGGAAACAATTTGATATAACGACGAAAATGATGAGCTTGGTTATCGCAAAGACTGAATAATGTTGTGCATCCTTACGACCTAAAATATAGTCTCCGAGAAAAATTGATTTAATTCATTAGACTCAACTGAGAAATTACCTCAGATTAAATAAAATATTAACTACTATTATATATTAATCCGAAGATATAATCACGAACGTTGAATAGTTCCTTTAGATTGACCTCCCTGATTTACTCAACTAACTTCAGTAAACTGTTCGGAAAGGTATCAATGAAATGGAAAAATATTAAAATATAAAACCATCATCACCCGAACATAAAAATTGATGCAGTAAAACTTGGTTATGCATTTAACAGGCAAACCGCGTGTTAAGCGGAGAGGCGTTGTGAGTGAGTAGTGTAATGTTAAATGTATAGTTTTTGAAGGATGCTTTGCTCTTCGCACAAAATCTTAGTTACGTAATTTTTGCCACTTTCACTCCACAATGAAGCAATTTAGACCAGATTGACAATTGAGGAAGAATTAGTCCATTGCAATGATGAGACAGAACCGATCTCCATTGCACTCAAATTTGGTGTGATATTGAGATTGTGATGAAAGTCTATACTTCTCAGTCTATCGAATGAGGAGACTGATTGACTATAGCAATTCAACTTGGGACCGCGTCTTAAGCGGTATGCTTACCGTGAGAAAGGGACCGGAGGGAATCTCAGCATGTGATTGCGACGGAAGGAAATTCTATCTTAATAATCTTTTTCGCGATATCTTCGTTTTATTCTCACAAAAATACTCATCCCAAAGAAGAGATACCTCTTAGAATAAAGGCAAAATAGAAGAAGAAGACTGCGATATCGATAGTGTATACCAATTTTTGTATATCAAGTGATACGGGTGATTGGGTAAAGAGGGTTGCAGTACATCTGAAAATGGGAAAAATCCGCCTCATAATCGGGTAAAAGAGTGTAATTTCACCATATATTTATCTCGAAATGGACAGAAAGAATAACTGAGTATTAAGCCGGATAGCAAGAGTGTTTTAAGTTCATTTCTGTATTAATTTTGGATGAAATAAAAATAGCAATCGTTTGCAAAAGATCAACAAAAATAAATTCAAGTACAGAATAAGATGGTGTCCATAATCAGCTTAAATAAGATGGTAATTAGAGGATAGAATATATATCGAAGTTAAATTAAATTAAAATAGAGGATGACATAATTTCGTCTTATTATCTGAGTCGCACAAATACTGGAATAAAATTACTTGCTAGAGGGATTCAGAATACACGCCGTTAAGAAATATTAAACGAATGGGAAATGGAGATTTAACGAGCTGATAAGGTTTGGAAGGTAGAATAAAAAGTAAATGATATAGGATTAAGAAAGGTGGATTAGTTTCAGTAATGTGACATAAAAGACAGGGTGAGGACAAAGATTAAACAAACTAAAAAATGGATATGAATAATGGCAAATCTGAATTTTCTGACTAGTATCTTAGTTGGTTAAAGTATCCGCCCGCAAGTGAAAGATCCGGGTTCGAATCTCGGCCCTGTTACAAGACATTTTTGTGTCGTGTTTTCCCCCTTATTTTCATTGATGTTAGGACGAAACCATGGTATTTTCAACATTTTCATATATTTCCTTTGATATTTTTCAACTATAGGGTGCGACTTATATGAGGGTATAAATTATCCGCGATATTAATTATAATAGATTAAGAATACAGTCTTATAAACCTTGCTGAGTCTTTTACCCGAGTGCGTTTTATATCTTTTTATTGGTAAAATATAAATTTTGGAACCAAAAAACTGCTTCGGGCGACGGCGTCATAAATTAGGGTCAGAATTGAGGATCCTGAGGTGTAAAGGAAGGCATTAGGGTATCTATAAAGAGGCTGCGATAAGATGGATAAATTAATTTCGCCCGAGATTGATTTTTAAGTGCACAACAGTAATGAAATCGTAATTTTCACTGCTTTTACCTCATCGAAGAGACCAAACATTATGGACGGGAAGTAAAGGAAATGAGAAGGCATTCGGAGCATTATGATCGGCTTTCGCTTCATCGATATTGAGTAATGAGAGATTTAATGTAGTATAGGTACCCGTTATTTAAAGAAAAGGGTGATTTTGCACAATAAGGCGTGCATCTAATAAGATTCCCAAGAGAAAATGAAAGAGACCGGGTCTCCCACTTGCCGGTGTAAATTTTACGCTATCCGGAAATTACAGACATGCCATATAGGAAAACTTTATTATTATTTAAATTCCAATATTATATTAATATATATTATTATTGTACAGAATTTAATCTAAATATAGGTTTGAATCAAGGTGGCAGTTTTTGATAAAATACAACGGCAATGTGCTCAATTTATTCATTACATTAATTGCACTTACACGTACTGCTACTCATCATAACATAAAGATATAGCATTAAAATATTAAAGTCATAGTCTTCATGACGTTTTACAGCTAACTAAAGATAATTTAACATTGAGGTAATGATTTTACGATTGTCAAAACAAAAAATGTATTGGTATTTATTGAAGTCCTTCAACACCCATTTGCTCAGAATTCAAAAATTAGAATTTAGACGAATGATAATAGTATTAGACTTTCTATGACGTTAAAAATAATTAAACGATGTTATATATATTCTTAAAGATGAAAATTGGTCCAATATTGTCCCAGATACTAATTGACTCTCACAAACATAACCTCAAATCAGTGCAAATGAGGTTCGCTGTGGAGAGACCAATAAAATCAATTGTACATACCTAGAATCAACTGCTTGGACTGTAAATTCGTTCTTCTCCCAAACCAACTGATAGTACAAGGTAAGTGATCAAAAGGAAAATTGGATATACATTTGAAGTACAAAAGCTAATAGTATGGCAAAAATTACATAAAATAAAAGCAATAACTGGATACATTGTAAATTTTAACTTAGAAATAAAAATCAATAGGAGTCACAAGAAAATTAGCATTTTAAACATACTACAAACATATATATATACTGAAGTAGATGAAAATTAATCTACTACTAATTAGTATGTAATAAATATATTGTGATGGTGTAAGTGGGGCTTAGTTCAGGTAAATAATGTGGTCCCCAACTTTTCGGTGAAACGCCTATCCTATCGTGTATAGCATTAGAATGACATATCTTTATTTCCGTTGAAAACGAAAGAATTCTGAATAGTTTTCATTACGATAAAAATCTGGAAGACAATGCAGAACTACCTTTTAACATTGTCTTCTTTTTCCTCACGTACAACAGCCTTCTCTGCAACAATTCCTTCTGCAAGAATAATAAAATGGCTACATGCTAATGTGGTATTAGTAGTGCAATTTTCATGTTGCGTCTCCCAGCCTCTATCAACGCAAGTAAATCAATATATCTGGGTTCGAGGCTCCATCTCTCTCTACCGGGAAATGCTAGCATCTGAACTTTCAAAGGATTCTCACGGAATAAACTCTACGTCCATTAACATATTTCCTCAATTTTCCACTGTAATATTTTCGGTTTCCCAGAGTATTAATTCATTCTTTCCAGGGGAACAATTCCAGTTTCAAGAGTGTCCACATCCGTATATAAGTAACTTTTGGCTAAATGTTAGTCATGTTCTAATAACTAACCAGAAACAGGTTCAAAAAAGACGAGGAATTACTATACAGATTCATCGTGATATTGATTGGGTTAAACAGGCAGTCGACACCTTTTAGGACAAACGACCATTGGTTCGTTGAAGTTAATTTATTCCTCAATAGAATTTTTTCCTTTTCAAATTTACATACAAATTTCAACTTTCATCATCACCTGACGATGGCTAGCATTCGCTAAAACTAGTCGTCTTCAACTGAATTTATGAAAAAGTAATTCTCTGTCTCCTTTACAAGTTATGATGCAAATCCACAAAGCTACGCACACTTTAATGAATTACATTTTAAATTCACATTTCTAAAATACAATCATTAAAAACTCTTGTTGTACTGTTCCTTTAACTTAATTTTAAATATTTTTAAATCTATCTTGGCTTATATAACCTTAACTTAATCAGATGATAATCTATACACCCGGGTATCCACCACTGTATTTTTGCAATTACTTTGATTAAACCGATTTCTGTTTTTTTCCAGCAGAATCTAAGTTTAGAACAACTGACGATAACAAAAGATAAAGTATTAAAATGTTACTCTTAACAGTTAAACTGTTATCAAAACAGTTGTTTGATGGTGTAATATCAATATTTTTTCTAGCAGTAACTTATTTTTTTGTGATAGGAAGCGTGTAGGCTCGCGTCTTTCACGTTGAAAAATCATTAGCAGCCTACTAAAAGTGATGCCTTTTGTGGTGTATCAACTGATATTTCTCAATTAGAATTTATTTACTCTTTAATTATTTCTAATAATAGATATGAGTCTTCATAATTGTAAATCCGCAAAATTCTTATACAATAATCAGCCAGCTTTATAGAGATGTACTGCTTGAACTTTGTAAGACCGCGAAAAGGACAAAGCTGCTCATAGACTGTCAAATTCATCGTCAGTTTGCAAATCAGGTAAACATTTACGTTGGAGAATCAATCAAATTAATGAAATTTCCAGCAAAACAGGTAGCCATTGTTTCATACTATGAAGACTCCCGTTGAAAATTCCTCTGTGGAATATATTAAATTCCACGCTGACATGACTGAGTTATCACAAATAAATTACAACTACTGAACCGCTACAATATATAATCACTTTGATATTGGAATTTTGTGTTGCATAGTACATTAGTACGTGTACGTGTCTCCTTTTCTTCTAATGAAGAACATAATTTGCAAAAGGACACATTATAATATCTCCTCCTATTGAATTAGAGATTATGCCTAGAAACGTGTTTAAGAAATTTATGGCTATGAGTGTTTTTCCGCATCCTCTTTGGTTTCTAAAAGTGAAACGCTTTTAATCAATGGAGGAGCATAAAAATTCTTCGGAAAACAATTCTTCGAACTATCTTTTCTAAGAACTATCTTTTCTGTAAGAGAGTCCGCAAACTATCGTTTTGTAATACTGGTAGCCTTCTCGTCATATACATCAAGAACGGTATGCTATTCGTACACACAGAGCCTTATTAATTAACTCTGATTTTTAAAATTCTATATTGAAGCAATTTTTATCAAATAGACAATTAGGAAGAATAATGTGAATAATTTTCGATTTGTCGATTTAGGATTTGCTGTCCACAATATAAGTGCAGAGCGTCTTCAGCCATATTATTTTGTGATTTGTACCGCAAATGAGCGTTTTAAACATTTTTTACTAAATATACGATGTAATCTATATCAACATAAATATCCAGCCTTTCGGCGTGTGGCAGGGGATGTTTGAGTTACTTCTTCAGATTTTTCTTATCACGTATCGTTCTTGGTGTCCTCAAAACGACTCTTATTCAACGCTGAGAGAAGAAGCAGAGGGGAATCGAAGGTGCGTCGCCTAAAGAGGATCGAAAGGCATTGGGAACAAGGTGAAGTGCAATCGAAAGAATCCTTCCTTTCCAGAGGCGAATAACATGGGCATCCATACTGAGACAGAAATAAAGACTGTATCTCCCGTTGATTAGATATCATTTTCAAAAATATAACCACAACAAACGATGTAATATTAATTGGAGTCAACGCAAATGTCTGAATCACTTGTATAATTTAGATACTTTAATTAATTCCTTTTCTCTTTGCTGCACTTTTTTGTTTCATTACATTGGTGTTTTGTCCTTTCTTTCATTTTTTGAAGATTCCCTCCTAATTCATTACGTATATGTCATTACATGAACTACCGCTGTTAATGATGATTAATTGAATCTGTGAGTGACGAAGCTATTTAAAAAGGAACTAAATGTGTCCTCCGATGTGTGAGGAACCACTGTTCTCCAATATACCCAAGTCAACAACGAATGAACATCTGAAACAGAAAGTGTTGCTGTTCCTCTGAAACTAGAGTATTAGAGAATGGATCGACGGTTATAAAAAGGTATTTATCTCTTAGAACACTTTTCATCCGTACGGACATTGTCCTCATAATGACTGAACACTGCTGTTCTCAAAAACACGAAATAAAACGATTTGAGCCCCCGACTATTTTAAGTGCATTAAGTATATTGTAAAGATTGAAATAATACCACTAACATTTATTTATATTTCGTAACGAAATACTTTTAATATCTTAATCAAATAGTGCTATTTAGAATTTCGTTTGCTATTCAAATGAATAATTGTAACTGTAAACCTTCTCAGACCTCAAGCATAAGCATTCTCGTTGCTATAAACAAATATTGGTTGTTAAAGACGCTTAGACAAAATTGAAAATAGATACTCTCATACTTTTTTCTAGAGCTTCTTCATTAGCAACTGAATCCAAGACAACAAAGGCCTAGGGAATTGACGAACCGAATTTCCAAAAATACTCATATATTAACGGCGATTATATGACCAGATCGATCAAAAAACATTCGAGTATCGCAAAATCATGACCGTTTGAGTCGTCAAATAAATCAAGAATTATGCATGTAATACAACGATGTAAGAATTTTCAAGAAAACAAAGTATAATAACAACCCCGTCGGTCTCCATAAAGCAAAATATTTACAGAAGCTATAGAGAAGTTATCTCAGCTCACAGATGAGGAATCCAATTACAATTACGCCACACTTCAATCCCTAGGATTCCGAGCAAAGAAACTGGCGTAGTTTGAAAGAAAATAAGAGAATTTTGAAATCAAAAACCACGAATCTGAAAGACTAGTTTGTATGCAGTTAGGATCAGAGGTAAATTCTGCGGTTTATAACGAAAGCATTAGCACTTCGTTTAGTATAGTTTTATGCCACGTGAGATGGTAAAAATAATAGAATAAATATAACCGTCGATGCAAACATTTCAGCGAGGTGTGTGTGTTAGCGCAGAAGAGAATACAGTTATTATCGATGACATTGCGCTTGCGATTCGTATAGAATCGATAGCTAATTTTTAATTGGAAGTTTTTCATTTGTCACAAAGGTGAGAAATCAGTGTCAAATGATTAAATTTCATGCATTTCAGGGTAGTCAGGAATTTTATATTACCAATTCCTAATTCTACATCTGAAACTTCTTACAAAATTAGTTAACCCTTGCATTTAGCGACCCAAAAATTCCATAAAGAAGCAAAAGTAAAGAAGTGAGTGAAAATGGCAATGCAATTTAGTTAATTAATCTGTTCATAGGGAATGAATTAATCTTGCTGAAAAGGCTCTCATATGGCCAGCTATAATGTCGATGCAGCTGCCATCTATCACACGAGCAATGAAATACGCGATTCCTAGAAAATATCCCTTATTATCCTTGATTTATATGATAGCATATACATTAAAGACCGAACGACTGCAGTTGTATGGACTAATATAAAGAAATAATGGTGAAATCATTCATATCTGCCTTGACTTCATCTTAAAACACAAGATTAAATGCATGATTTAGGCGAAATTCTACAAATTATGAAAGACATCTTCAGGCATCAAGGAAGCAAAGGAAGATGAAATTTCTTTGAAAAGCATCTTTTTACCTTCTCCATCCACCGATTCATTCCAAATCTCAGTACCCCAATTTATCACAGCAAAAGTGCAGACAATGAAGGTAATTCTAAAATGTGACTAATAAACACCTATTAAATTTATGCTCAATGACCCTCAACCGCTCCATGAAATAATTTCTTTACATACGTCACAATTAGCCCATAAAATTTTACACCAAAAGTTGCAAAGTATTTATGTAAATATACTATACTTTGTCCAACGTCATGAAGACACCACGTAAATCATATTAGCCCGTGTTACTCTTATCATATTAGCCCGTGTTACTCTTACGGCGTGCGCTGGGCGTAAGAAATCTCCCGTGAAAAAAATCATCCTTACGTCGCGAGAAAATTATCATATTTAAGAATTCATAATCAGAGAACAAAATTTTCAAGAAAAAAAAATTGATTGGTGGATTCAGCTTATTCGATCGTATTTCTAAATGGGCAAAAATATTGGAAATTGAAAGATCTTTCAGAAAGAAATTAACTGTATAAGAAAGTTGATGTAGCAATTTAGATCTATCTACAAAGTTGCTAATGTTTACTTTTCCGTCTTTTCCTGATTAATCATTTTCATTATTTGTTTTCAATTGTTTCCTCTACTCTCTATTTACTAAATTCTGCTTTTTTCCTAAATTGTAAATTTGTAAAAGAGAAATATCTTTGACTTAAATATAAAATAGACAAAAATGGCCTTTCTTCGACCCAAAATTTTCAAATATGCTATGAAATTACACCATTTAACTTACAGTTATTATCTACAGCTAACAGAAATCTAGAAAAATAAATCTCATTGCAAACAAAATAAACAAAGGATATAAAATTATACACTTTTTAAAATCATATATGTACTACAAAACTTATAAATTTAATAAAACAACTATCATCTCTCCTTCCTTCGCTGCATTCACATCTGAAGCCGATGTGAAAGCCATTTTTGTTTGTTGTGATTACAACGTTGCGTTTTCAGCAAATGTGCTACGTCTGAAAAAATGTCGTGGAAAAATAATGGAAAATATAAAAGTCAAGGAAGTAATGAACATAAAGAGGCTACAGATCATGTGAGAGATCTTCAATACTCTAGTTTGATTGCCTATATTATGTATACATAAGACACCATTTCAAAATGATACCAAGTCCGTTCAGAACTCGAAATGAGTTGCAGTTGCTCAAAAATAATCATGCATATGAGTATTATAGTAGACTATAAAAATCGATGGACTTACAAAAGGAAATCACATAAGGGTAAAGTTTAATTTTAAGGTGATTTCGGCCTCTTTTATGCCGTCCATTTTAGTGAATCGCAAAGGTCAAATGTCGTGACTCATCGCATTGCTGTAACCGCATACATTCCGTTAGAAACAGATGTGCCTCTCCATCCAAACATGGTACTGTAAGGTGACTAATCAATCTGGCATTAGATTCTCCAATTTAAATCTCAGAAACTGGATTAGAAGAGAAAGGAAGTGAATGTTTTGAATTTCTCCACAGGATTTTTTTCGATAGACAAAAATAGTCGATTAGTAACGTAGAGTACGGCGCATGCACCCTCTGCCATACGTCGAGCAGTGCATACATAAGTAGAAATGGATCAGATTTAAGTATAGCACCAAAGCGCTCGTCGCAATGAATGTCACAAACAACAAAAAGAGGCTTTCTAATTTCGCTTTGTCAATATTCCTTTGTAATCAAATTAAATTCCCATAAGGGGTGTTCAAATGAAAAGGTATGAAACGACACTGTGGGTATAATTGAAGTTTTTATTCAAAAGTAATCACCAGAGGCCTGAGCACAACTATCCCACTGTTTAGCAAGCCAAAAGCCCTGCTTCCAGAATTCCTTTGGCTGTGACGAGAGCAAGTCCTTCACCAATTGATTGAGTGTTCCATCCAATTGATGAGGCAGTGCATATGGGAACATCATGGAGTTCACATTACAAAATTTGACGATTGAGGAGCAGCAAGGTGTCATCAGATTTCTGACAGTGGAAGGTGTTAAACTAGCCAATATGCATTGCCGGATGGTGGCTGTATGCAGGGGACAGTGTGTCCATAGCCTATGCAAGTCCATCAAAAGCTGCTCAGGGAGGGAGTGATTAACGATAATGTGAGTCCACAAGTCTCCAGGGTCACACAAAGTGTACTGATCATCTCCAAAGGGTTGATCATCCACCCGGACATGTCATCCTGCAACTTCCATCTGTTTGGTTCGCTAAGAAAACATCTCAAAGGGAAGTGCTTCAACTCAGATGATCAACTGAAGGACTAGCTCTTGTCACAGCTACAGGAATTCTGGGAACCCTTCAGCTCATTAAACAGTGGAATAGTTGTGCTGAAGCCTCACTTTTGAATAAGGCTTCAATTATACACACAGTATCGCTTCGTACCTTTTTATTAGAACACTCCTCGTATTTACAATACGTTCATTCTTTGTCCGAAGGAAAAGGACAAATAGCTTTCTCTCTCTAATATTGTGCACTTGTGAAAAGCGTCGATTAAATAAGCGGTTTATCGATTGCACTCCAACATATGGACCGTGAAAGTCCGGCCATTAATTAAACTCCTCATCGAATCAAACACACATTGATTACATTCTCCAGAAGAGCGAGGCTTACATTTTCCCTGAACGAAGGTAAATCTTTAATTGAATGAGTACTTGTTTTGGACTGCAGTAGTTACATTCGATAATCTGTTTCCTGAGCTCTTTTTTAAACTCCTTTCCACAGAATCCGGTAATTTAAATGCACACACTGAAACATTCTATCGATTGAGCAAAGCAACGACAGAAAATGGAAAGTTGTAATATTGTTCTCTGATTTGAAACCCTCATTTAAAGAAATACATCTTGGCTTATGAACTTAATTCGTTTCAGATAGGAGTTCGTATCTCAAAGCTTAGTTTTCCATTGTATTTTATAGTAAATCAATCCGTTTCATGTTAGTAATCTTGGAAAAAAACTTCGTATACTATAAAAAAATTATTTTATTTATCAGATTCTTTGTGATCCTCTGCCCAATATCCTTCACATTAGTAGAATAATCGGCTTAAATATTATATTAAATGAGATAACCCTCTCCCTCTCTAAATTTAGGTAGTTTGTTCATCTTTTATCAAAGAAAAATCTCATCTCAGGGATTAAATTATTTTCTTATTTACCTAATTGATTAATGATGCTGTTAATTATTTTCTAATTGAGTAAATTGCTGTAATCTGAACAGACAAAAAAGGGGAGTATGTTAAGAGGATCCTAAGTCAGTGAAATTATCGAGAGATTTCAGACGAATAATAAATTCATGAAGTACTGTGATTAACAATCGGAATTCAGTAGTTAACTTCTTCAAAAGAAAATCTATTATCAAGAATATTTCGTACAACCTCAGAAAAGAAAACATTTTATCAGTAGAATTGGTGAAATATATTGGAGTAATCCTAGAGAATTATTTAATCCGTGACATAAGTGGGCATCGTATAGAGAAGAACGGATGGAGGGATGAAAAAGGACGATGATACTAATGCCTCAGCTATAGAATGCATGCTGTGAATGTCGAAAACTGCTAAAGGGAATCTTGAAAATGAAGGAAAAAAATACAGCCGGTAATCTATAAAAATAAACTTAACATTCTTATTTGAAGAAACGCTTTGAATCGTCTGGGAATGAACCGGGGACCCCAAAGTAAATAAAAGGTAATCTATTAACTACGAAAATGAGGTATTTTACAGCTCTCAAGTTTGAAATTGTGCAACATTTGGTTCTTGAGTTTTGAGAGGAAACATACACACACATGCATACAAACTTTCCTCTACATTTTTAAAATGAGTAAAATAAACAAAGCTACTGATCAATAGGTGTAACAGTGAGCACAATAGAGTGTAGGAAATCTTTATTGCTGCATTTCAGAATTGAATGAAGAATACCACAGGGACGGCTGTATCATCACCTTTTGAAAGGTCCACGAATGCGTGCTTAAGACGTTCCTCTAAAAATAAAAATCAATTTAACTTTAATTGCAAGATAAGAGAGGTCACTCCTAAATAAAAGTGAGTACTTGGCGTAGTACGAGCATTTCGTCCCAATATTGGATTCTTGGAAACGTTGAGCAAAACAAGTGGGCGATAAAATCTTTTGCCTCTTGGCTTCCCTTCGGATTCACTGCAAGTTGTCAGCGAAGAGATGAGATTCAAAGTCACCCTTTTAAGATACGAATGTGCAGTGGGAGAGAGCTTACACTCGGTACACACGTTGAAAACGCTTCCTGTTAAGACGCCTAATCTTGATTCTTTCACAATAAATATATGGTAGAAACGCCGCTTAAGACGCTCTGATAGCCATTTATAGCGCGGTTGTCCCCAAACGGGCCTTAAAATATTGTCCGCCTCAGTCGATACAACAAAAAACAACTTTCCTAAGGCCACCCTAACATTTTCAAACCATTGAAAATTTTTTATTATTTTAAAATATAGTCCAAACCTTGTAATGATCTTCGTCCGATGTAAATATTCCATATGTTGACGAAGTTATTTCTGCCCTCCAGATGGAGGGGCGAACGCCAACAACTGACACTTACTTTGAATGGCTTACTTCACTTTTTGTAACACCCATTTCATTTGACTCAATGCATTGTGTCAGGTTTAGTAAAATTTATACATAATTAAAGATCTATTGATTAATTTATTTGTTCACCTTTGATGCTCGAATAACTCTCTTTCATAGTAGAGATAAAGTGAATGATACTCAAAACATCTGGAGCGATAACAAAAAACGAGACTTTTCAATGGGAAAATCGCTCATCTCATAAAGAAAAGAAATGATCGCGAAGCTCGAGGCTATAATCAACCTTAGCCATACGGAAGGCAGCTGAGAAGAGTTTCTATTACGCTGCACTGTTAAATTGATTAAATATAAATTGGCATGCTCTTTGAGGACAATGCAGAAGAAATACCCCAAGACGTGCCTTCAGACCGCGAAAAAAAAAATAAAACTATAAAAAGACAGAATGTGGAACCTTTAATGGTAAGTTCTAGTCTAGTACTTCAACGCATAAGTTAAAAGCGTCGCCATCGACATTATGGTTGAATATTGAATGTAGTGTTACCTTCTCTGCAAAGAGTGAATAATTTATCTGTAAATCTTGTGAAGCTCTTATTATTAGAGTCGTGGTCTGGGATTTTAACTGATTATTGTTTGCGGTAATTGTAAGATGAAAGGAGATAATTCTTGCCATTTAATCAATGACATAGTTTATTAAATCAAGAGAAATAAATCTGCATTGAGAATGTTGGATTCGAGGGAATGCAGAATTATGATGTATAGATGAAATTATTGATCTAAAAAGAGCACTCTTTCTTCCCATATCAAAGAAGATAGGGTAGATAAGCAGCCAGATGAGCTTAGTATCTATCATCAGTCTCATCAAAGAAAATTATTGGGGCAATGAAATGTTGAATTCTGGCAATGTATTAGCATAAAGGCAGTGAAGACATGAAGATTGCCCTCTTGGAGTTGGTAAAATGGCGGAAAGCAAAAGGTAACGGGGAATAGCTATTGGTATAAGCAGCCAACTCATTGAGTGGAACCAGGTTTATTTAGGAATTTAAATTATATTAGTATTTTTTCGACGTCAAACGTCTTAACCTGCCTTTTTCTTAAAATTTAGTTAACTATCTGGAGATTAATCGTCCCCCTCCTTCTTGTTGGTGTTTTCCTCCACTTGACTTCCCTAATTGACTTCTCTTAACTTACACAGTCGTTTCTTCCTTATTCTCAACCTTTTCTTCCCTTTTATTTCCTTCTTCCAGAATGAAAAAGAGTTATAGAGGGAACTTTATAGTCTCAATCTCATCTCAAATAAAGGCGTATTCTATTCTAACTTATTCTATAATATTTGGTCAGTGATGGCTCCGAATGTGAAATTGGTGCACAAATAAATAAGTTAAAATTTCAGCTTTCCTTTATTCCCTCTTTTCGATATTCTTAAATGATAGAAAAAGATATTTATTAAAAGTAGCGAAGCAAAGGTCTAATTTTTACATTACTTCCTGGCATAGCACAGCCTTGTAATTAGAGCTCTACGTTTATGCATAATGCACTAGCAGGGCTGTCAAACTTCCTAGGTAATTATAGCTGATGTTGAAGAGAGCACGTAAATACATGATAAGCGCTGTATCATCGAATCTCTAATGAGAAAAGCGCCTTAAGGGGACGGCCAAGTACTCTGCAGTTCGATATCCAATTACCAGAAACTTATCACCACCCCCATTAGCATGAATACGATGTCTGAAAGTTCTCTGTTTTGAATGGTTCGCCGTTAGTAACGAATATTAGGGGATTTCATAACTTTTACATTACTAAGGTCGAGATTTGATTTACCTACACTTCTCTTCACACATTCTATATCCAGATACGAATCCAGGTCAGACTTTTATCATTCTTGGTGTGTATTATTCTTGGTGCATGTATTTACGTTTAGGGTTAACTTTAAACGGGTAAATATGAAATGCATACCTATTCATGAGGCCATATTTGATCCCAAAAATGTTTTCTTCCAGCATGTCACATTTGCATTATCACATATTTCATTCTTTAAGGTCATTCAATTAATTGTAATAAAAGTCCCTAATTGTCAGATTATTTCCTAAAAGAAGTATCCTCTATATATTATTTCAAAACATCCATTTTCGGTTACCGGGGCTTTGTCCCCATAAATTGGAATTTATGCCATAGTGATGCTTAGCGACATGGTGTTTACACCCCTGTTCAGTCAGATACCACTTTGAAAAGAAGATTCCTTGACTTCACACCCGTCGTCGTTTGAACAACTTTGTATCGTAATACTTCCCGGTCGTTTTAATTTAAGAACGACCACATTAAAAAGTCGATTTTGATATTGATACCCCAATTAGATTTTGGTGTATTCTTAAAAAATTTTGATTTGAAAAAGCGTTTGAAGTACCACCCAATACCGATATAATTAGGTCGTTGATTCCGAGCATTAAAATTCATTTAGGTGAGACTTTGGTTGCAAGCGTAACGAAAGACCAAGCTTTTATTCCCAATCGCTACGCCCAAAACACAAAAAGATGGTGTTATTTTGCCCAATTAAAAACGTAAGAGTAGTATTTTGAAAGTAAGTTTTGTAAATGGGTTATTATATAGACGAAATGGGGTGTGACCGACCGCCATATTTAGATCTTCACGAAATGCAATGGGCTTCGCTATGACAATGTATGTGTGGTCGTAGGAAACTAAGACATCCCCTCCAGCGTTTCTCTCCCAAATCAGTTACATTCTCACTCATACTACGCCGGCAGGGACAACAAGCTTACAACTGATCATTTCTGAATGTATGTCTTTATAATTGAGCAAATCTGATTCAGTGAAGAAGTAAGATGCTATTTCACTGCAGATGAGTAATAGTTATTTTTATATTTTGTATATGAAAAGCATAGAAAATAAATAAGTAGCGTGAATGCAGAAAGTACGTTATGCTGTCTTATCTTGGTTTTACAGAATAAGCATGAAGCTTCAAGTGACACACATTTTCCGTTATAAAAGGAAAAGGCGTTTATAACGACGTAAAGCTGGCAATGATGTGTTGCATTTTTGTCTAAATTCATTATGTGGAGAATGCACCTTTTTTCGAAATCAAAAAATTTTCATTCGAATTCTCAACCTTATTTCGTTCAACAAACTTATGCAAAATGATGCTGTATATGTTTTTTGAACAAAATAATCTAGATGAAACTAAAAAGAGAGCCCTTATCCATCTTTCCGTACCTGCTGAACGCCCTGTAGATGGAACCATTTTAATGATCTAATTTTTCTATGCTTCCAGTTTAAATTATTGGACAGTTTTACCTCGAAATATTCAAGTGGATCCATCACGTTTATGTCTATTCAATAGATTTAATTCACGTTGAAGGATTGCATTGTCTCCCTCACGTACAGTATCAGCCTGAGAGTGATCACTGCCTTCGAGGCACCTCAGCATGCTGAAGGAACGCCCCTTGAGGCAGATCTGTTTCTAGAGCATCTATCAGTAACAGTCTCCATCCTATTAGCCGACGCCCAGAGGCTAGGGTTCTAAGCCTACTCTCATCAGATAAATTAGAAATTTATCATAATTACAAGTGAATTTCCCCGTTTAAAATGACAGATTTAAGTTTAACTTATGAACTAAATACAACTATAATTGCATAAATCTTATTCTTCCGAATAATCAAGTATATAAAATTACATTGCAATGTTATATGTTTTAAACGAAAGACGATCCGAAAATTCTCTGGAAATTCTCACCGTCATGTCTCTTCTAAAGCTGATATATAGCTTCCAAATAAAATACTGACATAAATAGTATTTGTTTATTTCGTTGATAAAACAATATCGCGCTCGTATGGTTTGTTGCCTTTGAAATCGTTTCGCCGGCAACATTTTCAACGTTTTTGAGAACGAAATATTTATCATTTAAAATTTTACTCACTAATTTTGAACCATCTGCTACATTATAAAATGTGATATTATTAGTAAAACATATTGCTGAATTTCAATTTTTTATGGTTTACTAATTCTTTCTTTATCATGAAATGTCATTTTGGTCAGAATTACCGCTATTTTGAAACAAATATGATATTTCACGGCCCAAATAAGAATATTGATTCAAAGTCCTTTCTTTTGGCACCTGGGGGGCTATTCTGTAACTCGATTCCGATCGGAATGTCTGCCACGTTGTCGGAAAGTACCAGATTCCGACTGGAGGGAGTGCGATTCTGTAAACTCAAAGTCGGAAACTTCAGACATCTTCCCGACGCGGTAAACGTGTCGGAAAGCCAGGGACGGAATCCGTGCGCATGCGCTCTAAGATAAATAGATTATTGCAGAGTGCATCTTTCAAGGTATGTTAAGTAAAATAAAGCTATCTTTTAATAATAAATGTAAATAACCTCAATAATTCACATGTTTAAAATGATGGGGCGCTTGTAACTCACTGCATATTTTGAGTGCTTGAGTTTACCAAAAATATGAAGATCCTCGACCGACCAAGGTCTTAGACTAGCTTCGTTTGGTTCGTTGCTACTGTCGCGTGAACATCGTTCGCAAGTGTTATATGTAATACTTGAAGAGTGTAATTAATTCAGGCAAAACTTTATACTGGTATTAATTATGTAAGAATCCTTTATGCCGTTCAACATACAGACGTGGGAGGATTTTTCTTCTACATCCGATACAAATGTGCATACATAATTTATCTCTAAGTAAAGCAATTAGAAATATTTGATTTAAAACTGCTTAAACATTAACGAATTCAATTGCAGTAATTTCACTCCATAATGCCTTTATCACCGCAGTTTCATTAAGGAAACGACAAAATTCTACCATGAGCCTTTTATGGCTACTTAAGTCATGTCTGCATGATTTCCTTCTGCTGGCGAGTATGTTACACGTTAAGTTTCATTCTTCATGTGCTGATTTGCTTGCCCTCCATTGGTTGAGATGAAGCACGTGACCGTCATCTTCGGAAATGTTCGGAAATTTCCTCCTAATATTGGTTAGGTCGTGTCTCCCGTTGAAGACTGCAAGTTTCCGATCCGATTAGCTTACGGAATCGCAAAGAGAGACTCAGTCGGAAAGAGAGTACGGATTCATCTCGAGTCGGAGTGTTGAAAAGTGATTCCGATGAGTTACAGAATTGCCCCCTGTTCCGATTTCGTTGAACTTTTATTACTAATTAAATTGCGCTGAAGAAAAAGAGTATGGAATCGGTAGAACTTTACGTGCACTTCTTATGAGAGCGCTTTCGAGTAATCTAGAGTCGAAGCCAGGGAATTTTTGGTAGAAAAATAATGGAATGTTATAATATATTGTCCTTTTGTAGTTCTATATCGTCGAAGAATCCGTGAAATAAATGTTCGCAATTTACTGCTGTGTATTTCTTATGGGAGTTACTGATATCGGACAAATGAATTGAAAGATATAAATAATTACAGGAAGATGATTTCTACATAAGATGAGGGTATGATTATGAAATCCTGAGGGAATGGCAGAATTTCGGAATCGATGTATAGTTGCTGCACAAACTACTTTTCGCACGAAATCGACACAGAATTCAATAGCCGATGTGCATGATGAGTAAAATAATAAAAATACAAAAAATGGCTCATCTGAATGTAAACCTAACTAAATATATGAGGAGAGAGGTAATAAATGAGGAGACAGCAGATTCACAAATAGAAGCATAGTAAGAATGGAAATATCAAATTTAAATAATTCCAAATGGATTTCTTCTTTTTATATTCAAAGAAGTCGTGCCATTGACAAAAATCGTGTTTAAACATATCTGTGGAAGGATATACAAAAAGAAAATACTTGCAGGAGGCTACAAAATACTTTGGCCGTTCTGTAAGGGTTTATTTGGTGTTAAATGATGCAAGTTATTTTAAATTAATTAAAGCTTAATGAGTGAACAACATATCTGTATCACTTTATAATAGTAATTCGATCCGACCAGAGAATAAATCACCACATCAAGAGAAATTTGAAGTGATTCTCCGCGGAGGCCTAAATAATTGCGTGCACGCAATTGGTCACTATTAAAAAGTAATCATTGGAGCAATCTGCGCGCGGGAAATGAGAGAAAATGACATTCTGGTTTGCACATTTCGAAGCGGAACTTGAGCGAGCGCTTTCCGAGAGGGCAGAGATTTCTCATCCTCATCTCATAGGAGATTACGTTTTGGGCCGAATTATTCACAAATCGGCACAAATTCGAGGAAACTGTTGAATTTTATAGCATTAAAATAATTTTTCATTCATTCATTTTGCATTTTAATGGCATTAATTGCATTTCATCGAAATTAAAAAACCCTACGTAATTTCTTAGGAAAAACTAAAACCATCAGAAAAACACCTAAAGGAGTGTGTGAAAAACTTGCAAAACCTGCTGCCATTAGCAAATATAATTTAAAAAGAAGAAAGAAAAGGGAAAATGGGGTAATGTTATCATATAGCCAAAACGATTAAAGGTATTTGTACAGAAACACCCATAAAATGTATACAAGAAACTATTCTTGAATTTATGAGTGTCTGAAGAGTGAAGAGTTCATTGCAAATATCTCAATAGTTCTATTTCCAGCAATAGTCACGAATATTTAAAAATATAACTAGAAATAAATAAAAAGGCTCCACAATATCAGAACAAAATATACTGAACAAAGATAGGTAATTCCTATACAGGAAACTTAAACAAATGAGCAAGTGATACTTAATGGAAATCTTCTCTTTTTGGTAAAAGTGATGATATTCGATCGAAGCATGGACTATTCAAAGTGGTACAGACATGGACTTAAACACGTTCCCATTCGATGAATTGTTAATGAAATTTCGGGGTGCAGAGAATATCGAGTGGGAAGGAATGGTTAATGCCCGATTCTTTCTATGTAGAACTGAAGAAAAAACAGAATTTTATATCTGAAGTCCCAACAAAGCCTCATATTATGTATTGGGATGATATGGTCAGGTCTGGCCTAAGATGAACTCTGGCGCACTCTAGCCTAGCCAATCGTTCTCATACAAAACGTATTTACATAATTTACATCGTTCGCCTTATGAGTGTTCTTTTGCTAACTCTGTGAGAATAAAATCCGACTGTCATAACTTATAGGAACTGTACATTAGAGTGAGATTTTCTTTATCGATTTTCTCTCAGGGCAGATTATTAAGTCTTTCTCCTAGGTGTCCATTCGCTGCATATCTCCAGAGGTAACATATAAAAAAAAACAGAGAAGGAGCGTTTTTAGGCTGTTGAGCGTAATCTTGGAAAGTTCGTGCTCTGTAATGCACTCTCATTATTCCTGATAAAAATCCGTTATTCTCCCCTCTATCTAATTGTCTATCTCGTAAAATTATTTAATTGTAGAGTGTAGAATAAGCTAAATATAGTAACTAAGGTAGACGCTATCTATATGTGAAAAGTATGCCTTTCTCCAAAAAAATGACGAAAAGACAACCAGTCCGGTTGGTCCTTTGAAAAGCCTCTTAACCGGGTCATTCTTAGCGATGTCTCCAAATGATGAACACTAAAATCATCCCCAAAACATTTGCAATTCATCGCGAAGTAAAACGCGAATTTCGCATAAAAAGGTGACGCGAATGATGAGGAATACAAACATTAAGACGGCCATTCCATCGATCCGCCCCAATTTCGGTTAACACACAGAGGCGATCGATTCGGCGCATCCCTGACCCACCTATCTCTCTCTCTTCTCTCTCTTCTTTCTCTCCATGGTCAAGTTGATGTTAAAGAGGGAAGAATTTCTCACACACGTTTGGGTTGAGTTTGAATTTCGTTTAAGCGTTGACGAAAAGAGAGCGGACGTCTTTCGAATATTTTGGATTTACGATAAAATAGTTAAAACTACATCATGTACCTTCCAAATCACCTTCCAGTGTCTGGCAGGGGGTGCGTGCACCATGACGTTACTTTCCTAATCGATTACTTTCGCGTATCGTTCGTAGAAAAATTTGATTCTTAAATCGACTGGTTCTAGCATATATTATCCCTCGCAGTGTCAGGGCGTCCTAAGTAACAAAGAGAGAGCATAATAATATAATAATAATAAATTAGGGAGCTGCGCTATTACTATTGGCAAGAAAGGGTTGCAATTTTTACTGATAGTCATAATTTGAATGACAAATGAAGCATGTATGACCCCAATACAATTTATTCGATAAATAGCGGGCGCTCGAGAAATGAATACAGCGGCACTTAAAAAGAATTGAGTGTTCACCTTAGCTCATTCTTAGGAGCGCAGCTTAGAGGAGAAATGCATTCTTAGATAGCAAGATACAATGGAACAAATCAATTTGTACGTTACTTATTGATTAGAGAAAGAAGTGTAGTATTAATTAGATAGTACTTTTCATATGAAGATAAGTGCTGCGTCTAAATTTCATTAGGAATGTAATTCATCAAATGCGCCATGACTTCACTACTTTAGTCGACTACTTTGGAGAAATGAATATCTATTTCCATGATCTTCTTCGCAGTATCGAAGCAGTTTATGTAAAAAGGAGGGCTCATGATTTCGCCTACACCTTCTGAGAACTTACTATCTCTGAAATTATGAAGCAAATTACACTATTATTGAACTTTTTATCGATTGTAGACACTCTCCGATGCTTAGATTTATTTCCTTTCCGTTGTTCTTGTATTCTTGCGAATAACGATAGCACAATGGCTTTGGGTGTCTGTTTAAAGATGGTGAATGTAGTCTTCATTTGAGCCGTCTTCGTCGTGGAAAGCGAAAGGCTGTGTATTTCTCTCTCTTCGGAGAGCTCTTTTTCGTCCTCTATTTTTCAAATGCGGAAACTTAGATGAGAATCCCTCCGTAAGAGAGAAAGGAGACGGAGGAGAGAAAATATCCGCATACAATGTATGATCTATTTACGATGGTATAGTAGCTCCAGAGTTTCTACACCTCTAAACACATCATTCTAAATCCGCTTCCTTCTTTATTGTAGCATTGAGATGATAAAGAGAAAGGGTTCTTCATTCCAACGGAAAACATCTTACACCACGGATTCAGTAAGTTAAAGTCGATGTTACGTTTTTTTCACCCAATAAATCTTGATAACTTTAAAACTAAAATGATTTTACAAATATAAAACAAACTGTTGAATATAGCGAAGATATCGCAGACGCTGGGCGCGTGAATTTATTCAACGTAATAAGTGTGTCGCCATCTGAACTGAAAATACGAATAAAACGTTTATCTTTAAATGCGCCTGGCGCCTGGAAAATAGGCAACGCGCGACGATCCTTGTTGTGCGGGTTGCATAAGATAACGGGGCCCTCCATTTTCTCCTCTCAGAATCTTTATTTATTATCCAACCAAATCATATCCAGAAACAATCATGAATGGCAGCTCACATTGGATACAATAACGAGCAGAACAAATAAAATAAATAGAAAAGAAATGCGTTTAAATTAACAAGACTGGATATTGGAATTTAAAGAACCGAGCTGTTAGCTTAGACACTTTTCAGTGGAACTTGTGTCTTCGGATAGCTTTTTTATGTTGAAAAGGAGTTATTTTGCTCATTAATTTTAAAATAAGTGCATTAGATTTTAAAACGAAAAAGGATACATCTGCAGTTTCGTGGCAATTGAATATGGGATACCTAGAGAGTCACGAACCGTTGTTGTGTACTTATAGTTGCCTTTCTGTCATATTTTTAAAGATTAGTTCCTTTTCGTTTCTAAAGAGCACCTTCCTTTCTTACTTAAAACCTCACTCTAAAATGTATTAATAATTTTAGAATAAGTAATCAGCTAAAAATGTCGAATTTTTTTCCAGCGTCGCACAGTGCGCTAGAATTCGAAAAAAGATAGCCAAAAATACGAAAGTAATTTTTTAGTTGGGACCCTGAAACTTCGCATGGCCATTTTGAATAAACTCTGCAATCAACTGTGCAAGTCGTTTACGTTGATTCCTGCGCATTTTAACCATACATGGGGTCAAAGTTGACCAAATTTCGTGGTCTTCGATTTTTGGCGAAATTCTTCAACTTCAAGCCGGTACTGAATCCATATGAAGAGAACTATTGGGTAAACTTTAATGCCATGTTATAAAACTATCATTTATCTTTCATACTTGTGAACATACAGTTTAATATTAGCATGCGTTACATAACAAAATGGCGGATGCTTATTTAAGAGCAAATTTTTGCCTTTAAAAAAGCGAGGGAAATTTGGGAGGAAATACGAATCAATACGCTTCTCCAATGCATTTTTTGTTGTGAACAAGCAAGACATCTACACTCATCTGCATCTATACTCTACACATATTTTAGGTGAGTATTTGGAAGAAAAAACTCGGAATTCATTGCGGGTGATTGGAGGAAATCTGTTGAATTTTAAATAATGAAGTTTTAAGACCCCAGGCAATTCAAACGCCTATTATTTCATTAATTTTATCCTATACTGCTATATCTTGATTGAAGAAATGCATTTAACAGTTTATATATACAAATAATGAAATTAATATAATATAATATATAATAATAATAAACGACTTTATTAGAGGGCGAGATTGAGGCTAGTAAGCCTCTTCTTACATCTAACCCTTGTTAGCTTAGACGCTTTTCAGTGGAACTTGAAATTAATGAATGTTTATCAAATAATTTAAGCGAGCAAGACTAATTTTGGTAGGGCAAGTCCCTGACTCAGAAAGTTACTTAAAATTAATCCTATGAGATGCCGAGAGAATCTCCTATTTAAGCCAAACTCGATCGAAAATCTAACCTCGGAGGAGCTTCCGCTTACGAAGGTGTACATATCCTCTCACGGACATAAATTTACCAAATTTCTGTCGGATGTGTGCCAGAAAAAGCAGACAAATTCGTAGCGTTTCTTTTCACTGTTCGGACAACGTGACCTAGTATGGAAGTACATTCTTTCACATCAAAACAAGTTCGTAGCACGCCACCGGATTTCCGTACTTAACATCACGCGATTCACACAGACCACATTGACCTACGTCACTCAGAACCTTACGTCTGACCTTTATCAACTCCCATATCTCATTCTCTAAATTTCATATAAAAGGGCTCATGTGTACACAAATTTGTTTGTTATTATAAGCGTATGTTTATCAGGACATCGAAACGAAAAACGAAACAAAATCCCGAGCTGAAAACTGAAAAAACTTTACAATTGCAGGAGTGAAAACGGAACCGAAATTTAAATTCTTGATTACGAACCAAAAACAGTTTTTTTATTGTGCTGCAGTTCCTAATTCAGAACGATAATCCTATCGAAAACAATAACCATATCCTATTAGCTTATATGTACATGGAGGTAGGTTTACTTATCATGTGTAACTACGACTTGAATATGAAAGAATTACTTAGAATGGCTTCGAAGGGTTTTCTTTAAAGGAGGAAAGGAAATGAGAAAAGGGAGGAAAGGTTAATGAAGAAACAAGCGTGATTTATGGTTGGGAATAAACTGCTTTGAGATCCAATTTTGTATCCAATAGAGGAGAACAAATGAGGGTGCTTTTCATAAAGGGAAATTAATGAGAAAAAGGCTGCGTAAAAAGGTAGATAAATAACAGTGAGTATGTTATTATTTACATAGAATTTACTCTTTTGTATGTTCATCCTTCAAAATGATGGTCTTTGAATTCAATTATTCAATGAATAAGGGATGAAATGACAAAAGTTTAACAAAGTAAAAATGGAAAAGAATAATATAATCGGCTCAGAAAAAGAGCGGACAGTTATAATAATAATTAATGACAAATCTCAATAACTTTAAGACGGTAACGATTATCCAAACAAAGAAAAAATTGTTCAATAAAGCAAACATGCAATCTTGTTACGCTATGTAAACCTTGACGTCGCACAGTGGGCTAGAATCGAAAAAAGCTGGCCAAAAATACGAAAACGCTTTTTTTGAGTGAGGACTACGAAACTTCGCATGATTGATTTAGAATAAATTCTGCATAGAACTATGGAGGTCATTTAAGTAGGATCCTCCCCATTAAAATTATACAGGGGGTCAAAGTTGACCAATTTTTGCGAAAATTTCCAGTTTTCGATTTTTCACGAAATTCTTCAACTTCAAGTCAATTGTGAACACAAACTAGGAAAATCATCGAGTAAAATATGATGCCATTTTATACATATGTTCTTTGTCCTTCATAAGACTTAGTTTTAATGAGCTCTGGTGAATATTTATGTACTTTACATGACAAAATGGCGGACCCTGATTTTGGAACAAATTTTTACCTAAAGCGAGAAAAAAAGTTGATTGAGACACCGTGTGACACGGAGTTATTTACACCACGATAAACTACAAACCTTCGTTAATGGGAATCTGAAATAAAATCTTGCCCCAATTTGCCCCAATAATATATAAGTCGACTTTTCGACAACGCTGCAAGGGCCAAATCCGCGCGGCGGAGCACCGTCCTCCGCTACGCTCTCGTGTTTTGGGAGGAACAACGAGCAAATACGATTCTAATTCGTTCTTTTTGTATATTTTGAGCATTATTATACTTCGTACATACCTTAGATAACTATGTTTGTGATTTTGATACTGAATGCTTCTTCACTCTCACTCTCAACTATACTGAAAATTTTCTTACAAAATCGATACAAAAAGCCACCACTTTGTGTAATTTCATAACAGTAATGAAATATAATTGTGATATTATGAAAATGGTGGCATATAGCGTAGCATTTTCTTCAAATACAAAAATTGGCCACATCTGGAGTTGTTTTGGTGACCGTCGCAGTGCTCTGGAAAAGTTCGGCTAAGGGCTCGTTTTATGACAGGCAGCTGCGCTTTTTCCGGATTAAAAGTACCCTAAGAATTGCATGTCCGTGATTTTTCCTTACAAGCTTAGGAATAGTTCAGTTCTATTTGAACATTGGATAAGAAGGTGTTGTGTTTTGTAGCTACGACAGTTCTGTGAAACAAGAAGTCTTCGACAATCTCCTGGTAGCATTCCTCGAGTGAGGTTTTAGATATTTCATAGGAATTATATGTGGTGAGGTATGTTTTTTCATTATATATTCCCTTTTATTTAATGTATCAGAATACGGTGGTAAATATGATGTATTTTCTGATCGTTTTAAAATGTGCTCACATTATTTGAGTGTTCTCTACTCCCTTTGGCCTGCATGTATTATAAAATGCTACATTTGCGGTGAGAAATTTTCGAATGTGAACAATCTATCGGCGATTAGTAATCGAAAAGTGGACGCAGAAAATTTGTACTATAGCATTTCTACGCTGCATGCTTGAATTAGAATTTTTTGAGTGTTTATTACATATCTTTCCTACTTACCTTTAAGCAACTGTAGGTGAGAGTACCATATTGATGAGTATGATGTTATGTCATAAGACGTACCCATGGAACTTATCTTAATATTCTTAAGTAGGCTCGTGGTAATCACAAATTACTGTTTGAGGAGAGAAAATATCATATTCAGGAGAGAAAATATCATATTCAGAAAGAGTTTAGAAAAAAGATGGGACTGATTGTAGATGTACCTAAACCAGGATATGGCTCCACAAATTATGGAAATACATCAAAGCGTTTCTTTAAAAGTCCGCTAGTTAAATCTAGCAGCTGAAATAACAGGTCCGAGGTTGAATTTATTTTTATTAATGCGTAAACTTTTATAAAATGTAAAAAAAGGACACTGAAAAAGATAAAGAAGAAATTTTCACTCACAAAGATAAGAGTTCTGTATATGGTTTGTTTTATATTATTAATTTTTTTCCTAAACTACCGTCTCCCAAATTTAATTATACATTGTCAAAACAATTGACTAAGATCTCATAAAAAGATTCGCCAATATCTTGAAGGTAATTTCAAGTGGTTTTCCACTAAATGAAAAAGCGTTCAAAGATTATTGCTGTGCTACAGCATAGATGTATGTCCGATTATATCCGTGGTACTATATGCCACCAACAGTACATAAAGTACTTATACACGGGGCTGAAATAGCAAAACAGGCAATCCTTCCGTTAGGGCAACTGACAGAAGAGGCAATGGGGGCCCGGAATAAAGACGCAAGGAAATATCGGGAGAGATACACAAGGAAACACTCCAGAGTGGCCACGAACGAAGATTTGTTCCGAAGATTACTTCTAACTTCTGATCCGCTAATTTCAATATCGGCACCAGTTAGAACAACGAAAGGATCGAGGAATATGAGCAAAGAGATTAAGGGGCTCCTAGTCATGAACAATGAGGAGGAATTGGCTTATGGGGATGAAGATTCTTCACACGAGGAATGCATTTAATAGAAAAGGTAATTTATAAAAACACCGTATACTTCATTATAAACTCACTTAAAACTTTGACTGCATGATTTAGTAGAAATTTAGCATTATCGCACAAAAGTAAACTAATATATGATATTAATATCGCTTACGTGGTCCCATACTTTAAAGCATAACCCATTTCATTTTTTACAATTATCACCCTACAAGAAATGGTGACTTTATAATGAATATTGATGTCTAAGATATGTACAAAGTATAATAATTCTCAAAATATACAAAAAGAACGAATCAGAAACGTATTTGCTCGTTGTTCCTCCCAAAACACGAGAGCGTAGCGGAGGACGGTGCTCCGCCACGCGGATTTGGCCCTTGCAGCGTTGTCGAAAAGTCGACTTATATATTATTGGGGCAAATTGGGGCAAGATTTTATTTCAGATTCCCATTAACGAAGGTTTGTAGTTTATCGTGGTGTAAATAACTCCGTGTCACACGGTGTCTCAATCAACTTTTTTTCTCGCTTTAGGTAAAAATTTGTTCCAAAATCAGGGTCCGCCATTTTGTCATGTAAAGTACATAAATATTCACCAGAGCTCATTAAAACTAAGTCTTATGAAGGACAAAGAACATATGTATAAAATGGCATCATATTTTACTCGATGATTTTCCTAGTTTGTGTTCACAATTGACTTGAAGTTGAAGAATTTCGTGAAAAATCGAAAACTGGAAATTTTCGCAAAAATTGGTCAACTTTGACCCCCTGTATAATTTTAATGGGGAGGATCCTACTTAAATGACCTCCATAGTTCTATGCAGAATTTATTCTAAATCAATCATGCGAAGTTTCGTAGTCCTCACTCAAAAAAAGCGTTTTCGTATTTTTGGCCAGCTTTTTTCGATTCTAGCCCACTGTGCGTCGGTATAGCTCGAGAGCGGGTTAACGTAGGCTGTTGTGTGAGGTGTAGTTTGAAAGAAATAAACAAGTGCTACAAGATGTCATTAGTGACCATAATTAGTGAAAAAATATCCTCTGATGAGTGAGATCTTCGGTTTTGTCTCCGGGCAGAGAGTCAAGTGGTCATTCCTTAGCTCTCAAGGTGTCTTAATGAATGCTGTTGATCGTAGTCATGGAGATATCGCGATGACCTATCATCGTACCGCTGCTGAAATTTTATTTATTCATCCCATTTAGTAAAAATTGCTGATTGCAACGTAGAGTGACAAACGACTAATGTGAAGTAAGACAACTCCTTTTTCCGGAAAGCTAATCTTTTTTCAATAATTTGACATGAAAGAAGTATAGCATAATATAGTTCGTTAGATATCCAATCTTCAACTGTGGTAAATAAGAAGGACTATATTTTCGGGTGAGATTTAGACGGATGAGTCTTCTCTTACTCTTAAATAAATTAAGCAAAAAGAAGTGCCATTTTTGTTTGAAGGTGTAAGTACTTATTTAAATATCAAACGCCCATCTCATTTGTTTCTCCACATAAAAGAAATATTCAGTTTTAGTTATCCGAGCTAAAAATAGTAAAGAAATACCTTTTCGTTTCCTAAAGAAGTAAAAATCTGTAATGTCCCGCACTTAAACGAAGTTTTCATTCGAAAAGCGTCAAAACCGCATTTAACCGTATATGTTTTATTAATCTTTTGGCAGAATATTTTCTTTCGTTTTTATCAAGATCTGATATGGTCCTCAGTCCGAATCAACCTCGCCTCAATTTCATTATTATTATTTTGAGTGTAATTGGGATAGAGGGAGTAGAGTAGAGGGATCGGTCGGATCGATGCAGCCCCAGCCAGACCACCGCTCCATTCATCCCACGTGCCACCCACACCCGTGACGTCATCGCCAGGGAAATCTGTTTTTTTCTGGGGATACATGTTGCGCACGCCGAGCAAAAATGATGAATTCCTTCCGAATTTTTCAATCGGAGAAGTATCTCGGTTCAGGGAGCTTAAGATGCAGCTGCCAAGTGACGTAGTTTGCGAAAAAAAGAGATTCCTTCGATTTTAATCAAAGGAATGCCGTGTTAAAAAAACAACTGCTGAACTTATAATTAATATAATCGGAAATTAAGAGAAGGATTTGCACCTCTTCGATTACAATAAATCTATAATAAATAATTAAACCGAAATTACTTCGTTAAAGGCAATTACCAAAATCAAACGCTTATTAATTAAACGGAGTATTTTTTAACATACGAATGGTTATAAAAGTGAGCTTGCATCTTCAGGTTAATTTACGAAGATTCTGCAAGCATGCTGATCAACCGGTCTTAAAGTAGAGTAATGTTAAAAGTATAGTACTTCAACAGTCAATATGGGCTCCTACTGGGGATCGACCACTTGGCTATGTATGAGCTCATACTTATAAAACTACTGTACAAAATTAGTACGTAGTACATTGTACATACTTTCATATGTTAACTTGGTCTATACTGATCTATATATTTTTATATATCTATGCACTACTTCTTGCATCTACTTGTAGTGTTACGATCTTATCAATGACAATAATAAATTACCAAGTATTTAATTTTTTGCCTTTAATTAAAGTACCAAATTTCAACGATTCATTGTTAACCAGCGATAAGAGACCGGAAAACATGTTTTAAAATGTGTGTATAAAACCAATATGTTTAATATATTTTTAGACTAGTTTTTTATATTTTGTAACATAAATTAAGGAAATAAATTTAACGTCTGTTTACGTAGTAGTACACCCCAGATATTCACTGTGGATCTAAAACAACTCAACTTTTCACAAGGTTTTGTTCCGACCGATTGAATCTGATAAATAAAATATGTGGAAAATACCAACTGTCTTGAATTTGTTTTAGTTGATGTGTTGTTAAAAGTGCTTTGACAGCGAAATATATTTCACATATATGGACTTTCACCGGGATTCAAATAGAGTTCCACCGAAATCGAAAACGCTACCCTCTTGGCTAACCCGGAAAATTATGCTATATCTCATTAAAATTATTATCAATATTATCTACTAGTTTCCCCGTGCGAAACTTTCGCAGACGAACACTCAATTTCCCCACACAAATACATTTCAACAAACACTCTAACCGCTACAAACGAATACACAAACACTAAAACACACTAAAATATACCTAAAAATACGCTCCTTCGTATTCTGTATCAGTGTTCGTTTCGATATAACTCTATTCTAGTGATAGATGTTGTTATCTACATCCAGTAGCTAAACTATGGGAAAATTCAAGTTCTTGCGTTTTCTAATGCCTTACCATTCGAACCTAAACGAATCCCTAACTTATAAGAGAGATTTTTACATCATATTAAATGTCATAAATGCTATAAAAGCTTTCTTTTTAGCAATATAATTATGAATAGTTCGCGTCATCTCTATAACGATACATGCATTTTATTTTATAACGAATACCTCAATTCACTCGATAGATTTATTACATAACGAATTTAGACAAAAATCAAAACATCACTAACAGCATTACGTACTGTCTGTATACCGGTAATGATGCTTCACTTAAAGCTACAGGTTAAATGTGTATAACCAAGATAAAACAATAAAATATACCTTCTGCATCCACGTTACGTATTTATTTCTTAGATTTTTCTTTTCCCAAAAAAATATAAAAATAACTACTACTCGTCTACAGTGAAAATGCATCTTATCCATTCACTGAATCAAAGTTATTCAATTAATGAAAGATGGGCAATGGACGACGCCTATGAAAATTATTCTTATTCAAGGAATCTCCTATTCAAAATGGTATCTAACTAAACAGGGATGTAAACTAACGAACTTCAAGTTCTGAGGATACCTACAAGGATAAGGAAAAACGGAGTTAAACTTCATCACTTAAAGATAAATTTGAAAATATAACAAATAAATAAATAGAAATCAATACCGGAAATTGATAACTTGAAATAATGCCATTTTTCATTCTTTGTGTATCCTTATGACAACTTATTATGATGTAAATTTTATTACCTTTAAAATATTTTCTAAGCTTCTCTATAACTTTTAACAGTAACATTAAAAGTATTCATTTTTTATCAAACTACAATAACCATTAGATTAACTACAGTGTCGATCTCTGCCATCAAAAACTAGCTCAAAATTTTTATCAAATGCGCGTAGAGTTATTTCATTTCCGAGGCAAATTGAAATACTGAATCGATGGGAACGATCGCTAATACGACAGCGTCCATTTCTTTTGCCGAAAAAAAACTTTGAAAAGATCGAAAAAGTTGAAAATAACTAAATTTAAGAACCTCACGGGACACCTCGATACTAAATATAGAAAAAAGTAATTCCCACATTCTTCAGTCGTGTAATATTTAGTCAATTTGATTGGAAGTGAAAAAGCACGATTCGCACATCACTTGGTTACGTTTAGTATCCAATCGCTGCATTATTCGAGAAATATTTTCTAAATTCAGAGGATCAGACGATGCATTGTGGAAATCCATAATGGAAAGAAACTCACACACAAAGAAAACTCATTATGTAGAGTCCCACACTTTTCCACATCCTTCAGTTTAAACAGATATTATTTCTTTATAATAATAAAAGTGAACACTGTTGAAATAAATAACATCGATAAACCAGTTAATTAATCGAACAATTCAATAAGAGGGAAATCCTGGTCATTAATTACTTTAAAGTTTTCGCAGTTTCAATTCGAATAGTATATTCGCTACCAAAGATTATTTATTAGTTCTCCTTCTTTTGATGCTTGTCTCGACGCGTATGACTTTCTATATTTGGATAACACTTTTCATTGATCAAATTTGATCCGACGATTTCTCATCCTTAATGCATAAACTTCCTCCTCACATAGTCTGTCATTATTTCTTACCCTTTTTTAAAAAGAGCTGAATTTCCTTTGTATTCCTACAGGAAAATGAATGAACTCAGCTTCAAGAATCGCATCAGAGGGACTGATTGCTTATAGCCTCAAAATGTCCCTCTATTTTATCAAAACTCTCGCTATTTTGAATGTGAAATGACCTTTCACGACAGAAATAAAAAAAATAATTAGACTCCTCATCTTTTAGTACTTGACTTCGTGCGACTATTGTTTCCAACTTGCGAAAGAAAGCAATCCTGAAATCGATAAAAGTGAACTTTGACTCCTCGCGAGTGGAACGATCCAGCGAATCATAAGTAGCATAATACTACTACTGCGCAGGGTGTACATCTTTAAAGCTGTTCGATCTATGGTTCTCATGTTTCATGCGAACTTAAGAACACACATCCACAATCTTATTTATGAGAAAATAAATCCTTTATTCGTAGTTAGCTCATGTTTTCTTTAAATATTCGATACTCATGTGTAGAAATTAGTTACGTATTAGGTTAAAAGTTATTGCATCTATGGATATGGGCGGCGCGTGATGAAAGCAATTCAACATCCGCAATGAATCCTATGGGCGAAAAGATCTTAGCTGTCGAAGCACTTACTGCATCTAGAGTGGATTATATTTAAAGATACTTGCAATGAGTTTACATAGAGTTGATATCGTTTAATATTTTTCATATTCTCGTCCGCTCGATTTCTCATTCCGAGGTCGATTCTTTCAAATTCTACCTTGCATCATATTGATTGGTGCATCAAGGCTATTTTGGAGGACTCTCCGCTGAGGGTGGAGAACTTTCCAGCTCAAGTATTCACCCCATCGAGAGCACTAATCCCTTGCACTGAATACCATATCTTGGCCATTCATCACCAACATTGCGTTCTAGTTCCAGTTTTATACGTTGAAAAATGTAGTTGTTTTCTAATGTACTCTACGAAACGTAATTATAATCGTCGGTTCGAGAATCACCCAATGGGGACGACTTGGAATTTACACCTACATTAACATAAATACTCTGCAAGCCGTCTTTCGGCGTGTAGCAAGGCACCGAACGATTTCAGCTTCTTTTTTAGCCTCTTTTTATCGCATATTGTTCGCGGAAAGAATAAGTCCTTGAAACTACTTGTTATCTATTTCTCTTATTTTATTCATTATCGGATAGGCCGACGTAGCATGGGAGTTGTATAATATCAATTATGTCCTCTGTAAAATTGCTTTCTCTAAATGGGAATGTGGCTATTCCCATTTACAAAGAGATATATATTTATGGGATTTCATTATCCCATGACCCATCAATACTGAATAGAGAAAATGGAGAAAAAAAGAAAGATTTTTTACATAAGGTTCGCTACCAACGTTTTTGCTACAGAGAACATTCCCAATAGTCCATTTCTGCGGTTGAGTACTTATTTCTCCTCAGCATTTTTGCCAACGATCATTTACATTACAGAGCATACACGCCGCAGAGAATTTTCATTGCAGAGTATTTTGCTTAAAGAACTTTTGCGTTACAGGGAATATCTGCTACATTCTAAATTTGTCGCGAATCATTTTGCTGAAAAAAAAAATTAGAACTCGACTGAAAATAAGAGATCCAAACTCTCCGTAAGCCGTCAAAGAAGCGTTGGACCTCTTCCTCGAATAAGAACTGGCGAATTATTGACCTTCTAAGAATCGCTCAATCAAAGTAGCCGTCATCAGCAATGAAATCGAGGAAAAGGCTCGACCTTTCATTGATACATTCGGCTTATGGAAAGTTTTGGCTTTTTAATTATTTTGCTGCGAAATTCTTTTAAAAGTAGGTCTGCTTAGTTTGTTGAGAATTATTTTAACGATAACTTTCCGTAACACTTTTTTCGCTATGAGTAATTACGAGGGATTCAGAAATCAACACAGAACTTCAATTCAAATGAACAAATATCGCTTTTTTAATTCTCCATAGCACCAATAGACGATAAAATTTAAATAACCGAATTATTTAAAATCATTTGTAGCAGATTTATCGGGGAACGGCGCTTCAGTTAACAGAAGTTTGTATTTTACCCTGGAGGAAGATTTATCCTAAAAAAAATCTCTCTACCCTGTATTTTCTTTTCGAACACCATGGCAATGGAGCAAAAAATAACATCTTTTGGTAAACCCTAATTGATAAATCTTATCAGTTTAAGATTCGTCGTTGCTGTTGGACGATTTCGCTAGTATATTCGTAAGAAGTGGAGTCATACACATATTTGGATACAACGACAGATAAATATAAGCATAAGAATAGTAATCCTTGCTAAGCGACAAAACGGACAGCGAGCAAACCAGGAGAAATGAGAGAAAAGAAAGATTTACTTCAACTCCAATTAAAATCATGTTCAACTTATGGATCCTTCAGTGAACAGTGCCTTCCACAAGAAGAGGGTCATCCTTACACTCGGCCAGAGACCACAATATCTCCTTCAGAGAAAGGGTAAAGAGGAGTGCATGAGAATAAGCAGACGGACGTGATCAAATGCTATTCTATGATCGCATACATTTCACGATTGGGCTGAAAGGGTCAAATGCGTACTTTTCGCTGGCTGGCTTTTTAACAAATTGCTACAGTTTGCTTTTGCTGAAGTTTTTTGTAAGGAAAAAAAACAAGCATTATATTCTAAAATGTATCGGCATATGGCTGGAATGCACATATCGTTCACCCATCATGTATGTCTGGTTATATACAGGGTGTCCGGCGAAATGAGGACGTCCTCCTTTCTCACCTATATCATCCTCTGTTCTCAAGGAAATTTCCTGTCCGGATTTTTCCCTCCTGCAACCCTCGCATTCGAGGTCGAGTGGGCTCCCAATGGGAATCGAACTCTGGACCGAACGCGCTGCCCTCACATGTGTCAGTGAAATACCAATAGAGATTAGTGGGTGAACAGGAAGATGTGATTGTCAAGGAAAAGCAATCTTACACCAGAAGACCTTGAGGATATTTTCAATTGCATTCATTCACGGCTGATAAGTGTGACGTTTTATAAATGGTGCATTGGTTCCAGTAAATACTCTTACATTTGCATAAGAAATATTAGGGTAAACAAGAAAATACTATGCTGTGCGATGATGGTAAATAGTTCAGGATCTGTAGCAGTGTCACAAAATATTAAAGAAAAAATATGCCTATAATCCTACGATAAGTACGAAAAAAACGTTACTAATGAAATACTAATCTCACTTCATTAATGTGGTAATATAAAACCTTTTTGTGCTTTGAGGATAGCAATTGGGAATAAATGGGCTTTCGTTGCACTTGCATTCCATGCAGGTGACTTTTCTGAAATCGCAGGTATGATATACTTTTCTTAACTCAGAAATATGAATAAATTTTGAAAATTGTCTATTCTGCGAGTGAAATATAAACAGTAAAAGTCATTTGATATCAGGTTTGGGTATATGGAAACTTTGCAACAGACGAAAGTTTCACCAAAATAAATTTGAATAACGACTAAACGACCTAATTATCTTGATCGGTCTTTGGTAGTTTTACGGCTCGTAATTAATTTTTTCTATGAATACTCCAAAATCTACTCATGATACCCCAAATCGAATTTTTTAATATGGTGGTTCTTAAATTAAAACTACCGGGAAGTAATAGGATGCAACGTTATTCAAGCATATAAAACGATACTACCGTGACAGGAACTTTCATATTCGGCAATGCTCATGTTTCTGTGGCTGTCGTTCTGCTCCCAAAATATTTAAGGCGTTTAAGAAATTTTTATGGTTGAGTACTACGCCGAGATCTTCCCTTATGGAGACTAGAAATTACTTCCGATCATTTAAAGACCGAGAATGAATACCACTATCCGATGCTAATTGCAAACGTAACTAACAAAAAACAATATAAATAAAAATGTCTTTATATAGCAACCCGGGCATCTATACGTCCAGGATGAAACACGATTATTCAAATATTAACTCGAATTTTTGACCAAATGGTTTGTTCATTTTTCATTAGTCAGACTATTTTTAGAAGGAACCAGGAAACTTTTCCTTTCAAATGGTCATTCATTCATATGTATCGGTGGAGTAAGAAGGGAAAAAATAGATGTTTTAAAATAATATATAGAGGATTTTTTATGAAATTAAATTACTAAACGGTGTCATATTTATACTTAAAGACGAAAATTGGCCCAATATTCCTCTAGATACTAACAGACTCTTACAAAAATCAAAGTGCATTAAAGCAAATAACGTGAGGGACCAATAAAATCCATTGTACATACCAAACTACCGATAGTTGTGATGGATGTGCATACTCCGCTCTGCCTCACAGCTTTTAAATATAACCACATATCATGCAAAGAAGACTGACGAAATCATTGTCATGCAATAATCAAACAATTTAATTGGAAAGCATTATTAATGTGATGTTTGACAGTCCATGGTAAAGATCATTCTGTAGGCGAAAGCCTCTTCTTCTATTAGACGGTCAATAGTATTGATAAAAACATAAGTAATGTAGGTGTAAATGGAGGAGGAGTAGATTTATAAACCTAAATTATTAAGAGGAATAATCTTATCTTAGGAGAAAATATCCAGAGCACGAAAACAAAGGCCACAAGTGATGGCACAATTCTCATAATGTGTCATTCTTACATGGTTCACGAAGAAATCAATTCTGTAATCATTGGTTGCATGTACCTATACATGGGACTCATCTTGCAGTAATTTATTGGCCATTGCGAAAAGCTGGACGAATATCAAATGTCTCTCTCAAAATTTATTGAGTTATTTGGACATAAGTTTTGGCCATCCCACGGCTCCTCATCTTATGCCAAGAAGGGCAACGCTTTATCGTAGCAATCCTCAGCAACAGTTTGGATATTTATTTTCATGAAAACATTACATAAAAGAAAAGTGAAAGTACACTTCAGTAAATATGTTTCCTAGCAATTTGTGAATCCAGTAAATTTAACAAACTTAGGGCTTTATTTATGATTCAAGATAATACAATACGTTTTTATTATTGGGCAAAACCGAGACTACATAGCCCCAACAGGGAATGGCTACCACCTGGCCTCGTGCCTAGTCTAAAGTATAAATAAATATTCCAATTAAACTTAAGTTCTAGTATACTTAAGAAATTTCTTCGTTCTACACAGGTTTGCAGTCCAAATTCGCCCTTTTGCAAATTATCTACATCCACATCTACATATGTACCCTGCAAGCCGCCTTTGGGCGTGTGGCATTACCGATTTATCATAGAAATCTTTTACAAAACGTATTGCTTTTCGTTGTATCTTTTCTATCTCGCGAATACAACACTTTTCAGCAGGGTCCCATAGACTGCATGCATACTCGAGGCGAGGCCTAACTAGCGCAAAGTAACATCGCTCGCGGACTTTTTCTTCGCTTTTACCGACTATTCTTTTGACGAAGCCTAGTTTCTTAAGAGCTCGCCCACATATGTTATGGATGTGGGTACCCCAAGTTAAGTTATTCGTGAGGGTTATTCCGAGATATTTTACCGGATCGACAGTTGATAATGTTTGCCCTCGAAGGCTATATGAATTATGATTGGCAAAGGATTTTCTTTCGAAAAAATTAACTACTGAACATTTGTCTACGTTGAGCTCCAATTGCCAGTCGTCGCACTATTTAACAATTTTATCTAAATCATTCGACAGGCTTAATCTATCGTCATTACTTTTTATTTCTCTGTAAATAGCCATGTCGTCAGCAAATATTCTAACTTTACTGTCGAAGTGTTTATTAAGGTTGCTCATGTACATTAAGAATAATAATGGTCCGATTACGCTTCCTCGTGGGAGGTCACTTTGACTAGTTTTGAATTAATAGCATCCATCGCTCTATCGAAGAGGAAGTCTTTGAAGAAACTGTTCTGATTATGGATTGGAAGGAGAAGACGCTCTCAAAGATTACTTCCGTCTTTGGGATGATTTTTCTATTTCCGCCGTCGAAAACCTTCAGGTTTGAGCTGCAATTCTCACTAATGAAATTGGCAGTAATCGTGCTTTTATACTTAGAATTGCTAAATCATCCCAATTTCGAATCGGATTGACTAATGTTCGATTCAATTTTGTTTCGTTCGCGTTTACTTCGTTTCTTGCTTGTCGTCGTCATCCGCTAAGAAATCATAACAAATTTATTATGAGAAAATTTATGCTTAAATTTTCGTTTCGTAATTATGTTAATTTCGATAAGTGAATTATTTCGCTCCCCTTAAATTTCCATTGGAGGTAAATGCAGCTAAAGCAAGTTCGATACTTCACAAATTGAGCAATATGTGAACTATACGTAGAACCACCTACAAGAGTCCTTTTACAAATCGTTAACAAGTCTACAGAAGGAGTCTAAGTACTAAGTTAGGCAACATATTCCATTCTTTACCCCTTTATTAATAAATGAATGCTGGCAATATCAGTTCTTTGTTTCCTCATTATTAACAATGATCCCTTCTCGCTTTATAGTGTGGTTCCTCCATCCATGCCTATCCTCAGTTTCGCATAAAATTTGAATGGCACAATTAAATAAGTATGCTTCCAAGCAAAGCTCATTTCCTAATCAAAGCTACTATAATAACGAAAATATATTATTATCAAAGGGCTCTGCCCGTGAATAAATAAAATTATTATTATTATTAATGCATGATAATAGTCGAAATTTGAAATGTTTTGAAAACAAAGGAGAGGCTTTTAACGACACTTCCCCGATGAGCGATTCCTTCCTTCAAAAAGAAGAGAAGATCTCATTTTTCAGCTGTGAATCCATTTCCGATCCGAAACTTCTTGCTTTCCAAGAGAAAATATCATCTTCTACTCCTTTAGCACATTTCCATCCAAATGCCGATTTCCTCGTTTCACTAGGACCCCATTTTAGGGAGATAATATCTTCATCACATTGAAATGACTTCGTAAAGAGCAAATCCGATGGCTCTCGGACTGTCCAATAAACTGATAATTGAATGATGATTGAACATCGTCGATTTATTTTATAATTACTTCAGGTTTCCGTTTATTGTGAACGAGTCGAATCGCTAGAAATTATACGATGTTTCCGTGAAGAAGGTTTGAGTTTTGATAAAAGTATCGCAGAGAAGTTAAAAAGAGTAGTGCATCTACATTAATAACCTGTCTTCCGACGTTTGGCGGGGGTAACGTTTGAGCAATTCCAGTTATCGTTCTCGAGAAGTACTTATTCTAGCATCTATTTCTCTTATTTGAGTTCTATTTTCTAATTAGCATCTATTTCTCTAATTTGAATTCTATTCTCTAATCAGCATCTATTTCTATTATCCAAAGTAGCAAGGGTGTCTCATAACACCGATTAAGTCCTTCACTGAATATATCAAGTAATCGCCATTTTCCTTTCTTTCAAGGCGAATTTGGATGATGCATAATATTCGCTAAATATTTATCTGTTGAAGGATCAGCCAAAATATTACTCGCGCAGAATTTCATTTCAGCAAACCTTTTCAACGGGATTCAGGTAAAATTAGAAATAATAATTGGATTATAAATTATAATTAGCGGTTTCTTCCTCAAAATCCTAGCGATATCGTGTGACAATCATTACATTCTTATTACATACGTAAGCAGAAATTTTATGAAAAACATTAATTAATGAATAATAAGCTCTCTCCCATATTGCCAGCGCGTTTGACTATGGTGAAAGCGGTCTCGGGTTCGATTCCCAGCTTCGACAGCTGAGGTCATTTATGTGCAGGAGCACATAAATGACCTCAGCTGTCGAAGCACTTTTAAGAATACTACAATTGCAGTGAACTGCTTCTCGAGATTATGAATCAATGTCCTTCTACACCGTTTACTATGTATCCGCTCCCTCTGTGCGAATAAAATAGATCAAGGATAAAATAGATTTTGATCATTTATGAGTAAAACCCTATGATAACAATTATGTTTGTAATGAAATCCTCCCATAACGAAGGGTCTCTTGACTTTCCTATAGAATAGTATTCTTAAAAGTGCTTCGACGGCTGAGGTCATTTCGCAAATATGTGCTACATTCCATGTTTAATATATTATGTTTACTTGGTCGAACTCTTTCATGTCAAACTTAGAGAAACCCATAAAGCGTGATCCAAGTAAGGAAAACAATAGGTATATCCATACTAGTAGAATGATACGCAATTACTCAATCGATGTCAAAACTGATGGGTACATATGACTGGTCATGCCTTGATGACTTTAATTAGACAATATAATTCAGAAGGCTATAAAACTAGCATGTCACCTGATATTTCGAATAAATACTTCACCAATATAATTAAAAAATTAACTAAAGCCTCAAATACAAACAGGTGTGCAATCCAACCATCCGAATGCTCAAAATTAAATTGATTCAAATGAAATACGGAACGTACGAAAAATGAACCATTAAGTAATTTGTGGGAAATTCTTAAAATTAAGTTAAGTTTTACAAAATCTCACAATTAAGTTATGTTTTTACAAATTCTTACAGTAATGTACAGCACAGTGATACAAAACTATAAAGTACGTACCCAGATTTCAAGAAAGACGTCCTTCTGTAACTCCGTCAATCGAATACTTCCAGCGAAGAAAAGATTTACACAAAACTGGGAGCGATGAATTCTAATAATAATATCAAATTGGAAGTTAATTGGAATAATTAAGAGTCTACCGTGAGATAAAGAAAGAGATATATTGTAATAATAAATCATGAAGACTTTTCCAAAGTTCTTACTCTGCCTATCCAACGTAGTGAGTCCACATGCTTCAGAATGTCCGATTGCAATGAGTCAGTTCTAAAACCACTTTGTTGTGCCCAAACCCAACATTCCATTGCAGGGATAGATAAAGGCGGGGTATGATTTCTGTAATTTTGGAGGAAATAATGAATTTAACTAATTTCCCTACAAATGGAATCACAAAAAGAACGGATAAGACGTTTTTCAGGGACGAAACAAAAACCGCGATAACCTTCTTCATTTTAGAATAAAAACGAATCAAATTGACTGAGACGTTCTCTTTGCGTGAAAAGCTGAAAAAAATTATGACGAAAAGGCAATCAACATTATACAAGCCGGTTATAACACTTAAGAAGCAATTTTCGGATATATTTGTTCCCCAAAAGCGTCTTTAGTTAAGTTCCATCACTCAAAACTAGCCTTTACTTTCGCCCGTCTTGACCCCTTCAACCGCTTAACCCAACCGACTCCTTTCTGAACCATTAGACTCCCTAAAGAAGTGCAAGGAAATTCCTTTTGAATGCCTCTGACGTATATTCCTTTAAGCATACCTTCTTTGAAACGACCCTTAAAGGCGAAAGGGAGTTCTATGCATAGGAAAGGGCATTCATAGCAATTAAGTATGGTCAACTGTCCTGAATTTTCACAAAAATAATACGGTTAAAGTGGAAAGTGTAGCTGGAAAAGCTATTTTCATAGTTGAATATGAAATTCCCCGGAATAAAACCTTAATTACAGATTCTACACCAACATATTCTAATTGAAACAGCAGTTTTAATAGTGCACCTAAGGTGATTTTGCTTTTAAGAGACCACATTTAAACACGTAACCTCTATCTAAACATCTACTAGCTATACGAACCGAGAAAAATTGAATGAAAAAGAAACAGATACAAGTGATGTCAAATTTTGTCAAAAAATATTAGGTTTAGCTTAACGATAAAGAGAAATATTATTAATTATGATAGTTTCTAAATATTTTTGATACTTACATAATATGCTGGAGCATCTCCGTCAAAAATCAAGGAAAAAGTGTAAAACAATTATTTGATGATCCTTTTGAATGTTAAAAGATATCCTCCTTTAATAAACAGTAAGAATATAAAGCTAAAACTGTAAACGCATGAAATAATTTTTAAAATCACTAAAATCAATAGTCGAAGTGGTCTCCCCATGCCTTCATTAACAGTGTTTTTTAACGTGACACCATCACTCATATAGGCCGCCCCACTGGGGTACAGACGCCTTTGCAGCCGCCTCACTGAGGTACAGACGCTGCGTGGACTACCTTTCGTCTGGCCCCTACATATTGACCTTTCTGGCATGAGTGACCCTACCAGGAACAAAGTTCCAGCCAGCATAGCTCTCTAGGTCATAGAAAGCCCTTCACCATGTCAAAGTTTAGTCCATAGAAAGGCTATGATTAACGTAATGCATAATAATATTACACGATAAGACATTGAAGAATACGAACTAATTATAAATAATACAGTTTACATCGGTTATAGAAAAATACTTCTATCTCATTTTAAGCCCATTTTTCGCAGCCTTGCATTTTTGGCATTATTATTGTAATTCACC
The DNA here is from genome assembly GCA_036926295.1 of Pachydiplax longipennis. NCBI lineage: Eukaryota > Metazoa > Arthropoda > Insecta > Odonata > Libellulidae > Pachydiplax > Pachydiplax longipennis. The sequence continues at coordinate 824,231 of JAVFKF010000082.1, read as the reverse complement.
ATTTAAGGCGTCCCCTTTTAACGAATGGGTATTGCATGTTGATTAGCAAACATTCTGGGAAGACACTTCTACCTAGCATATAATTATTATGTATAGATATATCCTTTAGTGATGATAATCAATATTTAAAGTTCATCTTTGTCGAGGATTAAGATTAACAGAGACAAGCGAACTTAATTTGCAATTCAATATGTCTCAATCCAAAAGTCGAGTTTTAACTTAATCCTTACAAGATTCCACCTCGTTATCATTTCATTATTTGGAATGAATTTCCCAATCCTTCATTAATTCCAATTAAATCTTAATCTCGCGACTTATCTAGCTTCCCTAAAGTTCGGCCGCAACTCCTGGCTCTACAGAGATATAATGAACTGATATGTTAATACTGCAATAAGTCTTCCGTATTGAGATGAAAAAGATTTCAGTTTCTCAAGTCTTAAGATTAGCTTATTCATTTACGAAGTACAGTAAACTTCGTTTATAACGTTCTCGCATTTAACGAAGTTCTGCCTATAACGAGGTGGCAAGATGGTCGTTAATTATTCCGCATTTAAGGAGTACAGATAGAAAAAAATCTTTCTTTATCGAACTTTATCTTTATTTTTCCTATCATTACCTCTTTCATATCAAAATTTCCCCATCCTCATAACAAAGAATGGGTGATTTTCACGAGATGGCGTGCACTCAGGGAAATCCCAAGGAAGACTTGAATAAAGGGACCGGGAATTGAACGCTGTGCTTGTCTACCAAATATACTCGTATAAAGGATTTATTACAAAGTGACATCAATTATTATAAAAAGGAATGAACCAAGAAGTTAATATACATGCATATAAATAAATAAATATATAAGCAAACTATGCTGGAAATTCACGGCGAGGCTAATGTAGGGTACGGAAGTATCGAATCGTAATTTTCGTGAATTTATTTTAATTTCAAATCAAAATGCAATATCTCATCGACATCCAACATGATTCATTCTAACCAAAGTTATTCTAAAATCTTCAGTCGAAAAAATTTTTAATTTTTTAATATTTTGTTTGTGAAGGCTTCTCTAATCTGTAAATTTTACACATAAAAGTTTACACTTGGCCTAAAATAGTACTTGTCAACCTTTATGATACCTAGGCATTTTATGCAATGCCTAGAAAAAGTATGTGACAGCGTATTTTTATTTACACTACCCGACAGAGATCGTTGCCTTATTATTTCACCAGTTTTTATACATTGCCAATAGTAATCATTTTATAATTTTAATTTATAAATTTATAAAATGACGTAAGAGAGCGGGATAGAAGAGTAAGATAAGAGCTAAAATATGCTACCTCTTTGCAGCATATGCATGAATATGATGGTAAAAGCAGAGAAATCAAGTTGAATCCGGTTGTAATGTTCATTATCCACTCTTCTTATCTAACATTTTCGCTCGTTTTTTCAGGGGCCTTCTTAATACCGTTCACCATCATGCTGGTCATCGCAGGCCTGCCGCTCATGTTCATGGAACTGTCTTTCGGGCAGTACGCGAACCTCGGCCCCGCAGCCATCTACGCCAAGTTCTGCCCTCTCTTCCACGGTCTCGGATACGGAATGGTCATCGTGTCCACTGTGGTCATGCTCTACTACAACCTCATCATTGCGTGGACCATCTTCTACATGTTTGCCTCTCTCAACAAGCAGCTGCCGTGGGAAAACTGCGAACCAGAGTGGAGCACTTTAGGTAAAGCCCTCTTAAGGCAAAAAAGCATGACGTTTCATTAAGCGGAAACGTATTAGAGGGGATTTACAGTGTTGTGTTGTTAGTCATAGCTAAACGGAAAAAGAATGTCGTGTTGAGATTTCATTAAGGCGAAGAACCTCTTGGTGGTCCTTGTGTAAATCGCCCCAATTCTAAACAAAACTGATTTATTAATCAAGATTATGATACTATGTCAATTTTTAAAAATTCCATATAATTAACTTGCAAAGCCATTTTCCCGGATGACAACGACAAGTAGGAAAACAAGAAATTTATCATCTTTCGAATCCTATGTATAGTCGATTCGATTCGAAATTCGAATAATTTAATGACTCATGTACAATTAGCGAAGTGTCTGTCCATCCCCACTTTTATTTCAGAAACGGCTTGATTTAGAGTTAGAAACCCTCAGATAAACTATTCCCATTGACGTGATGGCCCGGGTTCGGTCCTCAGAGGGCCCAAAATGTCCGAATTTTCTCATAAGGATACATTGGGCGAATTTTCGAACATTTTTAAGACACTTCCCGGTAAGATAAAGAATTCAAAATCACGGAAACCATTGATGGCGCATTATTCTATAGTAGTAATGAAAAAATATCACCAAATGAGCGTGTGTTCGATGCCAGGTGGGTGAGCTGAGTTAACTAAATTTTAAGGACCACAGCGCAAATACCGAGGAATTCATTCCAATAAAACAAATTTTCAGAGGATTTCAAAGCATATATTGAGCTACTTTCTCGTTTCAAATTAGAATCGTTCATATCAAAATCCGATTTTCATTCCAATGTTCATTGGTTAACCTTTGGGATCAATTGGAAAATTCGTGCGCAAACACTTAAAATGTGATTTACTGCATTCCTTGTCGATAAGAAGAGCGAGTGGAGTAAATGTGGAGCATTTAAAGGCGATGGAAAAAAGAAACAGCTTGTCTTCAGGGAAAGATTTCCACGGTCAGTGTTATATGCGGTGTCTCCCTCTTGTGCATATTGTTGGAAATGGAGATCGCGCTGCGTGGGGGTGCAGAAAGGGAGCAAAAAAAGTAAGTAAAATATTGGGAATATCGACCAATAACGTCGAATCTGAAATAAAGGGGATGTGCTCTTGTGAAACTATTCTGGGCCAATCTGCGCTTTCCATGGACATTTGATGACGTTTGCCGCCGGAGAATTGTGGGTAATAAATCACGTGAGGTTATCTTGTTTAATAATCATGACTGTGTATATATTTAGAAAACCGATGTCAGTAACTCCCATAATAAATAAATAGAAGATTTCACGAACTTCCCGACGAATTAGGACATAGGAACACATACCAGACAGTTATGATAATTGTACTTAAAAGATATTAAAAACGCAGTTGTAACAATTGTACAACTTCAATTCTTCACCTCCTCCTTATTTAGACATAGTTTCGTCCTACAATCGTCGCAAAGGCTTATAATTTTTTTAAATGGATATGAGCAAATTTCTGGTTGTAAAATGCAACGTTTCTTTCTGCGATGTTTCTCCTCCATTTTACTTGATCTTTTACTATTGCCATCGCATTCTCATGAATTAGTTCAACTCACAATTCAGTCCCTTACCATTGAAGAATTTCAAAGGCAAATTTTAATCAGAAGAAAATGATTATAGTGGAAGAAAAATAAATTAAATGCAGGAATTGGATTTTCAAATGAGACTGTCAAGAGAGCGATGATATTTAGGACTCACATTTGGCGGTTTCATTCGCAAAAAAGAATGCGTTTTGCAAAGAATCGCTATGACAATCCGGTGAACTCGAATGCTTTAGGATGGGAATGTTGAAAGGAAAGAAGATTCACACGAAGGATTGATTAAATTATTCAGAGGTCGTAGATGATATTGCCGATATAATGTTCCTCCTTGTTACATAGACCGCTATGTGACTGCGATCTCAGAAATAGATGCTAAAAGACGTCTCTTCATGAATTATTCTTTGAAGGATATGTGAATCGATTAGATGAACCCTTTGTCACACAGCTTTCAAGTAAAGAAACATAAATCAATGAGCATTATCAAGAAACGTGTAATCCATCACAGGAAATAATATGTATAAGTAACAAATAAGTTATATTAAGACATTTTATAGGACCTTTCAGGCTGTAAAACTAAACATGAAAATTTAAAGATGGCTAGTTTTAAAACAAGGTTCCTGGAGTTTTGATTGCTTCAAAAGATCACGGAAACAAATTATTTACTATAATCTGTATGTAATTTAAATTGATAATAATAGACATGAGTAAAAGTATTGTAAGCTAATTGGTTATTATTTCACACAAGTATTCCATTACTTTTGGACTTTATTAAAAATGTTACCGACATAGTGTCGAACCCGGAACAACCTAGGGAGATGACTTTTGGGGAAATAATTTCGAGGACATTCCTAATTTCTCATACAGATAGTCAACGGCATCTTCAAAACATTCTGGGTTCGACCCCTGGTCGCTTATATTTTCCTGTTTGAAATCCACTCAAGTGAACAGTAAATTAATTCTCTTTTTTATAACTTCCAAAAGCAATGGAGAATCCGTGTTAATTTACCACCCGTTTGCTAGCGTGACGCATTTAACTATTATTGAGTATTTCCGCAGAAGCGTCTACTTATATAATAAAGTAAGGTGTGTGCATGTACGTATCTTAGCCTAAAACTCTAGAACCATAATTTGCACGACTCTCAAATTTTCAAGACTGTTAAATGTATTCCCTGCGCATCTAATAGGCTACTTTATATTTACCTAAAGGTCCTCACTTCGAACCTAAACAAGAAAAATCGTTCTCATGAGGAGTACACGTGAACTTCGCTATCATCAGTTGCAAGCTACATTTCTTTTGCAAAATTAAATTGGAAAAAATAGTCATACGAAATCGAGATAAGTGCCTAATGAGAGGAAATTAAATGAAACGTTTTATTTTGGGCATGATATATCGTTATCAAATTAAAATGAAAAACATTCGGTTGAAATAAACGGAAATTATGTGAAATTTTGAGGCTATAAACAACCAATCCCCTTAACGACCAATGCAATTGTGCAGACCTTATGCGTTTTTACCTAAGAATACACGGTTTTAGGTCCATACGAAAGTAATGATTAGAACGAATGATATGTCAATAGGAGGCAATATAATCTGAAATTTTAGCATTTCCAGTTACGAACAATTTGCAAAGAATTGCAGGTAACGGACATTTATTGGTTTCTGTTAATCTTTAGACTTTCTCTTCGCTATTTTGATACAATGTAATTACTAAGAGTTGAGTAAATCTACAACATAATTTGTATCCTGCGAGTGGTCTTTCGGCGTATGGCAGGGGGTGTACTTACCATGCTCCATCTCTCTACTTAGTTTATGTCACATATCGTATATCGAGTAAATACTTGCGTAAGTCTACGTCTCGTTTGTTATTTAGCTTTCTACTATTTTCTTAAGGGTTGAGTAATTCGAAATTTTATGGTAATTATCTACGTTTACTTAACATTGAGAATCAACTTCAGCTATTCTGAATCTATTGGGATTTTAGTGTGGCTGAGGTTTTTATTTTCACCTCAACCTCGAGAACCAGAATTAGTAAAATCTTAAAGCATGCATATTATGAAAATCCATTTCCTTAGAATGAATAAAATTTTTCATCTGTTACATTGGTACCCGGTTCGATCCCAGGCGGATCAAAGCGTACTCTAAAGTAATAAAAGCAGATAGATTTCATTTTAATGGTTTTCAGGCTATATTCCTATAGAAAATTATCATTTAAAATAATCTAATAATAATAATATAGAAAATTATTATTTAATAATAATACAAGCTTGATGAAAATTTCATGAGAAGCAAATTTAATCAAGACTCATCGTTATTGTCGGTTTCGTAATTATCTCGGTTGAGAGTTAAGGGGCACTTCAATTAGAAATATTTAAAATATTAATCTAGCGAATCTAATTTTCAGACAAACATCGCTTTAACATGGCGATATATAACATATTTTTTTTAAATAAATGACACATGTGGAAAAATATGAGATATTTTAGAAATCTACGCATTAATTTATCAACTTCATAACATAACTGATTGAAGGCGTCATTTTCGACGGGGTAATTCACTAGTAGATTATAGATGGATATGCAGCATCCTATGTAAGCTATGATGTTATAATAAACGTCGCTTGGTTGAAGTGATTTTTCTCCCTTTAATGACTCCGAGTGTTTGTCAACCCTCAGACTGCTATTCGTACGAGATTGCAGACGACTGCATGGAGAAGAACGGAACATATTACCAGAGGACTTGCTACAACGAGACAGAGGCTGCCGCCAGTAACATAACACACTTGGCGGAAATTGCAGAGAAACGACCGCCAGCTGAAGAGTATTTCAAGTGAGTCAATCCTTCATTAACACATTCATTTATAGTAGTAACAAAAGGAGTAATAAGGTGCTCGTAATTTAGCATTCAATTTACTTATTTAGATTATAACTAATGGATGGAAGCATAGCAATTTCTGCTTAAGATCAAGTGCTAAAATGAATACACCAAGTAGAGCTTCGAGTGATAAAAATCAGAATAGCAGTTGAAGCTGGTTGATAACAGTTAAAAGATGCATGTTAAAATGTTGAAGCATCACTAGCAAAGAGCCACAAAGGCGGTTATGAATCATCAACAGCAATTAACTGGGCGACTAGAATATCCCATCTTCTATTTAACCATTGCCAAAATGTAGTACAATATACATCAAATTGATTCTGATTTAAAACAGGAATGTATGCTATAATATATACAATTTTATCTACACTTAAAGTGGAAATAGAAAGGAAATATGGAAAGAAAGAATGGTTTAGAGGAGAAAAAGAAAAGTAATATTTGAATCACTGAAAAAATACATCCACTGCAAGGAAAGACCCGCCATCAAAGGGCGTCCATGCATTTCTTTCCTGTCTCTTGATGTATTTCTTAACATCATCGTGAAACTCCTCCTCCTATCATATGCACTCCAGATGTAACATTTCTCCTTTTTCTCAATTCCTTTTCCACACAGAAGTTCTTATTAAATTCCTGCTTATTTCAAAATACTTTCCCGATAAACTTCTCCTATCTTAATTCTTTCTTGCACTCATCCATTTTCTTTGACGAAGGTGATGGAGAGATAGATTTCAAAATTGACAGCAATAAAAATTGTATTATATATTAATATATATTCTATTCTGATACTTATATAACATATATTAGAATATGAAAAGTCTTTGTTGTTGAAAGTTGAGCATAAGAGAATTTGGAGTATAAAAGTAATGAATAAATTTAAATATTTCATGGATTTCTAAAACTATTTTGAAAATACCGCCGCAGTGGATTGCTAAACTACCTAAATATGAAGAATTGATAATCTCATGACTATTTTGGTTGGTACGCTGTTTATTTTCATAAATATATCAATTAGAGAGGTGAGAGACTATCGCTTTATTGCTTATGAAGCGTCTGTATATTTCTAAAGATGTTTCATCAGTAAAATAATAAAGATGAAAAAGGTAATGTCAGTAGTAACATAATACTACCCAGTTTCCTCGCGAACGTCTACAATTTGACAATAAGTATCTCACTAAGATCAACTAATCCACAAAAAGGATCAGTTGTGTGCGCTTTTATACTAATGAAAATTTCCTGATGGGGAAGAATCTTTAAATTCCCATAATTGGAATGACTGAAATTCAATGACCGAATTCCGATAACTGGAATGACAGGAGTAGGTAAGATTACTAATCATTCAGTTTTCTGACAAACAAGTTGTTAAGGTCTGGATAATGTAATACACCCGTGAGATACACAGATCAGATAAAACAAAATCGTTGCATCCCTAAATAAATGAGCTTTCAGACTACATATTGCCATTTCGTTTGAAGAATTAATAAAACCGTTATCCATGACGTAACATAGCTTGAAATTGCGTGCCCGGAGGTGTTTTCCAGAATCTTATGTGAAAGAAATGTTGACGTTTATATTCTTTACCTTCTCTAGAGTTTAAAAAGTTTGCATTGTAGAATGAATATTTTTATTTTTGAAGTAGTATCCACGATCGTTGGCAACATTCTATTTCAAAATCTTCAGCTTCACATACTTGAACACACATATAACCACAAAACACGGGGATTCGCAATTTCTTTTTTTTTTAATGGGAGTATATCTAGTGTACACACTAAAATAAGTGAGTTTATTCAAATAGTAAATCAGATAAATTGTTATTTTTGTTAAGATATATTCAATACATTAGCCATGATACAATGGACAATCTTACCATGGTCTTACTCATTGCCATGTAATGCAATAAAATTATCCATTAAAAAACGCAATCTTTATAATTTGGTAGGATCGATTGCGTCAAAGAAATGTTACGAGGGCTTAGGTTTGGGGAAAAGAAGGAAATTAAATAGATTAGTGTGTTTTTGAGACGCATATACGGGTAAACCAGCCTGAAAATCTAACTAAACCATTTTCTTTGGGAGAAATCGCGGGTATGAAGTCCAGGCTCATGCTAAAAGAGGTCGGCAATATTTATTCTGAAATAGATAGGTAGTGATTGGAATGCAGTAGGTTCTTTTCTCTGGGGACTCTTACAACCGGAGAATTAAAAACTAAAGATTTTATAACCAAACTAGGCAAATACAGTGATTTTTGCATATATTAATGCATTTTAGCGAATGGTAACAATTTTCCTAAAAATCAACGCTTCTCAATGTGACTATTTTAAAATCACAGCCAATGGCTATAGAAATGCATGTCAGCGTAAAGTGACTTAATTCGTTCCAGACCTGAATTTCCAAAAAATTCATATCTCGAAATCCATCGTCTCTTATGGCAAAACAATTAATTCGTTCATTCTTGAAAATTCTAAAAAAGATATCTTTTGTAAAAAATAATATAGTCATTTTTATTTATTACTTTTTAGTTTATCACGATTTAAATGAATATTTAAAAAATATCCAGAGATATTCGTTAAATTAGCTCAAACTCAAGTTGAAAAATCACATAAGAAATGTTCGTCATTGCGTTTCATTACAAGCCAGCGTCAGTGGGAAAGACCATGTTTATTCAAGTCGAAATGTTCGTATATTGAGCGCAATCCGGAAGGACGGGAGTAGCGTACCTGTTGCACGAGTAGAAGGGGAGTGTCATTTATCACGAAAACAAAAGAGTTGGGAAAATGACCAAAATTCCGAAACCAACGATGCAGTTTGGGAACGAGAGTTTTTGATGTTAAGAGGAATGCTCGCACTTATTCAGAGTCAGGATCCATCAGAAATTTATAGAATTGGCGTAATTGCCCGAGAGGGTTCGGTAGAAATCTTCGCCATATGCGCTTCATTGATCTCAGCTTTGATTTCCGGTGAAAGCCCCTTTGTGTAGTAATTTCAAAATACTACCACTTTCCTCGATGACAAAAATATTACCTTGATAATTCTTAATACTCCTTGAAAATATATTCGCTAAGCCCTTCTAAAGAGGGACAGAAAATTTAGAATCGCGATTTTGAGATATTCTGTTTAGCGTAATAGAGAATTCAATTTAGAAAAATAACCGTGGTTTTCATCTGCTGATTTGCGAGATAAGGTTATTTAATATAACTTCAGAAGTAGCAGAGTAACGGATTATTTTTCTCTTCGTTCAAGATTCGTTTCTAATGAATATATTTGCCTTTTATAAATGAATTGCAAACGAATCGGAGTTTTATCAGCTTCCGTTAGAATGTAATCGCAGATAACAATTGAATATGGCTAAATAAAATCGGTGCAGTATTATTAGTCGGTGTTATACCATATCGAGGGGTACATGTATCTGTCATATGCAAGGAGTTTGTCTTAGAGGAGAATTCAAATGTCTTGATAAGTATACTTTTTATAATGCCAATAAAGATGATTTTACTGAGATTTACCTGTAAATTGAATAGTGAAGTGTTTCAAATTAACATAAACCTTTTAAAATCAGTAATATGCTAAAATGGTGTGAATAATTTATTAGTTTTGAAGGATATAAACTGCAAAACGATGACTAAGGGAGGAAGAAATATAGAAAACAGATTACAGAGGTAAGGAAAGAAAGAGAGAAAGCAAGGATAGGGTGGTTAGAGAAAGAATGTAAAGAAATTGAGGAATTTGAAAGGGACATATATTTAAGAGGATGAAAGAAATCAGCTAGGATGGAGAAAGGTTTACTAAGGAAATAGAAGACAAACAAGGCGTATTAATGAAAGAAGATTATGGCACAATGGAGAGAATACACGGAAGACCTCTACAAAGCAAAAGATAAACCAAAGGACTAGAAGAAGAACATTTAGTAGAGCCAGAAAAATTAAGAGAAGATGGATGAGGTGACTGCAGTCATGAAAAATGGGAAGAGGGGCAAAGGATAGTCAGAATCATAGGAGAGAGAGAGAGATATTCGGAAAAGGGCAGAAGTTTATGTTTTGCAGATCTAGAGAAGGCTTTTGACTGTGTAAAGTGGAAAAGATTAATGACTATACTAAGTGAGAATGAGGTAGACTGGAGGGACAGGAGATTAATAGGAATTTACATGTGAGTCAAAAAGCAGTCTTAGGATAAGGCTAGAAGTGAGAAAAGATTGCTGTTTGTTGCCAATACTGTTCAATATCTATGTAGAAAAAATAGCCATGGAATGCTGAGAAGGAGATAAAGGAGTAAGCATTAGCAGAAGAAGAGTAGAATGCTTTAGATACACTGATGACATGGTACTGATTGCAGAAAGCACAGACAAAATGAAGGAAATGTTGAAACAGCAGAATGCATCAGAATGTAATGTATGAATGTAGCAAAAGATTGCAGTCTTTGAGAAAATCAAAAGAAGACAAAAGTTATTAAAGTGGGAGATGATAAAGTGATGGATATGTCTGTAAAGGATTTAAGATTACAACAAGTATAGAGATCTAAATAACTAGGTGTGGAAGTGAGGATGGATTAGAGAAATGAGAAAGAAGTCAAAATAAAAATAGGAATGGCAAAGGAAGCATTCAGAAAAAAGAGAGAATTTTTAAGTAGTAACATCAATGTTGAACTGAGGAAAAGGATTATCAAATGATTTATGTGGAGTGTGTTTCTATATGGCTGCGAGAAGTGGACCCTCCATAAGAAAGAAAGAAAGAGGCATTCATAATGTGGGTTTGGAGAAGAAAGTTAATTATCAAGTGTATGGACAGAATTAGGAATGAAGAGATATTAAGAAAGGTAAATGAAAAAATAAGACAGATTGATTTAATAATCCAAAGGGAGAAGAATTGGATATGGCATGCGATAAGAAGGATTTAAGGATACGGAAGGAAAAATGAATAGAGGAAGGAGAAGAGTGAATGAAGAAGCGGTAGGGAAAGAAGAGGGAAAATTGGGGAAACAACACCTGAGGCCTGCCTGAATAGACCTCCCATGATGATGATCCGCCATTTCATCCCAAGTTCAATTCAGAGATTCTGTTCAAAGAAAATATTTTTCTGGAAAATTGAGCTTTCAGTTCCTATGACATTGACGATCAAGAGAGCTGCCTGAGAAGTTAATTTTCCCAAAAAAACATTTCTTTGGACTGGATTTGAACGACTGAGGATAGACTGGATATTTTGGATTTTGAATATTTAGGAAACTGGACCCTACCCTTTGATCTTTTGGATACTACACCATCCTTAAGAGAAATAGGTCAATAAACAGGTCACTGCATGTGCCCACCAGATTATGATTGAAATAATAGTTCAATATTTCCCCATGAATTTTGACAGTCATCTTAATTTCGTGAAGCTTTCCAGATGCATTCAAGCATCTAATAGCTTAGCTAGAGAGGGGGTTAATAATATCTATAATAACATTATCATGCAGGTAGAATTAACATCAACAGTTTATGTAAATGGTTTATATTTCTCTTATTTTAGTGATTGATCTTGGATATTTTTATTCTTCGATATGTAAACTGAAATACTTTCTGTTACAGCAATTACGTCCTGGGTCTTTCTAAAGGCATTGAAGAAACAGGAGAAATCCGTTTCTCCATGGCTCTGTGTCTTCTCTTAGCATGGGCCATTGTCTTCCTCTGTCTTAGTAAGGGTGTGCAATCTTCTGGAAAGGTAATACTCAAATAAACCATTCATTCCACCTCTGACTAATTTTCCTGTTTGAGCATTTACTATTCATAGATTTTCCATAGTGTAAATTAAGATGTAAATATGACAAAAATGGCTTTCGCTCAAGATAAAATAAGATTTATCACTCAGTGCCTGATGACTTATATGATTCATAGAGATATGCATATAAAATGCATGACTAGTACTAACTTTATTTAATGGCATCAATTTGATATAGAAAATTACGTTAACTTACATGTCCAAGACATAGAAACTTAAAGAGCTGGGGCGTATTCAGAAGTGAGCAAAAGTGGACTATGCTTCCCCTTTAAATGGCCAGCAAAATAGATTTAAGTCTTCTCTTTAACTTAATATCATAAATTGTCCACCTATCCAAATATTCATGTGATAACTTACTTACATTGCCTGAATTTCATATACATTAATTGATCACATATGTATTTTAAAGAAAATAAAATGGGATGTTAATGAATAAGATGTTTAAAAAATGCTCTGATATCTGATTGTCAGTATATGGTCCATGGCATTGAATAGAAAGTCTGTGACTACCTTCCTTCTAGGAATATACCGTTTATGCACAGGACACAAGTCCTTATACCGACAATCAGCTATTGGTATGTATTTCAAACTTCTAATCTACTTTTATGTAAGAATAAGTCTTCCATGGTTTTTATCCAGGGCTTTCTTTCCCTCAAAAAAAATTCCCATCGACACACTTCTGAATACGCTTCTACGAAAAAATCAGATCATTAAAGGATAATATTGTCTTCATGACCATTCCATTTAGGTTGTGTACTTCACTGCACTCTTTCCATATGTGGTTCTTATAATGCTATTTATAAGAGGGGTAACTCTTCCCGGAGCCTCAACTGGCATTTTGTTTTACCTCACACCAGACTGGCAGCGATTAGCTAATGCTCAGGTAAAACATCATCCAAATTCAATTCTTTACTGTGCTTCCCTATCAATAAAAGTGTCATAGTACTCGGATTTTCTATTTTATTTTTGAATATGCGCCCGAGTGATTTTGTTCATTTATTATGGAAAAGTCTCCAATAATCTCTATTAACCACCAGACTACTAGTTCTGATGGAAGGATGTCATTTTCATATTTGTGAACTGTCAAAAATAGTCATTATTCAGATTTAAACTATTTCCCTTTATACCCATTGGCAAGGACATTAGATTTATAATATGCTTTGGAAACAATGGAAATATTTACATGGTGGCGACAACTTAGCAAATTACTATTTATATCCAATCTATTTCCAAATGATTTTCTCCATTAAACGTCTTCTCCATAATTGGCTGACTTTCTTCCCTTTTCCCTCCTTTATAAGGAGTTATACGTGTGATGGCTGGTTTGAATGATTTTCAATGTTTGCACAAAAAGCATAGTTTTCATCACTATCATTTCAGTATGGATGTATGTTAATAAAATGGTGACATATCTAAGAGTTCTACTTGAATGAAATTAACAAAACTTAAAGAAGGACACTTTTTGAGCCACAAAATATTTCATTACTATGGAGGACCAGTTTTATTACATATCACAGGATGATGTTTGTGGAGCCCACCAAGCACACTTCAGAATGTGAGCTCTAAGTGAGTTCCACCAAGTAACATCTCAGTAAAACATACAAGTGCAACATACTTGTTAAATTCTTGAAAAAATCCTTTCTACTTTTTTAATTTGGCATCTTTCATGAAATATATCATGCAATCTATTACCCCATGACTAGATGATAAATGTACTTGTTAACGTTTCATTTGAAAAAAGAGATTGAAAATGGTAGGCTTAACTTAAATGTAAGTCATATTTAAAGATTTTACTGAAATATTATTTAGCATATGACCCCCTTAGTGTAGATAAATGATAAAGTTACTATGATTAAGCCATTGTGTTGCTTATAAATTCATTCATATTTTCCTAAGAGGCAATCTTTATTCCCACATATTCTGGGTTGTCTATGTAAATATTTCTACTTTTGTCATGATAAGTTGGAATAAGGGAATATTTTGTCATGATAAGTTCTTCAAAGATTCATTAACTCCTTGATTCCTGCCATTTTCAGAGTTTTGCATAATCGCACATGTCTAACTATATGAAAAAGTAAAGGCACCTGTTTCTACCCAAATTTTTTTATTCAGAATCATGTTAAGGCAACGTTTGTTTGTTTCCCCAGCTTATTGCATAGAAAATAATGTGTAACGGTGAACATTCGACAGTTGAAAATGTTAATTAATTAGGTTAATGATCTTGTTGTGACAATTTCAGGTATGGGGTGATGCAGCAGTGCAAATTTTCTTTGCACTAAGCCCTGCATGGGGTGGACTGATAACATTAGCATCTTACAACAAATTTTCTAATAACTGCTACAAGTGAGTCTTTTTAAAATAATTCATGAAAGTTAAACCAGCAAATAAGAGTATAAGTACTTTAAATGAGACACTTGATATTCTCAAAGCAGTATTGCTATGAATAAAAATAGAGAAAGAGAAAACAATTTTTATTGAAAATAACTCTTAGGATAATAAATATCTCAGTACATTTAAAGTACCATAACTTTTTAATCTGATGAAAACAAATTCATTTTTTCTCTTCTTAGCTGTCTTGAAAATTTTTCACTATGTCCTTGTATAGTTACTCATTGTACTATTATTAGTTTGTACATACTGGTTTGTACTGTAGGTACATATTGTACATTGTACTATAACTAGTTATTCAAGTATCAATGCCCATTCAGTTATTCTCTGCAAGGATTCTTATAATTATCTTCACATCACATAAAATCTTATCGAGATACAAACTTTGTCATTTAATTAAAATTTAAGAAACTACGTCATCATAAATTCAGTGACCAATTGTACTTGGACCCTTGCTAACCAAAATAAAGACAGACAGTGCAAATAAACAAATTAAAATCAGAAAGGTTTCTATTTTTTAAGCAAGACTCTATAAAAGTTAATTACACAGTAAATAATATAATAAATATAACAATGAAATAAATATTATTATGAATATATTATACATATAAAATTAATTACTTACTATTTTTAAACAAGTGTTATTTACAATCTTAAAATACTAGGTAATGACAAAAATTTTAATGACAAAAATTTTAATGAACCAAATGGTAAAAGAATAGATGACAGGTTTTGCAGCTACATCATCTGGTGAATTAGTTTACTTAAGCTGTGTTTCTCTAAACTTACACTTGAACTTTCTCTAATCTCTCTTAAACTGTTTATATTTTGTTTCCTTTATTTGAGGAAAATATATTCTCTGATGATGTAGCTTTGCTACAGAACCTTGGTCATGTATTACTCTATCTTGTGTTTTAGTAAAATTTTTGTCATGAAGTAGTTTTGTGTGAATGAATAACGCAAAATGAAACCTGAGTCTGTGTTATTCATTAACAATTTATCAAAAGAAATATTAATTCTGTTCTATTCTCCATCTTTTACAGAGATTCCCTCATTGTTGCTGTATCCAATATCCTCACATCTTTCTTTGCTGGATTTGTAATATTTTCTGTGATTGGATTCCTAGCCCATGAATTAAATGTTGAAGTGAAAAAAGTGGTTGATCAGGGAGCTGGCCTTGCTTTCATTGTGTACCCAGAGGTAGTCACCAGACTGCCAGTTTCCCCTGTTTGGTCACTTCTGTTCTTTGTAATGTTGCTCACTTTAGGATTGGATTCTCAGGTAAGTTCCATCAACCTTGCATTTGAAATCATAGACGGAAAACGTTACCATGGTAAATGGAATTTAAAGTATGTACATTGCAAGTGGACTGAGTCAAGCAACATAGCTTGTTCCAAAAAGGGAGATGGTCCTTAGTAAGGCAAGATCTTACATTAAAATTGAAGTAAATCTCTAGGTTTATCAAGTGAATTTCTCTGTGATACATTATACCAAAAAAACTGTTTCAAAATTAAAGAAAGTATTTATCCATTTACTGCTTTATTTTTGATAAACCCTTGTTTTCAAGACAATTTTGTCATCTTGGAAACAGTATCTTTACATCCATGTTTCACAATTCTCTCTCTAAATTCCTGTTTTATTTTTTTTTAGTTAATACCACAAAATGATGAACATTTGTGGACTCGTCATAGTCAGCAATGAATAGAGATTATCGATAAACAGTTTTAGATTTTGAAACAGATTTTTAGTTCTCCATAGAATAGGGAAACCATTTAATGGATAAATAAAATAGAAGATATTTACCTGAAATAAACAGAGCTTAAATAATACTTACTTAAATTAATTTAATGTTAATAACCTGATTCAATTTCAACCTTAACATAATGCAAAAATCATTTAAAGAAAGAGATTTTATGTTACATTAATATGACAATGAACACTTGACATGAAACATTATTTGTTTGAAATTTATTTACAGTTTGCATTGATGGAAACAGTTACAACAGCCATATTGGATCGATTTCCAAATCTACGTGAGAAAAAGGTTTGGGTTGTCCTTGTTGTAGCTGTTCTTGGCTACTTTGGAGGGCTCATATTCACCACAAATGTAAGTTTCATTTCAAATATTGGTAGATATTTACATCTATATTTTATTATGGTGGACCATATTTAACTAAACTAGTACTTATTTCAATAAATTTTCTTAAGTTTTACTTCTATTATGTTCCAAGAAACCTGGAAAATATTCATTAGCAATGACAATAGTAATAATAGTGATAATAATAATAGTGGTAGGATTCAGTCAGTTAGCACCAGTTCACACAACCTGGTTCTTACAATTTTCTGAGTTTGCCAAACCAGTTCCAAAATAATCTGATGCCATTGTGGAAATATGTTGAGGCACTTAAATCCACTCTTTATAATGATAATGTAGTTTCAATGCTGGATCATGAAATTCTTCATTCTCGTTTCAACTTAAGGTTTGAAGAAAAAATAATTACTTATTAATATTATAATAAGGGAATATGTATGCACTCGAGACTACAGTAAGTGCTTCTTATGGATAAGAACTTGTTCCTAATATTTTTAATCTCTCCACTGAAGGACAAGTTATACCATCACCAACACATGAAATCAACTTGATCTTTAATTGTAAATACCACAGAAGATTGGGAGTAAACAGTAAAAGATCCCCATTATGACAGATAAACATTTAACAGACATCCTAACGAGACCAAATCTATTATCTACTTTCATGAATTACAAACAAGTTTTTTATATCTGAATGAATGTTTACGTATTGTAATTATTTTCTTAGCTAAGCTTTGAGTCAGCCTTTGGTGTATACATTAATCTATATGTCTTAGGTGTAATATTTTTGTTATCTCACTTATAGCCCTCAATGTCTTGGCTTTCTTTTACTTGTTTATTTATCATAAAATACAGTGCTTGTGATACAAATAACTACTTCTTTATCCAGCTTTGACTACCATACTGATCATATAAATCATTATAGACTTGTTGGATGCTTCAATCGTTCTCCATCTACTGACCTATCTATCCTTGAAAAGTGTCTTGCATACGTGTTTTACCCTTATTGTGCTCGTAGGTGATTTTAACTTATCTATCAACTGGGAGTCGCCCACTCTCGGAAATCCCCTGACCAACCACGATGAGTTCTTCATGGAGCATTTCATCACCTCGCTGTGACTTTCACAGTTTAACTTATTCCCCATTAGACATCTGGACTACATCGTCTCTACTATTCCTTCTATTATTCTATGCTGATGACTGCAAACTTTTCAGCAGAATAACCGGTGCTGTTGATTGTAAAAGATTTCAAGGAGCATTGGATAAAATCTCCAAGTGGTGTGATGACTGGAAACTCAATCTAAATCTTAAAAAATATCATATTATGACTATAACGTTAAAAAAAACATTGAATATCAGTATAACTTAAATGGAATCACACTTCTCTGATTAATGCATCAAAAAGATCTGGGTGTTATCATTGACAATAAATTATCATATTCAGAGCAAATAATAAAAACAAAAAACCATGCTATGTCTCTCTTAGGACTCCTCTATCGATTCATGGACATCCCTTGGCTCTCCCTTTATACTTTTCCATCCTTCCCACTCTATCTGGTCAATGCCCTCTGCAACTCATCTTTCCTCATTAGATAGAATTACAAATTTTTTCTCAGAATTGTAAAAGCTAGAGTTCCTTCCTTCTGCCAAGCCTCTAACATATCTATCCTATCTTCTCTATCTTTAGAATCTCTTTCCGTCACTTGAACAAAACATGACCTGTCCTTCTTATATTCACTATTAAACTCTCTTTCTGACTGTCCTCCCTTAACTTCACTTCTCAATTACCATGTTCCAAACAGATCTACCCGTTCGGCATGATTTCTTCATTATATCACTCCTAGACTTTCGCTTATCAAGCGCTCCCTTTTCTTTTGCCTGCCTTCTTTGCTCAACTCAATTCCTCCTCCTGTGGATCCTTTCTCACTATTCAAATGGACATTCTTAAAATTAAGTTTACCTCACACCAGATCAGTGTAATTATCTCATATGACTTTTGCTGTGTTCTTTTTGAATTCTCTCTACTTCTTATTACTTTAATGTTGTCTTGCATTTACTTTATTGATATTTTATCTCCACTCTTTATATTATCACTGTAAATTGGCATCTTTTTATGCTGTATGGGATAAATGAATATTATTAGTATTTTAATGGGATGCCAAATTTCAGAGCGGAATGTACTGGCTGCAGCTCATGGACAAGTACGCTGCAAATTGGTCTGTTCTGCTCATTGCTATATCAGAGTGTATACTCATCGCTTGGGTTTATGGAGCTGATAGATTTCTAAGAGATGTCCAAGAAATGATTGGGCCAAAATCAAGACTGTGGATGTTTTTCTGGTGCTGGATGTGGAAACTGGTTACACCAGCAACTCTCTTGGTAATTCAATTTTATCTTCCTCAAATTCGGTAATATGTTAGATATATATAAATGTTATTATTTTAAATTATTCATCTCATTCATCAAAATTAATATTCATCCTAAATATCATTACAAATACATTAGAAGAGCATTAATTTTTTCAAATGTGTACTTTTTTTAAGACTCGGAGAAATTTCTATTTTTTAAGGATACTGAATAATGTAAGAGGGTTCCTAGATTGCCTGAAATGGGCAGCATTTTTGCCTTTGTTTAAAGTAGTCCCAGTTTCAAATTCCAGTGACAAGCCCAATATGCAAAATTAACTTAGCTGTTGAAACTTTGTTATCAATACAACTACTACAACTATGATTTATGGAGTTGTCAATTACTATTTTAAACAACTACTACATATGGTAATAAATTGATCATAATCAATAACTTCTTTACTTGGGCTTATATGAAATGGAAACATGAATCGATGGATAAAAATGGGTGATAAATTTCTCTAAATAATTATAATTTTTGACTCATCTAACAGACAGAGTAGATTCTTGTTGACTCAAATTTGGATATCTCGAAATGCTTGGTAGTTCTAAGCTGCACTTACTGGCTAGCCGGTTTGGTTTAGCAAAGAAATAGTTTTGCACAGCTTTGATGGACTTCCTGTATTTAATTCTATTAGGCAATTACATTAAATGTCAGTCTCTGAATATCCAGTCCTATCTACAGTTTCTGGAATTGTCCCTATACAATCTGTAAAGAAAGAAAATCTTGTTTGAAATAGGTATCATTTGATAGGTTTGAACAACTGTAACTCAATAACTGTAGACAACCTGACAAAGCTAAAGGGATGAGGAAAGACTCCAAATGATGTGTTATACAACCAGATAAGGAGGCTCAAATATATTTGAGATTAACATCATCAGCGATGAGCAGAAAGTCATCTGAAGTTTGTTTGAAATGGAAAGCTACTTACACAAATTTATGTTTAATAATTCAATAAAACTTCCAAAATACTTATGATGTGTTCATCTGGTAATTATCATAGAAAAATCACTAGACCATTCAATGAAATAAAAATCAATTTTATATGCACATATAATTGCAACGTTAAGCAAAATGTGGAATCATGTAAAAGATTTTTCATACCCACCTATTTTCTTCTGAATAGAAATCCAAAATTTACAAAGGAAATCAATGTAACTGATTCCAGCATGTCATGATATGAAAATGAATAGTAGAAAACAAAGCAATCTTTGGGTATGATACCGAGTATTCAAATTTTATTTTCAGTTCATCTTATTTTTTAACTGGGTTGAATATGCCCCTGCAAGTTATGGAGAATACATTTATCCGCTTTGGGCTGATGCTGCTGGATGGGTGATAGGAGTTTTCCCTGTCTTAGTGATCATTGG
Source organism: Pachydiplax longipennis (assembly GCA_036926295.1). Taxonomy (NCBI): domain Eukaryota; kingdom Metazoa; phylum Arthropoda; class Insecta; order Odonata; family Libellulidae; genus Pachydiplax; species Pachydiplax longipennis. The sequence goes on along the minus strand of JAVFKF010000082.1, from coordinate 804,071 downwards.
TGCAGGTGTGGTTAAAGTTTACACAGCTCCAGAGGCATCTTTAAGAGATGTAAGTACCCTTTTAATTCCTCCTTTGAAATCTTTGTCTGACATCAGTATTTGAAGATAATACATGTTTCTTGTGGAGCAACTATTTTTCATCAAATAAAATCATAAAAATAAAATATAAAAAGTGAATTTTATTTTGTGGAATCATTAATTTGGTGGTAGATTAAAAAGTAAGGTAACAAGAGCTGTAATGGGCATACTTAATTCTGCAGTCCAATGAGTTGAAAACATTACGAGGCACTAATTCATATTGCTTCTCAACATAGTCATCTTCCGACCAGAAGATGAACTAAAGTTGTTTGAAACCAGTCGCCATATTAAATTATTCCTTTTGGAACTTTCTGCATAGTCATTTCTGTACTTCTTTTATCAATGAAGTTTTCTTAAATCAAAAACTCAACATCAGTAGTCTCCTTGACAACTATTTAAAATTTATTACCAAAGTTTCCAGTATTTTTAACAATGAATTTTTCCAGAAATAATTATTATAGGGATTTTATTTGAATTTAAATCTACCAAGAAAATGTATGAGAAAAGGCATCTGATTCAAGTTGTGAGCATGAAATCTTAATTTCTTTGATTTTATAGAAGTTCAAAAGACTACTCCAGCCTACACCTGACTGGGGACCTACGTTGAAACGCACATCTGCTCCACCCACTTACGACAGCATAAAAAACACAATTGTTTTAATGAATGGTCTTCCAGTAATTCAGGAAACTCATGCTGATGGTGAATCATTGGAAGACAACACCCTTTGAGGTTTGTAATGATTAAAAGACATACGTGAAGTGAGACTTCCAATGCTGTGCAATGGGCATCTCCAAACATAAGTTGCTCAGTGTTTTGATGCTAAAGACTTTGGGATAAAAAATTGGTGTATAGAGATGAAAATTAAATTATAACGAATTGAATTGTGAAATGAACACTAGTAGGGTTGATTTCTCAAGGAATTCTGTATATTTGATATGAGGAGGTAATATCCTTTGATGTTAGAGGGCTTGAAAGGAATAAAAGTCCAGTACCTTTAGGTTATTATGAATATGTTAGAGGAAAAGATGTAAGAAGGATGTTTTAGAAGCATTTTGAGGCTGAAAGAGTTTTTACAAGCAATATGCAATGAGTACTTTTGTCGAATTAAAAGACAGCCAAGAAGATTTTTTTAACATTCCATGCAGTGAATTTGAGCATGGTGATTGGGCAATAACACCCAGAAATGATATTATGTGTAATTTGATTCAGTTGAATTTTAGTTTGCAAATATTGCCAGTTTTATAATGCATGACAAGGCCTCAGTGTGTCTTTTTTTAACATGAATGTGACAAATATGAATTTAAATATAGACATACACATAAATATACATGTCCACATATAAACACACATGCAAACTAATAATGAAATGCTTCACCTCTTAATGAGAGTACTGATTCTTGTAAATCTACTGGGGACTGTGTTTAAAACTCAGGGTTGGGAATGTGGTAAGTGATCTTAGCTTGTTACAAGTGTGACTCTACTGAATGCAAAAACCTTTCTTCATTAACTTATTTATTTCACTTTAATTTCTTTTGTTTTCATTTAATACATGAAATTCCTGCAAAAATGCTGTCAATTAAAGTCAGCCATGAAATTGATATTGGAATATCAGGGTAAAAATAAACTATGGAAGGCCTATGAAATATTTATAACATGTTTTTGTAATTATTTCATGAAAGAGGAAAGACAATGCTCACATTTCAACATTTATATAAAAATACTTCCAAGTGAAAAAGTCACCTAAAATATACATCTCTTTAATTAATCATTTGATGTTTCTAACGTAAATTCTACAAATACACTTATTTTTTTTGGATTTCTTAAACCTCATAGTACATCATCTATATCGTATTGTTCTGACATTTGACAGTAGTGTTACTCATCAAAATAATTATTTCAAGTATCTAACAAGCAATAAACATTAAATGGGTGCAAATGCATAATTTTGATCAGTACACTTTAAGCATTAAAATATGTTTCATGATTTAAATTTCACCTTACGAAACTGCAAAAGGAGTTGCAGTTACTCATATTATTATTAAACCAATTTCTTTTTTGAAATGTGGCATACACTAAAGCAAGCAATTCATGATTCATACAATGAGGAGTTAAATTATCAAGGCATTTTTATTATGCTCAGTTTATGAATTGAAAATTAATGTTCAAGTTATAAGAAACAGGAAAACTTGTGAATCCAAAATTAATTTCTTCATACACTGAGTCATCCATTAACAAAAATTAAAAGCATATCATGGATGTAAGATATTTTTCATATTATGATCATTGTAGATTTGATTTTTAGACAAATAGAAGATTATATTACTCTATATAGTATATGTATGCAGCTGATCGCAAGTATCCCAGCTACATATACTAGTTCTTTTAGGTGTGTTCATGAGTGTATGTATACGTGAGTGTGTGTTTGTAATATATATATATATATATATATATATATATATATATATATATATATATATATATATATATATATACACACACACACACATACATATATTCATTCATAAACACATACATGATATATACATGTGCTTACAAACATGAAGAAAAAGGTGCTACTTACAACTTTAATTGAAAGCTCCCTGTAATTCTTGGAAGATAACCATTATCATAACATTATGTATCATTATTGCCCAATTTTGGATCTGTATTGAGATTTTCAATCTGTCATTTTCATTTTTCTGTTGAAAAATATAGACTTTTTGAGTTAATGAAAAATTAATTCAGCAATTGAATATATTGCATCTAATTAACTAATAAACTTGACTATTTACTTTACTCTGTGGAACTAGTCAAGTTTTGCTTCTTTACTTCATTTATCACATCTCTTTAAGTTTGAAAAATTATTCCATAATTTTATTTAATTTTTCAGTGAGCAGTTATAAGTCTATTCTTCATTTACACATTTTGTCAACTTAATAAAATATAGAGCAATCAAAGATAAAACTCACAATCAGGAGCTGAAATTGAATAGTATACCAGAGGAATTCTTCTGTACAGGGAAATATTTTGAAGAAATATTTCATTCAATCTTTCCATTCACCTGGAAATCAATAATTTATTTTCTTCATTGAGTGAAAAAGAAATCTTATGCTTTTATAAAATTTACAGAGTTACGTTGTAAATTAATATGGGGGATAATAACAATATTCTTGCTAGAGAATGGCATTAAGGAGTCCAAAGAATAAATTCTGAGTATTACTCAGTAGATTTACTATTTTGAATAAGTAAACTGTATGATATACTTTAAGCTATGAAAGGTTTATAAATAGGGGTGCTAAATGAATGAATTCAATGTAATATCTTAGGGAAACTGAAAAAGATTGGGTGTTCAAGGCTGTTCAGTATCTTTTGTTGGTTAATGATATGTATGTAGCCCAACATTCACTTCTCGTGAAATATACATACATAAGCAAGACAGAATATCATGTGGAAGATATTAAACTTTTTACAGATACATGTAAACTCAGTGTAATACTTGTTGTAAAAAACTGATTAACCTGAGCTTAGTAATTTATTTTCTTCTCAAACTAAGATTGAGATAGAAAATGTGACATAAGGAGTTCCAAATTGAAAATAATGAAACTGCTTAAGAGTGGCATACGTGGAAAACATTTCTTGTATTGAAGGATGTAACGAGTACTTATTATTTTATGTATTCAAGAAACAGATCAGAAAATAGATGTTGTAAATGTAGAGATATCAATGTGATTAATTTACTGTCAAAACAATAAAAAATATGTGTGGAACCTTTCTAGAAATGGATGTTAAACAACCTTAAACATATGTACATATTTGCTTCCAAAGATGTTTCCCATAAGTCTAGCTCTTAGTAATAGAGACTGGTATGATACAAAAGCTACTTTGCAGTGTCTTCATAGTTGATTTTGAAAATTGGGTTCAGTTTCAGTCATAAACCTTTAGTTTAGAAATGTTTCCACTAATCTGGCCAATGAAATCTTTAAATGCCACCATCATGTTCCTATTGTTTTTACTCTAAGAGAAGTTAACTGGATTGTATATTTTTCTGATTTGCTAGCACTTAAAGAATATCTCCAAGAGAATGTATCAGATTATAACCTATGTGTGTAGACGAATCTGCATGTCCCTATCATGTAGAAACAGACTGTTAAATATCACTGTAGTAAATGTGTGATAACTCTATTAAATGGATTGTAACCATCTCCTACATATGGTGGTGACATCTTTGAAATGTTGGCATGCATTACTATTGGAGTACAATAATATAGGAGGAGTGTATACCATGAGAAAATTAACTGTAGTTTGGTGTGTGTAAAATTATGTTAAATGTTTTTTAAGTGAATTTCCTCTTTGATAATGAAATGAAGCTCAAGCAATGTTCTGAATGGTCTTTTAATTTGTTGTTTGATTGTGATAAAATTGATTTTGGTCCATCTATTTATCATTGGCTTATTCCGCTGAATGGCACATCATGAATCAACGTGAGAGCTTCTCAATGAATGCAAACAAACAAATGCTAGGAGATGTTGGCATGGAAGTTAAGGGTATGGAAAGTGTGATATGTAATTAAATATTGAATGATTCCTCTCAGTGTAGAGCTGCTGTGATTATGGAATGTGTTGGTTGTTAAAATTTTCAGTGCCTGTCAAAAGAGTTAGTAAGTCCATGTCAATTAGAGCTAACTCAATATTAAGCAGAGTTATAGATTGATGTTGCTTGCAGCAAAACATTTAGTTTTGACCCTCACCTTTGTGTGCAGTTATTTACTACAAAAACAATATATTTTAGAGTTGTTATTTTAAATATGAAATATAGACATATTTTTCATGATGTTCTGAAAAAAATCATGAGTTTGTGTCATGAGATGTAATTTCAATGAGCACAGGAAGTGTTCGCAATGGATAAAATGAATTTGATGTTGCACCCTGTAACATAGGCAGGAGAGCTTCCTGCAGACTCTAGCGTTTTCAACTCAGGAGGGATGCAGAGGTTCGTTTTCAATATGATTCCAGGTATAATTCCACCATTGGAATTATTATTTTATTTGAAGATTTGTTATCCTTGTGTGCACAGTTTGTGAAAGAGTTGGATTATGTGAACTTTCCATTCCTGGAACAAATCACCATTGAGTTTTAAAAATCAGGATTTTACTGTTTATGTATTCAACTGAATGTTAAATGTGTAACTAGAGCCCAGAGCTCAGTCAAAAATTTCCTACCAAACCTGTAATTAATTTACTATTGTCATGTTATTTTAATAAAAACTAAATGATTTAAGCGTATTCTGATTCAATAGATTTAAGAGAACTACAATTGATACTTTATCCTGCATCTGAAAAGTCCAGGGTTATTATGTATTAATATTAGGGAAACCCTTATGTTCGAGCTAGGCTATTCTCTGTTGTGTTGTAACATTTCTTGGTGAGCTTTAAATATTTAAGCTATGCTGTCACATTTTTATGGGGTGGTTTAAAGTTCTCTTGAAGTAAAACAGTCATCAGAAAGAAACATTTAAGAAGCTTTGTTCTTGATGACCCAAAAGAAAGAGGGATCAGGCGAGAATTTACTATCTGGATACACAGTCTTAATCCGCTTAAAGATTTAAATGTCATTTGTCAGCACAATATGTTCGAGACAGAGTAAAAAAAAATCATAAAAATAAATAAAATCGACGGAGGAGGCCATGGAAAAAATATTCCTGGTGGAATAAAGATAACTCCTTGAGATTCGATATCAGAATAGAAAATCAAAATGTTACGGGATTTATATGAATACCTGCCGAATTTCCTTGCACTACCCCGAAGAGAATTGGCTAGTGGTTTGAAATTCGGAATTATTATTATTATTTCTGTAAAGATGACAAGCGAATAATCCTTGTCATATCTCTCATGCAAATTACGAGCTTACTTCAGATAATATTATTCATTCATACGGCATTTCCGAGTTTTCATAGACCTCTAAGAAAATAATATTGGAATATGATTGCTATACTTCGTCCAACGTCTTGAAGAGACCACGTAAATCTTATAGCCGGAATTACTTACGTAGGTTATTATGATATACTATTTGGCTAATCGAGCTATTGAAACTTATGCATAGAAAAAGAAAGTTGGCAATCATTGCTTTTGAAGACATATAGGATAGAGTAAAATTGATTTCTGATAGAACAGTACGAACAGCGCACGCCATTCTCTCATAAGGAATATAAGGTGCCATAAGATTTACGTGATCTCTTCATGCCATTGGATGAAGTATAGGTAGCGAAGAAATCGACGACTGTTCCACACACTGAGCCGAACTAGACTCCAAAACTTAAACAGATTTCGGAAACCATTTGCCGAACTTAAAAAACAACCCTCTGAACAACAACTAGCTAAGGATATCGACAATAAAGCACAATTACAAAATAACTCTCAAAAATATGCACAATAACTAATATTATTCATTAAACACAAAATGAAATACAACAAATACATCACCAAAGGAGTATTGAACTGCTCGTAGAAAAGTTGGCACAAGTAACACTGATTACATCACGTATATTCGGCAGTACCCAAAATTTCGTAATCATAATAAAAACCACATGTCTCTCTCATTCCCATTCCGCGGTCGGCACACACAATCACGTGACAGTCTGAGACTCGCACTCCACTTCGCCGTCGGAGTGCTGAGAGAAGAGCTGAGCTTCATGGCTGGCGGTCGGGCTAATTCTATGCAATACCAGCTGTAATTCCGCGAATTCAAGAAGTGCACGTAGAATTTTTTGATACATGCACCTCAAAGTATAAATAGTGAACAAGAGTCGGAGCCCAATCGAATAATTCGATTGTTTGGTCTAATCGAATTATTCGAATAAAGCATTATTTTTAGAAAGAAGGGAGCTCTCTAATTAAAACTGTGTGTATCAGGAAAATGAACCAAACAAGCTGGTTGTAGCCTTTAAATTGGAACCATTTCTAATATAATCTATCACAAACTATTTTCACCCAGTTGAATATAGAATTCTAGCAGTAGGTATTATTATCTGTAGCTAAAGATGGAAATACCCATGATTCTATTGACAATGATTTGAGAATCATGAAGAAAACATGATCAGACACTAGGCCAATTCACTTTCTTTCAAAAGACCAAGTATTTCTGCTGATCCATGATAATAATTGTTTCTAAATTACCCTGTGATTTTTCTAAATCAATAAACCACATTCTATGAAAAACAATATTAAAATTTGCTTGGAAAGGTGGATTTTCAGAGTTGCAAAATTCTTTGCTATAGTTTGAAAAATAAATGGTGAGTTGGGATTAGAATTAAGATGGGCAATTCCCTTCACTCATTAATCTGTGAATTTTTAGCCCCTAAAGTCTCCTCAATTTAACAGCAGTAATTGTCTCATAATGATCACATAATATGACAATCAAGTACCAATGGTGAAGCTGAATGAAATTATTGCACCATTTGATAAACAACATACAGTCTATGAGCTGTTATGAAATGAAGAAAACAGTTGAAGGTATTTATTACAATCATTTGCATTACAAGAATCAAATCTGGGGTATTTTTGTCTATATGCAATTTTATACCAAGGTTTTATACTGAATTTCAGCAAGTCGGCTACAAAATATTGTAGTAGGCATGAAAATTAATATTGTAGTAGGCATGAAAATTCTTTTTACATGATTTATAAAGATTTAAATTTTAACTTCAGAAATACAAAAAGCATTTTTACATGATTTATAAAGATTTAAATTTTAACTTCAGAAATACAAAAAACATTGTTCAAAGAAAATCAAGAATACAATGACTTCAGTATAAGAAACATATAGAGATTGAAATAGAAATTATTTATTTATTTATTAATAAAAAAGCTACAGTTTGGTTTTTGGACCAGGTGGCAATGGTGGAGGGGAAGCAAGGAATTACAATGACATAACTGTCTGGCATTTACCCTTAGAAAGGAGGAAAAAAGATCACTATAAGAGAGACAATTATAATATTTTATGAATGAACAACAAACACCAATTCATATGTTTTATACTATGATAAATTCCTTTTATCTCCTAAATAAATCAAAGTTAGTTGAACAAAATGTAAACTCTTGTGTTTGAAGCATAATTTCAGGGTCAATTTCCTTCTTTACATATCAGGATTAGAATTACATATTGTAATTGCTGTAAAACTTTTACCATACAATAATTTATAGTATTTAAATACATCCACATCTAAGTGGTCACTGAGTATAAGGAGTAGAGTTTAAGTAAATAAATATCAAGCTGAATGGTAAACAACATAACTAATTTATATTTACTAGCAATCATTGGACAAAAATATTTCCAAAAGTATCTCTGCTGGAAGAGTTAATGATCTTTGTAGGATACAGTCATTTACTTTATAGTTGCAATGAAATTTAATTCTGAGTGATGATTCTAATAGTTACCATATTTCCTCAAAAATTAAAACTAATTAGCAGTATAGAGTTTGCTCATCCATTGATAGAATGACAGACAGACATTGAATTATATAGAAAATGAATGTATATATTATTATGAATGATATTTCTGAAATTAGTGTTTTAATGCATTTAGTAAATATTATATGAAAATTTATAACTAGTAAAACTGTAGATATTTATAGATGAAAAAATAAGACTCCCTGAAAATAGGCCCTAAGCTGTCTTAAGAACCTAAGATTAATATAATGCCTGGTCTTACTTTCAGAAAAACAGAGTATATCTTTCTTATTATAAGCATAAAATATATTTATATGCTTTTTTATTACTAATAGCTGATCAAACAAAAATACCTGAACATCAATAATTCAAAGAGTAATTTCTCCATGATGAAGGATATTTCCTTTCTATCCCAATTTGAATAAAAGAAATTTTAAAAGGAAGTTTAGAAACTACGCCCCGGTAAATATTTGTATCCTAAACCCATTAACTGTGGACTAAATACAGTAAAACTAGGTTAACATGTTTTCAGGGGGCCAAGAGAAAACCTAGTCTTAAGCAGGGTATCTTCATAACCAGATTGTGTAATGCTGTTTGCATTAAATCATTTTTTTGAAGAATTTTCTACTTTTGGTTAAAAGAAAGCATTTCAATTTTGCTCAGTTCTCACTCTAAACCAAGTTGACAGTTATAGCAGAATAACGAATATTTTAACAGTAGTGGTGAGAGGGCATCACATTTCTCCTATGCTCACAAAACACTTTCTGGTTTATTTGATATATTCACAATTAAGATTTCAATGAAAAGAAGCACTGCCAAGTGAATTTTTAATCTTCCCTGAGAAGAAGGTTCAAAGAAGATCTCAAAGTTTGTATCATCTCCAGCAAATGGTTCGAGATTGTTCCCCTTCTTGATATCTCCATTTTACTCTCACAAAATTGGTCATTTCACAAAAGAAAGTCAAAAGGAACCATTCTAGATGCTGCAAATTATGAGAAGATGATAAAGATTATGTAAAAAATATTTGGTCAATCAAATGAGGCAAATTATTGACTAAAGCTCTGGGATTGGGAAAAATTCACATCTTAAGAGGAAAGCATGAGGTCTTAAGTGATGTTAGGAGTTGGCTAAGAAGTAATATTGGTATCCTAAGAAAATATTAAAACACATTTTCAGAAAATTTTTGTAGGGTAGTCTTATATAAATGTGTTTTAATATGTCTGAAATCACTTTGAATGTGTAAGAATTTGGTTTGGAGAGATGTTAAAGTTTCATATCTAATTGATAAGAATAATCCTAATCAAAAAAACATGCTATGTGAATTTCTCTTTTTAAAGATTACCATAAGAGTTGAAAGGAGCCACATTTAAATGAGCTTCAGTAATAATATTAACAAAATGAAAAGGATTGACAACATTTTGGAAAAGCAGACATAGAACTAAATTGATTGCAAAAACAAAGTTTCAAACTAATGCAAAACATTTTTCACTTGAATGTATCATTGGGCAGATTTTTGCAACAAAATATTATCTAATTGAAGAAATCCTCTTATGGATGGTGAAACTTGAATAAAAATTTTATAAGAACAAAAATGTAGTTTAAAAATAAATGATTTTACCTGAAAAGCATAAGCGTATTTAAGTTATCAAATTTGTTTTAACAAACAAAACACAAACAATCCACTTCATATACAATCAACAAATATTATTACCATGCTCTAAAACCATACTCTTGGCCAGCATAACATCTAGACCAAGATGGCCTCACAATAAAAAGTGCCAACTAATATATCTAGCAATAGTGATGCAATTTTACATTTAAAGATGTCCCTAAAGGTACCCTGAAAGGCTATAATGCCACTAAACCCAGAGGATATATCAACAAAGGATGAAAGGTAGTAGCAATTAATTGTACTGGGGGACTTGAATGTGGTCATTGAGCAGGGCAAAGATGGAGAAGAAGTAGGAGAGTTAAGACTAGGAAATGGAAATATGATAGAGGATAAAAACTGATAGATGAGGAATGACCTCTATCACCAACATCCCCTTCCAACACAATAGCAGGCTGAGGTACACATGGAAAGCACCAGAGGACATGGTTAGGTACCAAATTGATTACATTTTGGTGAGGAAGAAGTTTATGAATTGTATTAAAACTCACAAAATTATCCAGGTGCTGATGTAGACTTAGATTATAACTTATTAATGATGAAAACCGAGCTTTTATTTATATGATAATTTTAAAATTCTATCAGGCAAAAACAGCACCCAAATGAAACATCTAAAGACCTCAGGGGTAGGAAAGCAAGAGATTTTCATGACTCAGTTAACAAGGATGTAGAAGACAACAAAAGGGAACTTACTATAGACTATGGATAGAAAAAAATTCAACACAGCATCAAGGATAGTGCCCAAAGAACCATTACGAGGGTCAAGCAAAACAAACTTAGGAAACCATAGGTAACAGTAGAAAAGATAAATTAAATGGAGGAAAGAAGGCAATGGAAAATAGTTGACACAGAGCATGGGGGTAGAATGTACACGGGTACTGAACAACAAACTAAGAAGGGAAACAAACAGAACAAGAGAATTGTGGTGGTGTAGTGACCAGGGCTGTGGAGTCGGAGTCGGAGTTTGAATCAATTTTGGGTGGAGTCGGAGTCAGAGTCAGCAGAAAGGCAGAAATTTACTGACTCCTGTTGCTTCAGAATAAAAACTTTTATTTTATTGTTTAAATATGAATATGAGTTTTGTGGAAACTCATATTCATATTTTTAAGTATTATAATATTATTGTGAAGAGGAGGAGCTTAATATTTTGTTTGACCAAAAGAGGAGAGTTAGTTGCAGATGGTATTGCTGCTTTAATGAAACTACGAGAGACATTAATATTAGATATAAGATTTTTTGGCAGCTGTTTATGTAGACCCCATGCACCGAATTCTGCTGGATGATTAGCAGCTGACTAAAATGCTCTATTTGAGGTAGCTGTCAGGATGAATGGAATACAGGAATGTGAGGAGGAAAAAGAAGTTCGTGATGCTGCCAATCTTCCCCTTCGTCAACTGAGGATGAACTTGATTTTGAAAAATATTTGAATCACTTGGAACGTGCAAAATTTTGCCGCATAGAAAAGGATTCCTCCAAACCCAAAGAAAACAATATGAATAAATTTCAGATAAATTTCTCACTTGCATAAAAAGAAGTGGAAAATTTTGATTGTTCATCAAAACTAACAGTGAAAGAAGCCATTCCCTTACATCCTGAAATTGTGAGAGTTGTTGCCATAGTGGTTACTGCTTTACCACCAACCCAAGTTAGTGTTGAGAGGTTGTTCTCTGCTGATTAGATCAGATTTGAGGGCATCCATGAAGAAGGATCTGATAGAGGCTATTCTTTTTCTGAAGACCAATTCTTTATAAATTTATAAAAAATATTAAGTATGTAACAGTTTATTGTATATTTTCATTTGACAGCCTTATTTTGTTCAGGTGATTTTCTCAAACATATATTTTGTGGTCTATTTATCCTTAATTTTGTAAACATTTTTACTCAAGAATTATCATTCTTTAATAAAATCATTTGTTAATATATCATACTATCCTGTAATTAATTACCATGACTCCGCTTATAATGAGTAAGATAGTACAAAAACTGAGGAGTCGGAGGCTTGTCCACAGCCCTGGTAGTGACAGTGTAATGAAATGAAAAAGCAGAAAATGGGAGGGTTGTCCTGTTATATAGAAAAGTGAAACAATTAACAGGGAATAACATTAGTAATAGAATGGCCACTCTTAGGGATAACTGGGGAAACGTCTTAAGGGAGCCAGCTAGCATAAGGGAACAGTTGAAACAGTATGTCAAAGAATTGTATGCTAAAGACTTACCCACAGCACCTACCCACAGAAGCCTACCTACAGAACAGAACAGAAATCGAATAAATCAATTATTTGGCTCAATCGAATTATTCGAATGAATTATTGAACCAAACCATCGAATTATTCGAATAAAGCGTTTCGATATTTTTCACAAATTCCTAACCGAGTGAATTTATTTGATTTTCTTAGCAAGCAAATTCTTATTTGGTTAGGATAGAGTGAAAAATCAAAACGCATTACTCCAATTATTCTGCGGAAAAATAACTACCAAATATTACAAAATGAAAGGCATGAAAAATTTGTTGAAATAATTTTGCATTATACTAATCTAATCATAATAGAAATAAAATCTTTTAATATAAATTACATTTTCCCAGATTATGATAATAAAAAATACTTAGTATGAGGATTGGTAAAGAATTACTATAATTAAACAAAAAATCGACAAATTGTATTTTTTAATAATTTTTATATTTAATATTATTTATTTTGTTATTAATTTTTAATATTATTTTTTAATTATTTATAATTTTTCACGAGATATTTAAAAATACAAGTAAAGAAAGGAGACTTGAATATAAGCAAATACTTAAACCCCCGTTATTTCCCATGCATGAAGTTTTCCTAATAACACTTTTTTTTGGGAAATTCATCATTTTTCTTTCTTGGCCATATTTATAATATTTAAAATGGTGAAACTGAAGTGACATATCATTTTTCGGAAATACTAAGAAAGAATTTAATTAGAAAAATAAAATAACAAGAAAGACGAATAGACACAAGATTCAATAAACTCTCCAAGACCAATAAAAATAATTTAATGAATGAAAACAATCGAATAAAAGCCAAAACAATCGAATATCTATCGGATTGTTTTTTCAATCGATTGTCCCATCCCTAATTATATCCTCTCATTTGCCTCCCCTTTCTCCTCCACTCACTACCCTCATCTACCTCCCCTACTTCCCTCCCCTCATCTACCTCCCCTACTTCCCTCCCCTCATTTACCTCCCCTCCATCCCCTCCCCTCATTTACCTCCCCTCCGTCCCCTCCCCTCGTTTACATCCCCTCCATCCCTCCCCTCATTTACCTCCCCTCCGTCCCCTCCCCTCATTTACCTCCCCTCCGTCCCCTCCCCTCATTTACCTCCCCTCCGTCCCCTCCCCTCATTTACCTCCCCTCCATCCCCTCCCCTCATTTACCTCCCCTCCTTCCCCCCCTCGTTTACTTCCCCTCCCCTCCCTCCAATCGTTTTACCTCCCCTCCTTCCTCTCCATTCATTTGTTTTTTCCCCCCCCATATTCCCTCCCCTCATTTACCTCCCCTATTTTCCCTCCCTCCATTCGCTTTTTCTACTTCCCCTCCCAAAATAATTAGTTCCCCTCATCTCCTTTCAAACAATACCTTTTCCCTCCCTCATTTTTATATTGTTTTATTTTGATTTATCAATTTTCATTTTTACCATTCTATTTTGAATATTTTAATGCTGTCATTTTTGCCTATTTTCTCCTATCCCCCTAAATGAGCCAAGGGTTATTTTCCTATCGCTTTTTAGAAAGCTAATCTAAGCCTGTCTAATTCCTTAATCCTAATTCTATACCTAATAAGACACTCACCTTGTGAATGGAAGCAGTGATGTCCTAGCTCTCAATATCTGTTACTTCTATTGAGATTCACTGGATTTCTCTCCTGGTTCAGTACACTTCAGCCACCAGTAATCTGCATGTTGAGTTGATTGCAGTAATGCTGGCTTCATTCTGTTTCCTTTGGTGTTTCTGTACTGACCATTCTTCACCTCTGCACTGCTCTACTCATTGCTTTGGACCTCTACTCTTTGGCATGCTCTTCCAACATGGATCCTACAAACAATTCAAACATAAAATGAGCAAAATTTTACAAATGAGTATGACACTACTTTCCACAAATGATTGATTTCATATGAATGATTGAAATCATATACCATTTATAACTTAATATTATTATTAGGTAAATGAAAATCATAGTCTCCAATATAATTGAAAGAACTAATGAGCCACAGTAAACACTAAAGTTAGCCAAAGTATTGCACTAATTATTCAAACTTTGCAAGAATCTGAGGCAACATCTATAAAATTAATATGCACCTCCATCCATAAAGTTTTCTCTATAGTTTCTCCATATTGAATATATTTACTTCCAAAATTAGTTCAAATTCTTTATAAAGAATCAGCGCATTTGATGATCAACCTCTGATAGAAAGTCTAAGAAATCTGATTTTAACTGAGCACATTGCAAATAGATATTAATCTATTTCATAGAAATGAAGTTATTAACTCAAAGAGTCTTGAAGTAAATAAATCTCCCTAAGATCATTTACGCTGACAAAATTAATTATGCCTGTTTGCAGAATTAAAGACAATCACATTAACAGCTTCACTTCCAAATAGGTTGTGTTCTTATCATATTTTGATTAATTAAACATCTGTTGTGATGCATTTAGACTATTTTATGCATACATCAAGATAATCTGATATAAATGCTTAGAAATGTGATAAAAATTCTTGAATAATGGTGTTAATTGTCTTGCATAAAATATGGTTTTAGGTTGTCATTACTTTTCCTTTAAATTTTTGAAGGCTTGCAACAGTCAACTAAATCCTCCTCATTTGCTCAATCGCCTCAATCACTATATTATTATAATACTCTCAAAATATCAAGAACATTTACTAATAGCTTCAGCTAAACATTTTGCTGAAATATTTTTCAGATCTCAATCAGTTGATACTCTTTCATATAAGTTCTTCTTCTAATACTTCTACAGCTTAATTAGTTTTATTTTATATCTGCATAGTAATTGAATATGGTATCTATTTCTTACGCTGACAAGCTCCCATATATTTAAATTCTAACTTAAATCATTGCTTTCTGAATTAGATTAAAAATTTATGTTATTTGAATATATTTTTCTCTCAATTTAGATTCTTATTTCTATATTCACTTTCTTTAGTATATCTCTTAAAACTGTTTGCAGTTGCTAGAAATTCATATATTTAGTGCATAATGTTTTACTCAACCCCAGTAAGAGGGGCCATTATTTGGATGGTCATTCAGAACTTGAATTTACTATAAATTGATAGTTGTTCCTACAGTTATAGATGTATTGTTGTAAAATCTTAAACAGTAAATTATGCAACCAATTCATTAGAAATAAATGTTGTATTAAACAACATTGATTGAATAAATAGCCTTCAGACAGTTACTTTCGAAAATTTCAGGATAAGTAATTAATACGGACTCCTGCAGTTCTAAAAATACATTTCCTACATTTCTCATAACTTGTCTTTATTTCCATTAATGCCAATCCTTTAAGAACAAGGCTCAGAAGATCAGGTTTTGCCATATTAACATCAAGAAAATATAGAATTACCAAGCTCTCCCAGTCCCCAAAGCTAACAAATTTACAGAGTCAGCTTATTTCATTCTGTAATACTAAATTAACCCCCTTTAGTGCAATACTTATCTCTCTTAATGCTGCAGCAATAGCTATGCATTTTTCAAGAAAAAGAGGCATTCAACCTAGATGGATATTGGAAAAAAGCATGACCTACCTGTTGTGGAGATGGGTAATCTTCTTTCTTTGGTGCCATCCTGGTCCTCTTCTCAATCCCAGGGAGGGAGACTGTGATGATCCCCTGGACACCTCCAGCATCGCCCCTGAAAACAGATTCCATTATCAGTTCCATAATAGCCAAAGAGCAACATGATTAGAGAAGTCTTGCAGTTTGAGCAATTGGAGGTATGGAAAATGTTGTTAATCAGTAACAACTAGTTAAGAGTTGACCAAGAATATTGACTTTTGATTTTATTTCAATATAGTTTTCATGGAGAGTATAAGCTACCCATCAACATAATTAAGAAGATGGTGTGTTTCTGTGAATGTGTGTGTTTCTCCTAAACTCAACAACCAAAGGTTGCATGAATATTAATCTTTACAGATATTAAATGACCTCTCTGTCCAGACAATAGACTACTTATTATTTATCTTTTGATCACAGGCTAGAAATACTCATAAGAAATACACAGAAAGTTAAGATTTATCTGTTGCAGGAATTATTTTAATTGAACAATTAATTTAGGAAAATATGGTAGTCTCAAGACATATGTCAAACAAAGGGAAATTAAACTGGAATTCTAAGTTTTGTCATAAAATATCTTTATCTATTTGAAGGTGAATGAGAATCATTATGAAATAAATGATAATATTGTGAAATTTTGATATTATTAACATTGATAACCTAGTGATAATATAAGGGGAATTTTTTACCATCTAAAAGTAATACTACAAATTAATGATATTCAATATAAATAGGAGTTAATATTCTAAATTTTTAGCATTTCTAATTAAAAGTAATTTGGAAGGAACAACATAGGACCATTTAGGAGTTTTCTTAATCTGCTTGACTTTGCTAATACTATTTCAATATAAAGAAACCATGTCTATGATTTTCTAAAGCAACTCTATATTGTAATGTGTTTCCTGCAAGCTGCCTAAGGGCATACAGCAGAAGGTACATCCATCATGACTCACTCTACTTCCCTAATCTTTGTGATCCCTGTGGTGAATTATCTATTATATATAACTAACTCTCTCGGGTATACCTATATAGATATATATAGAGGAAATGAATTCTAAGCATCTTCCACAAGCGCTGTCGACATCAAATTTTTACGACGTACTGGCTCCACCCTGTAGATATCAGAATAATTCAGACTTTGACACTAGCTATTATAGGTTCAATACCAGAAGGACCCAAAAATCTGAATTTTCCCATAAGAATGCATTGGGCGGATATTTGAAAATTATTTTGAGGAACTTATCGGTAAGACAGTGGAACCAAAATCTCGGAGGTTGAAGATGAGGTAGTCTTCTATATTATGAATGGAAGAAATGTTGCCAAATGACCGTGAGTTCAATGACAGGTGGGTGCAAAATTCTTCCATCAGAAATGCATTGCTGAAATCTATGACAATTTTTTTTCAATGTCTTACTGATAAGCTGGAATCATAGAACCCGGAATGGTGATAGAGGCATTTGAAAACATTCTTTCATGAGGTTCAGCGTTTCTCTAGTGGTCCATGGTTTGATGCAAGAGTGTTATTCCGATTCTGCGATGCATTTCAAATGAGAATAACGGAATCTTATTTTAGGACCTTCCCGATAAGATACTGAATTGAAACTTTGAAACACATCCGAGTGGCACTTATCTAACATTCGTATGCCATTGTCTCTCATGAACGGGTCCTGTGTTCGACGACAGGCGGTCTTTCATGCGAATTTTCGAAAATTGTTTTGAGTCCTTCCTCGGAGCGATAGAACAGTGAAAATCACAGAGGTTGGAGATGACATGGTCTTCCATAGTACCAAAATAAGAAATGTTACCAAATGACCGTGAGTTCGACGCCAAGTGGGTGCAAAATTCTCCGGTATAAAATGCATGGCGGTCAATTTTGACAATTATTTTTAATGCTTATACGATAACCGGGGATGATATAAAATGGAATGTACATAGAGGCAATTCATATGTTTCATATACGCTGTTCGCCGTTCCTCTGACGGTTCTTGGTTCGATGCCTGAGAGTCATTTCTATTCTACCATGTATTTCAATGGGGGAATGTGTAATCTTATTTTAGGACCGTACCGATAAGATATTGAATTGAAACTTTGGAACAGGTCAGAATGGCACTTATCTAAGATTAATATGCAATTGCTTTGCACGATTGGGTCCTTAGTTCGATGCCAGGCGGTCTTTTGCGCGAAGTTTTCAAAATTGTTTTGAGGCCTTTCTTGGTACGATACTGCATTCAACTGATAGCTTGCAGTATGCAAGGAACTTTTACTCATATTTAGAGTAATTAAGTAATTCTACATATCATTTGTTACAATAAATATTAATATACTATAGCTCATGAATAAAAGCAGGAATGTTAGACATATAGAATGGATAACAGTAATTTTAGACAATATGATGAGGAAAAATGAATGAAATGAATCTCAGCATCTGCAGTTAGATACAATCTGCAGAGAAGAATCGCAGTGGCAAACATTCTACCATTAAGGAATGTAGCATTATAAATCTGACTAGTCAAGTTTTCAAAACAATGAAATTACTTAATGTTCATTTCATTGAGTAAATCTACATAAGCACCTTATGAGACACCTTTCAGCGTGTAGCAGGGGTGCAGCAGGTAGGTACTATTCAATTTCCCTCATGTGTTACTGCTATATAACATAGTACTGTGCTGAGTTAATTGTATTTCTATATCTCATTTGTTACATTGGCTATTCATAGTTTACCTGAGAGTAGAAAAAGTCCCAATTAACATAATAATTCTCAAACTTAGCTTCCCATCAAGCAGTTTAGCTACAACAATGTAAAGTGTGTCTTGCTATGTTTATGCCTTATACTCAAGAACCAGAAATTATAAACTTAAGAACCTGCACAATTTAAGGTCTCCACTCCTCCACTTTTATTGATCTTCATATTGGTTTGACACTAGGCAATGTAAAGTGCTCCCGAAATTGCACGTAGAGTTTATTTTAACCATTTACTGGCTCTGATTCTATTCTATGCTAAATTAAGTTACAAAGATTCATATGAAATTGAGATAAGTTTGAGAATAATCAAAGTTTATAATTTTTCATATTTTTATTGTTGATCTTAAATTTTAATTATTCAGACAATGAAAAGTAAAAATTTTGTTTTGGATAATATTTCTCATTAAATTAAACTGATATGAGATGCTCGATTCCTTTCTTTACAAATATTCTTAACTACACTCTTACTAGCCTCTTCAGTTTTCCCATTGAGAATTAATGGGCAATTAAGAATCTTATAAATCTCAGTAAAATTTTCTTCCATAATCTTTAGGCATACAATGTTTCAAAATTAGCTTTTGGCAGGAAGTGAGATTTGTCTCAAATGAAAATATAAAATTAGCTCATAGGAATTTTCTTTCAATGATGTCAGACTTAAGGGGGAGACCTGGGAATTATGATCCATATGGTTCAAGATATTAGACTCAATTTACTACGTACTTGTGGCTTGCACTTGATTGCCATTTCATCTAAATCTTAAGTTGTGCCTTTATTCTGTCAAAATTGCCTGATATTTTTCACCCAAGGGTATATGCACCATTCTACCTAAATAGCCTTTTTCATCACCTTGTACTGTTAACAGTAAAAAACAAAATTTGAATAGGCTGGTTCTAGCCTACACAGTAAAATCTGGTTAAGATGCCTTGCAGGAGACCAAGGGAAAACCACATCATAAGTGGGATGGTGTTATAACTGGGTTGTGTAATGATAACTGCATATATTATGACTTTATATGATATTTTTGAAGAATAGTCTGCTTATAAGACAAATTAATATTTAATATATTTAAGGGGCATCATTAAAGATATGATATGCCTACCAAGCTATATGATATGCCTATGGTCTCTATGATCTCATGAACTTTCAATTTCCAATTGAACCAATACAATATCATGGATATTTTCCGTTCTTACTCTTGTGGAGACCTCAATTGAGCGTCCAGAAAGTCCGGCGTAACTTGTGCCTGTGCCACCACAAAGAAATTCAGTAAACCACATTTTTACCTTTTAAATCAATGGTGCAGAGCCCAAATAGTATTTATCTAGCTTCTCTTTGATTTTAATGATGGTTTTCTTCCGGAAAAAATGACACTTAAAGAGTACACGAAATTCGCTTTTTTTCCCCATTTTCGAAAATTCACGTAGTTATCTCATTTCAGGGGCTGTAAAACACAAACTAAATAACATAACAATCTAGAACTTTGCCATTTACCCAATAAAAGATAGTTCTTGACTAGAGTAGGATTATTTTTCAGGTTAATAGTTGCAAAATTCACAAGGTCATGGACTTATTGACCCACCCTCATATATTTAAGGGACATCAATAAAGACAAGGCAAATTGAGAGGAGAGAGGATGGCGATACAAATTATGTAATACATTTTTGGTGTATCGAATGAGGCAAACAATGCATCTGTGGATGGGAAGAAGTGGTATTTTAAGGAAGCAGAGCATCTTAAATAGTGTCTTCATAATATGTTCTGAGTGAGAATTTTGAGCCAATGAATCCTGCTTAGGTCCTTAAAGGTAATGAAAATAGAATGGACAGTTCAAGGAAAAAGTAAATCAGGATCCTATCACCATTTGTTACAATAAGTCAAATAAAGGAGAAGAAGATTGAGAATGACTTATCATGAAGAGAATAATCCTGTCTGAAATGAGCATCCAAAAAATACTCCTATGAATTAAATAAAATAATAGCAAACTTATAATATATTCAAACTTGAAACTTTTTATGATGGGTACTTGTGACTTGTGTGCATTAAAACTGGAATCACTTGTCATGAAGAAAGAATGGCCAAAAATATAAACTGATAGGATAGATATTACTCTAACAGAGAGGTCATATTGCCTCCAATGCTTGGACATTGGTAGTACTGCACTCAAATTTAGTCTTTCAAAAGTAGAGACTGGCAAAGAAGAGGGAGACAAGCAGAAAAGACAGTGACACTGACGAAGTAAAAACATTTGGTCCACTGAATGAATTCAACGATTGGCTACAACAAATATCAATCAATCTGGGGACAGCAAAGATCATCAGATGAAAAGAGTAATTTTCATAAGTTTAATTTAAGAATTTCTTAAATGAATTTTCTCCAAAGGAAAAAAACTGTTACAAATTCATTTATAGAGACCCAAAAAAATACTTTACATTTATATCCTCAAACTAGAGAAAGTTTAGGATAGACTTCATATCGTAGTCTTATTATATCCTTTACAGGAGATACAAGGAAAATTCTCTCAAACAAGAAAAGTAGTAGAAAAAATCTCAAAAAAATATCTTTGGTTATATTGCCATAATCCAGAACAAAAAACTCTTACAAAATCCTACACGATAAGCTGATCCATAGTGTAAACCAATATTGAACACTAGAAGAAACTTATATTTAAAGACTATAGCCATTAATGAAAATATTCAATATACATTAATCTCGCTTTCTCATCTAAAACAAAAGAAAGTGACAGAGATAGAATTCTGAGGGGTAACTAAAAAAAGTTAATTGAAACTATAAAGGAGGAATGGATGTGGCAGAGGAGTCCTAGAAATATAACATTAGTGGAACAAGTGAGGCTCACTGTACTAAATCAACATCACTGTGAGGCAAGATATTTATGAGATATCTGAGCAAATGTCGTGACTCTTTATTTTGGGAATTATGGGTTTACAGTTTGTATTTAGTTTGTCTCTAAATTCTCAGATTATAGAAGTGGAGTGGTGTTGTAAGTTCTCGAATGGTGTTGTAGAGATATTTCCCAAAGGTTTATTTTTAAGTTTGTGCGATCATCTTATCCTAAGAGAAAAAAGGCTAAAAGAAGCAAGCTGTGCAGCAAACAGTTTACGTTTTTACCTATTTCAGCAAGTGTCTCTGTGATATTGACTTCTGAGAGGAGAACACGAAGGGAAGTCAAAAAATTAAGGGGGAAAGAAAGAAGAATACTAAGGTTTGTAAATTGCTCAACAAGAAACTAAAAAGGTATGGCAACCATATAATTATGGGATATATTTCATTTACTAGTGATGAGCTTGGGTTTTTGCCATGCCAATAGGAATTATTAGTTTAATGAGGTATTAATTTAAAGCAAAAATTTTCCAACTTTGTAAAAATATAATCAGTATGAATGCGTGATAAGGAAATACTAATTAACCGATATTGTGGACATAAAAAATGAGAACATTCAAAATATCTCATACTATCTACAGCAGTTCGCAATTCCAATAACTCCTGATTTGTCAAATAAAACCAACTAATATTTCCATAACCTTAATTTCATTTTCCGAATAGAACGATTTTTCAGATTAGGAAAACTTGCAAAACTCATGTCAGCAAGCCTTTATTCTTTCATGAAATAGCTAGTTTTGAGGATTTCTTATGAAATTATTACATTGATATATTGCAAACCGAAATTTGGGGTGTACATACCATCTTTTTCTAATATAATGGCATACGTACATAAACTGTGCTTTCTCATAAAATATTCAGTACCAGATTCAAATATGAGGCAGGAAACACAACGCGAGTAGATACAGTAATGTGCTATCAGTGCTCGACGCAAAGAAAATACTGTCAACAAAATGTGGAATGCTCCATATAGCAGACATGTGAACTACTATCTTTTGAAACACCATCGTTGTTTTGCAAGATATTTACCTTGAGCGGGGATGGAAGTTGCTGTCTTCTTCTGTCCTTGGCGCCTTCCTGGTCCAGGTCCTCTTCTGATCCCGCGGAGGGCGACGCAACCCGCATCCTCCAGCGAAGACCCGCGGCGCTCTCCCTCCGTTGCCCCTGAATATAAGAAATCGAAAATCAGTCTGTGATATACTTAAGATATCTGAGAATTTCAAACTATTTCAGACATTGGAGTATTCACTACCGAATCTCCATCGTTGTGGAGAAAGATATTTACCTTGAGCGGGGATGGAAGTTGCTGTCCTCTTCTGTCCTTGGCGCCTTCCTGGTCCAGGTCCTCTTCTGATCCCGCGGAGGGCGACGCAACCCGCATCCTCCAGCGAAGACCCGCGGCGCTCTCCCTCCGTTGCCCCTGAATATAAGAAATCGAAAATCAGTCTGTGATATTCTTAAGATATCTGAGAATTTCAAACTATTTCAGACATTGGAGTATTCACTACCGAATCTCCATCGTTGTGGAGAAAGATATTTACCTTGAGCGGGGATGGAAGTTGCTGTCCTCTTCTGTCCTTGGCGCCTTCCTGGTCCAGGTCCTCCTCTGATCCCGCGGAGGGCGACGCAACCCGCATCCTCCAGCGAAGACCCGCGGCGCTCTCCCTCCGTTGCCCCTGAATATAAGAAATCGAAAATCAGTCTGTGATATTCTTAAGATATCTGAGAATTTCAAACTAGTGCTGACATGTGGAGTATTCTCCACCGAATCTCCATCGTTGTGGACAATGATATTTACCTTGAGCGGGGATGGAAGTTGCTGTCCTCTTCTGTCCTTGGCGCCTTCCTGGTCCAGGTCCTCTTCTGATCCCGCGGAGGGCGACGCAACCCGCATCCTCCAGCGAAGACCCGCGGCGCTCTCCCTCCGTTGCCCCTGAATATAAGAAATCGAAAATCAGTCTGTGATATTCTTAAGATATCTGAGAATTTCAAACTATTTCAGACATTGGAGTATTCACTACCGAATCTCCATCGTTGGTGAGAAAGATATTTACCTTGAGCGGGGATGGAAGTTGCTGTCCTCTTCTGTCCTTGGCGCCTTCCTGGTCCAGGTCCTCTTCTGATCCCGCGGAGGGCGACGCAACCCGCATCCTCCAGCGAAGACCCGCGGCGCTCTCCCTCCGTTGCCCCTGAATATAAGAAATCGAAAATCAGTCTGTGATATTCTTACGATATATGAGAATTTCAAACTAGTTCAGACATTGGAGTATTCTCTACCGAATCTCCATCGTTGTGGAGAAAGATATTTACCTTGAGCGGGGATGGAAGTTGCTGTCCTCTTCTGTCCTTGGCGCCTTCCTGGTCCAGGTCCTCTTCTGATCCCGCGGAGGGCGACGCAACCCGCATCCTCCAGCGAAGACCCGCGGCGCTCTCCCTCCGTTGCCCCTGAATATAAGAAATCGAAAATCAGTCTGTGATATTCTTAAGATATCTGAGAATTTCAAACTATTTCAGACATTGGAGTATTCACTACCGAATCTCCATCGTTGTGGAGAAAGATATTTACCTTGAGCGGGGATGGAAGTTGCTGTCCTCTTCTGTCCTTGGCGCCTTCCTGGTCCAGGTCCTCTTCTGATCCCGCGGAGGGCGACGCAACCCGCATCCTCCAGCGAAGACCCGCGGCGCTCTCCCTCCGTTGCCCCTGAATATAAGAAATCGAAAATCAGTCTGTGATATTCTTAAGATATCTGAGAATTTCAAACTATTTCAGACATTGGAGTATTCACTACCGAATCTCCATCGTTGTGGAGAAAGATATTTACCTTGAGCGGGGATGGAAGTTGCTGTCCTCTTCTGTCCTTGGCGCCTTCCTGGTCCAGGTCCTCTTCTGATCCCGCGGAGGGCGACGCAACCCGCATCCTCCAGCGAAGACCCGCGGCGCTCTCCCTCCGTTGCCCCTGAATATAAGAAATCGAAAATCAGTCTGTGATATTCTTAAGATATCTGAGAATTTCAAACTATTTCAGACATTGGAGTATTCACTACCGAATCTCCATCGTTGTGGAGAAAGATATTTACCTTGAGCGGGGATGGAAGTTGCTGTCCTCTTCTGTCTTTGGCGCCTTCCTGGTCCAGGTCCTCTTCTGATCCCGCGGAGGGCGACGCAACCCGCATCCTCCAGCGAAGACCCGCGGCGCTCTCCCTCCGTTGCCCCTGAATATAAGAAATCGAAAATCAGTCTGTGATATTTTTAAGATATCTCAGAATTTCAAACTACTTCAGACGTGTGGAGTATTCTCCACCGAATCTCCATCGTTGTGGAGAAAGATATTTACCTTGAGCGGGGATGGAAGTTGCTGTCCTCTTCTGTCCTTGGCGCCTTCCTGGTCCAGGTCCTCTTCTGATCCCGCGGAGGGCGACGCAACCCGCATCCTCCAGCGAAGACCCGCGGCGCTCTCCCTCCGTTGCCCCTGAATATAAGAAATCGAAAATCAGTCTGTGATATTCTTAAGATATCTGAGAATTTCAAACTATTTCAGACATTGGAGTATTCACTACCGAATCTCCATCGTTGTGGAGAAAGATATTTACCTTGAGCGGGGATGGAAGTTGCTGTCCTCTTCTGTCCTTGGCGCCTTCCTGGTCCAGGTCCTCTTCTGATCCCGCGGAGGGCGACGCAACCCGCATCCTCCAGCGAAGACCCGCGGCGCTCTCCCTCCGTTGCCCCTGAATATAAGAAATCGAAAATCAGTCTGTGATATTCTTAAGATATCTGAGAATTTCAAACTATTTCAGACATTGGAGTATTCACTACCGAATCTCCATCGTTGTGGAGAAAGATATTTACCTTGAGCGGGGATGGAAGTTGCTGTCCTCTTCTGTCCTTGGCGCCTTCCTGGTCCAGGTCCTCTTCTGATCCCGCGGAGGGCGACGCAACCCGCATCCTCCAGCGAAGACCCGCGGCGCTCTCCCTCCGTTGCCCCTGAATATAAGAAATCGAAAATCAGTCTGTGATATTCTTAAGATATCTGAGAATTTCAAACTATTTCAGACATTGGAGTATTCACTACCGAATCTCCATCGTTGTGGAGAAAGATATTTACCTTGAGCGGGGATGGAAGTTGCTGTCCTCTTCTGTCTTTGGCGCCTTCCTGGTCCAGGTCCTCTTCTGATCCCGCGGAGGGCGACGCAACCCGCATCCTCCAGCGAAGACCCGCGGCGCTCTCCCTCCGTTGCCCCTGAATATAAGAAATCGAAAATCAGTCTGTGATATTTTTAAGATATCTCAGAATTTCAAACTACTTCAGACGTGTGGAGTATTCTCCACCGAATCTCCATCGTTGTGGAGAAAGATATTTACCTTGAGCGGGGATGGAAGTTGCTGTCCTCTTCTGTCCTTGGCGCCTTCCTGGTCCAGGTCCTCTTCTGATCCCGCGGAGGGCGACGCAACCCGCATCCTCCAGCGAAGACCCGCGGCGCTCTCCCTCCGTTGCCCCTGAATATAAGAAATCGAAAATCAGTCTGTGATATTCTTAAGATACCTGAGAATTTCAAACTATTTCAGACATTGGAGTATTCACTACCGAATCTCCATCGTTGTGGAGAAAGATATTTACCTTGAGCGGGGATGGAAGTTGCTGTCCTCTTCTGTCCTTGGCGCCTTCCTGGTCCAGGTCCTCTTCTGATCCCGCGGAGGGCGACGCAACCCGCATCCTCCAGCGAAGACCCGCGGCGCTCTCCCTCCGTTGCCCCTGAATATAAGAAATCGAAAATCAGTCTGTGATATTCTTAAGATATCTCAGAATTTCAAACTACTTCAGACGTGTGGAGTATTCTCCACCGAATCTCCATCGTTGTGGAGAAAGATATTTACCTTGAGCGGGGATGGAAGTTGCTGTCCTCTTCTGTCCTTGGCGCCTTCCTGGTCCAGGTCCTCTTCTGATCCCGCGGAGGGCGACGCAACCCGCATCCTCCAGCGAAGACCCGCGGCGCTCTCCCTCCGTTGCCCCTGAATATAAGAAATCGAAAATCAGTCTGTGATATTCTTAAGATACCTGAGAATTTCAAACTATTTCAGACATTGGAGTATTCACTACCGAATCTCCATCGTTGTGGAGAAAGATATTTACCTTGAGCGGGGATGGAAGTTGCTGTCCTCTTCTGTCTTTGGCGCCTTCCTGGTCCAGGTCCTCTTCTGATCCCGCGGAGGGCGACGCAACCCGCATCCTCCAGCGAAGACCCGCGGCGCTCTCCCTCCGTTGCCCCTGAATATAAGAAATCGAAAATCAGTCTGTGATATTCTTAAGATATCTGAGAATTTCAAACTATTTCAGACATTGGAGTATTCACTACCGAATCTCCATCGTTGTGGAGAAAGATATTTACCTTGAGCGGGGATGGAAGTTGCTGTCCTCTTCTGTCCTTGGCGCCTTCCTGGTCCAGGTCCTCTTCTGATCCCGCGGAGGGCGACGCAACCCGCATCCTCCAGCGAAGACCCGCGGCGCTCTCCCTCCGTTGCCCCTGAATATAAGAAATCGAAAATCAGTCTGTGATATTCTTAAGATATCTGAGAATTTCAAACTAGTGCTGACATGTGGAGTATTCTCCACCGAATCTCCATCGTTGTGGACAATGATATTTACCTTGAGCGGGGATGGAAGTTGCTGTCCTCTTCTGTCCTTGGCGCCTTCCTGGTCCAGGTCCTCTTCTGATCCCGCGGAGGGCGACGCAACCCGCATCCTCCAGCGAAGACCCGCGGCGCTCTCCCTCCGTTGCCCCTGAATATAAGAAATCGAAAATCAGTCTGTGATATTCTTAAGATATCTGAGAATTTCAAACTATTTCAGACATTGGAGTATTCACTACCGAATCTCCATCGTTGGTGAGAAAGATATTTACCTTGAGCGGGGATGGAAGTTGCTGTCCTCTTCTGTCCTTGGCGCCTTCCTGGTCCAGGTCCTCTTCTGATCCCGCGGAGGGCGATGCCTGGTATGACCACATTCCCTGCAGGTATCCATGTTGGCTAATTCCTATCCTCTGCAATGAGTGAGCTTTGTTGCAATTTCTGCTCCCGTCTGCATGCCAAACTTAGGTCCTCCTCATTAATCCAGTTCTGAAAAATAGCATGAAACATCATAAAAATAATTTCCCTTATGCAATGGAAAATCCACTAGAATATTTTGAAGTTAAATATTCTTATTTAATTATCTGTTAACTTTAACTGAAAGGAAAGGAGATATTTTACAGCATATTGTATTAGCTTTTTTTGAAATGTTTCATATCAGCTCGAAACATATATTGTAATATCCTATTATCATTAATAGTTTTAGTTAAAGTATATAACTCTTCAATAACATGTTTATCTGAGGGAAGTTTATCAATCTGATGTTCCATTAGAAGAATAGATGTATCAAATTTGTACTATAATTTTTTATTTTCTTATCATATTTGTTGAATGATGTAGAATCATAGTATCAGTATGAACTTATATGCTTCAAGAACCAATTACATAAGATTCAGCTGGGATATACAAGGGTGGCCTGAAACAATTCCGCCCCCAGATTTTTCAAAAATATTCAGAAAATCTTCAAAAGTTTTCAGAAAACATGTCGAGAAATGTCAGAAACTTTTCAGTCTACTAACTTTTCAGAATACGTGTACTACCTATAGTACACGTATTTGATATTACATTATTTGTGTTGTTATTTGATGTTAGTACATGATCATCAAGAGATAAAGATGTTCCAACAGTAAAGATGTGAATATAAGTTATTGTTACAATATAGAAGTAGATCATTTATTTATCTTTTTCTCTTGAAGAGAGAGATTGGAATTTATGGTGCTCTTATGGTAGATGTCTGTTATGACAGATATAGCAAAGATGATGAAACTAACCTTTGGAAGAATTTATTCCATATTTCCATGCCATCTTTCACTTCTTGGAGGAGGCTCTTTTTGCTTCCTTCATTAATCTAAATTAAGATAAAATTAAGAAAATTCTTAATAGACTTTGTGAAAATTTCTGTTGGAAACATAAACATACAAGCACATTAAATTCCGGTTTACCATACAAAAATCAAACAAAATTAAATATAATATATGCACTAGAGATACAATAGCCTATCTAAACCCTGACCTAAAAATAACCCTTGGCTCATTCTATTCCCCCATGATCTATCCCATTTCCTAATATCTTCCTTCCCCTATATGATACCTTTCATCTTGAGATACTTAAACTAAACATATACGAATATACATACTAAACATAAACACATACAGGCTAAACACATACAGGCTAAACACATACAGGCTAAACATATACATATATACATACATAAACTAAACATGCATAAATGAACACAGGCAAATGCAATTTCAATGCAGGCAAACATGCAGTAATAGAATTTAAAGGGTAACAGAGTGGAGTGAGAAAATAGAATAAGGATATCATCATAAAAATACATGTGCATGCAAAGGATGACTCTGTCCCAAAGGACCAAAATCACATTTTAAGCAAAATATGAGCAAAATGAACAATATCATGATAGATGAATGTTAGAACTCCTGAAAGAAAGATTTATAGCATTGAATAGAAAATAAAATTAATCAGTCAATCATTAGATGAAAAACATGAAAAGGTTTCAGCAGTAATTGAAATTTATTACTTTGGAAGTACTGCTCAAAAGTGTCTTTTTTATTACTATGTTCAACAAACTGATTCAATGTTACTTCCGAATTAAGAAGAATTTTTGAAATTAAGGAAAATATGTTAGATGTATTTTCTTTAATGTAAAGACACTCAATTTAATTTATAAATTTTGATATATGGAGTGAAGCTCCTTGGTCTCTCTTGGAATGACCCTCTGCAACAGCTCCTAGAAAGAAAAAGGAATATATTTTATATTCAAATATTTAAGCATTTATTTATGATAATCAAAAGCTTCTTTCATATATCATACTACTATACTTTACCTTCATTTATAAGCAATGTAGCTTCTGGTTTTTTTCCAAATTTTCTCTGTCCAACATCTTAGTAAATGATATATGTACTCATTTTCCTTGTGCAATGTTGCTCCTGTGAAGTAAAGATTTATTTCACTTCATTCACCAGAATCAGATTTAAAGTTTGAAAATTTAGAACAAATTTCAAACTCAACTTAATCTTTTAATGCAACCTGAATCTCTTTTTTATATATTTATATTTTCTCTCAGTATAAACAAGGATTAATTGAAGAAATTAATTTTAATTTATCTTTCCCAAGTGAAGCAATAATGCAAAAAAAAACAAAAAAATATGCATTGAAAAACATCTAGATAAGTAGTGATGATCAAATTTCTCATCAGGTTTTCAATAAAATGAAATTAAATTAATATCATTCCTTGGTGATGAATTTAAGAGTTAAGGAATAGTAAAATGATAAAAATTACTCACTGGGTGTAAAAACTGAGTAAATATCTTATTCAAAACTTTTCATTCATCCTAAAAATTGTTAAATCATGGAATATAATATAATAATATACCTCCGTAAAGCTGATTTATATCTGTCACTGTACACTTCACTTTCTGACAATGTATTCTTGGAAACTGATCAGACTATTAGATGGCTCACCTCCCATAAGATGGAATAAGAATGAAATTCTATTAGACTAGTAGTTTTAAGCAATGAAATATTAAATGCATACTTATATTAGTTCCTCTTCCCATAAATCTATGCTAAGATTGTATAGAATCAAAGTGTCAATGACAAAGCTTCTTTTTGCTATTTATTAAAAACATTAAGTAAAAAATTATAATCATAAAATTATAAGGAAACTATTTTAAAATTTTTCTAGTTAATGGATAGTGAAATTAAATTAGCAAACAGTAAAAAGCACCTTTTCAGACTAACACAAATGAAAAAAGACTTTTATCTGCACCTCATAGGATTATATTTGATTCCACTACCAGGTTTTGACATGTCACATCAGGCAACCAGTAGCGTTGCGTCATCATCAGCCATTGCCTGATTTTCATTTTTGTTTTCTTTTTTCATTAGTCAATCATGACTACCTACCACAAAGTCTTGCCATAATCAATTGATATTAGCACCTTTTCGCTGAATAAGAAGCCTGAGTTAACATTCTTCATTATATAACTCAGGCATTTTTATGATTGAATTTCTGAGGACTTTATTGTAAAAGACAGTAAAAATTGAAAATGAGAGCAATCTCTTCAAATCTTAATCTGTGATATAATTTATAAAAAGAGTAGCATAACAACTGAAATTATAAGGGGGAAAATGGGGAGAATATATACTTAGAGTATAGCCCGTTTAAGAAACTCCCTCTTTTGACAATACCCTGGCTCATATGTAATTTTTTCCCAGTCCCAGTCTCTCTCACATAAAACATATGGTACACATATTGCTTAAGATGCTTAAGTTCC
The DNA here is from genome assembly GCA_036926295.1 of Pachydiplax longipennis. NCBI lineage: Eukaryota > Metazoa > Arthropoda > Insecta > Odonata > Libellulidae > Pachydiplax > Pachydiplax longipennis. The sequence goes on along the minus strand of JAVFKF010000082.1, from coordinate 772,994 downwards.
TGTTTCAGACATGGATTTATCCCATCCCCGATGCACTATAACCCACTTACGTCAATCATTTGCCTTATTCGATAGACTTATTTTTTTAAAATCGTCATTGTTGTTCTCTCACACTCGACCTACCTCTTGATTTGTTTATTGTGAAATTATTCTTCTGCATTACTGATTTTATGAGAATAGAATAATGATATTGCAAAGCAGAACAATCCCCGTCCCCCTGTCACAGCTGATATGAGTTCTGAGATAAACTAAGATATTTTTATCACTTTTCCTCAGAGCAGCATGTTATACTAAAAATTCACTTGCTTCTTATAAATGTATGTAAGGATATTGGAAAAAACCAGAAAAAGAGTGTTTTGTGGGCTGTTGAGCATGGTCTCAAGAGATTAGGATGATCTCACTGCTGCTGTTTTAGAATTTCATTATTTAATTTCATTATTCTTCCCTAATTTTCTATCTGGTAAAATCTGCTTCATTGTAGAGTGAAAAGTTACCAAAATATACTAACTAAGACAGTCACTTTCTGCAAAAAGTAAACCATTCTTCTTAAATATTATGTAAGGTAACCAGGGTTACACAACCTGGATATGCTTCTTAAGATGCAGTTTTTTCTTAATCCCCTGAGAAACATCTTAACTGGATTTTGATGTGTATCAAGAGGCTGACACTATCTGAAAATCTAGTATGATTAAGAATAATGTTATTAAGAGTTAGTTAAAAATAAAGTTCCTTTAAAGCTAAGATAACTAAAGTAGTACATGATTTATGGACATGTCATGCAAAATGACAAAAAATTGGCTAGCAGAGAAAGTTGTAAATGCATGTTAGGCACTTTAAATTGTAAATTGAATTTAAAAGATATTGTCAATCCATCAAAATAATCAGAGTCCTCATCTTCATGGTATTTCCAATAGAACCTAATATGATATTTGTATGCCTGAATTATAGCATAATTACAGAATACTACTAAATGATAGCGAGAATTTCCTGTAACAAAACTCGCACCTCATAACTTCACAAAGATAACAGAACTTTCCCTTTATAAAATTGTGGCACTATTTAAAATCTGAATCCTGCTTTCTAAGTGATGATTCATGATGCAAATATAGAAAGATAAACTCATTTAGCGATATTGTACAAAGAATCTTTTCCCAACAAGATCACCTTCATCATACGAATGATATATCTCTTACTTGTCGTAATTTTAGCACATCACATTAACGTTTAATACATATTTTTTGCCAAAACGATGTCTTACATTCTTGACCGTAAAATTAGAGGGATAAATTTTAAAAGTTAGAGAATAAATATGGTAATTAAAAAGAAGATTATACAATATAACAATGCAAAAAATTCACTGAATTAATAAAATATGCCTAATAAATAGTTATTATTAGCTGCGAACTCTGAAGAAATACTCTAATAAAAACTTTAGAAGAAAATACACATTAAACAGTCCTTCAAATAACTCATAAATAAAGAAAGAATGCCTAAGCAAATGATACGTGGTAGGCAAGTTGGCAAGGGGTACTTCAAACGTTTAATTTATCAGGAACTTTATTGGAATTTTATGCAATAGCCATCAAATATGCTCATTATTGAAATCTTACGTATATTATGAATAAGAATTGTGTTATATATACAACTTACAATCCATGCTTGATGACTTATCAGTGTACCAGTGTAGGAATTAGGTGTACAACAGTCAATGTACACATTTAAAAAAGTTAGATAAAGTTCCACCATTCTGGACAGGGCAATTCACTGTTCACAGTCTAAACATATACATCATTATCAAAATGTATTCTATCATTACCTATATATTTTTCTCCTATTTAAGGATTCCATTGCTAATCACTGTAAAATTGTTTATTTTCCAAAGAAAGAAACTGATAGTTATCATAAAATACCCATAAGTTCCATTAAAAACAACTATTGATTCCAAATTTCAGTTAGTTTTTAGAGATTTTCTATTTTTCTTTCAGTGGTATAATTGAGCACCTAGATTGTTGAATAAAATTTTTAAGGTTATAATTATTCAATAAAAATCTGTGAAAGAGGAATGGAAATGGAAGATCTAGTTTCCAAATATGAAAGGATAAGGAATTCATCCAACAAAACATCTCATGAAGATCACAATATCAGTACGTAAAACAGTTTACAGAGAGCGAAAATTGTGAAAATATATACCTGATGACACTATGCATAACTCAGTCTATGCTTTCTTTCCCTCAATTTTCTTCTCCTTTTGGACAATTTGGACAAATTAAACCTTTTTCCAATCCTAAACTTTCTATTTCTGATGCTTTCACACTCTAGTATACACTCAATTCAATTAAAGAAAAAGTATTTGATCAAGAGTGTAAAAGATTCCCCTACAAGTGTAATATGTTATGTCATAATAATGCACAAATAATTGGAATTCAAATCTAATGTATGCCACAATAAAATATGCCTTCACATGTGATGCAATTGAGGTATAAAAGACTGATTACTGCTTATACAAGGGTTAATTAGCTTAATAAAGAAATTTTATAATTTGTAAAGTAATCACTCTGAATTCTTTGAAATATTGTGCACTCAGAGAAAGAGAGCAAAAATAAAATCAGAGAAAAGTAATAATATGCTAATTGTCCTTATTGGCTTATAATTTTTATGCAGTGATTTAAAATGTTACACAGTTGAAGCAAATATGGGAATTTTCAATGAGACTGGAAAGTTTTCAATGAGAATTCTAACTATAAAAAATCAGGATACCTCTTAGCACTTTTGAAGCTAAGAAAATGTTAATCAGGAGCAAAAGATAAGCATTTTCCACTATGAATATTTTCTTCTATGCTCAGACATTAGAGGAAGTTTTATTTTGAATTTGAATAACAAAATTTATAATCCTGTATTCAGGCAAAATCCTGGCATTGTTCCATCTATACATAACTGAATCAAATCAAAGCAAGGAAATGCATGTTTTATGTTGCATTCAAGGATATTATTACAAATGAAATAGTCGACATACTCCTTAGCAAAGTATGTCTAGAAATAAACTGGATTTTCATTTTTGCTTAAGACCAAGACAACCAATACAGTACCCCAAGAACTACTTAAATCTACATTAATATTTTCTAAGTTTAGAATCTATGCTACCATGCATCTACTATTCTACTCATGCTACTATTTATACTATAAGCATGCAAAGCTAACATTAAAAAATACAATCAAAGCATGCAAACAAACAATAAACAGGCAAATAAAATAACAAAAATGTTCCAAGGAAATCCAATGCATGCACTGACAAAAATGAAAATCCATTCAAGTAAAATTAACAGCCAGTTACTGTGAAAACACATAATTGATAAATCATAATCCTTGCTTTGATTAACTCAGTAAAATTAAATTTCTCATATGAAAATTTATCCCTATTATAGAAATCAGGTAAATAAGTATATATTAGTTCATTCAAAGTTTAAAGAATACTGGTTACCTTGAAAAATCCATTTTATTAATCGGTAATTCAAACATCAAATTCTTCAAAAATGAAGATGTAATAATATAAAAATATGTAATATATGAAAATGTAATAATAAATGAAAATATGGCTATGTTGGAAAAAATGAATGTGTTTATGAAGTAATACTTATGTTTATTACTCATATCTGCAATAAAAGATTTGCTTTCCTTTCGCTTCTTATAAGTTTTGGAAGTGTGCTTTCAGTGTCTCTAAACCCAAGTACTGATTCCATCATGAAGGAAAAATGGACAAATAGAGTCCCTTCAATAACAATCATTGTAGAAATTAGTAATTAACACTTCTTTGAAATTCTCCGTACGAAATGGAAATTTAAAAATGAATCTTTAATTTGAAAAATCATTCTTGTAATTCGCACGAAACAGTAGTTACTTCCTGATTTTAAATAAATCTCAGATAAATCAAAATAATAGGAATAAAACTTTAATAATGAACCTGTTAATTGATTCACAAATAAAGTAGAAGTCCGTTATAACGAAAGAGATGAAGCGATATAATGAAAGAGAGAGAAAGAACACCCCTGAAGATGGCTGCGAAGATAGCGGCAGAAACGTTGGATAATTGTATTGGCTTGTATTCCGAGAAGATTTTTTGCAATGTATTCGCCGGGAAAGAACCGGATCCTTCGTGAGAAGTTTCTAATCAAAGCTCCTTGAAACATTTTTGCTAAGGAGAGGTGAAGCGAGTTGTGGGAAACAAATGCATGAGTTGGGTGACGATAATATTTGCATTTAATTATCTTTTCTGTTGTTTGAAGAGAGAACACGCCTTAGATTACTGTATGCTTGAGGGACTCTCATGTTAATTGATGATACCGATATATGCCTCATAGAGGACAAAAATGGAAAAGCAGCTCTCGTTTTACCGATACTTCTGGACAAGCACTCGTTATAATTGACTTTACTCCTTCTCCATTTTGCTGGTAGACTGACAATGACCAAAAATCACTCGCTTTAATGCAACTCTCGTTATATGCCACACTCGTTATAACAGACTTCCACTCTAATTAAGAATTCAGATTATTCCTGATTAAGCTTTGGGCATAGCAGAGGTCAAATTGATAGGTAGGATTAATAATGTAAACTTGAAATATATTATAGAATAATATAAAGGAATCCAATCTATTTTATCCATTGCATTACATCATATTCATTGGTAGGTAAGATCGCCACAGGTACAAAGTCCAGTAATCTCAGTCAACTTATGAAGTATGAAAACATTTGAAACTTAAATTACTCGCTGTACTGGTATAATTACTTGTAAATGATTCGATATGGTTTCAAAGTCCAACAAAATTGATTACTAATCAAAAGGTTTGATTTTCTTAGCGTAGAGGTTACATAAAGCAAATTTTCTTCAGGTGTACAACTGCAGATAAAAATAACTGTTGCCTTTTAGTGGACTTTTGAGGATATTTTCGGAGCTCAAACATCTAAATCCCAAACTTTGTATACAGTCTTAGAAATACAAATAGGCGGGCATACAAAACTTATATAGAGCAACAGTAACAGAAAATCTTCAGAAAATATTTTTTAACGAAGAGGGATTTGGATGAAGAGATCAAAATCAGAAATCCACAAATAGAATAGATCACATACTCGTATATGCTAGAAAAATGAAAATATGCGGACACAAATATAGGATGAAAAAGAATCTGGAGACAGGTACTCGAAGCTTTCAAGTCAGGCAGGTGAAGAACGAAGTGAATAACAGAATTCGAGGAAGACCTTATAGGATTAGATATGAAAAGTGACAAGGAAGAAGACAGGGAAATTTGAAAAACACCACCGTAAAGCACAAATTGGAAACGACCACAAAAGAGAAAAAGACAGGATTTATGAAGAGAGAAGAGCGAAAAAACAACGAAGTGAGCACACAAAGACAATTTGGATAGAAGAAAAAACTGGACGCTCTCTTTGGCTTGAAATGAATGCAAACAATATTAATACATGTAGAGGGCTTCTTTAAGTAATAAATAAACAGACTGCGTTCTATATACTGAACGGTATTTCCACGCAAGGGAACAAAATAACTAAACTTCTAAACAATGACTAAAACGGACTAAACTTCCGGATGATTATCTGCTAGTGTCCGACAGTCCCCCCGATCCCCTTCCCTCAGATACCAAAATAAATGAAGCACTAACTGCTAATAAAACGAAAAACCAGAGCAACATATTCAATTGCTGGAATTCATACTCGTGTTTAAATATATTTCTCGCAATATTTCTCATTTTCAAAGCGAAAATGGAAAATGTTCTATTTTAGTTTACTCGACAAATAAATTGATTTTCTTGAGTGCAAATTTGATGGCTAACCATTTTAATACGTGTATTATTCGAATTTCGTTCCTGAATCGTTCGAATCCAGAGTGATATTCCACGACCAAAATAAGAAACCCCATTCAATTTCCTTCATTTTGGTACTTTCTCGATTTCATAGGACCATTATTTGTTATTTAATTGTAGTACTAATGAAAAGAAGTTTGCAATATTTTCAAGTCGTCCAGAGTCGAACTCGTGATACTTTGAGAAAAGAATATCGATATGTAAGATTCATTCTTTAACGGATTTATTAATTTCATGGTTCTACCTTAAGTGCATGAAATTTTCGAAAAGTACTCCCATGTGTTTCTTACGCGAGTTTCTGAAATCGGATGCATAAATATATTGAAAGCCTATTTTGACATTTTCAGTGTACCAAGCGAAAATCTAGTCTTAGTTGGGATAGCGTTATAACTTGGTTGTATAAGGCTAGTTGCCTTAAGTCATATTTTTTAAGAATAGTCTGCTTTTCGTACAAAGAAAATGTCTTACTTGTTACTTAATTTTGGTCATTTTCACTCTACAATGAAGAAATCTTTACCAGATAGACAATTAGGGAAGAATCGTGAATTTCATAACGAAATTTACGTGCTGGGGTCTGGGGTCGAACCAAAGAGCATTAAATTTACAGAAATCAGCCTGTTATCTACATGCCGTGCACTTTAAATACTGAATACAAACTTTGAAAGTCATTCAACTCCTCGTTTCAGGCGAACACGAACCAAGCATCTTTGATATACACACTATTTTTCCAAAAGCAATAAACACTAAGGGAGATGATAATAACCTACCAGATCTATATCTATCAATGCATCGGAAACTGTCTTATTTGAGTTGCTCAGAGAGGAAACAAATGCACTCTTCTTTCATAATAAATAAGCATTACTTGGTGAATTAAGAGAGAAATTAAATCACTTGATAGCATACACACTTGGTTTCTACTCTCAACCGATTTCGATTCTAGCTAATCACTAGATACAGACATCGCATCGGAGTTGAAAAGCTTTGATTTTTTTCTTTGTGAACATCAAATTAAATTGAGGTTAAAGACATTATGAAAGGAGGTATAGAAGTCCTTCCGTAGAACTAGTAACTGGAAGCTAAAGCAGCAGCAATCTAAGATGCTAAATAAAGCAACGATTAACTAGGACTTTCAAACTATATTTCACTGAACGCTTGTCTTCCACAGAAAGGTGTTAATAAAACAATGAATTGTTCCGAAATATAAAAATATACCGCATCGAATACAAAATATTCAAACGTTTTTGACAGATTAATTCTTTAATATGCCTAAAATATCTCGCATTCAGTGAAAATAATATTTTTTGGAAAATGCGGTTTAAATTTTATTGCGCATTTTTACATACCTCAACCTAACCTACCTACCCCAATATAAACTAGGTGTTCAGTTAAAACTTGAGCATTTACGACCGCAGGAAAACTGAACAAATCCCCGAACTACGAGAATCGACTTCCACAAGAACGCGGACTCTTTTCGCTAACATGCATATTTGTGTACATGGAGATATTGGTAAGGGAAATACTTTTTTGCATTGGTAAAATGGAACGAAATCAAACTGGTCTTTTAAGGGGGGGCAGTTACCACCAAGCTATCGCATCGCAAGCTTTCAAGCGATAGAAAGTAAAATTAATATCAAAGTTATATGCATGAGTACATTTATCAGCTAATTTCCAACATGTTTTGTGTATTCTCTTAAGAATATTAGGGTGACCTAAAGTCGCAATCTTTCCCTCCCTCTCCACTTCCCCTCCTGTACTTCTTTCTGCATTCCTTTCTCTTTGTTATGCAACCTATACTCCGGTCGTATTTATTGCGGTAAACGAACGTTATTTTGAAAACCTAGTGTATGTTCTTTATCTCACCAGGATGAGCCTTCCTCCGAGAATCGTATTTTGGAACCAGCTTAGTTCAAGATAAGTTATACGGTAAATTTTCCACCAAGTGCTGATAGCCCACATAAACATGTGCTACAAAGACATTCCGATTGGCCAACATTACATAGGGAGATATTACGTCGGATTTGTATAATGAAACTGAATATGATTGGAACTCAGAAATCACACGAATGAACTATATTTCAACTCTTTGTATTAATGATGAACACTGAGCTTAAACTTCTGAATTTCACCGATTGCGTTAAAAATTAATGAATAAGGCACGAGTATTTTTAACTACACCTATTTTAATACACGATAAAATCATTGCACGTATGAGAACACATATTTTTATAGTACCCGAAGATATCAACTCGTTGACGAAACATGTCGAATTAAAAATCCGATGTGGAAGTTATTTGTTTTTCCTTTCAAGATGGTTGCTACGTAATTCCACGATTGCCATATTAATTTTACTGAATATTGTGTCCAATTTGGACACGGTCCGAAAAATTCAAACTGATTTTATAAACATTATCCAAGAAGCAAATGTCGCCGTTCAGTAATTAGCTGAGCTATCACACGAAACACCTATTCTTCCCTGGTTCAGATATATCCTTTAAGATATGCACATGATTGACCAGGCGTTATAAAATGATTGAGAGGCGTATAAAAAAACAATAATAATTTATAAATAAAAATTTAGGTGTAACTAAATTTTTGAAATACATTATAAATGCTAGAATATTCGATCGATTTGAATTTTCAAGGTTTTTATTGATAAAAATATCTTCTTGAACCACATATGGATTGATGTTGTTAATTACTCATAACTTTTTCATAATCAGAAACATTCTAAAATTTATTCTGTCTACTATGAAATGAAAATTCAAGGGAAAGGGTTGTAGGATATTTTGCTCATAAGGATGTGCATCCAGGAAAATCCAAGGATATAACTGAAAAATTTCTTGCCGTTTCAATATCATCATTGCATCATACTCAATGAGAAAACTCTTGAAAAGTCTAACATTGATTAAATCAGAATATTCAAAGTGACAGTTCCAATTGCCAAGAGTTAGAACTGAAGATATTTCCTCATGAATTTAAGATTTTCGGTAGCGGCAAAGGCATCCATAAATTATGTAAATTGAGACTGTTCAAAAATATATTTTAATTACATTTACTTTAGAAGTGAATATAGAAGATGAAAATATATGCAAAAACTGAATGGATCGCCTTATAAATGGATAGGAACGGAAACTCTAACGCGGTCATGGAAAGAAATTTTATCATTTCAGCGAAAGTTTGCATCTACTTCATTATGCGGTGTTTTATAGTCGCCTATATCTCTTACTCAATCTTATAAAAAATATAGAAGCGACCAATTAAAGAAACTGGCTTGAATGAAATCATTATGGAATGCGTGAGAACATCTTTAAAATTTTGAAGCAGAAGAAGGAAAGACAGAAGTCATTAGTAATTCTTCCACTAGGAATACAGTGAATCTATGATAAGACTAACCTCAAGCAGAAAAATATTGAATGGATTGCTCTCATTAAAATCTAATGTATGTAGTTAAACTTTCTATCGAAAAGCGAAAATAAAGTAATTAACGAAATTGATTAATAAAAAAAGATGCAACAAAGTACGTTAAGACTTATCAACTGCCTCTGATCTGAAGTAGCATTATTTGTAACGACATTGAAATATATTTGCAGAGATTAATTTTTATCGAAGGAAGGAAAATGAAAAGGGGAAAAAGCTTTCTTTCACAAGGAGAAATTAGATCGACTGTTATATAAATACAAATCTCAAGTATATCTAGACAAGTCGCCTTTGTATGCGTTCGTTACCATTTACTTCCCGCCAAAAAAAATCGGCAATTAATATCTAAATGAAATCCGGAACTTACGGAACCATTCAAAACGAAACTATTAAGCGATGTTTAACGTCAATTGGAAAACATGTCACAATAAAAGATTGAAATGTAAAGTACTTACCCTGTTTCCGAGAAAGACAGTTCCGACATTCTGACATTCGTCGGCCCCTGATTTAATATCTCACCCTTCAAGCGCAGTAGAAAATTATTTCAAACCGTCAGCTAATATTGCCAACAACTCTTCCCGCCGCTTACAGATGAAGATAACCACAGGACACTATAAAGAAAATAAGGTATTGTAAACTGCAATAGTAATATCAATTAATTGTAATTATTAAGGGTTTAATTAAAAGATAATTAAAGAGAGGTATTGTGAATATAGACATTTAAGACTTTTCCAAAGTTCTTACTTTGTCTTCGTATCCAACTTTTTGAGTCTCCTGCAGAGACAGGTCCTCACGGCTCCGAAGCACAAACTAAAATGAGGCAATTGCATAAAAGTGATGGCAGATTTGGCGCCAATATTTCCCTCCTAAACAACGGTTTTAGGATGGAAAAAGGCGGGAAAAGGTTTCTGGAACTTTCTGGAAGCTTCATCGAAAATTTTACGATGATCCAATTAATTGAATGGATAAATATGACTGGGAGCGCACAGATATTGTTTCATAACTTGTAGTTAATTTTTTTTCAGAATATTATGAGAGATGCTTTTTTTCGTAATTGTTTATTTCAGAAAAACGTCTGAGGCGGCGAATTCAAAAATATGCAAATCCCTTGAAAACCAACTAGCTTCAGCTATTGAGATTCAGAATAGTCCAGATGTTTTTGATAAATTAGGTAATGTAGACTGGAGTATGGGAAGTTGTAAGTTTGGAGCTATAAGAGAAGTCTGATGTAACTAGGTTTATATTTCATTTGGACACATGCTTGACCAAGCTACCTCAGAAAATAATAACTATTACACTAATACACTGTTTCTTATGGATTTCATAAAAGATTCTCTCTAATTTCTCAATATTTTATAATTGAACTCATAATTGTCCTGAAATTGGTCTAAAGCAAGTCTTTTACATTTTTGAATGTTCTACATCTATATTAACATTCTGCTAGCTGTTTTTCGGCATAAAGCAGAGGACGTTTTTTTCAAGATATATTTTTCCTTGCAGACCAATTGAATTTGAAACTGGAAGCTAATGGTTTTGGATATACCTGTGCATAAAAATGAAACATTTGTCACTTAGATTACAGCAATAAAGGTAAGCTTGCTCTAGAGCATGAATTTATTTTTGTCAATAAATATTATCATACAAAAATATATTGTCGATGCCAGTAGTTTTCTTACTTAAAAGGGACCAAATAGCTATATCAAATTGTAGAATCATGATTACCACACATGAATTAATCTTGAATGATTTCAATGATAATTATATTAACTGGAAATTTAATAGAGATCCAGATCTTTAGAAATGTGGAAAATTTAGACAGTAGATCTTTCTTTATATATTAGATAAATAAAATATAAATCACACTATCAGGTTTCAAAAGTTTTTGGTACTTTATTTGCTATTGGGGATTCTGTTGAGTCCCAAAACTGTATATATTTATTTTCGCTTCTCTTACAAGATTTTTGTATTAATGATAACTACCCCTACTATCCAATTTTATGCCAGCATTTCTTGAGGTAATTAATGTCATTTTTCTTATACCATAGGGCTTAAGGATTAGTAAGTATTGCAAAATTTTGTATAAATTTTTATTGAATTGCTCATACATTATTTTTCACATCTGTAAACATCTAGTTCTGTTCCTTTGGAACAATTAAACATTTTTTAAATTGAATGTTTCTTATTCATAGTTCCTCTCCAAACCTTATTTTTACATTATTAGGTATATCTATACCACATATTACAAATAATTGCTATATATGTGAAATCCAATTTAAGTTGTTTATTTGATTTGATCAAAAATTTATTTAAATTTCCTTATTATTGATGTATCTAAGGTATCCTTTAAATATTATGTCTGATTGCTGCTTTGAAACTTAACTCCTTTGGCATCATCTTACGATATGGCTGGGGGAGGAGTGAAGCTTACCATGAAAGTTATGGAGTGAGGTCATCTAAACTTACTTTTCTTATTGAGCCAGAATGAAACCATAGGAAAACCAGTTTATGATAACTTAAAAAATAACAGTTTCATAACATTAAAATCTAAGAAAGACAACTAAGATAATGGCCATACTTTAGCAACACTCACTCATTAAAAGCCATTAGTTTAGCATGCGATGAACAAGGCCAAGATAAATGAAAAAGAAAGATGCATTATACCCTTTTGTATTCTAAAAGACAGCTCCCTCCTCTATACTTAAACAATAATATAGTTAGTTTGGTTAATCTATTAGTAATATCTGCAAAAAACTAGAAGACCATCAATGCCATGAAATAAGCTTTGTTATATGGAGTAAATATATTTTACAGCCAAGTCAGCATTATCTCCAGGCACCAATTCATGATGTCAAAAGTCAGCATCATCCCCATTAAAAGCTTTTTGTTGGTAATTACAGAGGAGTGGGCCTAACAAGCCTTCAGACTGATGTCTTTATAGATGGATCAAAAAATGAAAAGTATTAGAATTCATCTTGTAGGAGGAAGAAAGGCATGTGAATATATTAGTTAGGAATATTCAAAGATTTGTATTCAATTTTCCCTCCTATGAAATCTTGCTTGGATAAAAATTGGCTTAAGCAAAGATTTCAAATAAATTGAAAGCTTCGCCAGGACATTTCTAGCTGCATACAGATCCAAATAAAGTACATCTTTTGCTAATAATATGGAAAAGTGTAGTCTCCTTGGTCATATTTATTGTAAATCTCTTTAAAAATTATTTACCCACACATCTCATTGTCAATCAATAACTCAGGAATATCCCATCCTATAATACTGCTATCTTACATATTCTAGGAACACCGACGTTCAGTGGTAATATGTGCGAAGAAATCCCATTTCATTATCCTCCAAAACGAAGTCGATATACTGTAGATCGTTGCTCATGGATTCTTGAGACACTTATTTTGAATTTGGAAGAAAGGGTGCCAATTCCTATCACCTTTGCGTCTAAAAACACGGCGAGACTCAGAACATTGTAGGCGATTCGTAGCACTGTTCTTGCTGTTAGTCTTTGCACTTTTGAAAGTTATAACTGGAAGAAATGCTGTGTTTCTTATTCTGGTAAACTACTTTTCACGATTATTCATCCAAAAATACACTCATTACTCTTCATCAAAATAACCACTGCCAATTCAGCTACACGAGAAAACACTATCCTGAGTTCTTATAAACTTCATCTGCACATACATCAAAACTATCATTTGAACTTCAAAGCAACACCGGATTCTTCTTTAACAAGCAAAGAAAATACTATGCCATTTACTATGATAGTAAACTGAACTTTTAAAGAGAGCGGATCATGGTATAAGAATTCTGACAATCGAAAATTGTACTTCCTGTCATGTTATTTCTCGTTTTCCGTAGTTCTCAGGTCGCTCTTTTGTCTCCCTTAATGCATCTCTAAATTCGACGTGTTCATGTTATGAAAGGGCTTTCGGTTATTTCTAATCTGTGGATATTACAATGTGCTACAAGTGACTTGAAGGTGTTTGAAAGTATGTATACGTACAGTGGGTATTAAATCGTTTGAAAAGTGTATCAGTGAGAAAAATGTGAGACAGTGTCTGTCAATTGCAAGTCCTAAGGTTGGAGGTCGTAATGAAATGGCCGTGGCAAAGTGGAATTCCGATACCATTAAATCTATGTGAAAAGCAGAGGAGTGAAGGAATAGTTCGAGGCAACAAAGTTTGTGTTTAAGAAACCAAAATTTAATCGATAGGAACAAAAACAATCGCTAAATTTCTCCCGTGTAGTGTCTTAAAATAATTTTTTTAAACGTCTTTGTAATTTCGCATACGCAACTACATATAAAAATAAACATAAAATATATAATAATTTTCTCTGGATACCTCTCCCTGATTTTGCAGGAATATTAATTTTAAGTAAATCTCGCGTAAGAAAAGGTCTCTAAGGTATTGAGATGTCAGTTTAGTAATTTCCAATGGAGGTAAATGGCATAGGACGAATAAAAGTATACAATTCAGTAATTATTATCATTTATTATTGGTAAAAATATAATTCATCTTTAAATGCGTGAATCCCCAGTAGCATTCTTTTGTTCATGGATAACCAGATTTCGTAGGAGTCACGAATACAACTCGAAATATAAACAAACAATTTTTTTATAAATTTCATATCCCAAATTTTTTCGATCTATATTTAAATGTATTTCTAATAAATTTCAATTACATGTCTGGGAAAGTTTTTTACAAAACGTAAAAATTATGCGACCTATCAATAGGAAAACAATTCATTGTTTAACTGTCGCTTCGTATTATTTGAGGTAACGTTATTTTGGCGGTAAAAATTTAATTCCTGGAGATACTTCGTTGGATGCAGACGTTGTGGAGCTGATTTTCTTCGAAAATGTCGTTAAGATTTGAATTTATGGAAGTGCGAAAGATTCGTAAGGGATTTCGTAAGTTCACCGTAGCTTCTATTTAAATTTTCAACAATCGTTGATTTAATATTCGAGAAATTTAGGCAGAGGAGATTTTTCCTGCAGTCAAGATATCCGCGGTCTTCATAGAGGAATTTCCAATTTTGGTAATTTGATTGAAATGAATTAACTCTAACTAATTAAAACGATGCAAATTGTCCATTTTAATGTTGTATTGAGCCGAACTAGGCTCCAAAACTCAAACAGGTGTCGGAAACCACTTGCCGACTAAAAAATGAACCCTCTGAACAGCAACTAGCTAAGGATGTCGACAATAAAGGATAATTACAAAATAACTCTCAAAATAGGCATAATAACTAATTTTATTCATTAAACACAAAATGAAATACAACAAATACATCAACAAAGGAGTATTGAACTGCTCGTAGAAAAGTTGGCACAAGTAACACTGATTACATCACGTCTATTCGGCAATACCCAAATTCTCGTCATCATCAGAATACAAGAACATTGTCTTTCCGCGGTCGGCACACACAATCACGTGAGTATTTGGGACTCGCACTCAAACTCGCCGTCGGAGTGCTGAGAGAAGAGCTGAGCTTCATGGCTGGCGGTCGGGCCAATTCTATCCAATACCGGCTGTAATTCCGCGAATTCAAAAAGTGCACGTAGAATTTTGTATTCATGCACCTCACAGTATAAATAGTGAACAAGAGTCGGAGCCACCAAAGTCGAGGCCACCTGAGAGAGGAATTTCAATGTTGGGTAAATAATGGCACAGACATTGAGTAGATATGGAATAATTTCAAAAATTTTGAACAGAGGTTTATAAAAATATGTTCCAACTAAAAGAATAAAAGGAAATGCGGAACCACAATGCAAAAATACAATCTTTGAAGCATGAGTCAAGAAAATCACATAAAAGAAAGAGGACTAGTGAAGAAAGTATTAATGAACATTGCAAAGTTAATAAATTGTTAAACCGCAAGAAAAAGGAACGCAGAGAATGAATGTAGGTAGACATTCATCCTTAGACATTCATTCATTTATCTACTTTAAATTTGCTTGAGAAGTATTGCCCAAATTCATTAGCTATTTCTGCACTGTCAGTAATTTACCTACCACTGGTAATTTCTAAAGTAGATAATACAGCAAAGTATATGGAATTAAACAATAATCTTTCCATATTTCCTTCTTTCGCAATAAGCCACAATAATATCCTCAGGAGAGTGAGAAAGTTAAAAAGTAATAAAAGTCGGGGACCGGACGGAATAAGAAATCAATTCTTATTCTCTTATAAGAGTAAAATTGCAAAGATCATACTCTTCTCATCCATCATTGGAAACTAACTAAATTAATCAAACAAACTTCTTTGGAGAATGAAACCAAGCAGCAATAATATGCCAGTGACCAACAGGTTATACCAAGATAAGATCCAATCAAATGAAGAGTGTTTACAACCCACAGATGCAAACATCTTAGAAACAAATCTCTACTTCTAATGTTGCTGAGAATGTTAACCAAAAATAGGAATAGATACTAATAATCCAAAGTTAGGGTACCATTTCTAATAATCTAGTAAATTCTAAAAATGTTAAATATGCAAAAGGTAAAGGAATCTATTGACCAAATTACAGAAAAGAGATAGAGATATTTAACAATAAATCATACATGACAAAAGAATAGTGGAACATAAAACAAGATCTACAAACCAAACTTTCTCTAGACCTCAACGTCAGTTGCATTCACAGAATTCAGCTAAGAATATCTTGCTACATATGATTATCTTCTATTAAATATATTATTAAATTTTAATTTTATTAAACTGATACTCTATCTGTGATACTTTTGCAAATTCTGAACAAATAATTCATACTTGATCGTCTTACATGTTTAAATATATTTAAAGAATACCACAGGGAATGATGTCAGAACAGTTTAGCTCATGAAAAGATGCCTAAAATAGATATTTAATACCAAAAAAGGTATTAATAGGAAATTTACCTGAATTCAAAGGAACTATACTTAAATGTGATCAGTGAAGAAGAAGGAATGAGAATCATCTGCATGAAAAGCCTCAACATCACCTGCTTCACCAAATTTCCAGCAACAGAAATCATATTTAATATTTTAAAGCTGCCGTATTTACCTGAAAATTGCCCCATTTTGATTTGAAAAGAAAAGAGGCATTTGGTAGATTTATTACCCTCTTATGTTGAAACTTTAGCTGAAATTTATTAAAGATCTCTTCAGAATGCTAATCCAGGATATTGATCAAAATATGCTCTATGATATAACAAAAATTAAAAAATTAAATTATTTTAGCTATCAATATGTTATTTATAATTAAATTCACCAGAAGCAATACATTCTTAGACTCATTGCAGAAATATGAAAATATTAATCCCCACATCAGTAACTATGCTAGGAATTGTTCATCAAAATTAACATAAATGTAACTGCAGTTTTCTTAAATGAAACAATTTCTCTGAAAAATCTATCTAAGGTTTGGAAATATATTAATTTTGCAAGTAAAAGTACTAAATAGTAAAAGAAGAAAGCATGCATATTTTAAAACACTGCATCTTAAAAGCCAATGAGATTTCTTGATAAAATTGAGAATTACAATTAAAATTCTCTTATTAATCTCAATTTCAACCAAGTATACTCCTAGTTACTTTTCAAGAAGTTCCCTTGCAACCACATGGATGATAAAATGATACGAAAGTTATAACTGTGAGTCTTTATTGAAATAGAAGGATTTCAGAAACAGAATAGAAAAATACACAATACTATTTATTGGACAATCATGACTTTAATACTAGAAATGTTATTAAAACTGTTGAAAATATGATTGAGTAGCCAATATGCGCAAGAGAATGTTGAAAATAGGAAAGATTTAACTTGGCTAAATGGGAATTGAAGTAATGAAACAGAAACCATGAAAAAATGTTGAGATATCTATCCAAAGAGAAATGTTTGAAAATACAAGTCACAGATAATTAGTGAATCTTGTCATTAATGCTCACCATTTTAATGTGGGATGTGAGGAAAAAGATGCTCTTATGAAATAAGTATGATTGCCATCAGAAGATGAAATAATAACTAGCCTTGAATCAGAACTCAACTAATAGCTTAACTCCATTAACAAAATGAGAACTTAATGCCAACTTCTAAATATGAATAAGAAGAATAAATATGAGAATCAACCAATGAAAGTAATTTTAAAAACCAGGCCAACATAAATCAATCTGCAGATAGGTAAGTTTCACTTAAAGAAGTTGAAATTTAAGAGATTATGTCTTAAAATAATTGTAACTGCTTATTAAATCGAAGCATAAACAACATATACCCACAGCAAGTTTTGAATAACAAAGAGGACAAAATTCATCACTACATTCCCAAGATTTCATATTCAAAGACAGCACTAGCCTTCTGTATTGTGTAAAAATATAATGCCTTTGAGAAATTAAGTGAACATAAGCTATAAATCAAAACATAAGAAGGGAGAACCTGCCACTGCCACTAGCATCATCCAGCAAAATTCAAGGAAGGTACCACTTGTATTATGCATTTCAGAATAATTTTAAGCCTGGCTTTATAACAAGAATATGATATGAAGAAAGAGAGTAATTACTAATTCCCATAATTGTTTACTCACAAGCAGCGAGAGATTGAAGGACTCCTTAGTATGCTGCAAAAGGTCCTCCAGAATGAATAACATTGCTTGCACACTACACCACTCATTAACCACATCCTCCTACTTGCAGTTGTATGTTATTCCATTAGCAGGATTTCCTCACAATTCTTGAGATTTCATCCTCCTGCACTAAGAACACTGTCGTTCACTCCCAAATTGCTAAGGATGACACGAGAAGGGTAAATGCATGACAAAGAAGAAAACATCATGCTTCTGACCTGGAAAGGATCAACACGAAGAGGGATGAATAACAGCTTCCCTTTCCCCATGGATACACTGCGAAAAAATCATATGATTCCAATTTAATAATAAGTGATTAAGGAAGAATTACAAATGATAAAAACAAATCCAAACTATAATCAACTATAGATTGATTACTAGGATTTGATTGAGTGAAAATAGAAGTTATCATCTTAATTCTAAAACGGGAATAAATTTACTGGAGTGAACATGTGTTTAAGGACTATATCTACATGTAAAATCTATTGAAAGATTTCTAAACGAAATCAAAAGTTTCAAAGATATCAATACATATTCGCATTATCATTTGAGAGACCATACCGATAGCATGTTAAAACATTCAAATGTGATAGACTTCCTCCAACGATTAAAAATATTGCGTTAAAAAGATCGTTTACGACGTTAACAAGGGGAATTGCATTTATCCCTTGACAAAAATGGCCATTAAAAATATCGAACAAGTGTGATGACCAAATAAACATAAGGATAGGAAAATTATCTCTGTAATGAAACATTTCTCTTGTGACTCCTTGATCATATGTCTTACAGTCGACAGAACGTTTAACTCTTATTT
The DNA here is from genome assembly GCA_036926295.1 of Pachydiplax longipennis. NCBI lineage: Eukaryota > Metazoa > Arthropoda > Insecta > Odonata > Libellulidae > Pachydiplax > Pachydiplax longipennis. Next base: position 754,293 of record JAVFKF010000082.1, on the reverse strand, counting down.
AAACCGGATATCGAATTCTTGTGTAAACTAGAAGAAAAAAATTCTATTGCAAAAAGAAGATATCATGGACGACGCACCTTAATAAACCGAAGTTGATCAGCTGTCATATGATTCTAACATAAGCGCGCCACGACATTTTCGGTGGCAGACAGTAGAGTTGCGATATGTGTGTCTCTTACCGGGAAGCACGAAGTTAATTTTCTGCAACCATTGCTAACGGATAGCGTTCAGCAGATTTCCGTGATTCCTTTTTAATAAATCTCGACTGAATACCCTCGATTATTATTTTCTTTGATTCTTATTCGAAATAGTGGAATTCATATCGTTATATAGTGAATGATTTAACTGCAAGGCAAACGAAACTGGTGCTCATATTAATTTAGCTAAAATAAGTAATATGATACTTAATTTAAAGAAGAATTGAGTGATGAAATGTTACAATTTCTCTTCGAATTGATACAGTCAAAATTATAATTTGTCAGTATCGATCCGTGCCATTAAGCTAAAAACTAAGATGAATGCTGAACTAAAGGTGTTTAAACATGCTTTTGTGATGTAGCTGGATGGAAGATTGAGAATGCGCAATGTAGCAAAAACTACAGAGTTACAGGATATGAATGTTTAGAAAATGTCAAGTACCCTTTATCCCGGATTGAGGATTTAATTGCAGCACCACGGGAAGGGTAAAATTTTACGAATTTTTAACAGTCTGACAATCAACTAAAATCAAGACATGACACATTTTATTGATGCAAATCTAATAACAATTTTCAGCCTATCCATACTAAATACATTTTTACTTTCATCAGGTAGAATGCTAATTACATCACTAGGTAAATAATTTTCGTCCCGCACATCAAATCGACGAGTGTTTTAAACTTTGAGTACTTGAATAGTTGGACTCGGAGAAATATTTCAAGATGTTCAACTTGCACTTTTCTGCTTTGCATTTGGAGAGAAAAAATGAAGTTGACGAACTTCCAAAGTCGATCGCATGAAATACCGCGAATTATATAAAAAATAATCGCACATATTCGCCTGATTTTTCTTAAAATTATTTTGCCTTTTCTTTATTTGAATAGGAGTTCAATTACTATTCTAGAATAGTCTGTAGTTCCATTCTTTGGCTCTTACACTTGCATGTAACTCAGTACAAAGAATGATTGATTTTTCAAGGCGTGGCAGACACCAGAAATCACTGGTTTTTTCCTGTAAGTGAATACGCCATATCACTGAATCTATTTAAAAATGTCACGTTTTCACTATGACCCGTAAGTCTACAGAGATAGAATGCTAAGGATAGTAGAACATTATCTAAGGCTTAGAAGGAAAGGAAATTCATAAATAATATTATTCAATTCCATTCCGTTTTTATTTACCATTATAGCCATTTCTACATGTACTGGGACACACGGATATACTCAGGAAGGTCATCCATACAAGATAATACATGGATATTTACAATAAAAATTGTATAGATAGAAACATACTCTACATATGTTAGCTAAAATCTTAATTAATCTAAATACAAATGCAAGCTTAAATTCATGATCTTAGTTATCATACCATACATTTGACATAAGGTACAATATGTTGAACTATTTTGTAAAATCTTTTCAGATTATGGAACCTCAGGAAATAAGTTTACATATATATCTTTTATTTGGATATTCTATGATTGATTTGTTTTCTGTTATTATTTATTATTAAAGTAGCAGCTTTTTTGTATAAAATGATTTATTACTATGTTGCAGAAGCCATTTCTTAAGTTTTATATTTTTATTTTGAAGCAATCTTTTTTTGTCATTAAGTTGAGATATTTTTTATCATTATCATTATACAGGGCCCATTTCTATTTCATTCATTACTTTAAATATATAAACTATAAACTATAACTAGATAAATCACTTGTGTGCATTGTTAAGTGACTTTTGACGTGTGGCAAGTTCAGATACATTTGCAGAGCATTTACTTTAACTATAGTCTCTTCCACCAGTGAAGCCACACTTGAACTTAACATGCTGAAGTGCTTATTAACCCATGTTCTTGTAAAGAACTGACTGCATTTTAAACAGTTGTTTTAACCATGTACTATTCATTCCTCATGGAGCAATCAATCTATTTTGTGAACTTAATGTTGTGGCCGATGGTTCTATACCTAATCGAAGTTCAGGAGTGAGTGAGTGATGAATAATACAATAGGTTACCAGATCCAGGGAAGAACTTAATTTTACCATGTTTTCTATTCATGTAATTGTTTACATACTTGAATTATTACGTGTTCTCTATATATATGTACACATATTTTTGCCTACTTTTGGAATCTTGTCAGCTTTCAGCTTGCATTGCCAGATAATGTATTTACATTACGCTTTTTTTTCGTTATTGTAAAAGTATGAGGAATCGCTTGTAGTTAAATGATTCGTTTGTAAATCACCGAATTTGAGATGCTTTGCTGATTAACTTCTGTGGTTTTGGCTGCCTTTGGGAGGTTTTTTACGGAGGGGTTTTCCTTCCAACTTTGGGCGAATGCCAGGCAGAGTTGTTCTTCCCCTCCGGTCTTCCTTGTGATGCCTGTTTTACTGTTGTTTTACTATTTGGTTAGTTTTGTCTGATGTAATCACAGGGAGATTTAAGTGAAATAAAAGTTAATATTGAGAATTGCCTGTTCTAATTCTTAGTGGCATTTTGTTCCTACAACCTAACTAAAAGGAAAAGCGACGATGTATTTTCACAGTTCAATAAAAAAAAAACTACTGCTTAAAAGGACGATAATGCCTACTACCTGCGATATGAAAGGCAAAAATGATTCGGCTTGGGTGTATTAAATGGCCCTTAAAATTCGTTTTAATAGTTTTGTTTAGAGGCGAGGGAGCCTCCAGAATAGAGAGAGAGAAAATAAAAATGAAGGACATTGTCTGCTATGCAGGTCTACGTTCAGCGTTTGGAAGAATTTGTTTTAGTTATTGTTATTAAAATCACCTCATTACTTCGATTTTTAATGGCATTAACATGGCAGAATAATATTATAGCGAAACGGAGGTCGGAATGCATTCATTCGGTGGTTTAAAAGTTGTTTCCTAGATATAGTGTTACTACAGATTTTTCTCCCTCTAGTATTGTAATTATTGACAGATTCTAAGCTAACTATTCTATTCAGAAAAGACATGTTCCGCAGTTTGTGCTCGCGAGTCGCTGAAAGCTGGCGTTAGAACAGGAATTCTTTGACGATTTTCAAGTTAAATCCAAGATATTTTCTTAGATGTATCGGAAATATGGTCATACCTTTTCAAGTCAAATATAAACCGAGCAGACGCATTCTGGACACGTTGCGTCTTGATAGCTAGTTCTTGCGATAAATCATGGATTGAATTTACCAATTGCATTTTAATATAAAGCGTTAGGAAACTTCCTAAGCATCTGAGGGAGTGGACTAATTAATGGAATTACTGAACTTTAGTAAACCTTCGATTCTGTTGACGCGGATATATATTAAAAATTAAATTCTGTAAACATCATTTATACGCTGATGATCTGCAGATATATCTCGATTCTACAGCTGTCTGCTTCCCTGAATGTGCTCAGTATGTGAACTATGACCTCCAGCGAATTCACAATTGTTGCAAGGACAATTTTTTGAAGATAAATCTATTAAAATTACAAGCCATTGTCATTGGATATCCCAAGTTATTAAAAAGAATTATTGGAAATATTAATGCAAAGCTTATCTTGAACTATTCTGAGATCTCATTCTGTAACGCTCTTAATAATATCTGTGTTTGCATAAACATCTGAGGGGATGGATGGAAGAATAAAAGTTTTCACAAATTTTCGCGACCGAGCTCCGACGCCGTACCGAGCATTTCAGGGAAAAATGGAGTGGGTAGTGAAGGACGGGAAAGGACTCTCCCCCTCCCTTTTATCTGGGGGAGGAAAACAGCAATAAAGTTGAGGGCTGTTTATGACCTCCAGAAATTTTCGAATTCTCTTTCCTTTTTCTTGTATGAAATTCTCTGGTAGAATCGTTTACACATCTGAGCATAGCCAAGAGACACTGCGAGTCGGGCGGTGGCCCAGGTCAACGATGATAAGGGAGGGCAAAAGTGCGGAAAGTAAGTCTAATATTTACTGGAAAGTGGCAAGCTTCGAGAATCTATTTATTAGCAAACCCATTGAAAAGCACTTGCGAAGATAATCAGCTATATAAACGATAAGGCAGACGCACACACCCATAAGTGTAGAATATTTTCAAATCTCATTGCTAACGACATGTCTTAGAATCACAGAAAATGATATTTTTAAGGAATCTTCTGGTAAACAAACTTCAAAATGAAAATCTTGCATCAACTATGATTTGTGCACTTATTGAATCACAATAAGTAGTCCTTGCCACTTCAGTGCAAAGGCAATCTAATTCATTAGATTTTAATATCATAGTCATAGTAATATGAGTAATGATAACGATCATAACTTGTTACATGTTATTTGGATTGAAAAGGAATTTTGTAAAGGTTATTCTTCGAAAATAAAAATCCGGGGAATGGCGCGCAAAGAAACCTAATTGAATTCGCGCATGGTAAGGAAGCTATTAGAAAATAATCTGGAATAGAGCTAGACAGAAATTGAGCGATAAGGAAGAACTCCTCAGTGTCCTATGCCCTCGGTAACACCATAAGAAGAGGCATTTACAAGTAATCTATATTTATGAAAATAAGAGTGAGAAATTGACATATATTAGTATGGTATACAAACAAAATATGTTTTAGAATAAGTGAAATGTGGTTGCAATGCACCTCTCGCGGGAAGAACTCAGCGTTTCTGAGATTCCAATTATTAGAATAGACAAAATGAATGGAGTGGAAAACCCAGATGCTTTTGGGAGAGGGTTCTCGACAATTCATATTCATTGATTACTTCCTAGAAATACTACGTTCTAAAATGCACCTTCACGACTGGCATCCGTCGTATCCCATTGACCACATCTCTTCTCCCGCTGTTCAATCCTTAGACCTCGTTATTATTTCCGAGATCAGCATACGCGGAATTCAGTACGCCCCCTTCGCCTTCCTGCTACTCCCTAACCATTCCATTATCTGTAAATTTTTCTCCTCTTAGTCCCACACGCGATTCCGGGCGCAATTTTAGGAAAACATTTTCACCAAAACTACCGCTAACAACTTCAGCGCCAGCGCTCACCCTCACCTCACTCACTATATACACGAAATAATTAAAATATATAAATCACGGTTTGACTAATCTAACTTAGAAATATTAGCCAGCGGAGAAATTCCGCATAGAACGTCTTATTCTTCGGATGTGTTCGCTATTACGCATATGCCAAACGAGATCATTCCCCTAAGTAAAGCGGATTTTGAAGTGTTAACATATTCTTTCATTGTTACTCCATTTCTATTTTCGTTACGTTTTCTCTAATTTTCCCTTCTTTTGACCTTATTCATAGTACTGCATTTTCTCTTATTTGTCATAAATTTAAGCTCTATTATTTATTATGTTTTACGGAGAAGTTTGTCCTGCGAGCATGAAGCAAGATAACGAAGTCATTTCCAGACCTCCATTGATGGCAATTTATACGTAAAGAGAAAATATGGGCAACCAAAGTATTTTTTGCCCGATCTTTTCTAAGAAGATCGGATTACGCAGAGATATGAGCCGATTTAAGAAAAATCCTTTACAAATACAAAATCCTTTACAATACAACATTACGTAAATGACATCCAAATGAATGTATTTTAGCTGGTAATTAGAAAAATAACGTCAAAGCATCAAACCGTGCGTAAGGAGGAAGACGAAACGCGCGCAGAGACGCTCATAGACTCGCTCTCATCCCTCTTCTGTTAAGCGGGTTGCATTCATGGCAGCCACGCCATCGATACCCGACGGAAAATTAAATTTCCATTTTTCTGTGCGTCTCTGATGCTGTCATTACACAATTTTGAACTTTCAATTTTAATGTGCTCTCTCGATAGTCTTCGTTTATGTAAGATCGCACCTCGAGTATTTCATATCTGCGTTTTTGGTCTATTATACGCGAGGTGAAGATTCTAATTATTACCCCTGTGCTCCAATATATCCTATGAATGGAGCTGGAAACAAACGCTGTCTATATAATATTTTATCAAATGTATAATTAATGCATTCCGTTTTGAGAAGAATTTTCAAGCATTTACAAGAAAATCCTTCCGATACCCGACCAAATTTTATGTTCAATGTGAACAACATCATTAACTAGATTATCATAGATCGCATAGATTCATATCGCAAAAGTAACCAAAGGAATATATTTCCTAATCGAAGGGCATTACAATAAACTAGGATTGATATTTATCAGTGATTCCGCTACGCATTTCAAACTTCTGAAGAAACGTTAAAATGTATTGTCAACAAAACTTGCGCTGCAATGACTGCATTTGCTCATTTATGTTCCCGTTTACATATTAATTAACTTGTTTTACACCTCTATTATACTTGTAGAATATCCATACAAATGTGCATTCATGAAATTAAGCAGTATCACTTTACTACAACCATATAATAACGCCAACAACTTCAAAAGTGTACCTCAGAGGAACCAACGCACACGGAAAGACTTTTCGCCACCTCAAGGGCTATCGGATCCGTTCGATCGGAAAGTCTCTTTTTATCCGATCCGATCTCCCAAATTGCCTTTCCGAAGTGACTTAAAACGGATCCAAGGCATCCGATCCGTTCGGAACGGATGACTCTGAAACAACCCCCTGATGTCATACTCACACCACCCCTTTTCTTTTCGTCCTAAAGTTAAGGCTATCGAAATGCGCATTCCCTAGAAGAAGCTGGAATATTGGAGTATTCTCAATCCCAGTGGATTATCATCGTGAAATACAAAATAGAATGACGCTGTCTACCGTACTCATCGTGGAACTCCTCATCTTTTGAATCGACGACTTGTTACAATTCCTTCAGTAGGCTATCTGACGGGATCGTGAATCAACAACTTCGCGAAACATCGCCACCAAGTAATGCCGAAAAGAATGGAAAACAAGATCGTTTTTTTTTTTTGAGAAACGAGATATAGTTTGAAATGCACCCCCGCAAAAGAAAGATAAACTTATCAAGAAAACCGAAAACCTCCTCTGCAGATTCCTATCATTCCATCGCGATATACAAAAGAATCACCGATAGATCTCTCGAGAAAGGAAAGCTTCCTCGTTCTATTGAATGACGAATATTTGTTACCGTCTCTCGTACGCTGTCACGACCTCTTCCAATAGATGGCGTCAACTTTCATTTCATTGTCAATTTTTTAATTAAAGGTATTCGGAGGATTTTGAATCTAAGCTAATTAGATCAACGATCAATGTATATACTAAGTGTTTAGAAATGTGATATACAACTGTAATTACTTAGTTATTCAGGGAACTGTACTTCAATGCTTCCCTATGATTGACGGAAACAACGAAAGGAATGCATCTGGAATGTACACCTATATATTGAGATGCTGATGTTATCTATTTTATTATGTAAAGTTGCTGATGGCGATAATTGGCAAAGAACAGACCTGTACACATTTTCCTCTTAGAAACTCATATCTGGAGTCGAGACATAAAGAGAGATTATCTTTTATAGATTGATATGGCTGATGTTGATTATGGCAACAATGGGATGAAGACGTGATAAATGACGTAATAATGGATAATATAGAGAATTATTACGTGTTATTACTAGTTGACAGAATCTACACTTATTTACTATTTCAGGTTTTCAGTGATGAAAAAGAAGCATAGTATTAATAGTAGTAATTTCCACATAAGTAGAAACTTAGATTGGGGTTACAGATATCGTTTCGAAAGGTTTCAGAACTTTACACTTTGTCATGAGAAATCTGAAAAATAGTACGAGACGAGCAAGGGAACTGGCGTACAACACATTGGTCGATATTAGAATGTACATCTGGGATCCACATGTATCAAAATTAGAAGAAGTTCAGCGTAAAGGCGCTTAACGAAAATTATTGCAGAACTACGCTGAAATATCATAGGAAAGTCAACAGAACGAGCGGATTGCGTATTGCAAAGACATTCAGAACAGACGGATTAATAGCAAAAGATGATGCATGTGTAAATCCACCTAAAAGCACTTTGGGAAATATTCCTTTGTAAACCGTGGAATGAATTGCCATTACTTAACCAAGTACAAACATTTCGACGAAGAATCGAGGAACCTATCTAAATATGTTTGAATAAATCTCAATTTGCTAACTATATATTCCAAGGATGCCGTGATTCTATCGTATCTTTTTTAGTAGAGGTATAAATCTTTTATGTATTAAATAACATACGGTGGACTTATATGTATATTGGATGTGCGTTGATGTATTTACCGCCGGAGAATTGTCCACTTGTAACGTGTGTAATTTATAGTAACTAGCTGAATTGCCCATTGATTCTCAACGGGGAAAATAGATGTAGGAATAAATTAGTAATGCTATTTGTGAAGAAGCGAAATTATCCTCTCCAAAGATTTTAGAAGCAAATATAAGGGTTGAAGACCCTCCGACCCTCCCTCTGTTTGTATGTAAGTATGCATTTATGCTTTTATTCTATGAAAATGAATCAGGAACGATATTTATAATGTTTGGATAGTACATACTTATAAGTATAACTCTAGGATTTCATTTCCATCCATTTAATGTTAGTGATCATATGATTTAAGTTGCTTTTATACGAATGCAGAAGATATAGGAGCTTTTAAGACCCAAATAGGTCCCAAGCAAACCATTACGGATAGATTCCAATGCAACTGTTTTCTATTACTCCCCCATAATTCCACAAATACTATACATTACTTATTAGACATCATTTAAATCCAGTGGGATTTAAATCTCCTGGAGAAGAACTTCGTATTATTTCGGAAACTTGAAAGTGATAAGATGTACATAATTCACATACGCTATCATCATACCAGAATACGATAATGAATTATTTGGAAATTGGTGCAAGAAAACAATGTCGAGTTCGACTCCATATCTTGAGAAGATATATCTTAAGATAGATGCAATATATAGTCTGCAGTCGAATCCATACAAATTTCGATAGATATCATTGCAAGTTACGGGAGCGTCTCCTCTAACTTTCTACTGCAGAAAAAGAATAGAAAAGAGTATGGAATAAAGTTCAGTGTATCCCATTCATTTCTTAAGGAAGAGTGATTAAAGTTCCCTGGCGTCAAGGCCAAATTCAATTAGGAAACGGACAGCTTCCGGTATAAGACTTAATCAGGACTTCTATTCTAACGTTACATTATAGCTAACCATTGTCGATTTCACAAAATTGTTTTTAAACCATTCAAATACTAACCTTCAACAGGGAATTTATTCTGCTCTGTTGTCGACCCTTAATAATATTTGGATTTGAAGTTTAAGGCAAGAAAAAATACCTCAAAAGAGTATTAATTATCATAATTACTGTAAAGTGCTCAATTATTTGAAATGCTTCACAATGACTTTCAAGTTGTTGTATTACTTTGCATGTAATCCATGATTGCTAAATTGAAGATCTTGATTATTACATGAAAACAGTCTATGAATAGAAAAACAACGAAGAGAGGCGTACTCTTTTCTAGTTAAAAGTATTCTAATAGCGCGCACGTGCTCATGCAAACCAATGCTTCAGAAGGTCAATAAATATAACTACATAAATTCGTAAAACATATTAAAACAATTATAAAGAACGCACTTAAGGTATTTCGTATGAGCGTATGAGTTATTCAGTAACACTTAAATAGAAGAAAATGGATGTAAAACAGCTGATTTATCCTGTTTGCTCCCTTGCAAGGTATGTACTACAAAAGAATCCAAACAGATTCACTAAAGTATTTTCAGAATTTACAAATATTAACGTAGGAAAGAAAACTGCTTTTCTCCATAAGAATCCTCGGTATAAATTGGGGAATATTAACTAAGGAATAATTTTCATGAAGAAACAACGTAAATATTATGGAACGAAACATTCCTCACTTCCGCGCGCTGTTCTATCAGAAATTATTTATTTATTTATAAGTATGCTGCGAGTAGAATTACTTCTGGTGGAAGCCCCAACCATTATCTATAAGCAACATAATTCTAACCCCAAATCCCTACACCAGACGTTACACATATAAATATTCCACCATTAACGTCACTGCCCACACAGTAAAGTATTCAAACATCAAAAAACTACAACAAGACTCAGTTTATATTGAATGAAAACAACTGAAACAATACCCCCTTACGGTCTTTCTTATGTGTGGGTTTGCATTCGTTGATACTTCAACAGGAGAAAACACTGCAATGTATTCTAGAATATGCTTCCATAATTAAAAAATCAACCGACTGACTATATCACTAGAATCTTCAAGGACATTGCTAAGATTTGGTGTAGAAACAAAAGGAATATACATCCGAGGAACGAAATCGCTGTCTTTTTATTTCTCAGCTTAGATTGAGTAATATCACCTAAGTAACGAAAACAACGCACAGTCTAAAGAGTTAATGTACAGTACTACGGTAATTCGTATTTGTGTGTTTGCATTCGTTGATTCGTCAACAGGAGAAAAGGGGACGCACGTAGCAATGTCCCTTCGAATATTCTTCCATAATTAAAAACGTCAACCGAGTAACGATATAGCTGATTTCATTAAAGATAATAGCTGTGATTTTGTTTAGGAACCAAAGGTAAAGCACCAAAGCAATGTCTTGTCAAATAAAACAATGCGCAATCACTGACTTTCGTAGTTGAGTTTTAATGTATTCGATGATTCTTCCGCAAGGAAAAACGGAATTCAATTGATATTTACTGAATGATTAAAAATATCCGGGGCACAACGAAAATCAATATAAAATCAACAAATCAATTGAGCATTATGCATTTCGTGAGAATCACACAAACTCACTGCTTTAAAATCTCTGCTAAAATCAAGTTTGTGTTAAAATTCTGTCCCTCAAAAATAATCCTCTTTCTCGACGTAATATTTCTTCGTCATCTTGATCACCACAAACGAACGTATGAATGTCCTTTTGCAATTCGGTTTGATAAAGGAATGCTCCAAAATGGCTGTAATTCTGTTCCTGCTATTTAAATATCATAGTTTACATTCGCTGAAATCTCAGTTAATTGCCTCCTCTTCATAAACTCTGACGTTAGTTATTACCATTTATTCGATATGGATCTAAAATCCACGTGTATTCTTATGGGAAAATGAATGTATTAGATTCAACAATCACCTTGGTCGTCAGGGGGACTGGTTGTTTACTACGGCGAAATTTTACAACATTTTCGTTTATTTTGTCATAGTTCTCGTAATTTTTATTCAAAACGCCTATTTTACGACAATAATAAGATTCTTTATTTAATTTACCTTCGTTTGATACTTTTCTTGACTTCGTAGGACCATTATTTTCAATTTAATTCTGTAATAGTAACAAAGCCTGCAGGGTGCAAAAACGAACTTTACATGCATTCCTAATGGAAACGTATTATGGAGTCCTGGGTTCGAATCCGAGCCTTCATAAAGATGAGAATAGTTTTCGTGGGGCTTTCAGCATATTAGAAATACAATGCAGTTTGTCTCATGGCTCTACGACAAATAATGAAAGGGGGGACGGAAAGACAGACGGACTCTCCGCTAATTATATATAAGATTAAGAATGCGTCATAGTTCCAAGTGCTAATAAAATTCTCTCTTATGGCGTGTTATGGCCATAGGCAGATCACTTTCATTCTCAGATCTATGCGAGCCATTTTCTCTCCGATTTTGAGATAAATAAATTTGATTCAAGTTCCCATGACATGGCGTCGGTACAAATTGAGATAAAGGACATTTTATCACGACTGTTCCAGAATGTGATAACGAGAGGTTAGATAACACTATTCGTACTAAATAAATCTTATAAACTTGCTTATGACAAATTTTTATTTCTTTTAGGAGAGAAAACGAAAGGAAAGGGTTTTAATTTCAAGCTAAGTTCTTTTCTCCGACTTCTTTACCAGCCGACCGAACTATTAAGCGTCTTAAACTGTGGTTTGTCAAATTTAGCCAAAGGATATCCGCAGGATGATGTAAAAACGACGCGGTAATTATGCCAACCAAGTAGGTCAATTAAATGCATTTACATTTTTAAAACTACCGATGGCAGTGAATAATACATATTTACTTGGAATGATTAAAAATAAAAGTGTCTCGCGGTTTGAAATAACAAATAAGTTTTTTGATGTTCCATTTTATCCGTCCTCGTTCTGAATGTCCTAATTTCTTCCGTCCTAGTGTTTGGTTTTCAGAAATGCTAACCTTATTTAGTTACTCTGCGATAAAAATCTGCACAAATCGTAATTTGAGCATTATAATGACGGCTATGAACATATCTAAAACGTTGTAAACTCAAATTCATCAAACTTATAAGTATGGATCACGTTAATTCAACCCTTATTTCTTCCGAAAATGTTTTGAAGCTCTATTCTTCTATTATGTTTTGAATTCTAGATTTTGAAAGAGCGAAGGAACGTCGGTTGTGGAAATTTATTTCCTTCCTGCACGCGTGATATCTACGTCCGAAGGTTCTGCGGTTTGCGAATTTTCATTGCTAACACCATTTTGATATGTTTTGGAAAGAGACTGTAATACAAATCGACGAATAAGAGCAGATTCACCCAAATGCTATTTCACCTAAACTATACAGGAATTTCAGCAAATGGTGTTTTAAAAAGCGAAGAAAAATAAACATGATAATGCTGTAAAAATACGATAGTTACACTAATTTTAAAATGAAAAGACAATTGGCTATCAAAGGTGGATGTATTTACAACATAAATTAAAAACGCAAAAGGTTATTCCGCTACTTTCTTTGGGTGCAAATATATATAAGCAGTTAAACCGTAAAAAGTTTGTCATATTTGACCCAACATTTTCGTTAAATTTTTGTTAACAACTTAAATATTTTTCAGCTAGTGTAACAGCCGCAGTTTATTTTAAGATAATTTTAATTAGAGTTATTCTTTTTTACCTACCTAAGTCAGAGATAAAATAAGCGTCCTTTTATTGCATTGTCTTCTTTATTCTTCCTTAAAATGCAATTTGGTGAAATATTCTTTGGGTCCCTTCCATTGAGTACAGATACTTATCAATGAGGCACAAATTAGTAGCAAACACTTTGTTTCGGATAACTACGATTAAGAATTTGCTAATAATTAACTTGGATAAATACAAATCTGCTTCCGCCCGCCTGCATTTAATCGTTTGTATTATCCCTCGATTAACTAAGAAGCCGGAGCATGGGTTATTTTGAATTTACCGTCTACCAAATATACAAAACTTGGTTATTATGGAAGTGTTTATCACCTTTCCTACGCTTCCCTTATGTTCTTCTCACAGATTCTATTTAACCTTGTAAGATAACCGTTTTATGGATAATCAAGCTACTGTTACAGCACTTAATAATGGTTCTGGAGTTATGTTCAATGAGCATGTATTACTTGACATGTTAATAAAGACCTCATGGCCTGCAGACCGTCCTTCTATGCCTGCCCACGGGTGTAAAAGGTCATTCTTCTTCAACAAAACTCGGACTTCAAAAAATTGAAATCCATATTTCCAAGATGAATAAATCTAAGACATTTTTATTTCCAGCTTACAGAAAAGACATTTGATTATTTCAGAGTCGTTTGTGAAAAGCTATAGAGCAGGATTAGTACAGTCTGTCTGTGCGAACCTGATGATGGTTTAACACCAAAACCGGTAGTTTGCAATTAAAACATTATGTGGAAAAGTAAACATCAGCTTTCAATTAGTTATTTCCACCACATCACGACCGAGACTATTGAGGATTAGTACTGATTTTTTCCTAAATATTATGTAATGTAAGATTATGCATGAATTGATATTGTATTATTTTCCACCCTTGCGATGACGCAACGGTTTGAATACCGGGCATTGAAATAAGAGGCTGCTCATCACATTAAGGGGGGGCTTGCCTGCAAGGCAGAAATGGGATTTAACAAAAAAGTTTAAATTTACAGAAGGTTTCTTGAAAAAGATTGAATTGGGAGAATCAAGTGTGTATTCCATAAATGAGTGAATTGATCAATCTTACATCGAAAATAATTCCGCGAGCATGCTTTGTATTTCTGGGTTGTATGTGATCGTTTTTCAATTTTTTTCTCTCTTACATTTAATTGTTATTGCCCCCATAACTTAAATGCACTAAACTGACGTTTTATAATGCATTGTGTATGAATACTCACTTGCATTCCCTTAATTAATTCCTTTTAAATATTATCTTTGAACACTTTCTCGTTCAAAATTGATTACCATTGTTTTACCATCATTGAATCAGTAAAATACCACATTTGCCTGGAGTCTTGCTGTGAGTTTATTTTAGTGATAGGAGATAAAATATTCAAGTGCTACGAGTAAAAGTCGTTACCTTTTCATTTCTTCATGTTATAGAGTCCTACCGTGCATCGATAAACTGATAATCTTTCTAATGAAATGAGTCTCTTCTACTCTTTAGCTACTATTTCCAGTAAAACGGCATAATTTTATTCAGACGATTATCTTTAAAAGTAACAATATACTTTACATTATTTTAGTTTATGGTCTAGTCAGAAAAGGCGCAAATCTCTATGAAAATGCAGGAAAACCCAGCGATACATTTTTACACAACGTCTCTGTTACGAGTGACCAAATCATTTGGCATTTTTCTGTAGAAATTCTGTGCGCAATCACAAATTTCCCCTCGAAATCATCCTGAGAAAAGGAAGATTTCCTTTTAAGTAGGCGATTGAGTCGCGAAGAATATGACTAAAAGCGGCAATCCCACTATTTATTAAACAAATTTCCAAGTGATGTCATGTGGCGTTGAGAAATGTGGCGAGAGGAAGCTACCACGTACCGGAAAAGCGGATTAGGTAAACCAAAGGAACCGAATCAGGACAATTCTCACAACAGAAACTTTTTCCAGTAAACGGAACTTTTCGTTACTCTAACTTGATGAAAATTGACGTTCTCGAGTACCAAATGAGGACTCATTGAAGTCTAAACCACCTACAAAACTATTCGAAGATCGATTTATCTGATAGGGGTGCTTTTTACACTTACTTATGGACCTTCATGTGTCCAAACTAATTTCCTTTGTCCACTTATAATTTCCAAATGGCGCTTAGAATTCCTTCTTCTATATAGGATTATATTTATTGAAAAAATAATAACACTCAATACTAGCGAAGAGACGGCAGATTGTTCTATAAAATATGCGATATGGCCGGAGATAATTAGACTGGATACGGCAGTTTCTTTTCCTCTTCATATGTTTTAATAATTAACTCGGTTGTCTTGAT
The DNA here is from genome assembly GCA_036926295.1 of Pachydiplax longipennis. Lineage (NCBI taxonomy): Eukaryota > Metazoa > Arthropoda > Insecta > Odonata > Libellulidae > Pachydiplax > Pachydiplax longipennis. The sequence goes on along the minus strand of JAVFKF010000082.1, from coordinate 738,925 downwards.
TATAATTCTGAAATGAAAGAATTAGTTGCCGAAGCCGCCTAATATTCTCCCGCGGTTTTCTCTCCGTCCCTTTCGAACTAAATAATTGGTAAGAATCCCACTTAAGACGCCCACTTTTAAGGTGAAATTTTCCCGTCCTCAGATGCACTGCTACGTACTCCGTCTTAGTCCATAGACTTAATTGCTTCATTTTGGAATGAAAAATGAGCAAAATAACAAACACAGACGCCCTTTTTGTCAAAGTAGATCATTCATAACATCCAATATTAATGGTGTGCACGCTCTCTACGACTGCGGCAATGAAAGCAAACAAAAGAAGATTCCTTTTAAGATGCAAACCGCTCTTTATAAACTAAAAGAACACATTTGACTTTATTTTCTAGTGTAAGAAAATAAAAATCTGTGTTTTCCAGGGTACGATGCTGCTTTACTCGATTCCCTGAAAAGCGATATTGACTGTATTTAGATGATAAGAGAGAATTTAGATTAAATTTCTAGCTCTGCATTTATCTATTGCATTGACTCAGAAAAGCATGCGTCGCACAGAAACTGCAATGAAAATTTTTTCATTATGATATAATTTTTTCCTCTCTTAGAATTAACCTTAAGACAAACTGTAAAAACAAGCGCTCTAAAAACAAGGCCCGGTCCATAACTTAAGCCTACGAGACAAAAAAATGTTCGTTTTTAGAGCAACAAATGGGAAAATCGTCTGGAAGGAAGGAACTCGCGGTGCAGGGGAAGCGGTCGTTGTGACAACAAACAAACAGAGATAAGGTAAGATTACCTCACTGGACAAGCGGAGGGGAGGGGATGAAGAAAAACGTAGAACGCGGTTGAGGATTAGGAGAACCGAAGCTGAGGCCAGAGGAAGAATCCGTCTGACAGGACGAGCATTTGAGGTATCGTAAGCTGTGTTTTTCAAACCTTTTTGTGCCTGAATACAGTTAAACCTGATTAAGATACAAATTTTGGAAGTGAACTTAGCTCATGAAGATGTGCGACTAACCCAACGGGAAGTGAAAAATTGTGACTTGACCGGGATATTTCAAATTAATATTTCTATTAGATTAGAAAGAAAGGGGTTCCTCAAAAATGAAAAGGAATTTTAGTTAGTTTGATTTACTTGCCACTGCCGATGATGAGAACAACTATTGCACTGCTTGCCTTCTCATCATATTTTTTGGTCTGCTTTCCGTACAGAGAGTGAACTACCGTACTTCCTTCTTCCTTAGTTTTGGTTATTTTTAACTCTACATTGAAGCTATTTTTACCACGGAAGGATGAATAAGTAAAACAATTTCAGTCGATCGAATCGAGATGGCTATAAGCAGTAGTAGAGCGTTTCAAAGGGTATTTTTAGAATATGTTTAGTGTGGAATGGATCGAGAGAAAGCCGAGGGAACCACTTAATACATTGCCTACAGTGTGAGGGTGTGCATCAACACATAATCTACCCTGTTAGCTCTGAAAGAACGCCAAGAAGTAACTACCTTTCATCAGCAATTAATTTTTTAATGCTTTTTCTATGACCCTCGAAGTTGAAACGAGGAAAGACTAGGATATACAAAAATATCCTCGTTTTAAAATCGTCTTAAAGTTGAGTGTTTTCCTATACTTAGGGTGAGTGCTTTCCTAATTTGCTAGCTCTTCAATATGGACTACGGAGAGAAAAGAACTTCTTAGATTCGTGAAAACACTATGCACATATAGAAGAATCGCCTTTATTTTACCAAATTTATATGTTATAATTGCTAACGTTAATATTTTTAATAAATAAAAAGCATAAGAATGTCCTTGTTTTTCCACCTTTATATTTCTGACAAAAGGTATAAAGATATCATAGTTTTCCCTAGTTTAAAATTTCTAAAGTGGCAGCGTAGATTTAGTTTCTCTAAAATAAATATGACCACCCTACGCGAAAGAATCTCCCGTTAAATAACACGTCATCGGGAACGACATGATTCTGGTGAATCTCCACATCAAATAAGCCCATCCCTTAAACATCCTGCCCAAGTACACTTAGTTATCCCATCCATTGGCTTTTTTGAGTGGAATGAGATTACGGCAGAAAAGGCTGATAAGAATTGCCTGCGATAGGTTTCTGCTCGTAGTCCCATTGCAAGAAAGGTTTCACAATCCAATGACAATTTTTCCATTGAAAGGCGATGTCTCCTGTGAAGAAGATGAACTTAATTTCTGGATAAAGTACAATGCCCTCATTCTGATCCTTTACTCCAATAATAACAATTATTATTAAAAATGACGGACTAAATTCAACTTATTTTAATTACAATTATTATTGCATACGTCAAATCCTTCTGATTAAAATAATCGCTCTCCATTAACAGTCCGGTTTTATATATTATAAATGAAATCCGAATTATTTTCTTTAGAAATTTCTGCAATTCTATGTGAAGTTGATATGTAGCTTTCACTCAAACATCGTTGTGTGTAGAATTTTTTCTTTATTTCGTCGCTAAAACAATATCGCGTTTGTTTTCATTGTTGACATATAAATTATTTCTCGGAATTTTTATTATTTTTGAGAAACATTTATAATTTGAAACTTTATCGACAAAGTCTAATTTTAAATCATCTACATAACAGGAGGTGATACTATTTATAAAAATATAAATTTTCTCCTTTCCTTACCGTGAAATGTTCCCATCTCATCTTTCCAATATATTGAGAGTCGATCTCGCCATAGTCATTTTTTTATTACACCCAATAAAATGTCCGCAATTTCAACCGAAAACGATCTTCTGTGACCATAATAAGAATCTTTTGGCTCTCGTCTCTGCTTCATTATTTCTTATTTAATTCTTCAAAAGAAAAAAGTCGATCACAATGAACTTTCCGCGCTTTTCTAATAACAGCATTTTCGTTACGTCTAGAGTAGAACCAAGGATAGTTTGAGTAAAGAAACATCGATATGTGTTTGCATCTAACGAATCCACAAATTTCTTTTTCGGGAATTAACTCTCGAAATTTTCCTCAATGTATTTCTGACGTCAATCGGATGTATACAAAACGGTGATTAAAAGCGCTAAGAGGAATTCAATCATTTCCATGCTAAGCCACTCAATTGCATTTTCAACTTCCTTTTGCTTCATTACGTAATTTTCCATTAAATGCGAAATTCTTGAGTTTTATCAAATAAGATATTCGGATGTTTCAAGCGAAGTTCACGATAACTCAGAAAAAGTATAGTGTACCAAGTATGCTTATTTTCATCTCTTCAAACCAAAAATATTCATGAAATGAACTATGAGTTAACTCGCAGAAAACTAGCCTCCGAAGAATAGGAAATTGCCATCCAAGCAGGGCAAAATTTCATAGCTCTTCTTCATCGCAGGACCTCAATTGGATGAGTAAATAACTGAAATATAAGTAGCCATTCATAAAGTATTGAGAATTTACATATGGTAGTATTTATTGAAGAAGTAAGACCGTGTTAAGTAGGAGGCGTTCTAAAAGTTAATTATCTGTAGGAATTATTCCTATATTCCGGAATCATTAGTATCTGTAGCGCTCGGATGTTTCAATTTAAAATTAAACCAAGTCATATTGTCGTGCTGCATTGTTGGAAGAATCTAAGAAGAAAACGCCATTCGCGCTGTCGACAATGGCTATTTGACAATAACAACGGCCCACGTATTGTTTACATTATTAAAACTATGCAGATGGCTGTTGGTGGAATATCAAAGTTACGCCCTTATACCACCAGTTCCCTTTATTTAATTCAGCGTGATTCTCTCATCTTCTCAATTATTGGCCTCCCAAGTGGGTAGCGCGTTCGCCTTCGGGGCACATAAACACTGTTGCAAATAGGACTCCAGGAATTCTATTCTAAACTAAGAGAACCCCGTGGATAGACTGCTCTCAAAGCCCTTTCTGAACATCACCGTGTATTCAGTATTGTTATATACTTATGTAAAATAAAACTCATTTAAAACGCTTTTCAGTGGAATAAGTGAAAAGCGTGCTAAAATCGGAATAAAACAAATTTCTTTTAGATTGGAAAGACTCTTTAATTTTTAAATAAGTGTTTCACACCTAAAAAATCGGAATTTCTTTGAATAATCTTCCACAACTGTATATAGAGAAATATCTCGAGTGTATTATTCTGTAGTACTGAATGCATTCTGGTCAATCTTTTAAGAATGGTCTGTACAGACTCTTTCGCTAATCTTTGGTCATTTTCACAAGTTTTACTTGATTGACAATTATGAAGGCAATTTTCGGTCTATCGGCTATAAGTGCAACTGGAAAGCCTTACAAGCAGTGGCCTATTTTTATGGAAAGAAATGCACATTCAGTGAGAACGGCGGGTTTTACTGTACTATGTTGCAACTTAACATATATTCTTCTCCCTTCACACTCCAAAAAACATATAAATGACATTTGAAACAGAATTTTTCCCATTTCCTGCTAAAAATAGACCGAAAATGTAAACCTTTTGGTCAAGCTAAAATTTTCATTTTTGTGTTTCGTTACTGAATGTGTGGATATCGGAGTTGTTATGTTTGGAGTTTATTGATTACTTGCTAAAGTTTGTTGTGGTAAATAAATAGTTTTTCTCGTGATATTTAATCTTTAAACGATCGAAACAGTTTTCGCAAGTAATGTATGTACCATGAACGAAGACCTCGACGTAACCATAACAACATTTTAATAAACAGGCATAAACTTGCATCTTTTGAGAGCAGAACAATCACTAAAACATTGCAAGACATGAATATTTGTGTCTCACTTTAAGACAGCAGTCATTTCATTCAAAGTACCACTTTCTTTTCATGAAATTGCATGCACCCCAGTGACCATTTGTACGAAAATTTCGCACGGGACAACTACTCCATCTTTATTATAATTAGTCCGTTAATTCTCAATGAGGAAATTAGTTTCCAAATACCATGCTAATTACATCTTCAATGGTTCTATGAATATTAACTTAAGGATTAATATGTCCTCTCGATGAATGTGTTTTACCGCTCGATGAATATTTCATCTATAATATATGAGGGAAATCACTACTAACTGTACTAACTAGCTACTAATACTACATTCGTCAAAGCCTACAATGGGCTGAATTAAAAACAAGAATATTAAATCGAATAAATTGCTAAAATGAGTGATATTGAGAGAATTCGCTCGTTATAGCCATAATTCGTCAAAGTTTTCAGTGTTACTTTCGAGAAGTCATTGCAACATATTTAGAGATGACTCACATGAAAGATAAACGTAACTTATCTCCGTCGGAAAGTTGACCAAACACTTTTTTCAGAAATCGGCAAAAGGACGATCCATTTGAAGATAAAGAAGAAGATCGATGAAGAAACTATCCGTCCCAATAAGTGCTCTTTCAATTGAGCGATCGCCAAAGTGAAATGCTGATGTTTTCTACAAATGCTGTAAATGAAGTTTAACTATGCACAAGAAAGTCTTATTCTAATGTTGAGTGAAAAACAATGACTGCTCCCGGGCAGTCCTCACTTCTGTTAACGGGAGATACGTGGTGCTCCACCTAGTGGCACCAACCATCAACACAACAGCAGTTGATTTGGTAGTAACACTTGCCTTGTTCGAGTCCCACTCAAGTCACCAGTCACAACCTTGATATTTTCTCTTGTGTGGAAGATAGGGTTAAGATGTTCCGCAAATAATAGTTAATTATCTCCAAAAGAAAGACAGGAATGAAAAACAGTGACATGACTCCGGGCAGATATTCTAACCACTAAACTACCGTCAATTCCAGAGCTCGTCTGTTAGGATTTCGCACGCGATTGTGTCGAAAGAAACCGTCAGAGGACATTTCTTAAAATTTTCTTTCCAACGGCTACGAAATTAACGATTTCAAACACCAATGTCATAGGAATAAGAAATAAGTTAAATAATTACCGAAATTAAAACAAGTTCTCAATGAATTTAACTTAATAATTTCATTTTACAAGAAACAGTTTTACAAAAATGCAATTATTAACCAGCTAAACTCAATTAATTTTCCATAGAAATATATGATATTTACTCTAAATGTGTCCCTAAATTTTTAAAATGTGTTATATACTGCCACTTTAATGCGATATTTGTCTCAAAATTAGATTCGCAAGATTAATATTTCAAGATAATATCGATAATATATATTAATAATCAAGATAAACATTTCTGATTGAAATGCCCCTTAACTATCAACCGAGATAATTATGAAACCGACGATAACGATGAATCTTGATTAAATATACTTCTTATGAAACGTATATCAAGCTTGTAAGATGAATATTTTAAATAAATATTTTCTATAGAAATATAGCCTGAAAACTATTAGAATGTACTTCATTTGCTTTTCTTACGTTAGACTACTCTTTGATCCGCCTGGGATCGAAACGGGGACCAATATTACACATGAAAAAAGGTATTAATTCTAAGAGGATGGGTTTTCATTATATGCATGTTTTAAGGTTTACTTATTCTTTTTCTCGAGTTTAAAGTAAAAATAATCCCAAAATAGACCTCAAATCACAATAGCTGAAGTAATCCCTCACCCACACTAAAATCAGAATATATTCGGAATAACTGAAGTTGATTCTCAATGTTAAGTAAACGAAGATAATTACGATAAAATTTTGCATTGCTCTACCCGTAAGAAAGCGATAAATAGTACTATTTCTGTAAAGCTGCGAGGTTTCGAAACGTCGGCGATTCGAAGCGCGAAGCGGATTACGCTCTTTGATATAAAAGTCAAAAATTCAAGTTCTATGCAAGTTATCGCATCGAAACAAACTGCAAATGAAAATTACAACATTTATCTCGATTTCTCTCGAGACAAGTTCTTCCTCACGAGAGAAACCAAAAAGTTTTAGGCGACGTATAAATTGGACTGCACGACGAATTCTTTCTTGAGTTACGTTCTAAATAATTTTTTACGAAGATTTGATTGCTCTAAAATTAATCCCATGTAAATTTTATCTATTCAGATGATACAATGAGCAATGGAAGAAAAAATCAGCATTTTATGTTGGATTGTAAGAGAGTAATGGCAGTTTCAAAAATGTTCACGGGTGAAAACTCTGCAATTCATTAAATTTTCGCTTTTAACTTTGTTGTTTCTGCTATAAATCCATAAAAAATTCACTGTTGTGTTGATAGAGTTATTTTCATTCAGATTGTATCAGAAATTAAGTTTGAATCGGTCAATATACACTACGAATCTTAATTATATCTGTCCGAATCCGTAGCTCCGCGTAAAGGCGACCCGGTTAGCGAGGCTTTGCCTTTCTCCCATAAGAAAATACTGACTGGAAGCATGAAACGGACAATAATTAGAGAGGTGAAGCATGGTACGTACACTCCCTGCCACACGCCGAAAGACCACTCGCAGGATACAAGTTATGTTGTAGATTTACTCAACTATTAGAAGTTAAATTATATCTAAATAGCTTAACAAATTCGAGCTGATTAAAACAAACTACTAAATGGTCGTTCCATTCAATCCCCTGTAAACCGATCCTGCAATTTATTCGTAACTGCAAATGTTAAAATTTCAGATTATTACTGCCTCCATTTTCTTTCTTTTGGTACTAGTTTCGATTTCCCACAACTATTATTTCCAATTTCATTTTGAAAAAGAAATGTAGCCCGTAACCGATAAAAGTGAGGTTTACGTGCATTTCTTATGAGAACGGTTTTTCTTGTCTATGTTCGAACTGCGGACCTATAGGTAAATAAAAAGTAGCCTATTATCTGCGCAGGGAGTATGTATAACACACCTTACTTTATTTTAATTGCCGCAAATATTAGATCGAGGAAAGATAGAATTAAGGAAAATAAATATGTTCGACATAAATAAATTAAACACAGTCACAAGAATTTTTATTGTAAATTTTGAACGTCTTCCGCCAAAACTTTTCGAAACTATGGAACACTTGGCTGAAAACAGTCACTTGTGTGCCGAAAACTCTTCGTACGGATCATTTTTGCAGTAATTCAGGGGGACGAGATTCTACGGAGAACTGTGGCTTAGAGTTTTCTGAAAACTTTGCACCATATACAAAGGTATCGTGTAAAAACATCCTTTTAAGGAAATTTATCAAAATTACGACAGTATTTGATTGCAGACAGGCTGCGGCAAACCGAGAAATTGACCATGCACAGTTCGTTGGCGTGCGGCATACTATTTGCGAAAACGCTGCTCTTGATAACTGTCGGACGGCACTTTCCGCGTTGGCTGGGTGAAATTGATTCATTTGAGTACGTGACGAACGCTGGGGAAGGACCATCATAAAAACGCATGTGGCTGCGTCGCCGCTTCGGATTCTTTGTGAGGACGATGGCGCCCCACATAGTGGCACCAACCACCGCCAGGGGTCCTCATTGAGGCACACAGAGCGATGTTTTTAGGAAAGAAGAGAGGCTTGCACAAGAACCTAAAGAGACCTGAAAATGGTGTCATGACTGGGACTCGAATACTAGTCTTCCAATACTGATGAACAGAAACCAACTTTATCATCTGGGGCTTTGTTTTTTCAGAAGAATAACTAGGATAGTGCCTTCAGAGTGCCATAGGTTCACCAGCCCTGGCTATAGCGATGTTGCTCTAAATTTTGGTTGGAAGGCATTTTGGAGCTGATCAGGAAGAAGAAACAATAATATTGTATCTCTTGTTAGGTTTTCACTAAATTCACTTTCACTGAAAATACCTAGGAAATCAAACAAATTCTAGATAGCTTCTAAAATTAAGATTGTAAAAGCTGAAAAAAATGCTCTAAAACAGAACTGAGCTCTAAATTAATTTGAATCGATTGATGGACTAAATACAATAGAAAGAGAACATTATGTAAACGCTGATGCTGCTAGAAACTATCACAGACATATCTACGTGAATTACAAACTATTTGTAGGTGTTAGTATCTTGACAAATTACTTTGACTGTCATGAACAATTCATAGACCACACTGAGATCAAGCATAGAAAATCATCTTTCTCTTTAAGAATAGTAATGCAATTGATTAATTATTATTATATATATTTATATTATTTATTAATTTGTAAGCATAATTTTCTTTATACCAGCAAATGGAATCCCCTAAAAATTGTATCCCCTGGGGCTGTTCTGTTCTTGCTAGTGCCATCTTTAATTTACAATACTCCTTCAACGTTTCCTTTCCTCTTTTTCCAGACATTTTTTCAAAGAATGTATTTTATTACTCTAGCAACTTATGCTCTTTAAGATATAGTACACAATTGGTACATCCTGGTTCAGGCCAATTATACTGCCATTGACCCATTATCAACTCATTTTCATCTACCGATTCCACTAATGTAGTTAACTTCCACAGGATTCAGTTTTTTGACAAGCCCTTTTCCATTCATTACCACTTTTTCTATTAATCATTCAGTTGAAACAGCAGTGTGTATATTCCATAGCTACTGTTTATTTCCCATTTTTCCTCTGCCCATCTGAAAAATTTTCTAAGAATTCTGTAATCTTAAAAAGCACAAGAAAGATTTCCTTTATTGCTTCTCTTGAATAACATGCTCTGTTTCTACTACATTCATCCTCATTTTACCACCTTTTCTACATTTATTATGACATTAATAATTTTGGGAACTTGTTCTTTATTTATAACTGCTTAATTATGAACATTGTATTGAACTTATATGATTGTATTCAATAGTAAGATATTTGATGATATTCTTTTGATGGGGTAGTTATTGAAATTCAATTACAATAAATTTTAAACCTTTCATCAGAAACTGGCTTAAACAATGCAATAAGATGCTAAAATTATGTGTCACATAATATCATAAAACAGCTGATCTTAATATAAATTATTTTATGCTTTATACATGTCTATTCTGTACTTAAAAAGCAACTAAGGGAAAACAAGGAATTTTGTCATTCTTTTGGTTTAACATTAACTCACCGATAGTCCATAATGATTAAATATAAATGTCTAGGTTAAAAATTATTACAAACAAAAACATTCTTTAAATTACTCAATCTGTTGCAGTTCCTTTAGCCATTGAACACCATAAAGATTATCTTCAAATTCTCAGAGAATATAATTTGAAAAAAATATCCTGCTGTTAACCCGAGATGCGACTTGTTTAGAAAAATATAAATTTTGTATTTAACCTTACAAGCATCTTAAAGTTTGTCAATCAAAAATCTGTTTAAGCAAATTAACATGCAGTTGTTTACCACCGGTGTAACTTTACATGACTTTAATTTTTGTGAAAATGTAAGGCCCCTAGGAAATAACACAGAGAATTGCTAATGTTGCCAATGAGTAAACCAATATACAACTACTCTTATGGTATTATATTTCCTCCTCAAGCTGAGAGGAATCAAAAGTGTATATCAAATTGTAAAATTAAGATTATTACTTTATTTATGAAATCAATTTCTCATTTCTCTTAGTCTTCTGAAAGGTAGAGAAGGAGTACAAAAACCATAATGGCGAATGTAATTAGATTCCAAATCAGTATATTATCTTTTGCTGTTTTCACAATCATTGGAGTACTAGCTGATGGACCAGCATCAGTAGGTGGTAAGTTTGTAATCATTGATTATGATTGATAAATATTTCAAAGCTTCTCTTTTAAGCAATAAAACTTATTGATTACAATAAGAAATCCATCGAACAGATTGTAACTTCAAAATATTCATCTTAATTATAAAAAATAATTCATTATAATATAATGCAGCTAAGAAATTAATTAAGTTGTTAAGTTTAATTTATTTCTAGTTTTTTGTGAGCCATGGTGTAGTAACTATACTTCAAATGATCATACATTTTCTCTATTTTCCTACACCTGCCTCTTCAAATTTCAAGAGGTCTTCATCTCCATTTAAGAGAGAGTGAACTATCAAGATTGTCAATGACAACCTTGTAATAATATTCATGCATAAAAATATAAAATAAATGGAATTTCATTTATAAATAAAGTAAAGAGTATTTCCTTGTGTGTGGTATTGAACAAATCTGCCTGTTTCAAAGTCTTTTCTTATGGAATAGGCATAGTTAGTCTGAATTTTATAGGAGATATAGCCGGGTAAAATGTAGTTTTTAGAATTTATTGATATAAATAACTTTTTCATAATTTGTGATTCTACCAAGGAAACAACTTTTCTATAGGAAAAACGCAAGGAATTATTGTCAGAAGGTCAGAAAATATCTCTTGACTTTTTCCTAGACTTTATAAATAACAAATAGTTATGGTACATCTAATAATCAACAAATAAACTATCTATCTCCTCTCAAAGTTCTCACTGATCTCATTTAACAAATTCTATTTTCTAGAATGAAAATACTATTTTTACCATGAAACTATCTGAAAATGCTAATCATGTATCATAGATGGGTGTTCATATTAAATTTCAGGCATTGGGGCACAATGTGATAGAAGATCCAAATTATGTATAAAAGATGCAATATGTCATGATGACAGTACTTGTAGGTGTGGAAATGGTTTTGTTCCTGACCAAAGCCAGCAGGTTTGTCTTGCAGGTAAATATATTAAGCAGTCTTCAATACTTATATTTTCAAGTGAATGTTTGATGAACTGAAATGAGACAGAGAATATTTCAAAGTGAATGAAATCTATACGTTTCAAATCCTTAGTTTATGGATGATAAAAATGATTATTTATTAGGATGTTGAAGAAGTTCTCACTGCTTCCCAACAGATCGCATTAAAAGAACTGCATGCATGTAGTTTAAGATGTTAATGCATCTATGAAGAAATACTATAAAAAAAAGCTGGAAATGTAGTGCACGTAATCGCAGCTCAGTTCAACTACTTTTTTTCATAGTGTTCAAAATGTTGAATTACTTTCAAACATGTTGAATTGCATGCCAAAAAGAGTATTTGGGGGAATAAAATGATCCCATGGTAATCCTGCATTTCACTGTTGGAGTTGTAAAAAGCAAGTTGTAGTTCATTAGGCTTGTAACTCTCCCTCACCATATCTATTATATATAGCTTATTATCTGTTTACTGCTTAGTATACTGTAATCTATCCTCTCACAGTTGTTTACCAGTGTTTTAGCACACATTCTATGATCCATATGCCACACATGGTAGTTTTTGTAAATGTAATGTGAAGAATATTGGTATCTTTTTGAGCATACTCGTAGTAGACTTTATACTGAACACTTGAAGAATATAATGATGAACTTTGGAATTTCGTAGGAAGGGTGATGATTGATGATCATCTTACATGACGCTCTTCTACACCTCTGGTATATATTTACATGCCGGGTCTTATATTTGTATGTTATAAGGAAGGGATTCAAAAAAATTCTTAAAAATTGCTACAATGTATTTTAAAGGGGAGAATTTTGCACCCACTTGGTGTCAAAACCCATGCTCATTTGGTCTGGTACAATAGGAGACCATGTCATCTTTGGCCTCAATGATTTTGAATTCTCTTCTACTGGAATGTGTCTGAAATAATATTCTAAAATTTGCAGAATGTATCCTTATGGGAAAATTCAGATATTTGGGTTGTTCTGAGGTCCAGACCCTGGCCTTCACGGTGTTGGGAATAGTTTCTCTAAGGGTTTCTCACTCCTGAAAATATAATTAAATTTGTCTCAAATCCCAAAATCAGACCATTTCTGAAATAAAAGAGGGGATGAACTGACAGACAGACAGATAGATGGACATACTGTTCTCTAATTATGCATAGGAAGATTTCAAGATATATTTGATGATATGTTTTCTATCATGATGAATAATTTTATTTATTATTTCACAATTTACAAAAGAAAGTGAAAAGTAGTTCTTCAAGAAAGTATGGGGCATGTGCAATAAAAAGTCCATGGTGTGGCATTCCTATGACAGGATTTGGCTGTATTCACCTTGGGTCACCACTGTAATTGGCTTTTCGTGCATATTAATCAGAATATGTATCCTAAACTATTCAGATGTAACTTACCAAATTTTACATCACCTTCTTCTTTTCTACTAAATTATTTAATTGTCCTCTATTAATACTAATTAATATAAATTTGTGTACTTTAATAAATAACAAAGAGTCAATTCCTTAATCTCCATAGATATATATTGAGTATTATCAAGTGTTAATATCTAATAATCATCTCTTTCATCTAGAGACAACTGAATGGAATGGGGACTGCACGGATGACAATCAATGTTCTAAATTTGAAGGAGCAAAATGTATAAATAATCACTGTGACTGTCAACCTGGCCACCATTTCTTAGATGCAAAGTGTTGGACCACAAGACGTGAGATATTTTTTATCTTTAATTTTAACTACCTAAATTATTTTACACCTGATTATGGATTTACCTGTACTCTATTTGCAGGATTCAAAGAATTGTCTGTCATTAGTTTTTCATGGCCTTTTCAAATAATTTCTTTCTTGTCCATAATTACAAAATATAATGGTCACATTCTAAGAGAAATAATTATACTGTAAAGCCTCTATTTTTCTATAAAATTAAATCACGAACTCTTTCTTTCTTAAGAATTCATGAACAGCCTTGTAATGTTTTAACCCTTTCAAGACTGCTGTTGTGTATACACAACGGAGATTTTCCTACGCAAAAGCACGACTTTCATCTATACACAACGCAGGTATAAATCGTGGGTGGATGCAGTTTCAGAGTATTTCAGTGTTATAATCTTACCATTCTGACCCTTTCCTTGGGGATTTCTGACCTTTCCTTCTGCACCACTCATAGGAAACTCAGCCCCTGGGGTCATTCATAACCCTTTTCACAGCATGATGCCGTGGCAAATTAAATGTTATTGCAACAGTTTTGTGAAAGTTTTTTTTAAGTAGTAATTGTCAACATTAATTTGGATATTGTAATCTTGGTCTTCACTGACTATGTACAACTTTTGAATGAAATTCTACCATTAATATTAAGGTATTTAGTAAATTATCATGTAAAAATTATGCTACATCATGGCCATTATATTAGTACACTAAATAGCATAATATTAACAGTATAATTTCGTTTGAAAGTTGTACATAGTCGGCAAGGTACAAGATTTTAATTTCCAAATTAATATTGACAATTACTGTTAAAATAACTGTTTGGCAAACCGTCAGCAATAACATTTAGTTAGCCGTGGCCCCATGCTGTGGAAGGGAAGGTGACGGTTTTCCCCAATTGTGTTTGCCGAGGAAGGAGCCCTGCTTAGGACTCAAAAGGGTTCAATTCTATACCTGCCACCATCTGAGTCGCAAAATGCTTCCGTGTCCAGGAGATGATTTTAAGAGAATGTGGCCGTCTCGAAAGGGTTAACAAAAATTAAATGGTGATTCAAATGAAAACCTTGTGAAGAGTAGAAATTTAGCAACAGAAGGCTGAATATATTTTTGACTACAAGGAAATATGATGCAATACTAATATTTAATTAAAGTAATGCAATAACTTGGAAAAGTTCTACTTTGCAATACTACTAAAGTTCTGATTGCATTATTTCCTGTAATGGAGTTCTACCAAGTACCAGCTACTTCAATTGATTTTAACATTTAATTGTTTTGACCACACTTTTGACTGATAGTCAAAAAGTATTTGCGATTTTCTTTCAAATCATTCCTTCAATCAAGTTATGAAAGCTAAATATGAGCATACTTTGAAATTTAAAATTATTATCATTATTGTTAATATTTTTTACAGGACTGAAGGAAGAATGCAACTACAACAATGAATGTTTACTTTTACCTCACACTGATAGAATAGAATGCTTTGGAGGAAAATGCGAATGCAAGGAAGGCTATCACATAACTCCAACAGGAGATGATTGCAGTGGTAAGATCCTTTTTATTTTTTTTTCTTTTATTGTGTAAATAATTCTTTTGGTTATACAAGGTAGATAAGGACAGCATTTTGAAGAACTCCTTAGTGAGAAAATGAAAAATAAATATATTAGCTCATATAGGAGCATAAAATTTTACTATAATAGAAGCATTGCTGATAACATATAAAGTTAACTTGACAATCTATAATCAAAATGATAATAAAGACTGAGTTGAAGATAAGTAAACTCCAGATCTTCACAAAGAAGGTGGGAAATTAAATACACTATAAATAAACTCTATAAAAGAATTACTGAGGCAAGAAAGAGAGCTATGAAAACAGAATTCGTGTTTACTCCATTCATAAGAAGATGATACAGATAGTCATCAATTTACACCTTCCTAAGTTTCAAATACCCCCCTGTAAGTCAATTTAGATATAAGTTGAATATTCAAAACTTTTCTTAGCAGTCTATCGAAATTCTACCTGTAGTAGAAAGGCTCAAGATGTATTTTCCAAAAATATACTTCAGAAATTGATGCAAGAGCACCCAATATTGATAACTGGCTCATTGTTGTTGTATCTACTTGAATAATGATTTGTGTTAATCTAAAGCAGTGCCTACCTAGCTATTATATATTGAATTGTTTGTGGTAGAATTTTAAAAGTGCTTTAACTGTTGAGGTTTCTCCATGATAAGTGAAAGGCCACTTTCACTTAAGTCATACTTGCTGCCCAAATGGCCATCTAGAAGTCCCTACTGAATTGTTTAAAGTCACATAGGCTTTCAGTTGATGACTACCTATAATTAATCTTGAGATAACTATAGGGGAATGATGTGGTTCAATCAGGGTCATGAGCTATTATAAAATGTAACTGATGGCAGACTAAAACCTATGGTAGAAATTGTAGTTATGGAAATGTAAGATGGTGATTTTAGTAAGAATTGGTCAAGCATAGACCAAAGCTCTCCTACATAGCAAATTTTTAAAAATTACTTCAAAAATTATATATACATGATGTTTAAGATGTGTTGGGATTGTCTGCTGGGACTGAACTGGTTATAAAGGCCTTGATTCTGGAAGACTAATAAAATACTAATTTGAAGAATTCATCTGCTATCCAAGTTTATGTATCATTATCAATAGATAAAAGAGAACTATCGGAAGTGATTTCTGCAACATCATGCAAATTCCTTTAATATACTGCAAATACTCATCACATCCAAACTGCTTTGGTGATGATCACTGTGTTGTGCAATATCTTGATCTGAGAAACACATATTCAAATCATCTATGCTTCAAGGGAGCTGACAATATGGTTAGCATATCAGAAATCTGAATCTCTTTATTGAAGTGCTTTATCTAGATTTCATATAAGATTAAGAAGAGCCAATGTTGAAGAGAACCCAAATAAAACTTTGCTGAATCAACATGTTTCCTTTACATTAACAATGATTTCAATGAATAGGGCAAAATAATGTAATGATATATTGCACATTATCTTCTGTATCAATTGGAGTAAAATAAGGCAATATATGGATAACCAAGTGGGTGACTTTAGTGAAAGCATCATCATCTCACCCTTTACAGAGCAGATGGTTAATATGCACAAGTAAATCACTCTCAATTAATAAACTATCCTGAAGGAACATGTCATTTTAAAGGAATGTAAGTAACATATGGGATATTTAAGGCTTATTTTAAAGTTTTAGAAAGCTTTTTTTAAAAATCAAACTTCCTGGTATGTTTAAGTGACTGCTTAAAATATCTGCAAAGAGTCAGATGACTTTGATTCTCAAGAGGAACAAATGGTATGATAAGATTATGGTACAATGGTATCAATTCTAATTCTGAGATGATGAGTAGTGAGCTGTGAATGTTAACCTGTGAGTCAAAGAACAGAAACAATCTTAAGACTGTGATTTCATGAAGAGGTGTGGACATTAATAGTAAAAAATACATTCCAATATATCATAATATAGATAATACAGCGTAAGAAAAACCTTCATATGAACACCTTTGATTTTGATGAAAGCAGTCCTGAGTTTGATTCCAAGGAGGAGGCTCACATGAAAAATGACCTCAGATGTCAAAATATTTTTAACAATATTACTAATAAAACAATGTGCTCTCACCAGTTACTTTAAATGGTGCTACATTTAGAAATAGAAAAGTATAAAATAATTACTTTTCTTAGTATTAAATAATATGATAAAGCAACTAAAAAACAGTACTTTCTTTTTACCAAAGACTTTATTCAACATGAACTCAATCATGTTGAAGACATGGCAGAAACAAATCTTTGACCATTCAAGACTGTTTGTTGAAATATACAAATTTCTGTTTTGAGTTGCTTTAGATGTTGGTGTGGCACAATTTTGATGGATTATAACAAGATGGCCACTTTTGCCAATAATTTAGCCATAGTGGCTACAAGCCATTTATAAATGTCTTCTCTCAGTAAAACTAGAAAGATAGCTGAGAAATCGGTGAGTATATAACTATACAAGTAAAAGTTGCCTGCATACTGCTAGCTAATTGGTGAAAATTTACCATTCAGTATCTTATAAGGTAGGTCCAAAATTAAGATTCTGCTATCCCCATTTGAAATGCATGGTAGAATAGAAATGACTCTCTGGCATCGAACTAAGGATATTTAGAGAAACAATGAATTGAGTGAAAGAATTTTTTCAAATGCCTCTGTTACCATTCTGGGTTATAATATCTTTCCAGCTTATTGGGAAGGAAGAAAAAAAATTGTCAAATATTGCAGCAATGCATTTCTTACGGAAGCATTTCATGCCCACCTAGCATCGAACACAGTCATTTAGTAACATTTCTTCCTTTGGTACTATGGAACACCATCATGTGATTTTGATTGCTCTATTGCACAATAAGTGCATCAAAATAATTTTTTTAAATTCATGCAATGCATTCTTATGGCAAATATATATATCCAGAAAGTAAGCTATATATAATAGATACTAAAGTAGATTATGATATTAGCTTGAAAATTTCTAAGAATCAAACTATATTAATTTCCACTATGTATTAATAAAACAAGAAAACAATTATATAACAGTATATCCATGGAAATCCAAGGTGATTACTAAATTTAGTTTTTCAGCAAATACTGACAGCAGCCATACTAATGTAGCGTCTATATAAATAGACTAAGCAAGAACTGTTATTTTTGTGATATGTGGTAATTATCAATGATCCCATCTTTTTTTACAAACAAAGGAATTCCAGCAAAAATTGTGAAACCTTTCAAAGATATACAATATCAATGGAAAATTTTCTCTTTTCAGGTGCAAGTGAACTGTGGAAAGTAGGGCTATCTACTTTATTGGTCATCCAAATCATTAAGTCATTACTTATTTAATCTTCATCGTGAAAATCAGGCAACAATTTTTATTCAAATTAGGAGAGGATTCATAGAGTCTTGAAAAATGTGTTACTTTTGGGAGAATATTACATTAATATATACAGCATCTTAGATTTTGCCAGACTAAAAATCTAATGTTAAAGGAAAAATGTCCAAAACTCGTAAATTCTCTGGAGGTCAAGCTCCATATTTGACTGTAAAAATTCTCAGAACCATTGTTCACATTCCTTGCATAAATTTTTCATAATAAAAGTATTTAATTAGATATCATTCTTGTATTTTATTTAATACAGATCAAGTGCTCCTAATATTATGCAGCATAGCATGGGGAGATATTTATGTTGCAAAGGCTAATCCTACTCTTATATGTACGTTAGAAAAGCCTGTGTCAAATTCTGAAAGAAACAAGGATTAAAGATATCACAATTTGAACACATTTAATATACCAAAATAACCATTTAATTGAAAAAGCAAACCATTAACACATTACAATAAGATTAAATGTTAATACTAAAACTAGAAAAGTTCTTACATATTTAGCTTAGTTAAAAGGGACATTATTGATAGAATATGATAACACCAGGTTCAATATAATGCCACTTCAAACAATGGAAAGCCTTGAATTAGAAATCTTGGAGGTAGAACGTGCAGTTGTTGGGACAGAACAGATTTTTACCAGCCACTGTTGCTCTCTCTCTCAGGATAGTCTGACATGACAAACTCATTTGATTTGATGAGGGTGGTGTGAGAGCTTTGAAAATTGTCTACGATTCAACTCCAACCAATTAAAATTCACCTTTGCTTCCAACTGCTCCACAACCACAATTAGTTCAGCAAAAACAGGAATTTCATAGACATGGAAGTATACAAGTTTTTAACAAAAGCTCACTGAGATAATATAAATGGGGGATTTATGAAAGGAAAATTTGCCACATTAGAAGAGAAGAATGAATAGTTATGAAATTAATATCGTATCATATCATATATGATATGCCTAATTATTGTTTGCAGGAAGACCTTAGAATACAGAATTTAGGCAGAAAATCTAGAAACAAAAGAGTTACACTGTAACTAATTAGTTACTCTAATAATCACCATTATAATTAATATACATAATAATATATGATTTATCATCCTACAGAAGTATATAATAAAAAAGAATGATTAAATCTTTGCGCCATGTTGAAGCTAGTGTTATAAAAAGATGCTATTCCCCCTTAAACCTTGCAGTTCATAAGTGATTTGTAAGTATAACCACTTGAAAATCAACAACCCTTTTATGTGGATTCTCCAGAGCCTTCTATGTTGCTGATGATTGACTAATGGTACCTTTTGGAACAATACCTCTAATACTGGAACTGGTCCTACATCTTCATTAGTTTTCCCCTCAGTATTTCTATTCAGGACCTTTAGAATTACTTTTGCCAAGTTAGATACAAATCATATCGTGTGATAATCATGGCACTTCATTACATCATGTTTTTTCTGTAATGGAATCAGGATGGACTTAATAGAATCCTCTAGACACTTTCCTTCATTGTAAATTTTTCTATATTAATCGTTGAAATGTTTTCTACCCCTTTCTTTTAGGTTTTTAAGGAATTCAATCAGAATCTCATCCACACCCTGTCAATTGTTTCACTTTTCTATATAATAGGTCTACCCTACCACCCCTTTCTTCTCTTCCGGAAGAAGCAACAAACGAATAACTTTATTTAAGAAAAACAAGAGAAAAACAGAAATCGCACTCAGATCATGTTTAAAAAACAGTAATAACAAAAATTAAATAACTGAGAACGTATATTTAACAGGCCACTGGGGTACAGACGCCCTTGCAGCTGCCTCACTGAGGTACAAATGCTACGTGGACTACCTTAAGTCTGGTTTCGTCAAAAAACGTCCCGATTACAGAAGTGAAGATGCGTGGTTTGGAAGTTCAGTTGTTAGAATACATGCCCGGAAAGTGGGAGACCTGGGTTCGAGTCCCAGTCAATTCATAATTTTTCACTTCTCGTAGAATATTTTACATGATTTTCATGCAAACTATAGCATAGAAAAAATATATAAAAAACTTGCTTTCTTATCCTAAGCTCTTGGGTAACTAATTCATGCGTTTCGGGAAGATTTATATAGCGCTGCAATTTTACAAAGTAACAGCTACATGATGCCTTGATTCACTGCAATGAAATTTTACAAACTTCGATACATTGAATATAATTTAAAGATTTCATCCTGCAAATAATTTAACACAATTTAACGCGAGGACTTATACTAAATACTAAAGTGAAAAGCAGTGAATTGAATGATTGCACTCATTTCCGTAATTGTTTCAAAATTTGCAGTTACTTGAATATTGAACAGTGAATCATTTGAGAAAGATACCTTCTGAAGGGCTAAGATATTCTAAATGCTGTCAGATAATTTAAATTCAGTGCATTTTGAATGTGAGAAATTTGTTCTACTTACGTGGTTGCCCTCAAAAGATGCTGTAAAGTAAATTAGCAGAGTAGGCAATATTTATCCTGATTACTCTGTTTGGAACACAATTACTTACTTGATAAAATTAATTACTTGTATACGAGAAAGAATATGAACTACCTTTGAAAGAATTTCAGAGAAAATATGAGTGCCTAAATATTTAGCCACCAAGGCTTCAAGGGGTATACTGTAACTTCTGAGCAAGAATGTGTTGTTGGGTACAGTAAATATAATATACGACAGGAGTAACAGGATTTAGATTATTCTATCAGTGATAAGTTATAGGTCGTAACATAAATTATTAGCCAACTGTCAAAATTCCTTTGCTTCGAGATTTTTGGTTCCAGCGGTTCCGCCACAAATTGCTATCGTAACGTAACTATCGACACCATCGATCAAGGGCGTGCAACATAGCCATTTATTTTATCTCGTCGTTACCCAAGGACATTTCAGAAGGAGATGACAGCACTAGAGCATTCATTTTTAATCTCGTTGAGTGGCAGCCATGGCCGTGGTTTCTCAAACTATTTTACATTGGCAAAAGTGTTTCTCCCTCACCGTTGGAGATTCCCGGGAGTATTTTGAAGTGATTACCGTAATCTCCTCTGATTCTGTGTGCGCTTTCGTTCTGAGACAAAATTTTTGCTGCGTGAACGGGTGTAACATTAGTGTAACTTATACAAAAAGAGTGATATTTTATTTTCCGAGGAATTGTAAGTGAATGTGTAAATCCTTGTTGCTTGTAACGTTGAATGGTGCGCGTAGGGATCCTATGTCTGCGTACTTGAGTATGGGTCGTTTAATGTGTCTCTGCTTTTAATTGAAGGTATTAATTTAGTTGATGATTGCGAAATAGTTTTAATTTATAGTGTAGTTCCTCACGAATCATTTTTGTCGGACAATTTTGACTGCAAAAAATGAATTGGAAGGTGGTGTCGATTTCGTCTTAACAGGCTCGAATTCCCAGAAAGGTTTACTACCAGGATTCAACAAACGGATTGTAATCACACATAAAGGTAGATACTTTCTACTTTCCGCAACACCGATGAACACAACAGTTTCTGAGGATGTTCTAGGTAACTTAAATTCGTCACGAGTTAAGATGTAATTCTTCGTAGACCAGTGGTATGTCGACCCTATGGTTGATATCCGCTAGAATCTTATTGCATTATAGTAGATAATGTTTCTGAATGTTTTTGATCAAGCTTGGTATAATTCCAGTATTTCTTAGCAACTTTCAATTTATACCGAATCTCTAAGCTTCAAGGCCATTTCCGTCTCAAATTTTTATGGCACTTGCTTTCGGGAGCATCTGGTAATTGACAACTCCTGCCTTCCCTATTCAGAGGGACAACGGGCGAAGGATCGGCAAATTCCTCTATCTTAAAGCATTCATTTTTAATACTTAACTTTAATTTATTTATTTAATAATTTTCTCAGTCAATCTTAGATCTTACTTTTAATTTAACTACTTATTGTACTTATCTTTGCCATGTTCAGATTTCAGTCGTGTCTATTTATGAAAACTTTTTATCAATGTCATTTGTAGTTCATATATGTCTTAAAAGTATGTATGCCAATAAAATTTTGTAATTACAGCATTTTTGGCGTATTATTTGTCTTTTCCTCTTTCTTCACTACCAAATCAAGGCGAACTCGATGCAACTTTAAGTTTTCTCTGCGAATTCAGTGCTTTTTAATTGCGAGAATGGCTTGATTTGAATTGAACTTGATTTTTTCCTTATTGTAGGGAATAAGTAACACGCGAATATTACGTTTCATATTAATTTATTTTCAATAAAAACATTTTAACTTAAATCGCCTATTGGAGGGAATAGTGACGTCGGGAGAGCGCCATTAGTACCACCTAGCGGAGTGTCCGTGGATGACAGTGTTATATATGGCCAGGGATAGAACTTGCACCTCCCTGTCATCGATACAATCCATCAATAGATCGAAAACAGCGAGAACAGCTTGCGACCATGAGGCACTGAAGGATAACTTTAGTGGTAAAGTTTGTGGGAACACTGCTGTTGTCTAGCTGGGCTCTGCTAGAGATTTTTGGTGGCGATGTCTCGCTTTGCTGCAAAAAAAGCTTGTATACTTTTAGGAGAATGTGTGCCTTCCTTGATTCCGGGCACCTCAAAGATTCGTGTAAAACGTCTGAAACTCAATGAAAATTTATTGATGGTTTGTGAAGCCCTCTGTTTATTTGAATTTCGATTTGTTTTGCACCATATTACACACTATTTGTGTTTTCCTCGTTAAAATTTCCTTTTTTCAGTATTACAAGCACGATGATTTCTATCATGTTCAAGATCCTAATAACCTGTGTAAATCTGGAGACATTGTTCTTATTGAAGAACTCCCTCAGAAAGTTTCTACGTCAGTAACTCATAAGCTAATGAATATAATTTATCCAATGGGTGATATAACTGATCCAATAACGAAACGGAAGGTTGTTGGCGATAAATACAGGTTAGTATCAAGGAGTTTAGGAATGAAAAGTTATATCATCATCACTTAATGTCATCGATAAAATGTACATCATACAGTTATGCAGAGATATTAATACCAATTTAACATAAATTTTTCACTTATAGAGATGCTTTGGATAGCATCAACAAGCAGTTTGGAGAATCTGAATCTAGGTTTATCTACGAGAAGGCGAAGAGTAGAGGTTGGCAAGAAGATAAAAGAGATTTCACTCATCGTGATAGCTATATAAAATACCATGAATCAGAAGAGGATCAACCTTACGCGGTTTGATACTATTAAATCAGATAAACGTGAGGACGTTCAGTAGAGATTCAGGTGAATAATATCAGTACTATGTACAGAAAACTTTTTTAAGCAGTGTTTGGAGTTGTACCTGTTGCATTAAATTTTTTTTTCGTTTAAGTGCAATGCTTCACAATTACATTTAGTTAGTCTTTCCTTTCAAAATCCCAATAAATTATCATCACCCTAGGATTATAAATTCCCCCAAGTTGCTGATTTCTTCTCTCATTTGAGAAAATTCTCTTGTCAGCTATATAATTGATGACATTGGTGCCATTCAATATTCAACAAGCTAAATTTCATTTTACCGCATCTCGTGAACTGAAATTTAGAGTGTCTGTTACCAATTTAGCATACCTTGATTGCGTTTTTAATGACTGAAAATACCGTGGCATTGTAAAGAAAGTTCTTCTGACAATGAAACATACCCTTCTATTATTTTGGGATTGGAATCTCCCAAACAAACCTCATTTGAACTATTTCCCATAAAACTTCACATGCTAACATTTTGGGTCATTCTTTTACTAGTTTTACATTTAAATTACATTTGATGGGACAAAGAATTAAGTTCTCCAGAATTCTAGGGAAACTACAGTTAAGTGAAATTCTGTTTAAATAAACAGGATTTCGCTTAATCCTTTAGTAATTGGGAAAATCAAAATAAATCCAATTGTCATTAGTATTATATTTTTATTTGTGTATTACATATTTTATATTTGTTACAAAGCATCTACTTCTGCCTCTGGACATCACCATCTGTGATTGGTTCATTCATACAAAGATTCATCTTCTTGAGAAGCTGTTGTATTCTTTATAATGTTGGAGAATCAATTCTGAACCTGCAATGTTTTGAGGTTACAGATTTGGCTCATTATTTCAAGTGGACAACCACATTAAGAAGCTGCATTGAAAAGTTATTTATTCCACTGTATAGGAAGAACTCATTTAGTGAAATGAGCTCTTCTTTTTGATTCATCTTCATTTCATTTTACTTTGAATATCTTAAAACCACAATGATCTGTATTTTTCTGTTAGTTACAATGGCATACTATGTCATCTACTGATGACCACTAGAACTTTGATGTGATCTGTTAATATTATGTGGGATAGAGTGAGAACCCGATGGCCTGTGAGGAGAGTTGTCCTCAAGTTAGGCTAAAACTCTTTTCAGGGAGTAAATAAGCTAGAAAGTTGCTGTGATTGCAAAGTCTTACTTTTGGCAACCAGGAAATAGACTGACAGTGAGGCAATGGAAGATTTTAATAATATTAGTGTAATAAGAATGCCAGTACATCTAAAAGGATTGTATTGAAAATTTGCATAGCACCTCCATTATCAAGCATTTAAATTCCAAATGAATTCCCCTTACAGTCTGGGTACAAGTTTCTAGGCTTGTTCAGTTGGTCCTGTGTCTATCTGGACTTCTTTTACCTTGATAATCAAGTGCTAATGCATTCAAATTACGTGTTTTTTCTCATTTTAGTTTACCATCATATTTCCTACTATCCATCCATCCCTTCTATGTCAGTGCCACTTATCTTAAGAGCTCCTTTTATTAGGGTTTTAAGATCTATTATTCTGTAATCCAACATTCTGAGCCATAAAGAGTTATGGGGATAGCCTTTGATTAATAAGATTTTATTCATTTCCAATTATGTTTTCCATCTTAGAATATGAAATTTGGCATTGCAAATGCCATTAAATTTACTGGTTTTATTTCTAATATTGAGATCTCCATCATATGAAATATCACCTGATCTGTAATCATATCATTCGAGACAATATTTATATAGCACTGCTTTGTCTCCTACGAAGTCTATGTCTCTTATATTCTCTAACTGTGCACTTTGCTTATTTGTGTCATTTATCTTAACCTTTCTGGAGGTAAATACATCATTGGTATGCATTATGATATTTAAAATGATACTACAGGTAAATCATATACTACTTGGTAGGTTTCCATTCTTTTATAATTTAGTTGATTTATATTGAAGAAAGTATGAGAAGAGCAGAACTTTAATTGACTTTCAAATTTTATTTCCTGCAGGAAATGGAATATTTTGTTCCATTGAATTCACATATTTATTTCTTCTATATTGGGGTATCCTCTATTTTCCATAAAATGAGTATTTTATTTTTCTGATTACACTATTAAAGGCTGTGACAGTCAAAGTGTTCTTTTCTTTATTGTCTGTTTTAAAATAATCATCTGATACTATCAAATGAAGTTAATGCATAAGCTACAATATGAGCCCTTGTTTTTGGTGGTTACATTTCTTGAGAAGCACCTACCTTGCTTGTCATCGTAGCAGTTATTTGAATGTTACAGAGGAGTTTTGCATTGGTACACTAATTTAGAGGTGGAATATAAAATCAAGAAAGGCCTTTTAAGATAAACATCTAATCAGCTACATTTATTGAAAGACATTGCTTTTTTAGATATTGATAATGTGCTGTGGAATTTGGACGTTGAATTCTCGTTGTTACCACTAAATATGGAAAACTTATGAACTGGTCTAAAGTGAGACGTACTGCCATAAAATGGTTCTTTCTGGTTGCATAAAAATGTATTTACACAGAAATTGCTCTCCATTGAGGAGGCCCTTCAACATCTACAGATATTGTTTATATTACATGTGAAGGCTATTTATTGAAAAATAGAAATTATTTTAATGGGAGTTGTGCTAATTTCATGTATTCTACTTAATATCTCATCTGCAAATATAAGGCACTCTTCCCAGAAAGTCGAGACGTTTTTGGATGGATTGTTTCATACCAGTGTAGTGTAGACGATGAGATTCCTGTTTCATTTAAATATTTGTGTACATGGACAAGGTATAATTAACTCATGTTGTAAGAAATTATTGGCTTTGGTATAATTTAAAATCAATGGGTCACTTATAATGATAAAGACTCTAAACTTGCTTAATCGGTGATTAAAAGGAGTCTTAATAAGTAAGAAATACAAGTTCGTTCAAAATATCTTCTTTTAATAAATTCATCAAAAATATTTCAGGATTAGACTAAAGCAAACCATTTCTCCACTTTGTCTCAAATTATTAGTAAATGTAGAAATTGTTGAATTTTTGCCATTTTCATAATCTTTTTTGAACATCTTTAAAAGTATCATCTAAACATGATGTACAATAGGTTCACAACAACTATGTTACAATTTGATAATAATACAATGGCAATTTTAAAGAATTTGATTTCTATATGCATTGATTGAGGAGGAATGGCAGTTTATAGCACCAACAGTCAGTCATCCTTATGAATAACTAATATGAATCAAAGAAACCCAAACATTACAATGCCAGGTCACTCTAAAAAGGTAGCTGTCACCATTTACGGATCATTACATGATACAAAAGTACAACATAATGTAGAATAAAAAGGCAGACCAGCTGCTGGTATTCAAATGCTCTAAAAGTTTCCACAATGGTGGGAAAATGCCTTTGGTTTTAATAAAATATTCTAACATTCAAGATAACTTCGCATAGCTTCATTTGTTCCCTCTGGATCATCTTGTTGCACAAAATGGTTAGCATCTTGGATTATTTCAACAGTAAGATCCTGTACATATTTTTTACTATATTCAACTATACGTCTATCCAAATATAAATCTTTATCACCCCAAATGAGCAATGTAGGAACTGTAATCTTTGGTGATGGCTTAGGATTTGAATTCTTATGAAAAAAATTGAAGATGTTTGTCCTGTAGTAATTAATTGGTGCAGTCCAAGCTCCTGAAAAGGGAAAATAAATGTTTCAATATACACTTATACTAAAATAGAAGTATGAACAAAAATTACCTAACTCAGTAATTTCATTTGTAAAATATCATTTGTCAATTATATATATAGGAATATATAAATTCCCACCATTAATAGATAAAAGTATGAAGTGATCCTTTTCCTTTATTATTAATTATTGCAATTTTAATTCAGTTGAATTAAGATTGACTAGTATCAGTGAACTCTTTAAATACATGCTATTTTGTAACAGGAGCTACAAGAAATTATTTAGCATCCTTAGTTAAAAGCTTTGGATTACAAAAATTATTTAAATGTTTTACTCATCAAATTAGAAACAGTTAATCACTTGGTTTTCATTAATTTGAAAAGATGGGTTTCTTATAATCATATAAGTCAACTCAAGGCTTATAATAATTGAAATGTTTTATGCAAAGGTTACATTAATACGTACAGTAGATTAAATTTTTCTTGGTAAGATTAAAAAGGAGAGTTAATAATTCCTCTCCTGCAAACAAATCCATGTTTTCTCACTTAACCATTACCAGAGAAACTTAACGGATTATGTATTTACATAGAATAAGTTTAACTCCATGATTAAATG
This sequence comes from Pachydiplax longipennis, assembly GCA_036926295.1. Lineage (NCBI taxonomy): Eukaryota > Metazoa > Arthropoda > Insecta > Odonata > Libellulidae > Pachydiplax > Pachydiplax longipennis. Next base: position 711,140 of record JAVFKF010000082.1, on the reverse strand, counting down.
TTCTTTTTTCAGGAACAGAGTGGCTGTCATTTAATATGACAATAAATATATATTCTAATCTTAGAATCTACATGGAGGAAAGCCTTCACACCAATAAGTTTAACTCTTTCAAAATATACTTAATTTAGATAAAATTTGATACACAATGTGAAACAAAGAATCATGTTTATATCAGTAAATATAGGAACAAGCAATCAAATTTAGAATTCCAAAGATCAAAAAGTTGAAACAGGTCAATAAAGAAGCAGTTTCCTAACAAAACAGAATGAAGTCATGACCATCAAATCATGAAGTAAAGAAAAGTGTTTTGATAAAGCGCTTTAAGTTATTCATCACTGATTACCCGAGCTATGAAAATGAGCAGGAGAAAGAAATTAAATTCCTGTGTCCCATGAAATAAAGAGACTCAAAGAGCAGGAAAAATATTGACAAACCTCTCCTTCCCACAAGACTAATGTTAATAATTTATAGTTAAAAATTATCAAAATTTCCAACAAAGTAAATGATATGCATATGATTTGGGAAATTTGGTACATGGCAATACCAAGCGCAATTTATTCTACTGATGAATATAAGGTGATAAACAATATTGGAAGTGCATAATTATTCAATGATTTTCACTTATACAGTCTACAAATAACTTGTTAAATATAGCAAGGTTGAACCTGCCTTAGCTGTAATTTTCCAGTTGTAGTTCAAAATAATTTTTCTGGACTAATTAGCAGAAGTTAACTAAAGATAATTTGCAATTTCAGAGAAAAGTTCACTTAGTAGAGTTCACAAATACCTTTAATAAAAAGGTTTCATCACAGCGTAACATCTTTAGCGAGGTCATTTTTGTTAAAAGTATTTGTGGACTCCATTAAGTGAATTTATATTTCTCTGTGATTATAAAGGAGTACTACCTGATCACATTTCAACCATCATGAAGACAATTTCATTTCAACGCTTTTCTTTGATTTTTTCTTTCAGTGGGCTGTTCAATTGTCTTTGTTCATGGCTAATCTTCAAAATACCAAATAGATTTAGATACAAATGAGTTTTCATTGCAGTTATCTCAATTAGAAACTTCAAATCTCGTCATTTACTTAAAATAGCAATCAATAACAACAATTCACCGCTCATGCCACTCCTTGCATGTGTTTCATTTATAGAATTGAAATTCCAAAGAAGCAAAGAGGGTGAAATTGCAAAAAGGGATTCTGATTTTCAAATTTCATCCCCAAATTTTCAAAATTTAGATTTGAGGATAAGCTGAGACATTTGATGGAAGATAATGTGATAAAACTTACCTTCTTTTCCAAAGGTATACTTGTAGGCTTCAAGATCTTCATCTGTAACTATCTTTTTCTTGTTGCGATACCTTAGCACATTAAAACCTATCATATCTTCAGACCTCAAAATCAGTTCTGGAATGTAAGGAAGTTGGAAAAGGAAAATGTACCTAAAGAGAAAGAAAGGAGATCATTCCAAATCAAATGGCAAACTAGGCATGCCTTAGTTTTGCAAATCAGACAGCTATTCAAATTAATTTTTAAATTATTTCTTTCTTTCTATGCTCTCAACAGCAGCCCGAAAGATTTTGTTTTTGACATTTTCAACTAAATTGGGCATGTTAAAATTTTAGACAAGCAAAACATAAAACTATTACAGATTTAGCACTTTACATTTATTAATGCCATAAATATTAAATGCGATATTAGAAATATTAGAGGTAATATCTGTCAGATATAAGAATCTTTAAAAGTATAGTTTTACTTTAGAATAATGTTCTTGAGATAAAGAATGAAAACTTGTTAAAATGCTTCACTTGAGCAAACTTTTACTAAACCTTACAGAACAACATAAATCCAACCAAGGTTTTGTAGCAGAGCTACATCATCAGGCGACAAAAAGGTAAAATGACCAAGAATGAATGCACAAAATCAAAGGTAGAGTCAGCCGATGAGAGGAGGTGAAGGGACAGAGGGGAATCATGGAGTGAGGGTTACAAAAGGTACAGGAAATAAGAAGTAGCCACAATGTATGAGAAAACAAAGTCAAAGGTGGCAAGATAACACAGTTAACAAGACAGTTGTGTACATAAGTATGTTTTTCTGTATGGTTTAGTTAAAGTTCACTCAAATTGAGTGTTTTAATACTTTTAATGTTAAGAATTACCACAAAATAACCTGATTCAGCATCATTTATTCATGAAAAACTTATTCATGTAGGTGGTTAGTTATCTTTTATTTAGATTTCTAAATTGAGTCCTTTAAAAATCTATTTACACTGCATTTATTGACAAAAATCCACCAAGAGCTGAGCCAGGGAATCTTGGGTTGATCTATTCATTAATTAAACCAATGATGTGTATAAAGTGGTTGATGATTAGGGTAATTCTGATTATCATTTGCTATTCTCCATTTTAGTTATGAAGAGAATTAGCATAAAGAATTCTTTAAAACCTTCAGGAAAGAACTATCCACTATCTGTGTATAAGAATATGTCTTACCAAGACAGGAAGATCTGTTTTTTATGTTTCTTAGCAACTTCATAGTATGCTTTCTCAGGAGGACAATTCATGGCGATGTACTTTTCAAGCATTTCAGGATAAAGGGCAGCAAATTTCCATCCTATGACTCCTCCCCAATCGTGTGCCACCAAAATACACTTCTTTCTTCCTAAAGACAGAAAAACATTCTATGTTTCCTAAAACAAAGTTTTGCTTTGATATAAAAGTGTAGTTTTTATTAACTATATGGAATTAGATTCAACCTGAGAAGTTTATAGAGATCTTCTGTTTAAATGCTTGAAAAACACTGTATTCACCATGTCCACTAATTGTTATTCAAAATTTATCTTATCTAGGCTTGAAATACTTAAGATAAATACTTAATATAATGAACAATAACAAATAAAAATTGATTTATGTAATTTATTCTTTATATATATTATTATTATTACATATTTATTTCTTTAAATAATTAATTACCATTAGAAATGAACTGAAATGTGTGATTAACGTAGGCCAGAAACTTCTGAAACTACTCACTTTTAAGTCAAGCTACCTGGATCATTTTCTAATTGCACCATTACTTTGAAATACAAACTAAAAAATATATCCCCTAAAATATTTCTCTGCATATGCCACTGTACACAATAGATGACCAAATATTTCACATCATAAACATTCAATTTCAACCAAAATTTTGGAGGAAATTGTAAGCAAAAGGTCAATGATATGTGACTAAGTATTCAAAAATCTCCAAAAACATTATGTCCGTACTACTCAGAAAACAATTCACTACTAAGTAATTGCAGCTTGCTGAGATTCTTTATCACTGGATATCATGAGTAATTGAACTGTGTTAGATTAGATTCAGAATTAAATCACCTTAGGACCAAAATAAAAACATTCTGAAACTTTTTCAAGTTCCTCATGTACGTTATAAACAGGTTAACTCTCTAGAAAAGGACAAATCATAACAGGATCAATGTCTTAGACTTGATTTTAAATAGGAAATTCATTTGAGAATATCAACTGAAAATGTTTAAGTAATTTATAATTTTTGAATATCTATTTACATATTAACCCTAAGTAAGCCTATAGAATTAATATCAATCAATTATAATCAAAGCCACAATTGTAACATGATTCCAAAACAATAGATTTAGCCTAGATTTTGAAGCTAAAGTTTATCATTACCATTCCATTGATCCATAGTTCCATTGATGATGATATGAAGTAATTTGTAGATTGTGTGTATTTTTTGTTTGTTAGCACTCAATATAATTCATTTTAGGCTGATTTATTACTTAATTAGAAGATATTAAGCACTGACCAGCTCTAATACAGAAATGTGGCATATATTAAAATATAATTAACATATCCATACATAATGTTTATTCATCATTTCTCTTCCTTGCTAAGAATTAGGTAATTTTTTGTTTTAACATGCAATATACCTGAATTCCGAACAAATAGGTATCTTAGAGTGCTTTGATATCAACCAAAAGTAAAGAGATTAAGAAATGTTGGCAAAAATTTCCTGAATGCAAAAACTATAACTGGCTTCGAGTGTCTCACACATACATTGGTTATCATTGAGAGAGGACACATGTGAGAGACACAAACAGTAAAATAAGGTTATAATTGCTAATTTTAGTGAATAAAATAACTGATGGTAACACAAAATAGCGCCATTTCCACTCTCAAATTAAACAATGGCGTACTTACCAAGTCCTTCTATGAGTTGTTTGATATCGTCAACCAGAACAGGTTTTGTATATTTATCAAGTCCCTCAGGTTTGTCCGAATCACCATAGCCCCTCAGATCAACTGCTACAGTCCTGTGAATTTAAATAATATCATATAACAGCTGTCAAAAGTTACATTTTCCCTCTGACAAAAGAGTTTTAGTGCTAAAATCACATTTCAAATAAAGAAATTCAATATATGATATCACATCATATGCGATCCGGATGACGGCATGAATATGACACGAGAAGATGATTAGTGCCTAATTTGATGGAGTGCTTGATTTACGCCCCATCATAACAGACTTCTCCCGAGAAAACAATATAAAGGTCGCCATACAAGTCATTGTAGAACACTATATGAGATTTATTTCTGATAATGTTAATTTATAAAATAGCTAATCATACAGAAGCCACAAACATAAGGCCTTCACAACCTTCGAGATTGTTGTTCTTCCAATGCACCTCTTGAATTCACCTTAAAACAAGATACACTTACTTAACATTTTACACTGAAACATTAATATATAGCAAACTCAATGATTATTGTTTGAGTTGACTTACCAGTAATCTTTGGAAAATTCTTTTATCTGATGTCGCCATGAATACCAGAATTCTGGAAAACCGTGAAGGAATATCATCAACGTCTTACTTTTGTCGCCTTTCTCAACGTAGTGCAGTTTCACATCCTGGAATACAATTCGCAGTGACAGAAAAGAATAATACCAGTCATCATGACTTTATAATGGCGAATAATTTCAATCTCGCAGAAACCTATGTTGTAATTATACAAAGATTGAGGATATACGAACTTTCAGTTTGATGTAACGGTGCTCTCCAAGGTTAGGATCTAACAGACAAGCCGGAGCATTTTTTCTCTCCTTGGCTTTGAATATATTTTGAGTGGGATTGATGATCCATCGAAAGAATAAACGTATGAAAGCTAAAGAGGCGCAAAATAACGATATACTAAATACAAATAGTCGCAATAAAATAACCTTCATATTAAAGCGTTATGCATCTACTAATCGAAGTATCTGGAACGTCTGCATAGCACGTCGTCGATGGACAAAGTGTTCTGCAAGTTCCCAAAAATCACTTTCTTTCCTAGAGAGGAGAGCAAGCGGCTTTCACTGGCAGAACGAATTTGCCTCACAAAGAACATAAGAGATAAGTTCATTTCCAAGCAGAGACGCCACAAGTGGCAGCCAAAGGAAACAGTCGTCGACAATTTGAAAATTCGAATGCAAAGATCATTGAGAGCAGCAATTTAGTTTCAGTGAAATTATTCAGTTCTTGGCAAAAATTCTTCAAGTCTTTCTATCTTTAACCTTAGAAAAGTTTTATATTTCCGCCATAGAAGATGGTTCTTTCGTGCTTTTATGAACTGAATTCGCGGTATTCAGCATTTGCCTTCATCAGGTATTAAAACTTTCCATCATTTACAGGTATCTTTTATCCTGAAATAAGGAGCAGAAATCATGTGATGTTACTGTTTCGACGGAATGTGTCTTAAAAATTACTTAGATGGTGGCTGACTCGAATAGCTTTTAACATTCGAAGAAAGAGACTTCCTTCATAGCTTGTTAGCTGATTTTGAATGCAAGCTTGAAAGAAAAGAATCATCACAGTGAAATTCTTTTCTTTCTGACGTAGTCTGAATATAGAAATTCAATCGCAAGAAACTTAGGACTTTGGAATAGGATGAACTTCCTTTTGCAATTTGAAGATATCTCAAAGCGAGCTCTGTGCGATAATGTTATCTCTCATTCCAAACTTTCATTCCCGATGTGGATCGTTGCATGGTTTCTCTCTTTGTTGGGTAATCAGAGCATCGAAAGCCTCATTTTGTTTAGAGAACTTACTTTCCCAAATGACGATCGAAGAAACATCAGAATTTAGTGAGGAACGTCCTAATTAAAGAAGACCATACCTCTTCCTTCTAGCGTATTCGTTGGCTTCTTGTTTGTCAGGTCTTCCTAACGTAGGCGCAGCAATGTCCTGGGGCACATCCGGATTTAGGTTTTATTTGGTCTCAAACTATTCATAGTAATGGGGTCCTTTTTGTGTCCAGCTGTCAATGATGACTTGCCGTACTGAATATCTTCATTATTCTCGAATAACTATAATTTTTATTTTCTTAGAGTATCAGTTCATGAAATCATTCTTACTTTATTTTCTTTCCATCACCACCTAAATTGTTAAACATATGTGCATATTTTAGCTTATATTTTTGTTTAACATCTGAACTCATTTAATATATTCTGAAACTGGAAAAACACTAATTTTTTCGAACTGAATACCTGAAGTATTAAAATTTTTGTATCTGAACCGAAGCCTTTTTCCGTCCGGTTATCGCTTTTTCTTTTTAAGTGTAACGGTACTTTTATTTAATAAACAGATTTATGGGTAAATTGGAATTCACTAATTATTAACATAATTAAAATTAGCATTTAATAGATTAATTTACCCTTCAATTATTCTTTCATATCAATGGTTTTAATCGAAAAATTCATTAAAAGAAAGTAGTAGCTATATTTAATAAAAATATACGAATACGGTGACGATATTATTTCAGATATTTTTCGATATTTTCTCATTTTTAATTTGATGAAAGTTGATAAAAATTTATTTGAAAATTTTCTGTAAAAAGATATGGAGTTAAAACGTTTTCCGGCTGAAAAGAGCAAAGGATAATAGGAAAAAAGGGATAGATGTGTGAAAATGTGAAGCTTTTGCAAATGCTAATGCAGAAGTATAATTACGTATAGGACACATTTTTAAATTCATCAATTTTTTTTTTTTTTATCCACCGAATGAAGTCCGATGCTTTCCACCGATGTCCATCTTGATTAATACCCGATGAAGTTCCTATGACAGTGGCGGGTCATTTAAAAGTTAATATGCATAATCTCATAAAATGCAAGTAAATGGCAACTAAGAATGGGGAATATAACGTATTTATAATGCAACAATCAGCGAACACAATGGAAGCGATGATTTAAGTTTCAACAGAGTTTAAAGAATTATGGAGATGGAAATAGTTGTGTATGCAACAGTAGCCATCTTGGTAAACAGGAGAGAAACAAAGAGACTGTTCTTAAATTCATCAAGAATCGATAATCCATCGAAATATTCAGACAAACATCTATGAATTCAAAAACGTACCCATATATTTATATCTTTTCGTTATTAATATTTACACCGATTCTTACTGTGATCGAAGATTTATTACTGTAGTGAAATCGATGCATTTCATCTTATCTTACGTGTGTGATGCGTTCTTTTGCTCGTTACATCATTCTTTATTTATATATATTTTATCTTTGATAGGCCGCATTTTTATCCGTTGGTTGATTCGAGATCTTATTATTTGGTCGATAGACTCTCATCGTTCTCCATTATGAATATTTATGCTTTAAACTGTACCGATTTAAACCATGGCCAAGAAGAAATAAGTTTGTAATCGCTCGTTTGCTCCTTAATCTCACCATTAAGTATTGCTACCACATAAAAGAACAATATCACTTCCAAAAACCCGTTCATTGCACGTTTATCAGGGAAAACCTGAATGAAAAAATGCAGAAATACTTTAATCAGTTTGAATGGTTGATTGTGGTTCTGTTTTCGTTTCTCCAACATCGTTGCTTTGTCATTTCATAATGAGCTATCAATTTTCATCGTCAATCAATTTTATTAAGGTAAAAGTGTATTTTCCAAAATGACGAAACTAAAATGCAAAACGGCCGGAAATATATACATAGCATATATTTGATCCCTCTCAACGGAATGATTTTCAATCAGAATGCGGTTTTATTTGCTATCCTTCACCTGAAAAATTCTATTATAACATCCTTTATAAAGTTGATGTATAGCTTGCGTACAAAACCTCGACGTGCATAGTATGTTTTATTTGGTTGCTAAAACAATATCGCATTAGTTTATATTGTTGCTTTAGAAATCATTTTGACGTCACAATTTCACATGATTTTTGAGAGTGTTTATTTTTTGAATTTATATTCACACTGTCTAATTTAAGGCAATCTACATTACAATAAGTCATATTAATTGTAAAATACATTGCTTAGTTTTGATCTCCATTCTTTCGCCTTAATCGTTACGAGTTGTTTACATTCGCAGAAGTAAAAAATGTTTCGTCTTTTTGCCCTAACTCTCGAAATTTCTAATCCAAATCGAAATACACACGACCAAAACACGAATCTCTATTCATTGGGTTTCTCTTGATTTCTTACGACCACTATTACTAATTTAATTGAGACAAAGAAAAGAAATCTACAATCCATTAGAATTTAAGTGCATTTCTTACGAGAATATTTTCGAGACTCTTTCTTCCTATAGCAGGTTGAATAACCTGTGGGCAGCCATTTCTCACACCTTTCCTTATTTTTGCTTCTATGCCCGTCAGTGCCTATTTCAGTAATTTGAAATATATACAAGATCCTCTCGCTGTATTGCTGAAAGAGAATAATTTTCCAATCTACCTTTAATATCCGATACATTTTTGCTCGTGAAATTGTCTTTTGATTGAATATGACAAAAAAGGTTCTGTTCCGTTAGCTTAGCTAAACTCCTCTCGTTTAATAAATTGTTCAATCTTTTCATCGAAGATAAAACATTCAATCCCAACTTTAAGATTCGTGAAAATTTTTAAGTTAATTTGCACGAATGAATGTTACGATGTAAAATTCCACTAAAAGTTAACTATGTGACCTCTTTTGAATTGATTAATTGATCTTCTACACCCAATAATTAATGTTTCTCAAGTGGAAATTCGTACAGCGAATTTTATCTCTACCCATTACGGAGTCACTCACTTATAGTGCAGGCTTTATCTATATATTTTAAATTTATTAATAAGTGTTTCCAAGACAACGATACTGTAACGATAATTTCATTCGTTAAAATGCAGGCTCAAAAATTAGTTCATAATTGAAGCCAGGAAGCGAGTTTCTAAAATAAAGATACCCAGTAAAATGTTTGACTTCCTTAATTGAATTATAAGGAAATCGCTAATATTTGGAATCGAGGTTACTCGATCGACTGTTATTGGGGAACCATACAAATTGAAATACTCTTGCGATTAAGCTGAAGAAAGCATCGAGATGTGTTAATTTCGATCAAAATGGTAGACAAAGCCTTCTGATTCGCACTTTATTTCGGGTTGCTGTATTTTGGTAGAGCATTAATAATTCTGGAATCCATTTTTCTTTTCATTTACCGTAGAATATAGCAAGCTAAGATGTGGTTTAACTTATTTTCGTGTTAGATTTCTTATTTAGGTGTTATTCAACTTATGCATCCGTAATGAAAATGCGAAGTAGTAAGTAAATTTGGCAAAAAGCGTAAATCCTTCATATATAGGTAATATCAAGCTGCTTTTAAAGATTTTTCTTTTTAATATAGATTTAATGACTGTAATAAATTAGTAATTAACAACAACTTTAATCTCAAACTAAATAATTAGCTTCAATTCTAAAATTATTTCTCCGAAAAACATACCATGTTGTAACATCAATATTCAGGCTTCTGATATTTTCCATCTGGATGGGTTTTCGACATTAAGACATTTTATTAGTCGTGTTGGGTCCAGTATTATGTATTGAAAAAACGTTTTTTTCGTTCTGACTTTGATTAAGAACCAAAAAGATAAAAAGCAAACAATTCCATGACACGGATAAACCTAGGAGATTATAAGCTAGCATTTGGTGTAACTATTTTTTCTTTTGTGATTTTGTATAAAGGGTTGGTTGGTCATTCTTAGGAGGACAATTCATCATAATATTCTGAAAGACCTAGATGTCGAGGATGGACTAACAAATTGACAAACAAATCACTATATAAAGCTACTAAATCTAAATGTTTAACCAAAATATATAAATGTTTAAACCAATGGCAGACAATCCTTAGTCTTAGGCCCTATACACTGTTGATTTATCTTCAGAAAATACTTTTTTTCTATTTCTCTATTTTTAAAATAGAGGTTTCGCATTGATTGTTCACGACCAGTAGACGTGCTCAGTCAATAATATGTAAAGTAGAAGCGTTCGAATATTCAAAATTTAGAATCTTTACGTCTTCCCTTTCGGAAAAATACAGTCGAAAAAAGTCGACTTCTGCAAAACGAATCGAATCCTAAATCGAAACTTAAGTGACCGAAAATTATGATCTCATTACACTTTCTTATTTCTTAATAGATTTATCTTATCCACATGCCGAAAGACAAGTCATACATGTAAATGAATCTTTCATCACAATCAGAAATTTGTATTTCTTATCAAAACACATCAAACCAAAACTAATTTAACAACAAAAAGGACTATAGTTACGAAATTATATCTAATCCAAGGAATTTCCTCATATAAATTTAGAATGCTATTTTGATGACGACGAAGGCAATTCGGGAAATTCACGGAAAAAGCATCGTATATACTCGATCATTTATTCAATTCGAATAATTTTGTGAATCACTAAATTATCGCCAGAGAGATCTGGTGCAGATTGACTACAAAGATGATACACAAAGCAAATCATAATATTATAATATATTTTTCCGTATGCGATGAAATGAAATATAAAACAACTGGAGTCATGAATATTCACTCCATAAGAAATGTACAAAATGAAATAAATTACATATCCATAAATTAAAAGCTAGATGTCACTATTTCTTCAAGGGGTGATTTCAAGGGCAGTAAACATTCGGACAGCAATCTGGAAAGTCGGCATCCGGATTCGGCATTGACAGTCCCTCGCATGGAGGCAGAAAATCTTCCAAGCCGCAACTGAAAAGTAAGTACACTTTCTTTATCTACTACGATATGCACGTGCTTATGATTCATGGCTATACGTTCTTCACTAACTAGCTATTCAAAATAAACGAATCATTATTAAAAATAATTGTGAATTTCCACGTCGAAATTTACGGAAATAAATTCAATTCATAGGAATATAGTATGTACTGCTATCATTTGATCCTTCTGAAAAATAAGCAATTAAATTAATCGCACTTGACTAACGCAAATTGTTTTTATGTATTTTAAATGAAAAAGGAACCGAATGTTTTTCTTTGAAATATTCCGTTTAATCCCCCGTGGAGTTACTGTCACTCAAAATATCGATTTGGAGAGTATTTGTTTATTTGGTAGCTAAAACAACGTCACAATTTATTTACATTGTTGTCTTCGGTATCTTTTTGACGAAAATTATCAATGTTTTTGAGAACGAAAGCATTTATTCTTTGAATTTTTATTCACAACGCAACAAATTTATTTAAACCATCTACAGCTACATTATTTGTAAATATGCTGACCCTTTCGGATCGTCAAGCGTCGAACCAAGGATACTTTGGACGGAAAAAGATTAATAAGTAGCACTTCTTTGGACCGTTAAGGACTTCCAAAATTTTATAATCCTATCACGTAGGGAAGTGCATGAAATTAATGTTTCAATATTTCTCCCATATATTTTTTACGGAAGTTACTGGCATCGGATAAATAAACACCACGGTGATTTTTATATAAGATAAATTAAGTTGTTTAACATAGTTACTTATTTAGTTTTAATAAAAATTGGTCGTATGAATTTTCCAAAATACATGTAATATTTAAAGAAATTAATTTGTTTACCGTAGTTACCGACATTGTTTTCATTGAAATAATAAAGCCATAAATTCATTTTTAATTAATCATTTACTTAATTCATTACGTTTTGGATATTTTGCCAATATTTAAACCTGTTTTAACTGGATTCTCAGCTAGTTAATTATGATGATAATTAGATTAATGTTACACCAGAGTGATTGGCCATATTTACTCTATGGTTATATTTATCAATGTTGCTTCCATGTATATCAATACATAGAAAGCAGCATTATTATGTATACAGCTCTGTTCTATGATACATAAATTGCTCACCCCACGGTTACAAGGTACAGTGATTCTTTTCTTCGTTCACAAGAAATTTGTTTGCATCCTTGGATTGGCCAAGAAGAACCGACGCTATGGAAGGTTCTATTATTCGACTCAGGATCTATCCAGACGCATTTGTCTTCCGACGCTGAAACAGAAAGCAAACTCATCTGAATTTCAGAAATGGTTTCAGGGTTATTTTTCATAATTTATACATGATGGTGCACGATTATGTAATACGATTATTATCCTTATATGTAAGACGCACCCTCATTTCAATAGGGAAACAAAAATATTCAACGGCACTGTTTCTGAGCCGTCCAAATTCAGGCACTACCAGTGATGACTCACTTTTAAGCCTTCATTTGAGATCATTCACGTAGTATCTGACGGATTTTACAATTTTATCTTTAATGAGGGGTAATTCTCTTCTTGCACTCTTGTTTCTAGGGCTAAATCAAAATAAAACTCAAGTAAAATAGTGTTGTAATAGAGGCATAGGAAACATGGCTATTATTACTAGTGGGTTGTATATAAATTAATATGACATCAAATTATTTGATCTCCATCTGCGGTCCATTTTGGGGTCTTCAAAAGGGCGTTAAAACCGAAGTTACGAAAATATCTTACAACAGAAGACCCTTAAATGGGTCAGACAAAGCCTTATGGATTCAGTTTGAACAGAAGTAGTTAAGACATATCTTACATTTGCATCCACCTTGACTTGAACTCAGAATTATTCCCCCATTTAAGTATATCTCAAAAAATTATAAGTAAATCATTTTTCCTTGAGGTATACTTAAATGGCATACTTATCTCCACACAAATACATTTCAACAAACACACTAATCGCTAAAAACTAACACAAAAACACTAAAAAATACCTAAAAATACACTATCTTCTGTATCTGTTTCGATATGCCTCTATTGTAGCGATAGATATCGTTATCTACTCATTCAATAACGAAATACTATGGGCAAATTCAAGGTCTTCGTTTTATAATGCCTTACAATCTAAACGAATCCCTAACTTAAAAGGAAGATTTTTATGTCATATTAAATGTCATAAATGCTTTAAAAACTTTCTTTTAGCAATATAATTATGAATAGTACGCGTCATCTCTATAACGATACATGCATTTTATTTTATAATGAATACCTCAATTCACTCGATAGATTTATCACATAACGAATTTAGACAAAAGTCAAAACATCACTAACAGCATTACGTACTGTCTGTATACCGGTAATGATGCTTCACTTAAAGCTTCAGGTTAAACGTATACAACCAAGAAAAAACAACAAAATATACCTTCTGCATCCACGTTACCTATTTATTTCCTAGATTTTTCTTTTCCCACGAAAATATAAAAATAACTACTACTCGTCTGCAGTGTAATTACATCTTATCCATTCACTGAATCAAAGTTATTCAATTAATGAAAGATGGACAATGGACGACGCCTTATTCTTATTCAAGGAATCCCCTATTCAAAATGGTATCTAACTAAACAGGGATGTAAACAATTTTATAATCCAAACCATTCAGAACTTAACAAACATAACATCACTTTAGTTTAAATTCCAATTTAGATGAATATTGAGCATAAATTTATAATACCGGGCAAAAGTGAGACCTTTGTGTTCAGCAGTGCTCATGTTTCTGTGACTGTCGTTCTGCTCCTAAAAGTTTATATCGGTCTATTAAAATATTGTTACAGTTGCGTACGGTATCGATGTCTTCGTTTATGTAGACTATAATATTAACAGTGAAATCTGTTTCACTCATTTTAAGACCGTGAATAGATATCTCTATCCGATTTTACAAATTGTTTACAAACGTCAATAGGTAAACAAAAATTCTCTATATAGCAACCCGGGTATTTTTACGTCCAGGACGCGATGATTAAAATATCACTTCAATTTGTTTAACAAATTATGCATTTTCATTTGTCTGACTATTTTTAACAGAAACCTGAAAACTTTTCCTTTGGATGGAATAATAAGGGAGAAAAGTCCCGGTCACCAAAAATATGTTTGAAAATAATATCTGTATATATACATATATATAGTTCGACCGATTTGAATATTTTTTTGTTTGCTCTAATACAGGTGGTTTATACAATGATAGAAACTGAGAAACCCCAAAAAAACAACTGGAAAAGTCAAAATTGGGAATCGCCACTTTTATCGGTTGCAGGCAACATATCTTTTGCAAAATAAAATTTGAAATTACAGCCGTACAAAATGGAGACTAGCACCATAAGAAAGAAAAATGAATAAATAATCTTATTTTGGTCATGAAATATCGTTATCGAGTCGAAATGGCGAGAATTCCGTTAAAATAAACGGAAATTTTGTGAAATTTGAGGGTATAAACAACCAATCCCCTTGACGACCAATGCGATTGTTGAAGCCGAGCTATGCATTTTTACCTAAGAATACCCGGTTTTAGGTCCATATGAAATAAATGGTTAGAACGAATGATATGTCAATAGGAGGCAATATATTCAGAAATTTTAGCGTTTCCAGTTACGAGCAATTTGCAAAGAATTGCAGGTAACGGACATTTATTGGTTTCTGTAAATCTTTAGACTTTCTCTTCGCTATTTTGATACAATGTAATTACTAAGAGTTGAGTAAATCTACAACATAATTTGTATCCTGCGAGTGGTCTTTCGGCGTGTGGCAGGGGGTGTACTTACCATGCTCCATCTCTCTACTTAGTTTATGTCACATATCGTATATCGAGTAAATACTTACGTAAGTCTACGTCTCGTTTGTTATTTAGCTTTCTACTATTTTCTTAAGGGTTGAGTAATTCGAAATTTTATGGTAATTATCTACGTTTACTTAACATTGAGAATCAACTTCAGCTATTCTGAATCTATTGGGATTTTAGTGTGGGTGACGTTTTTATTTTCACCTCAAACTCGAGAACCAGAATTAGTAAAATCTTAAAGCATGCATATTATGAAAATCCATTCCCTTAGAATGAATAAAATTTTTCATCTGTTACATTGGTACCCGGTTCGATCCCAGGCGGATCAAAGCGTACTCTAAAGTAATAAAAGCAGATAGATTTCATTTTAATAGTTTTCAGGCTATATTACTATAAAAATTATTATTTAAAAGAATCATAGTAGAAGCTTGATAAAAGTTTCATAAGAGGTGTATTTAATCAAGACTCATCGTTATTGTCGGTTTCGTAATTATCTCGGTTGAGAGTTGAGGGGCACTTCAATCAGAAATGCTTAAAATATTAATCTTGCGAATCTAATTTTCAGACAAACATCGTATTAACATGGCAATATATAGCACATTTAAAAATTTAATTTAATGATTTAAAATTTCTGATTGGGGAATCCAGTGCAAAGGTAACTTTGCATATTCTTACGGAATAATAATAATGCACTCATAAACGAAGGGACATCCTTAACCAATATCTGGATATCACGGAATGAATATTTGTAAGAAACATCACTCTTAGGTTAGTTTAAAGAAGTAAATGATTAATTGCACTTACATGAATCCACTTCAGAGGGTGTGATTAGCACAGAACCCGTGGTGCAGGAAGTGACCATCAGAATGATGAGGGCCCACATCGTGTCAGTCTCCAGACAGGACTGAAGACATAGCGATATTTACTCAATACCAACTTGCATTATCTCTCAGAGTCAAGTGAAAGGTCACCTCTATGGCTGAAGGTCAGCTCCTTCAATTTACTTCGACAAATGCGTGATTTCGATAGGCATTTCAAATATTTTGTACTCATTCGTCATTTTATAATTTTGGTTAACTTCGGAAATCGGAGACCCAACTCCATTTTGTTTACCTTAACAACTACGAAGTTACGAAGGAAATAAACAATTTTCGGACTTGGAATTGTATAATTGTAAATATAATATCAGTGGGATTCTTCAAAGACCTGTATGTGTGGGAAGTTGAATTATTATTTTTTAGAGTATTCATTCGGAAAGAAACGAAGTTGATGATTAAGTTTGAAGCGATGTCAATTTCTCCCAATCTTGAAGCTAATGTGTATAGCTCACTCATGAATTATTAAGAAAAATTCTATAAGTCGACCATCAATTAGAAAGGCCTATTCTCAAAGAAATCTACGGTTCAGAAGATATTTAAGTCTTGATAATCATTCAAATTTCTTATAAAATATTCATATTCGTGAAGTGTGCCCTCCTTTCTTCTGAAACCCAAATGGAATGGAGAAGAGACTTTTGCGAATAATATTTCTGTATTGAAAAATTGGACTATTTCTTCCAACATTCATAGTGCCGAAAGAATCTTAACAAACTATTTCTCAGTTAATTCTAAGAGAGAAATCTATCATCACAGCACAGGAAGAATTGCCATCTTCATACGTCTGTTTTGCTATCGTGCTATATAAACGTGACATCATACGGATTCCAAGGTCAACCGGAATCTTTTATATGGATTGTGACGTTTCCATTCATTATTTCCTCAATATAAAAAATCATTAATTCCTGTTCTAGCAGGTTTTGGGGCTTCCATGGACTGAGTAGACAGCTATCCCAGGTTTTCATAGAAATGCGCTTAAACCGATAACTTTCCTATAATCCCTTTCGCTTGACTATTTTCGAAAAATAAAATTAAAAATTCAGTATATTACCATTAGTGCCGAGGACTTCCTTTAGGCCATTTTCTTCGGTAAATTTTCCTTCAATTGAATAGCGTAATATCACCGTTGTGTATATTTTTATGTAATTATTCTTTCGATGTTAGTAGCTCCCGTAAGAAATACAATCTTTCAAAATTAATTTAACGTATTTCCCGACGAAATATAAATATGAAATTTAGAAATTAATTAGAGAGGACTATTATATCATATCGATATGTTTTGCATATCACGGGTTCGACGTCAGACGACTCGAGAATACTTTCATAAGAAATGCTCTTAAACTAAGTTTTAATCAATTGCAGACTTCTTTTCTTTAGCACAAAACAAAAATCAAGGTCCTCAGAGTAAAGCACAAAAATAAAGGAAATTGAAAAGAGATTCTTATTTTTATCGTGGAATATATTTTTGGATTCGAAGTTGTGAGAATTAGGACAGAAAAGACGACAATTTCTTAGACGTTTTTTGGACTCAACTCTCATACGATTGTAAGGCTTCTTATAATAGGTATTCTTTCTATTATCTCTATTCATCCATTCAATTAAGTTCCGCCATTTTTCGCTATTCATTAGTAGTTCTATTTATAGCTAACCAGTCAATAGTTTTATGCATTATTTTTGGGGTTTTTATTACGCAACAATATCTCATGTGATTAACCTGCCTTTCTTAGCAAATGAGAGCATTCCCATGAGTAGAATGGAACGCAATAAAGAATACCTACAAAAAGAATTTATTGCGCAAGACAGAAATATATCTATGCGAAATGAACCGAATGTCAGTTATATGAGCGGAAGATGCGATTTCAGCAACGATTGTGTTCGTTTATTTATTTTCTCGAAAGAAACGCAAGGTTTTTCTGATTTTCTTTCCTTTAATTAACTTTGAAGCCTCCCGATAGCTTAAATCCCGTTGCATTCGAATAAATAACCTGAAATTGAACTGCGATTTAGGCGGCGGATGCGATAGAAAAGCATGGGATAAACAAAAGTTAAAAAGTAACAAAAAGTTCGTCATTGAAAACCAAAAGAGGAAAGGAGAAAATTCCTTCGGAACTCTTTCTTGTTTTCGGAATCGACTCGTTCTGTAAAAGTCTGATGTTTTTCCGGCGGTTAGCTATACAAATGATCCGTATATAGGACATAGAGTGTAATATTTATAGGTGTGATATTTTGGTGTTCTTTTTGGTGTAATATTTTGGTGTTCTTTTTGGTGTAATATTTCGGCGTTCTTTTTGGTGTAATATTTCGGTGTTCTTTTTGTAATATTTCATTCAAAATGTCTGTTTTGCTTAGATGCAATTCTACAATCTGACAATCAGTTTACGGTGTGTGATATTGCACCATGAATCCATTCCCGTAATCGATTACTTTGTTCGCAGTTAAGGTTATTTTTGAATCGACTACTTCCGGCATTTATTTCCCTGATTTTCTCGTATCATCAGAACTGCACACGTAAAACATGTGTATCCTTTCATTTTGTAAAATAGATTCTTTTAGGTTTGATATTTAGGTCACACTGAAAGCAGATTTATTAGGAAATTATTAGTTTTTCTACCTCAATTCATCAATTTAAGGGCTGCATGCACTTATTGGAAAACCCACAATCCTTCTGGTCATGAACGTTTGCTACTATGGAAACCGCACTTTCGATTCTTGCTGGAGGTTTTTATAACATTGCCTAGATTATCTCAACAGCCGTGATTGGAATTTTATTAAATTAGAATTACCTTAACGGTAGGTTGGATCCATCCAGGAAAAGTTTTTCCCTATTAAGTTTAGTTACTGAAGAGATATCTTTGCATTAGAGGTATTCGAATATTCGAAATTTCAAATCTACATAACTATATTCTAGTAATAACTAACTATAAATATTTAGTACGGAATGGACAAAAACTTGAATCGAATCGAATCAAAAATCGAATGTAATTTAAGTGGCGGAAAATTATATTTTCGTTACTCTTCTTGTTTCGTTTTTCAGTTTTTATTCACACATGAAATCCCCATGACATAGCGCTTATATCCGAAACTCATTTACTTATCGAAATCATTTTAATCACAAAATTATATCTATTCTAAACATTTGCTCCTTATAAATTTGCAACGCCATTTTAGTGGATTATGAAATATGAGATCCAGTTTCAGTGAATACGAGAAACAAACGAATGTGTCGGAATAATATTTAATCAATTTGATTCAAAATTCGAATGAGTTAGTCAGTTTGATTCGAAGTGAAAGCGCCAGATTTGGTCTTCACTAATTTGCATAGTTTTCACATCTTCATTCGGCATATTTTCCGCGTATACTCTCGAGAGAATAAAATAGATAAAAATGTGGAAATATAGAAAATAGCAATTCAGTTCTGGGATGAATAGTTTGTCTGTGGTATTTTCATCGATTTGTATGATGTTAACGAGGATTTAAGAGATGCGATGGGCAACTTGCTTTTATAGAAAGGTAAAACAATATCTTACAAATATCGAAGGTTGGATTCGTCTTTCTCTTGCTTAAATCCAGTTTCGTCTCACCAAATCCGAATTAGGAGAGAATGTTTGTTTGTAGACTTTGCTGGGATGAACTTCATTTAAGGCTTCATACATCTGATCGGCTATTATGAATTAAAATGAACACAAACAGGAAGCCGATGTGGAGAAATATTAATAGAATAATACAAGGAAATGAAATGACTTACTTAGAGAACTTCTCATTCCATTTTTTTTAGCGGTGGTGTTATTAAAAGTGCTTCGAAATATGAGGCCATTTCGTACGTTGGCTCCCACCAGAAATCGAACCCGGGATCGCTTGCGCCAAAGTCGAATTCGTTCAAGATGCTGACAGCTTAGCTTAGAGAGTTATATTAATAATTTCTAACATTATCATACCGATAAGAACGGTGGCATCTTTGTGCCTACACTAGGGCATCGAGCCGTCATTTTTGTGTAAGTAGAAATAAAAAGAAAATCCTTAAGAGTTTTGAATATCGCAAGGTTTTGAATGAAATAGATAAGGTATTACCTTGTGAATGAAAGATCCACTGCAGGAAAACGCCCACAAAGAAAAGGGCTTAAAATATATACGGTATACGTATGTAGACTGAACTTTTTATTGGGTAATCCTGTATTTTAGCGTGCTAATTTGTGATTACCATAGTCATAATTAAGTTAACGAGTTAAATTATTATTATTAAGTACTCTACCGTGTTAATCATATGCTGTCATATTATTAAGTAAATTTGAGATATAATTACAAATAATAAAACAAGGTTAATACATTTAATGATTTTAAACCTGGAATTATACATTTTATCTTAAATAAAAGAATTAAATAATTTAAGAAACGAGAAATTCAGCCAACCTTTCAGATTAGTTTTGTTGTTTAAAAAAAAAGGGTAGCATAGTTTTATTTCTACTCTTTATAGAGATTTTCAATGTTTTG
Source organism: Pachydiplax longipennis (assembly GCA_036926295.1). Classification (NCBI taxonomy): domain Eukaryota; kingdom Metazoa; phylum Arthropoda; class Insecta; order Odonata; family Libellulidae; genus Pachydiplax; species Pachydiplax longipennis. Next base: position 690,888 of record JAVFKF010000082.1, on the reverse strand, counting down.
ACTATGGATTTCATAAATTTCTGGACCCACAAAATTAGCATTGCTATTCACTACAGAATGCATTTATTAAGTAAATACCTTTTTGTGATTTTTGAAAGTAATTTTAAGATGCTTCCCTTCCATCCCTTATTATTTCGGTTCAAGGAAAGACATGACTCAGAATTAGTGGTTCAAACTGCAGTGCAATCTTCCACTTCAATTATAATAGATTCAAATAGAAAGAGAAACTTAAGGACAGTTTAGGACATTACCGAGAAACAGTTGTCTTAGTTGAAGTTTAAATAAACTAACTTCCGATAGCGTTTGCAGTATCTATGAAGTTATAATTCACGAGATAAATAGAATAATGGATATAAAGTATTTAATTTAACTTAGGAATGGGTTAAAGGTGCGAGATGGCGTGCACCAAATCCCAAGGAGGATTAGAATTGAAAAAATTCCTTCAAACGTCCTCAAAGTCTCCCGAATAGCTTGAGAGAATGTTTCGGGGAGATGGCTCAACGGACAGATCACCCGACCGGCAATCGGAAGACCCGGGTTCGATTCCCGTCCCGTCGGACTTTGTTTCAAGTCTATTGTTCCTTGGTAATTTAACCTACTAGAAGACTTACTTGAAATTTTTATTCTAAATACAGTTACTTAACGTGGTTTTAATTTAAAACGCTAACATACAGTGGCTTCACAATGAAAATTCAGCAAGCAAAAATAAAGGATTACCTCTTAATTGTATATTCCAATGATAGCTTCCGATTATTTAAGTTGCAACAGATGTATTGATTCTGTACATTGATAATAATTAATTAGAAAGAAGATGGAAATACAATGTAAATGTGATTATAACGCAAATAACTTTTCCTCCTACGCTATCTATTTTTCGGCCTTTATAAATGTCGAAGTAACGCACATCTCTGGAAAGCAGAATATTCCAGATAAGATAAGAAGGCCATTTCCATAAATACGTCATTCGGAAAACAGTTGCGGAAACGGCTTTTGTGCGGCATCTCTCTCCAACTTTCTTTCTCCGGCGATATCACCTTGACCCCGGATGTCATTGAGATTTCACCGAATAAATGAGGTCATCGTTCCTCACCTATCTCTCCTTCAGAGGTTATCTGCAATGGAATTGCAAACTTATCAAAATATACTTTTATATGAAATTGGAGTTCATTTCAGAAACGCTTTGAAGTTTTATTAGTTACATTTTGAGGAGTACACTTGTTATATGCATTTGTCATTTTTAGGTCTTCCGTTTATATGTATTGCTTCAATTCCAGTTATGATGGATATTTAAAATTGGAGAGGGATTATTTTTATCTTAGATTATTCAATAGGATCAGATTATGCATAAGTTATATTTCGTCATTTTTGACGTACACTACTTATGTATAACTGTCCTTCCGAGATTCCCTTCTATTTCAGTAACACTTTGATAATGACGTATAAGACAAGCTGCATTGTGTTTCTACGAGATAGAAAGCATTCTCACCACTAAGAAGACCTGGATTTAACTTAGAAGCGCGTAATACTTTTCCGTAAGATTACATGCGATTTTCCATTTTCTAGGCAGCAAAGTTTTACTACTTCATTCATTTAATACGTAAATTTGTAGCGAATTTCGTTGCGCTTGCTTCATTTGACCAAAAAAATAGTAATCTATCTTAATTTTCTACTTTTTTCGATCCATATTATCATAGTTTTTTCATTTATATCTAAATCTAGTGTATTATCTGGCCAAAAATTACGGAACTCAATTTAACTTATAATAATGATAAATATATTTGCATGTAAATGATCCTCTTGAATAGTCAATAATTATATTAATTGCTCTGAAGGAGTTTAATTTAACAAAATCAAGTCATAAGAGTATCTGAAAGTAGGCGACCTAGATTTCGGATCTATCATCAGATTAATTCCTTATTATATTACCGCTGTGTGTAATACAATATGATGAGTCGTGATGCATGGTTAAAGTAATATAGAATCATATCAGACATGCATAGAATTTTATGTATGTTTGCCTCGAGAACGAAGTGTCCTTATTGAATCTCTCCACCGCGAAAATAACTCACTGTTTTTCATGAACTTCGAATTGGACGACTCACAGTGTTCCTATGCAAATTGAGTTCATTTTTATCTTTTATAGGCTTTATTTCTTTTGTGGAATTGAACTACAAAGAATATTCCAACGAGTTCGAGTCATGAACCCAAAGAAAATCGAGAAAGTTCAATTTGGTCTTTGAATATCTTTATTGATTCCAAATCGCAGGAGTACTTCTGAAATAAAAATTGTGGTTGAATATAGCCCGCCCATTGGCGGCCAATGTGATAGATGAATTCGAACTCGCACATTTTCCCATAAGAATAGTAAGGGTATTAATTATAGCGATATATAAGGGAATTTAGGTCCATATGGAAGTAACCGCAATAGTTAATGGTAATCTATATACAAAGTAGATTATTCAATTGATGCAATACAACAGAGACAAACTTAGGGCTAATACACGTTTGCCACGATGAGTACTAATAAAACTGCGCTTCTGTGGATTTGTATTATTTTTTAGGTCTATTTTTCGATGTATCTGTTTTCTGTACAAGACTTCGTTTGCATATTCTATATTTATATTCGGAAGTCAGCTGTTAACGTGATCTCGAAATAACGAATCGAAAAAGTGTGCTTTTCTTTGAGTAATTCGTCTCATTAGTTACATTCCTTTCTCAATCAACCTGTAAGCAGCAATCAGGATTCTTATCATCTCTCTTTACTTTCCCGTTGAGAATAAACAGCCATATTAATTTGCAAATAATAATCATAATTATAACTTTTGATGCTCTTTCATTTGGAATGTAAGCTCAACTACTGCGTTTCAACGAAGACGAATTTTGGGAAATTTTCTATTAAGACAATGGAGCATTATTTACTCACATGACAATCATAAAGCCTCCTTGGAAAACAGAGAATGGAAAGCACATCAAGAAGTCTTCTTTGCGGTTCACGGGAAACTTTCGAAAATATCATGAATGAGGTGCGTAAATTTCATTGACGTGACCATTTTAGAAATTTCTCTTTTAAGACGATGACTTGATTTAGTAAAAATGATTTCAACTTTCTTAATTTCCAAAATTTTTACTTCTTCTCAACAGGAGTCTACAAATTACCTTTACAATTGAAACATTTCTTCGACTAGATATATGAGATGCTCCGGTGTTTTAACATTTTAAAATCGATTACAGTATTCGTACAATTATCTTAAAGACCGATTTAGTGTCATTTCTAATTCATTTACCATACTTGTCTCCCAGTTGAAATTCCCTTATTTTCCTTCCTTCCAACGTCTGGATCCTTCATCGTCTTCTTCCTCTGCTTCCTTCTCCCACTTCATTCTGAAATATACATAAATAAATGGCTCTTCTTTCATTCTTATGCTTCAATGGAAGACACTGAAGAAATGACTTCTCCGGTGAACTTCACAGCTGAACCTTTCATGCGTGAAACTAATTCTGCTTGGAATCTACGACCCACTATTCTATATAAGGACCCGATACCATAAACAACATAGGGTTCTATTTCTATCACAAAATTGAGCAAAATATAATAATCTTACAAACCTGAGGCAAGTTTCTGAAAAACGAAATTCTATTAAGTTTCGCATTCACAAGCCATTGATTCCATTCCAATATTACTAACTCCACTATTACTGCCAGCCTACTTCTATTTTCCTGTTGAGAATCAACGGGCTTTTCAGCTAGTATTTGTGAATCAGAGCATAGCGATATCTCCAGAGGAAATTTCCTTCCGAGATGAAATTCGATAATTATAAAATGAAGGAAAGCGGACTTAGTTCTTTTTACAGGTTCAAGGAAACCCAAATTAAGGACCAAAATATCATAAACTCTTATTCCAGTAAAACTGAAAATTATGTCCTTATTCACCCGAAAGTTAGTGATTTGATCTGGTGTTAATCGATGTGAAAACAAGATTCTTTATAGCCACCGTAAATGCCAGGAAATATGGTTTGTTACTAAAAAAAATAAGTTTCTGTAACATTTTAATGTGAAAAAGACTCGATATCTAACAGAATAAATGCCTTATATATAAATACAATAAATGTTTAATCATTAAGTTGTCCTGCTTGAAATGCTGTTTTCTCTCGGTCACACTACGCTAAATATATCGCTCATCTTGCTTATAATATAATATCGACGCTTCAGTCGATAGTCCGAAAATTATTCTTCTCTAACTGTCTATTTGGTAAAAATTGCTTCATCGTAGTGTGAAAAGTTACATAACAAAGGGAGACACTTTCTAGGAACAGCAGGCCATTCTTAAAAAAATACGACGAGAAGGCAACTTGTATTGCACAGCATCACTTCGCGCAATATCTATATATCTACGGCAAGTAAATAAGACACTTTTTCATTTCCACACATTTCCAAATTAAGGAGCATTTTCCTTTTTGTTTGCAAAAGAAACGAAAATAGCTCGGTTATCCCGCTTAAAACGCAGCTTTCACTAAAACCCTTCATAAACGTCTCAACTGATTTTTACTCTAGCTGGTTATAAAATATACGCATATCTGAGAAAAGTTTAATTTCCTTTGGATTTTTTTTTCTACTTGGATTGTGCACGAAAAATCTAAGTCGAGGTGAATTGATTTATTCTACAGCAAATGAAATAACACTGCTCTGAATATTATAGTTCCATAACATATAGTTTTTAACTAATTGCGTATTATTTATAATATATAATTAATATTATTATTAATATTAACTATTTTACTTATAATTTATTTTCCAGAACTGTATAGCGAAGTATTCTGAATTTTAATTTTTCATTCCCTCTGATATTTCTATCTTTTTGTTGCTTAATTTTAATATTCTTTGCTGACTTCTGTTTTCGCTACGTTTTCCGTGCTATGAAGACGTTTTTCTCGCAAAGTGGTTCAGTTGCAAATCCTGTAATCTTCCTCTCTTACTTAATAAAACTGTTTGTAAATCTTTTAACATCCTGCGTGGTTAGGTGGAACCCCGTCAATAAGCGGAACATCTATCCATACATAACTATTGGCAATAACAGCTTACCGCTGATGGTTACAGTAGAATAAGAGTCACAGTTCCAATACCATCAAACAGGGAGATAAAATACTCAATGCGCATTTCGATGCTGAAGTAGCATCATCTTCAGGAGATACTTCGTGACTAAAGGAGTCACGAAGTATCTCCTGAAGATGATGCTACTTCAGCATCGAAATGCGCATTGAGTATTTTACCTCTCTATTTAGTGGTTTTGGAACTGTGACTCATTTTATAACTATTGGCAAATTAATGAGCAAGAACAATTTGTATTTTTTCCACAAATTAGTGTATATTAGGTATATAGGGTATAATTTGTGGAAGAAGTACAAATTGTTCTTGCTCATCATGGAATATTTCCACAAGACAACGCCTGAGACTGTGAATTTTATTGGCAAATTATTTATAGAAGAAGCTGTAGCAGGTATCACGAAATTCCGTTCTTTCTCATTTGAGTCTTTAGAAATTTTTCTTCTCGAAAACTCAAAATGATGTAAAAATTTTCATTGTTTCGTAACAACGCTCTCTAATTTTCCCAGCAATGGTTTGTAGAGATTTTAATCGCGAAATGCCACCTAAAAGTACGTGATTTACCGATTCTTTTGGCGGAAACATTCATAAGCTTCCCTCCATTTTCGGCATGCGTCCAAAATGTCAGGTCTCTCCTTGACATTGCATGCGTTATTCCTTATTGAGGGCTTCCCGTCCATCGCAGATCGCAACGAAGAGGCGATATTGCCACACACGGCGTCTCCAGACGTCAACGAACTCGGTGATTCGTCATAAACCAGGACCCGGATTGGGAAACTGGATTCTTCATCACCTGGGAAACAAAAATTCCTTAGCCGACAATCTATTATTGGCATTTCCACTTTTACTTGATTCAATTTACACAAACACAAAATATAAAATAGGTTTGCGGACGAATATTATTTTTGTTGCTGTTTTGTTAATTTCGTTTGAATGGTTTATCTTATGTTTTTGTCATATTTATTATTTCCTCATTGTCTATTATTGCAATTTTTCCTTTTTATGCTTCTATTTTATTATTATTATTTTTTAAAGTTTCGTTGTAGTACTGCTTTTGTAATTTTCAATTCATACACAATTTTCTATTATATCTTTTATCAGTAAGTTTGCGCAGGTTTTTCACACTTCTTTGCGGGTGTTTTCCTGCAGTGGAACTCTTTTCCTAAGATATCACCTTAGGTTTCTTTTACATCCACTCCTTCTAAAGTTTTCCTCTCTATTTCTATTCGCCTACACAAAACTTTTTATGTTTATAATGCAATTGACGAAAGGTTAGATGGAAGAAGAGACTTTTCAGTCTCAATCTCGCCTTTATAAAGACCTCATATACAATGTCTCCACTATTAAACAAAGGATAGATATTTGTCATTTCTGAATCGGGGGAAATGTAGCAATTCACCCGAAAAAGTTTTCGAGCCTTTTCTGCCGTCCTGCAATGATTTTATTTGTAGAATTTAATTAATTTTATAAACTAAGAAAAATTGTGGTATCGTATGCAGTATATTGGGCAGAGGTATTAATAATGGTACAATTGGTTTGGCTGATTGTTATGTAAAGTATTTGAAGTTGTAGATGGCATAATTAGTGTTGTTTGTTGAATGATTTTGTATGACGTGCTGTATTTGGGAATCTAAGAATTGATGAACTATCTTTAGCGTCCTTCAAATCAAGCAAATATCCATCTCCATGGTTACATGAAAATCATCGAGGTTTTGCGTTGCTTATCATTTTTCGCACCTTTTCAGAACTTTATTTGCTCTTTTACAACGTGTTTCTATCATTGTAATATCGTTACGGCAGTGAGACATATTTGTGGCGAATCCGCTTCTTAAGCGAGATAACGTCTAAAACGTGTTTTATTGTATGTGTAATATGAATACAAACTCTTTTCTTTTTTCTCAGAACGAGTTTATTTCAGATTATTTTTTGCTTTTGTTAAATGTTTGTGTATTGTAAACCGGGATTTCCAATAGATAGCAGCATTTTTATGCCTCATATAGCATACACCTTTGACGATTCATAAGCATCAAGTTTTTTGTCCAGATTTCTTAAAAGTTGTCTGAATTGATCCAGTGATTGATTTCTTGCATGTTATTCAGAATTAGTGTACCATGTCGATGAGGTCTTGCCGTCTGCGGTCTCTTCTTAGCACCACCTGATGGTAACATAGGCTTCCAGTTCTGCATTCTCGCTGCCGCACTGGAGGGCCTTTCCGCATTTGAAGCACCTTCCTTCTCACTTCCTTCTTTTTGATCATGTTCTGCACCACGGTGTATGGTATCACCTTCCTTCTTTTCTGAAGTTGAAAACATTTCATTCATTCGTAAGATATATAAAGAATCCCGCCTCAAACTAGTTGAAATTTCATTACAGTTAGTTAGGCGGTATTTATTGACATATCGGAAAAGTAAAGTTCATTATTATTATACTTTTATTATGCTGTATCCATGTAACGTATTATAACAAAAAACAGTGTTTTTGGAGAAGTAAAAGCTATACATGTATCTTTTGTCTTTTTGCGTACGTGTACTCAATTTTTTGACAAATTGTCCGGACAAATCAATTCGGTATTTTCTTAAACCATTTTCCCTCCAATTTTCTGCGAATTAAATCATAGAACACATAACCGTCGCCAATGGTTACCATTAGAAATTAATCGACTCTATCCTTTCTCTAAAACAACGTTCTGATAGATTTAAACTGAATTAGAGAACTGAATATGGTTCGTATATATAAACACTTGTTGAGGAAATTAAGGTGAGTACGATTGCAGCCTTTTATGCCTAATTGACCGGTTTCGTGGAAATGTGAGTACGTCAATAAGGCAATTACGGAGATATTTTGCTTCTCCTTCCCTGTAATGCTTGCAGTGTATAGGACCCTGCTGAAAAGTGTTGTATTCGCGAGATGGAAAAGATACAACGAAAGGCAATAAGCTTTGTAAAAAATTACTATGATAAATCGGTACTCAGATGCTTCAGAAGGCAGGATGGGAATCTTTAGAAGAAAGAAGACTCAATCAGAGATTTGAATTACTAGATAAATTCAGACAGAGCACGTTCATAGAAGATGTAGCCGATATTATGCGCCCTCCTTGCTATATAGGCCGTTCTGATCCAGCGAGAAAGATCAGAGAAATAGATGCTAAAACTAGTCGATTCAAGAATTCATGTTTTCCGACAACAATACGCGAAAATAATCGACTAAGAAAATAGAGTCCTGGTGCTTGCACCCCCTTCCACTTGCACTCCACTCTCGTCAAAAAGGTGCGAATTAGACGTAGCTTGTAAGTCCAATACACTCCCTCGACCTTCGCGAATCGTCCTCGTAACCTTCCTGTTAAGTTGATCTAAAGCATGGATCTTAAAAGTATTTACTAATTTATGCGATATACTCTTCTCCCGACCTGAATATGACCTCGATGAATTATTCCAATCAATATGGGGAAGGTTAAAATCCCCTCCTACAGCGATGGTCGGATCCCTCATTTTCTTCCGAATGATCTCAAGTGATTCGGCAAGTTCCTGTACACATTCAATGTTACTATCTGGGGGCCGATAAAACGAACAAAAGATTACCTTCCTTCCGTTTCGTCTAAAAACCGAACTCGATACCATTTCACTTGTACCGTTTCCTAGAAAGTCGACGCGCTGACTCTTCAAAGATACTTTTACAGCGATAAATACCCCTCCGCCTATCCTACAGAGTCTATCTTTACGATATACAATATACTCCGGAGGAAATATCTCACTCGATTCAACATCTTCGCTTAAGCAACAGTAAAGAATACTAGAGGCAATCAGTGGAGAAATTTCTACTTACAACCGTACAATATACTTGTACAGTCGTCCAAGAAAAAATCGAACGGTGTATTCCGTGGTGCATAAGATTGAGGGGTTTCAAATTCCAAGATTTACCCCTTCCACCCGTCCTTCTATTACATTTTGACAACACTGGAATTTTGCCTTTGCCGCGGCTTGGCCGGTGCGTACCCATGTGCCTACGCTCTGTCCGATGAGGAGGGCTGCTATCGCGAGGTCTAAAGGAAAGCAATACCAGCGATTGCTGGGAATTTTTTGGTAGATCGTAAGGAATTATATTTTAAAAGGGCAATGGCTTAAAGTTGGAAACAGATTCCTCTTTTCAAATAGCAGGTAGAGAATCCTGAAATGTCATGTTTAAATCGCGTTAAATTCGACAGGATTGAAAAAAGCAGCCATAAAGGTTCAATCTGTAGGAACCCATCAATTTTACAATGTCGTTCGTCGCAGTTAAAAGACGATATCATAAAATGCATGAGGGCTATGAGTTTGCTGAAACCATATTTACACAAACTAATGCAGTAAAATATTTATGCTACGATTATCCTAAGAAATCACAATCAAATAAGTAATATCAATAACTAAACGTTCATTATTTCTCGCTTTTATGGCTTTATGGCCCAATAATTACAATAAATATCCAAGTTGGTAACATGTCTTCTGCAATAATTTATGTTCATCTTCGAGCTTTTCTCATACAAACCTTTTCATGCCTTGATTTTAGTTATTTTTAACCATTGGAACCAAACCTATTTCCTCAGCCTACAATAGAGATAGTAATGTCGGAATTCTCTGGTAAAATTTTAATTCTTCGCAAAATTGTAGCAGAAATGAGAAGGAAGGTCCCTGTCTTCGGATGACCGGATAATATTTCAACAAACTGAGAATATGGAATACACAAGTGGTTTACCTCATCGAGACCGTATGGGCGATCTCATAAATGTATCTTGGAAAAATTCATTAGGGTCTTAAATTGTTTTCGAAATACCGTAGCTTTTAACTACTATTTCTTTGATTACAAACGTTTTATTCACTACGAATAACCCTATTTTTACGCTTCCTTTTATACCATACTTATTTTTATATACTGTATTTTTAACTATAACTTGAGGTTGAACACCTAATATCCCATACATCAGTCCTTTTACACAGTGTTTTTTTATGTATGTAGGGTTACTTTAGAAATGATACCGGGAAACGAATTTCGTAAAATCTATCATTTAAGACTTACTAGTAGCTTATTTAATTAATAAGGTGTAAGTAGCTTAAGCATAACGATATCGATTAGATTCAGTTTTCTACTTATTTCAGTCACATATATTTCACTTCATCGGAGTTATCCACCCAAAACGGGACGATATAGAGAATTGATTAGAGACGGAAATTATAGTGGTAGAGAAAGAGTAATACCTCTTCTGATACCGCGAGAAAGATCAGAGAAATAGATGCTAAAACCAGTCGATTCAAGAATTCATTTTTAAAAAGAAATCAATAAATTGAAAATTTCAGAAAGTTTCAGAGAAATTTTTCAGAAAACATGTCGAGAAATGGCGAAATGTCGGAAACTTTCGACATGTTTTCTGAAAATTCCTGAAAAATCTGGGGACGGAAACTTTTCAGACTACCCTCGTACAGAAGTATGTTTCCTAAAAGTTTCATAAGAAAGAAAGTACATTATGTTTTCATCCGGAAAAAACACGGAATATTTTGTTTTCAAGAATCTATCCCACGGAACTAAGCTAAGAAGAGGGATGATAGGTTTTCCTCTGTATCAATACTATATTTAATTCTATTCCTATTGTCCCACTTGAAAATCTAATAGAACCTGATAATATTTTGGTTCTTCGATTTAGAAACTTTGGTATATTTATCTCATTAATTCTGGAATTCGGGGACGTAAAATGAGACTCAATATTTTGACGCAATAAAGGCCGTTTTCATTTGGAGTTTTATTAATGCTATACGTATAAATAGCGCCTGATGGTATCGATTGGATTAAATTTAGTGAACGTGACCACCTGTACGTATAAAAGAAATTTCACAATCGCAATGTTTTATCGTGATTGATATTGCTGCATTTGCGACTCGAGAGATATCTTATAAGTGATGAATCACCTCTTTAAACATCTCAGACATAGATGGTTTTCATTCAGTAGATGTCACACTGTATGACAACAGACTGTGACCACTTCACTTCATATTTGTGTTCTGTCCCATGTCATCGATTAGAGGAGCGCTGTTTCGTAACTTCTCGGGTGATATCTTTCTCTCTCTCTACTTGGACATCTTCCTGGAATCGACTGGTTCTATATATTCCTGATCGCCTTGTTAGGCCGCGTTATATGGACTACATTCTCTACATCTCTTTCAATTTATTAAGCATTTAATATTCTAAAGATACCAATCCTGCGGGGTACGAGTAATGTTCACTGATTTTTCGTAGCAATTCTTTTAATTGTCTTTCGTTTTACCTTTTCAAAGTCATTTTTCATTAATACTCAAAGTAAGCCGCGAATTCTATTCTTTTGACGAGTTTTGCAATTGCCGACTCATCCGCTTCGCTTTACACGAAACTACTTTCTCTGAAATGTTATATTTTTATAAAAGTACTGAAAATTATCTCTAGTCTTAGCGCAAAAATGTGCTATTTGGTAGAGTGAATCAATCTTTAAATTCGAAATAGCGACTTATTATTAAAAGCTAACTTTCTTCACCGCAATTCAACAGAAATTTTTTAAATATGAAATTTAAGGTTAATCGTTAAAATTTTATCGATTAACCGTAAACTGTTAAAGCGATTTTGATTTGTTAGGTATTAATTTATTATGTAGTTTTTATTATGTACTACTTTTCCAGTTTATCTGTTGCCGAAAATGTTAATTCTATGTATTTCGCTGATGAATATCATTAAAAGAATCATTTTTGGCGAAGTGTTAAATGCAACCCAAGGCATTTTGGAAGAGCTAAAAATAGGGCAGTCCCGATGGTAGGCCTGGTACATGATTAAGTAAGATGTATTGGAGGATTTCCTCTACGGTTGCCGCTTTCGGCGCTTGGAGAATACCTTTGTCTCTTAATCATCGTTGACTTGTTTATATAGCAACAAAGGTCTAATTTGGGAAAAAAGCGGGGCCGTAAGGATGATCAAACGGTACGAAAGAAATCTTTGCTATCACTTTCTCAAGATTTACTCATGCATCATCTACTACAGCTAAGTTTCCTGTTTTTTCATGGGAGACATTCAAAACTTCTTCCGATTGACATTCAACAGCATCCAGTAAATCGAGAATGAAAGCTTTCGTTGCCAATTGAGAAGATATAAGATATTCGGTGTGTTAATTGAATTACATCTTATTTTACCGAAGACATCTTGAAGCTTTCTCCCCAGAAATACTCACCCCCCTCTGCTAACAGAGGACCATCTGAGAATCTCACACAGTCCAGAATCTTGAGCGTTGGAAGGTATTTGCGTACTCTTGTTCGGTAGTCTGGGATTTCTGTTACCGGGCACTCCAATAGCACGAGATCCTCAAGCTCCGAACAGAGAAAAAGCAGACCAACGCTGTTGATGTCACGGATTGGATTCCTAAACGAAGCAGCAAACATTTCGCTTTAGAATATTTTATAACCACTAATAGTCTCGGCTGATGTTATTAATTGGACATCGCAAATTAAAAGAATCATAAAGTTATGAGTATTGAATCAAATTTAAAATCAGCCGGGATGTCAGTTAACGTTAAAGTCCAAGTATTATTATAACAAAAGAATTATCGAGCCCCACCCAACCTCGTATGATATTAAAACACGTTCAAATATGAATTGAAGCTAAAAAGAAAAAGTATATTGTGGGAAATATCTTTGTAACGAAGAAGATTGACTAAGGAAAACCCCAAGTTAAATGCTCATAGAGAAGGGGAGTGAAAAAACCGTGAAAGCGCAGAAAAAAATTAAAAAGAATAAAAAATTAATAAGATGTAAAGGTTAATTTGAAAGAGATAGATAACTAGATACAGAATATAATTACTAATTTTAATATAAAAAAGTAACATAAATTAATCTAAAACTTTTATTAAATCCCATAAATTAAGATGATCTGATTACTATCAGAGGTCTTTATTTAGACAAGTTTGGGACTAAAAAGTCTCTTCTTCCTTCTAAGCTGTTGTCAATGATATATATATATATATATATATATATATATATATATATATATATATATATATATATATATTATAAACATAAATAATACATACGTAAATAGAAATAGAATGGAAAAACTTTGGACGTAAAATAACTGGAGTTAGGAAATAAAATCCACAGTAGGAACCCACAGAGTATTATTTAGTTGGCTTTCTTTGAATCACTTCCATAATCCTCGTCAGAGTGATTAAAATGTAGGTAAATTATGATTGAGGAGGAAATAACGGGAAATGGAAATTATTAGGTATTTAGATATTTGAAGCATAGAAAAGGGCTGGAACGAAATGCGTGATAAAAGGCAGAATATGGAGAAGTAAAGAGACGTTTAAACAAGGGGACGAGTCTCCATTTGGAGGTCATTTTGAGGATATGAATGACTTACCCTCGGACGTCTAGAGAAGTGAGATTTTCTATGGCCGAACAAGGAGCTACGTCTTTGATTTTGTTATACGAAGCATTGAATTGCTTCAGAGATGGAAAGCCGAAGGTGCCGTCCAATGAGTTCAGTCCACATCGACTTACGCTCAGGATTTTCAACGCAAGCAGTCCGCATCCGAGATCTCTGAAATTGAAGAACATATTTCTAAAACATTGTTATTTTACACTTTTCTACTCTACCCATCTACCACACAATTTTCTACCATTTCCATACTTTTAGTACCCGTCTAAATTCTGTAGAGAAATTATTTCTAATTTAATTCTGCAAAAGAAAAAACGGATGGAAATGCATTTATTGTGAGAGCATTTTTGAGTCCTCCAGAGTCGAGCCAAGGCTATTTTTGGTAAAAAAATCGATATTTTATAGTCCCTTGAAACTAACAAATTTCACAATTCTATTTCATCGAAAAGATGTTGAAATTAAATTCCACAAATGTCTTCGATACATTTATTACGGAGAGTTTACTGAAGTTGCATGAATGATTCAAACATAAACACATCTGCGATCATTATATTAGGTTATTTACAGTGATTGTTTTAATTGTAAATGAAATCAAATTCATATTTCAGTAATTCGTCCCATTCCATTAATTTTTTTCGGTTTACGAAAATCGTAAATAGAATGTATTGAATTTTACAAAGGATGAAAGATCTTGTTTATCATATCTCTTTTGAAAGATTTTCATCATTTAGTTTTATTCGGGAAAAATTCCCAATCGTTCGAAGAGTTATTAAGAAAGAGAGTTTCAAAGAAAAGTTCAAAAAATGAAGAGATGAATTAAATATGAGGCCGATCACATAACATCGCCAGCATCCAAAATTAACACAGCTTTAATTCATTTTATCCAAGGTTGCTATGGTAATGAAAGCTCTCTTTTTCATTCTTTTTGAATCATATTATTCTTTAAGTTACGATTCTATGGATGCTGAAATGGAAGTGTGTCAACGAATTTGAAATTTCCTTAATAACGGTACTTGAGTCTATTTAAAACGGGTTTTCTGTATTTTGAGAAACTTTAAAGAAAATGCGAGGAATACTTACTTTTGCGGTCGTCTATTCTGTAGAGGGAATGCATCGCCATGCTTAAGAAGAAAAATAATAACTGCACTTTTTGAGAAAAAAGTTGATCGAACATTAATTTGAATATCTCTTTTCTGCTTTACACGTATGCATTCAACGTAATTTCTTTTTTCAATTTCAAAACTTCAAAGTCTTTTTCATGAAAATTATAATTCAATGCGCGTGCTGTAATTGGTTAGCAAATTGTCGTCATAGTTATTAGATGTCGAATGAGTTATTTGCTTGTTTAGGCAATTTAAGTTGCATGGTGATTAATTTAATTTTCAAATAGCTTATTACCCTATATTGCGATGATTCTTATGCATAACTTGGTAATGTGTAAGAAAAAAGTGCACTATCCGGTTTTTACTGTCATTCATTCTTCTCAAATGGAGAATACAATGTCTGTTTTTCCTTTAATTTTTGTATTTTAAATTTCTATTGCCTATTTTAGTTTCATAATGATTTTTCTTTATGAACAGAGGCCGAGGAAATAGAACTTCTTCTAAATATTGCATTTGGTCGAGTCGTTAATTACTTTCGTCTTTTATCAGACATTTTTTTGCTTTCATCAAATAATACAGTTACATTAATTTATTATGGATTCATCACTACAACTTTGTCTCATCCTGTTGGCAGTTTATCAATTCTCTCCTTGTAGAATGTGGTTGGTTTGGACTGGAAGAAAATTTTGACTTTTTTAAAGATAATTCCGACTTTCGAGACTCACTTTTTATTTTTTCAGTTGTCGCCTTATTTAAATTTGAATTTAAGTGAACCTTCCTTTAGTGAAACCAAAAACTCGTTTTTCCCGGTGACTCAAAATGGGTAGAAACGAAAAATAGATTAAATCTAAATGAATCTGAAGTTATATACGATTCGACCTAATAGTAGCGAACGCTTGAAAATTTAAGTAAATAAACCACCACTTGGCGAAAACGTGATCTTTGACGTGACTATCGTCTTGCTAAGCCATTCCACGAACTCTCTTAGAAAAGAGAATTGTATTGAGCGTGAGTAAAAAGCATGTTTGCAACCGACATAGCAAAGAAGAGTGGGAATACCTTAGGAAAATATTATTCTGAGACCGTGACATAAGTGTTAGAGAGATGACTGGGGATTTCAAAGGATTTACTTTTAGTAGACTGATTTCGTCAGAATCAAGGTTTTCCATAAGGGAGGAGGATTCCAGTTATTTGCAATCTAAAGATATATAATTGAGATGAGAAGAATGAATCCATCGTAAAGGGGCTCAAAATTGTTTGTCTACACGCTCTCTTTCTGATATACCTAGTGACACGCTAAGGTCTTATGATCAAAATTAAGCACATTTTTTATCACATAAAGCTCAAATGTTTACTTGACTTTCCATTTAATATTCACAATATTCGGAAAACTTCGTTTGGTAAATGTGCGCTATTTTAACGGCAAAAAATATGAATGCAAGTAGTAACAATGTCTAAATTAAGGCCCTTCCGCCCATATTTCGACACAGCTATGCTTCCAGTACCGAAAGTGAGCTATTATCAAGTTCAAAATCTAAAGAGCAAGGAAAACGAGCACGTAACTGTAGCTAAATGAGTTTATTTTCTTGAGAGAAAGTAATAATATTAAAAGAAGTGTAGAGTATCTATTTACTTTAAAAAATTTTACTTTGAAGAAAAAATAAAATTCCACGCAATCCGGCACTTATACCTGCATATTTTTCATGGACAGACTGTTAGCAGGACCCTCTTCTGCTTGCAAATAATGCAATTCCAATGCTTTTATTTTATTATTGGATGGCATTCCACTTGTACCTTATTGTGACAGTTGTCGGAACTCTACGATCTTTCTAAACCATTCTTCAAATATTCAATCTCTATCAATGATTTCTCAAACTTATTCAGGATGCATCATAGAGCAACAAATAAGATTTTAGGCAATATACACTACATATTACTTTTTAAAACTTTAATATTAAAAATTTCTTAAAATAATAACTCTAAACCAACATGTGAAGCACTGACAACGAGTGTTCTAATTTAGGCATTTCTACACTGACACAATGATTGTCACTCCTCTCTGACTGACGCCCGCCAATTTCAGTACTTTTAGCAATAACAATCGGGTCGCATGATCATACGTGATTATTTGACTGGATAATTCTGAAATCATTACAAGAGTAATTCATCCAACAATATAGTCCGATATTTTAAATGCGTTTCTCTAATTCTGCGATTTGTTAGGGAGATCAGGCAAATAAACCGACATGATAGATTTCGGTGAGACATGGTGGAACTCCTTCATGATCACAGAGAAAACTCACTTAAGTAGAGTCCACAAAACTTTTTATTTCACGGTTTCGTTGCGGAGTAACATCATCAGGCGATTCTTTTTTCTGTTTCCATGTCGGACTAAATTAGTGTCTCTAATATTCTCAATGGTTACATGATGTTTCTCATTCGACATTGATGATATTACTACGTAACGAAACTTAGGTCGTGAAGTAAAAAGTTTTGTGAGTTTTTCATTGGTAGTTTAATGAAAATTCACCTTAGCGAACCTAAACAGCTTCCTTGAAGATCTAGATGAACCAGAGATGGTGCATATATACTTATCCTTTGAATACTGGCCTCTCCTGTGATTACTCGAAGTTTAAGATGACGAAGTTGACTCAAGTCTTCTACTCCTGTTACATTTCTCTGGAAGTGAAAAATAGATATTTAAGTATTCTGTTTTAACAACTTTGCAAAATGCTACACTGTAAAAACACTCTTCTGAGCGAAGTCTGAAGATGATCGTCACGTGATGCGTTTTAGCAGTTTAATATTTGGCCAATTTATAAAAACAGGATATAGTTTTGACTTTAAAAAGTTATCTGATTTAGTTCTCCTGTCAAGGAATTCTACAAAACTACTCGCAAATCTGTAAAATTTATACTGATAACAGAAGCGAAAATGTAAAATGGAAAATATTGCCCTTCAGTTTACTCGAGGATTCTTTTTTCTGATAACAAATTCCATGGCGATTAGTGTATGTAATATTCTCAATAGTTGCATGACGCTACTTGACGGTTGTTGTCTGATGACCTTCGGTAGAACCAAGTTTCTCATCTCTGGTTTAAATAACATCAGGAAATGTGTAAGTAGGTTAAGAGCATCAAGAACAGGCTACTTTGTTAAATTTAAGTTAATCAAAGCTAGAGAGTTTATGATTTGACCATTAAGTAAAGGAACGTTAAAGATATTCGAAGCTATGTTCAGCTATTTCTAAATACATTGCTAAGGGGAGATTCTTTTCGACTTAATAAATACATAAAATAAGAATAAATAAGAGAAATGCATTTACGAGATATTCAGGCAGTGTCAACTCCAGTGGCAGCCAGTCTGATGGCACAGCTGGAGATGGGTTGAGCATTTGGAATGTTGGACCAGCAGCAGCTTCGGGTGCAGTGCCCAATGAGGTGTTGTCAGTTGGTGACGGAGTACGCTCACTGACATGGTGGTGGGAAAAGCCAGCGTGAGGTGGCATGGGGGTACTGTTACATCAAAGGATTTATTATTAACTGGCGTTAAATCCTAATGTTTGAGTAAAATATACATGAAATCACGATTCATGAAGTAATTAGGCTAATTTTTTGGAGCGAGCAAAGATACTCAGGATGTATTTCTTAATATTTATGATTTTTAGAGATTTTGTAAACTTTGAGGCCCTACTTTTAGTTTACTTTGATAATCGCGTTAAAAAGGAAATTTACAATTTACGGATTTGGTGTATATTACCCAATACACATCGACATGGATCTTTACTCAGTGTTTTATTAAAAACAAAACAAAATGAACCTAATTCGACTGACTGAAAAAGTTGCTAATTTCCAACGATAATGGGAAATTCTTCCGAGAGTGAGTGGTTCGTATGCTTAAAACGTAGAGTAACTATGACGAAGTCTATCAAAAAGAAATAAGCAGTTTAGCATTGAACAGACCACTGACACATAATAGCCGGGTTCTTACAGCGACACCACGTAGATGGGAAATTTATATTCAATGGAATTTCAAAAGACCAGAAGTTTGAACAAAAAGTTGAATTTTGAAATTCAGTATTTCTAAAATGTTTGTAGATGCTAAATACAGTATAAGTTGTATGTACTTAATAAATGAAAACTAATAAATTTAATTGGTGGAATCATATTTTATTATATTTTTAATATTAATCTTGTTTTCATTTGATTTAGCGGAAAATACAGTGTGGAAGATATGTATAAAGTAACAGCACCAAATATTCAAAAAGAAATATCTGCATGTATCGTTGTCAGTTTTTCTTGTTTGCTTTAATTATCTCGCTCCCACTTTCAAATCGCTCGCCAATCAAAAAATATCATTTCCAAACTTTTTCCAATGAAAATGAGGAGGGGATACCTTTACGAGAGGAATACCGAAATGCAAACAACTACTACGCATCGTTTATGTGATTAAAATCATACTTACCTTATGAATCGTTCAAGTTAATTTCCTTTGGATAAAAGTATCTTCTCAGCGAATAATTCCTTGAGTATTCTCTCGAAAAGAGAAAATACTAACCTTGATATCATTAGAGATGTAACTTAGCGAGTATGATTGGAACAAGTATGTGAGCCTTCGGCAGATTGATTATTTAGTGAGAGCCGGGACGCTTAGTTGCCCATAGCAACGTGTAAATAAGGCACGGGATGACGCCACAGATGAGAAAAACTTCTTAAAAAATTATACTGGATCGATATACTAACTCTGAATCTCGAAAACCTACGTTTAACCTTCTAGACTTCAAAATTAAAATTTTACTTTTCGTTTCGTAAATCGTGTAATTTATCATGCAAAATATTTCTTATAGATAAGCTACTGTATTTAAGCGTGTTAATTTAACACACACACACACACACACACACACACACACACACACACACACACACACACATATATATATATATATATATATATATATATACACACATACACACACACGCACGAGTAAAAGTTGCTTGCATATTGCAAGCTATCAGTTGGAAGTAGTACCGTACCAAGAAAGGCCTCAAAACAATCTTCAAAACTTCACGCAAAAGACCGCCTGGCATCGAACTGAGGACCCGTTCGTGAGACACAATTGCATATCTATGTTAGATAAGATCCATTCTGACCTGTTCTAAAGTTTCAATTAAATATCTTATCGGGGAAGTCCTAACATAAGATTCCATTATCCCCAATTAAATACATGGTAGAATAGAAATGACGCTCAGGCATCGAACCAAGAACCATCAGAAGAACGGCGAACAGCGAATATGAAACTTATGAATTGCCTCTTTGTACATTCCATTTCATATCATTCCCGGTATTCGGGAAAGCATTCCAAATAATTGTCAAAATTGACCGCCATGCATTTTATACCGGAGACTTTTGCACCCACTTGGCGTCGAAATCGCGGACATTTGGTAACATCTCTTCAGTTTGTTTCATAGATAACCACAGAATCTCCAACCTTCGTGATTTTCACTGCTCTATCAATCCGAAAAAGGACTCAAAACAATTTTCGAAAATTCGCGCGAAAGACCGCCAGGCGTCGAACTCAGGACCCGTTCGTGAGAAAGAATGGCATACTGATGTTAGATAAGTGCCACTCTGACGTGTTTAAAACTTTCAATTCAGTATCTTATCGCGAAGGTTCTTAAATAAGAATCCCTTTGAAATGTATGGTGGAATCGAAATGACGCTCTGGCATCGATCCAAGGACCATTAGAGAAACAATGAACTGAGTGAATGAGTTTTTTCAAACGCCTCCGTTCCCATTTCAGGTTTTATTTTCCCAGCTTGTCGGGAAAGCATAAAAAGATTGTCAAATATTGCAACAATGCATTCCTAACGGGAGAATTTTGCACCCATCTGGCGTCGAATTCACGGTAATTTTGTAACATTTCTTCCTTTGGTACTAAGAGGACCACCTCATCTGCCAACCCCGTGATTTTGATTGTTCTATCGCATCGAGAACGGCCTCAAAAGAATTTTGAACAATTCACGCAAAAGACCGCCTGGGGTCGAACTCAGGACGCTTTCGTGAAAGAATATTGCATATTAAAATCAGATAAGTCTAATTCTGACCTGTCCCAAAGTTTCGATTCAATATCTTATCGGAAAGGTCCAAAAATAAGATTCCGTTATCCCCGTTTGAAATGCATGGTAGAATCGGAATGACGCTCTTGCATCGAACCAAGGACCACTAGAGAAACGGTGAGCCTAATAAAAGAAGGATTTCAAACGCCTCTGCTATCATTCCCGTTTTCTCTCTCCAGCTTATCGGGAAGGCATTAAAAAAAATTGTCAAAAATTGCAGCAATGCATTCCTTACGGGAGAATTTTGCACCCACCCGGCGTCGAACTCAAGGTATTTTGGTAACATTTCTTCCAGTGGTACCAAAGAAAGTTATCTTAACTCCAACCTCAGAGATTTGGGTTCCTCCATCTTACCGATAAGTGCCTCAAAATAATTTT
Source organism: Pachydiplax longipennis (assembly GCA_036926295.1). NCBI lineage: Eukaryota > Metazoa > Arthropoda > Insecta > Odonata > Libellulidae > Pachydiplax > Pachydiplax longipennis. Next base: position 669,769 of record JAVFKF010000082.1, on the reverse strand, counting down.
CAAAAATCCGCGCAATGCATTCTTATAGGAAAATTCCGATATTTGGGACCTTCTGGTATCGAATCCATGATAGCTAGCAACAATGTCTGAATTTTTCTGTCATTTAGAGTGTCGGGCCAGTACGTCGTAAAAATTTCAGGTCGATGGCACTTGTGAAGCATCATCAGAATTCGTATGAAATATGAAAACTAAGTTATAAGATGGATAACGTTTTTACCGGGATAGGACAATTTTTTATTTCTTTGACGTAGGAAAATATAAGATACGGTAGAGCCAAAAGAATCGAGAAAGGGACAGCGATAAAAACAGGCGGAGAATTAGCTTTATCTGTTTGTAGTACATCTGGGGAAATCCACTTAATGAGCAGTATTTTTACTATGTTTTGGTTGAAACTGATAGAGATCGAGAGAAAACCGCGTATTAAGAGAAAGAGTCTTACTGTAGTTTGTGACAACTTTGTCAAGGTTACTGTAAGATTTCCTAAAGTTGTTTTTTTTATTTAAAGTGAAAGACTGCTGTTCAGTTACCATTGAACCAATAATCCTAAATGTCTTTCCTTGAGCTAAAATAATTAATGATGAATGAAAAACACATACCAGTATTAAAAAAGTAAAAGATGGTATTTAAATGTATTTTGTTGTTAATCGTTGCGAAAATATTGTGAAACTAGATAATTACAAACTCCTTGGAGGATGGAAATAAGAAAACCAAGGCTTCTGTTTAGTATTAGTAGAGCATTGCTATCCATGTACTTGAACACTGAAAGTACTGCAATTTGTTTAAGAGGGAGAAAATATTCTCTAACTTTCTAACTTTATTTTGAGATAATTATTAATTGGTTTTGTGGTATGATGAATCATTTTATTAAGAAAAACTGAGTTTATGGGTTTGGGTTAGGTTAAGATTCTCATTTAATAAACTCAGCTTTTTTTAATTGAAAATAAAATGTTTAACTAAATTTTGAATTATTTTAAAGTTCTTGAAAACTGACAAACACCTTTGTGTTGTTGAAAAATATAATTACAAACCATGATAATTTGGTCACAATAATTTAACATATAGAAATGAGAAACTTATGACCAAAGTATCGTCAGTTTGATATGCTAAAATAGATGATTACCACTTACGTAATATCCACATCATTATTTAAGAATTGATAATTTATATAGAGTTTTAACAAATCACTTTTGAAAACATGAAAAATACAAGCCCTCTATCATATTGAATCATCACCTTATCACTATATCATATAATATGCCATCTTATCTTTAACTTTTGCTTTTTTCCACTTAAGTTTGACCTTCCTATCAATCTCTCTAATTGGTTTTAAATCAATAAGATATTATATCCATCTGGATTTTCTTGTTTATTATAGATGCTAAGCCATTAAAGTCAGTGTGTTTATAAGGGATACTGACATAACAAAATTCTATCTTCCATCACCTGAATATGGGGAAAGAAAGCATAGTTAAACATGTTAAGGAATGAATGAAAATATTGCAAAACCCAGTTGAGAAGCTGTTCATGGGGCGAGAATCACATCTTAAATAGGTTAGTGTCGGAACTCTGTTGCACACTGCTGGTTGATTCACAGCATAATTTTGAAGAGTGATGTGCTTTTCACACAATGAGAACACCTAGTTACTTAATTTTTGCCATTTTTCACTCTATGAAACAAGTTTTACAAGATTGACAATTAGGGAAGAATAATGAATATTTTAACAGCGGTGGAGAGAGGGCATCACAGAGCTCTCAAAGACTACACAAAACTCTGCACTCCCTTTCTGGTTCATTCAGAATGTTAACGAATTTAGAATGTGTCAATGCTCAACAGAGATTACAGATCCCTACAGAAGTTGGGGGAAATAGAAGGGGTAGGGGAGGAGAAGCCAGCCTAGGGTTTTCGCCAGCGGAAAGTTTGTTTCCCCATTTATGCAAAATATACTCATCCTGAATGAAAACAGGTAAATAGACAGGTGCATCCTAAGGCAGCGAGAAGAATATTTCCTAAAGTATAAAACATCCTATGCTATTTACTCATTTTACTTACGAGTAAAAGTTGCTTGCATACTGCAAGCTATCCGTTGAATACAGTATCATACCAAGTACTGCCTCAGTTCAAATTTAAAACTTCGCGCCAAAGACCGCCTGGCGACGAACTAAGAACCCGATCGTGAGAGAAGACAGCAAAATAATATTAGATAAGTGCCATCCTTACTTGTTCCAAAGTTTCGATTCAATATCTTATCGGGAAGGTCCCACGCCTCTGTCACCATTCCGGGTCTTATCTTTCCAGCTTATCGGGAGGGCATTTAAAAAGATTTCCGCAATGCATTTCTTATGGAAGAATTTTGCATCCACCTGGCGTCGAACTCACTGTCATTTAGCTACATTTTTTCCATGAGAAGCATAGAAGACTACCTCAACTTCAACCTCCGAAATTTTGGTTACTCTATCTTAACGATAAGTGCCTCAAAATAATTTTCAAAAATCCGCGCAATGCATTCTTATGGGAAAATTGCGATTTTTGGGAATTTCTGGCATCGAACCCATGATAGCTAGCGTCGATGTCTGCATTATTCTGGCATCTAGAGTGTAGGGCCAGTACGTCGAAAAAATCTGACGTCGACGGCGCTTGTGGAACATGGTCAGAATTCGTATCCCCTATAATATATATATATATATATATATATATATATATATATATATATATATATATATATATACATACGAGTAAAAGTTGCTTGCATACTGCAAGCTAATTGGTACAAATTTAACACTAAGTTCCCCTTACGGGTGTCATCTTCGAAGCTTATCCAGCAAAATTCTTAACAATTGCCGCAAAACATTTCTTACGTGAGAAATTTTCATCCATCTGGCATCGAACTTAAGGTCATGTTACCTTTCTTCCACTGGTTCTACAGAAAACTACTTCAAACGCAAAGGCTGTGATTTTGAACAGTCTCCTGCATTGAAAAAGGCCTCAAAACAATTTTTAAAAATTTGCGTAAATGACCGCCTGGCGTCGAACACAGGACCCATTTGTGAGAGACAATGGCATACGAATAATAGATAAGCGCCACTCTGACGTGTTTCAAAGTTTCAATTCAGTATCTTATCGGGAAGGTCATAAAATAAGATTCCGTTATTCCCGTTTGAAATACATGGTAGAATCGGAATGAGACTCTTGCATCGAACCAAGGACCACTGTAGAAACGGCGAATAACATGAAAGAATGTTCTCAAACGCCTCTGTCACCATTCCGGGTTTTATCTTTCCAGCTTATCGGGTAGGATTTAAAAAAAATCATCCAAGATTTCACCAATGCATTTCTTACGGAAGCATTTCGAACCCACCTGGCGTCGAACACACGGTCATTTGCTAACATTTCTTCCTTTGATACTATGGAAGACCATCTCATCTGCAAACACCGTAATTTTGATTGCTCTATCTCATCGAGAACGGTCTCAAAACACAATGCAAATATTCGCGCTAATGACCGCCTAGCGTCGAACTCAGGACCCTTCTGTGAGAGAAAATAGCGAATTAATATTAGGTGAGTGCCATTATGACTTATTCCAAAGTTTCGATTCAATATCTTATCGGGAAGGTCCTAAAATAAGATTCCGTTTTCCCCGTATGAAATGCATGGTGGAATCGGAATGACCCTCTTGCATCGAACCAAGGACCACTAGACAAACTGTTAAATTCATGAAAGAATGTTTTCAAACGCCTCCGTCGCCACACGGAGTTTGATCCTTCCAGGTTATCGGGAAGGCATTGAAAAAAATGACAAAAATTGCAGCAATGCATTTCTTATGGAAGAATTTCGGACCCACCTGGAGTCGAAGTCACGGTCATTTGGCAACATTTCTACCATAAGAACCATAGAAGACTACCTCAGCTTCAACCTCCGAGATTTTGGTTCCTCTATCTAACCGATAAGTGCCTCAAAATAATTTTCAAAAATCCGCGCAATGCATTCTTATGGTTAAATTGCGATTTTTGGGAATTTCTGGTATCGAACCCATGATAGCTAGCGTCGATGTCTGTATTATTCTGGCATCTAGAGTGTAGGGCCAGTACGTCGAAAAAATCTGACGTCGATGGCGCTTGTGGAACATGGTCAGAATTCGTATCCCCTATATATATATATATCTATATATATAGGTATATCCGGAGAGTTAGCTATATATAATAGATATACGAGTAAAAGTTGCTTGCATACTGCAAGCTATCCGTTGAATACAGTATCATACCAAGTACTGCCTCTGTTCAAATTTAAAACTTCGCGCCAAAGACCGCCTGGCGACGAACGACGTGAGAGAAGACAGCAAAATAATATTAGATAAGTGCCATCCTTACTTGTTCCAAAGTTTCGATTCAATATCTTATCGGGAAGGTCCCACGCCTCTGTAACCATTCCGGGTTTTATCTTTCCAGCTTATCGGGAAGCCATTTTTAAAAAATCGTCCAATGCATTTCTTATGGAAGAATTTTGCATCCACCTGGCGTCGAACTCACTGTCATTTGGCTACATTTTTTCCATGAGAAGCATAGAAGACTACCTCAACTTCAACCTCCGAAATTTTGGTTACTCTATCTTAACGATAAGTGCCTCAAAATAATTTTCAAAAATCCGCGCAATGCATTCTTATGGGAAAATTGCGATTTTTGGGAATTTCTGGCATCGAACCCATGATAGCTAGCGTCGAAGTCTGCATTATTCTGGCATCTAGAGTGTAGGGCCAGTACGTCGAAAAAATCTGACGTCGATGGCGCTCGTGGAACATGGTCAGAATTCGTATCCCCTATAAATATATATATATATATATATATAGGTATATCCGGAGAGTTAGCTATATATAATAGATAGGTATATCCGGAGAGTTAGCTATATATAATAGATATATATATATATATATATATATATATATATATATATATATATATATATATATATATATATATATATATATATATATATATATATATATATATATATATATAGGTATATCCGGAGAGTTAGCTATATATAATAGATATACTTATAGTATTCTACCTTTTGGTAGGTTCATGTGCCCCCATATTCCCTATTTAATTCCTTCTCCTTCAATTCCTGGTAACTCATCCCACCCCTTAATTCATCTAACAACTTCTGTCTTTGTCTACCTTTCTCTGGTTTTTCCCTGACATTCTTCCCGTCGATCGCTTTCTTCAATAATCCCTCTCCTCTCAATATTTGATCCACACATTTCCTTTGTCGATTTCAATTATCACCCTCTTCTCCCCAATCAGCACATCCTCGTTCATTTTTCTATCGACCCAGCTTACTTTATCCATTCTACGCCATACTCTCATCTCAAAGGCCTCTAATCTTTTAATATCTTCTTTTCTTAGCATCTATGTTTCACACCTATACAATATTACAAGGGATGGGACAATAGATTGAAAAAAAAAAACAATGGAATAATTATTCGATTGTTTAAGCATTCATTCGATTGTTTTCATTCAAATGAATGAATTATTTTTATTAGTCTTGGGCAGTTTATTGAATCTTCATCCATGTCTATTCGTCTTTCTTGTTATCTTATTTTTCTAATTAAATTCTTTTTTAGTATTTCCGATAAATGATATGTCACCTCAGTTTCACCATTTTAAATACTATAAAGATGGCTAAGAAAGAAAAATGATGAATTTTCCAAAAAAAGTGTTATTAGGAAAACTTCATGCACGGGAAATAACGGGGTTTTAAGTATTTGCTCACAATCAAGTCTCCTTTCTTTACTCGCAATTTAAAAATATCTCGCGAAAAATTATAACATTAAAATAATAATTTGTCGATTTTTTGTTTCATTATAGTAATTCTTTACCAATCCTCATCCGATGTCGCCGGATAATTCCTCGTCAACGATCCCTCGCAGCGGATAATTCTTTACCGGATAATTCCTGGCTGCGGACACAGCAGTGGTAAAGATGATCTTTTTATTATTAATTTAATAGTTAGCTTATATGGAAATATTTTCCATACTCATGAAAATATAGATGGTTCCGTAGTTGTTAACATAATGCAGCATTCTATCTCTGTAGACTTACGGGTCATAGTGAAAACGAGATATTTTTAAATAGATTCAGTGATATGGCGTATTCACTTACAGGAAAAAACCAGTGATTTCTGGTGTCTGCCACGCCTTGAAAAATCAATCATTCTTTGTACTGAGTTACATGCAAGTGTAAGAGCCAAAGAATGGAACTACAGACTATTCTAGAATAGTAATTGAACTCCTATTCAAATAAAGAAAAGGCAAAATAATTTTAAGAAAAATCAGGCGAATATGTGCGATTATTTTTTATATAATTCGCGGTATTTCATGCGATCGACTTTGGAAGTTCGTCAACTTCATTTTTTCTCTCCAAATGCAAAGCAGAAAAGTGCAAGTTGAACATCTTGAAATATTTCTCCGAGTCCAACTATTCAAGTACTCAAAGTTTAAAACACTCGTCGAGTTGATGTGCAGGACGAAAATTATTTGCCTAATGATGTAATTAGCATTGAACCTGATGAAAGTAAAAATGTATTTAGTATGGATAGGCTGAAAATTGTTATTAGATTTGCATCAATAAAATGTGTCATGTCTTGATTTTAGTTGATTGTCAGACTGTTAAAAATTCGTAAAATTTTACCCTTCCCGTGGTGCTGCAATTAAATCCTCAATCCGGGATAAAGGGTACTTGACATTTTCTAAACATTCATATCCTGTAACTCTGTAGTTTTTGCTACATTGCGCATTCTCAATCTTCCATCCAGCTACATCACAAAAGCATGTTTAAACACCTTTAGTTCAGCATTCATCTTAGTTTTTAGCTTAATGGCACGGATCGATACTGACAAATTATAATTTTGACTGTATCAATTCGAAGAGAAATTGTAACATTTCATCACTCAATTCTTCTTTAAATTAAGTATCATATTACTTATTTTAGCTAAATTAATATGAGCACTAGTGTCGTTTGCCTTGCAGTTAAATCATTCACTATATAACGATATGAATTCCACTATTTCGAATAAGAATCAAAGAAAATAATAATCGATGGTATTCAGTCGAGATTTATAAAATAGGAATCACGGAAATCTGCTGAACGCTATCCGTTAGCAATGGTTGCAGAAAATTAACTTCGTGCTTCCCGGTAAGAGACACACATATCGCAACTCTACTGTCTGCCACCGAAAATGTCGTGGCGCGCTTATGTTAGAATCATATGACAGCTGATCAACTTCGGTTTATTAAGGTGCGTCGTCCATGATATCTTCTTTATGCAATAGAATTTTTTTCTTCTAGTTTACACAAGAATTCGATATCCGGTTTAAATAAGAGTTAAACGTTCTGTCGACTGTAAGACATATTATCAAGGAGTCACAAGAGAAATGTTTCATTACAGAGATACTTTTCCTATCCTTATGGTCATCACACTTGTTCGATATTTTTAATGGCCATTTTTGTCAAGGGATAAATGCAATTCCCCTTGTTAACGTCGTAAACGATCTTTTTAACGCAATATTTTTAATCGTTGGAGGAAGTCTATCACATTTGAATGTTTTAACATGCTAGGTATGGTCTTTCAAATGAGAATGCGAATATGTATTGATATCTTTGAAACTTTTGATTTCGTTTAGAAATCTTTCAATAGATTTTACATGTAGATATAGTCCTTAAACACATGTTCACTCCAGTAAATTTATTCCCGTTTTAGAATTAAGATGATAACTTCTATTTTCACTCAATCAAATCCTAGTAATCAATCTATAGTTGATTATAGTTTGGATTTGTTTTTATCATTTGTAATTCTTCCTTAATCACTTATTATTAAATTGGAATCATATGATTTTTTCGCAGTGTATCCATGGGGAAAGGGAAGCTGTTATTCATCCCTCTTCGTGTTGATCCTTTCCAGGACAGAAGCATGATGTTTTCTTCTTTGTCATGCATTTACCCTTCTCGTGTCATCCTTAGCAATTTGGGAGTGAACGACAGTGTTCTTAGTGCAGGAGGATGAAATCTCAAGAATTGTGAGGGAATCCAGCTAATGGAATAACTTACAACTACAAGTAGGAGGATGTGGTTAATGAGTGGTGTAGTGTGCAAGCAATGTTATTCATTCTGGAGGACCTTTTGCAGCATACTAAGGAGTCCTTCAATCTCTCGCTGCTTGTGAGTAAACAATTATGGGAATTAGTAATTACTCTCTTTCTTCATATCATATTCTTGTTATAAAGCCAGGCTTAAAATTATTCTGAAATGCATAATACAAGTGGTACCTTCCTTGAATTTTGCTGGATGATGCTAGTGGCAGTGGCAGGTTCTCCCTTCTTATGTTTTGATTTATAGCTTATGTTCACTTAATTTCTCAAAGGCATTATATTTTTACACAATACAGAAGGCTAGTGCTGTCTTTGAATATGAAATCTTGGGAATGTAGTGATGAATTTTGTCCTCTTTGTTATTCAAAACTTGCTGTGGGTATATGTTGTTTATGCTTCGATTTAATAAGCAGTTACAATTATTTTAAGACATAATCTCTTAAATTTCAACTTCTTTAAGTGAAACTTACCTATCTGCAGATTGATTTATGTTGGCCTGGTTTTTAAAATTACTTTCATTGGTTGATTCTCGTATTTATTCTTCTTATTCATATTTAGAAGTTGGCATTAAGTTCTCTTTTTGTTAATGGAGTTAAGCTATTAGTTGAGTTCTGATTCAAGGCTAGTTATTATTTCATCTTCTGATGGCAATCATACTTATTTCGTAAGAGCTTCTTTTTCCTCACATCCCACATTAAAATGGTGAGCATTAATGACAAGATTCACTAATTATCTGTGACTTGTATTTTCAAACATTTCTCTTTGGATAGATATCTCAACATTTTTTCATGGTTTCTATTTCATTACTTCAATTCCCATTTAGCCAAGTTAAATCTTTCCTGTCTTCAACATTCTCTTGCGCATATTGGCTACTCAATCATATTTTCAACAGTTTTAATAACATTTCTAGTATTAAAGTCATGATCGTCCAATTAATAGTATTGTGTATTCTCTATTCTATTTCTGAAATCCTTCTATTTCAATAAAGACTCACAGTTATAACTTACATATCATTTTATCATCCATGTGGTTGCAAGGGAACTTCTTGAAAAGTAACTAGGAGTATACTTGGTTGAAATTGAGAGAGAATTAAAAGAATTTTAATTGTAATTCTCAATTTTATCAAGAAATCTTATTTGCTTTTAAGGTACAATGTTTTAAAATATGCATGCTTTCTTCTTTTACTATTTAGTACCTGTACTTGCAAAATTAATATATTTCCAAACCTATTTTCAGAGGAATTGTTTCATTTAAGAAAACTGCAGTTAAATTTATGTTAATTTTGATGAACAATTCCTAGCATAGTTACTGATTAGGGGGTTAATATTTTTATATTTCTGCAATGAGTCTAAGAATAGCTAAAATTGTGCATCATTTCCTAAGCATTCCCTTCTGGAAGTATATCTTAAGATGTTATTTAAATTTTTTAATTTTTGTTATATCATAAAGCATATTTTGATCAATATCCTGGATTAGCATTCTGAAGAGATCTTTAATAAATTTCAGCTAAAGTTTCAACATAAGAGGGTAATAAATATACCAAATGCCTTCTTTCTTTTCAAAACAAAATGGGGCAATTTTCAGGTAAATACGGCAGCTTTAAAATATTAAATATGATTTCTGTTGCTGGAAATTTGGTGAAGCAGGTGATGTTGAGGCTTTTCATGCAGATGATTCTCATTCCTTCTTCTTCACTGATCACATTTAAGTATAGTTCCTTTGAATTCAGGTAAATTTCCTATTAATACCTTTTTTGGTATTAAATATCTATTTTAGGCATCTTTTCATGAGCTAAACTGTTCTGACATCATTCCCTGTGGTATTCTTTAAATATATTTAAACATGTAAGACAATCAAGTATGAATTATTTTTTCAGAATTTGCAAAAGTAGCACAGATAGAGTATCAAATTTAATTAAATTAAAATTTAATAATATATTTAATAGAAGATAATCATACGTAGCAATATATTCTTAGCTGAATTCTGTGAATGCAACTGACGTTGAGGTCTAGAGAAAGTTTGGTTTGTAGATCTTGTTTTATGTTCCACTATTCTTTCGTCAAGTATGATTTATTGTTAAATATCTTTATCTCTTTTCTGTAATTTGGTCAATAGATTCCTTTATCTTTTGCATATTTAACATTTTTAGAATTTACTAGATTATTAGAAATGGTACCCTAACTTTGGATTATTAGTATCTATTCCTATTTTTGGTTAACATTCTCAGCAACATTAGAAGTAGAGATTTGTTTCTAAGATGTTTGCATCTGTGGGTTGTAAACACTCTTCATTTGATTGTATCTTATCTTGGTATAACCTGTTGGTCACTGGCATTTTATTGCTGCTTGGTTTTACTCTCCAAAGAAGTATATTTGATTAATTTAGTTAGTTTCCGATGATGGATGAGAAGAGTATGATCTTTGCAATTTTACTCTTATAAGAGAATAAGAATTGATTTCTTATTCCGTCCGGTCCCTGACTTTTATTACTTTTTAACTTTCTCACTCTCCTGAGGATATTATTGTGGCTTATTGCGAAAGAAGGAAATATGGAAAGATTATTGTTTAATTCCATATACTTTGCTGTATCATCTACTTTAGAAATTACCAGTGGTAGGTAAATAACTGAAAGTGCAGAAATAGCTAATGAATTTGGGCAATACTTCTCAAGCAAATTTAAAGTGGATCAACAAATGAATGTCTACCCCACATTCATTCTCTGCATTCCTTTTTCTTGCGGTTTAACAATTTATTAACTTTGCAATGTTCATTAATGCTTTCTTCACTAGTCCTCTTTCTTTTATGTGATTCTCTTACCTCATGCTTCAAAGATTGTATTTTTGCATTGTGGGTCCGCATTTCCTTTTATTCTTTTAGTTGGACCATATTTTTATAAACCTTTGTTCAAAATTTTTAAAATTATTCCATATCTCCTCAATTTCTGTGCCATTATTTACGCAACATTGAAATTCCTCTCTCAGGTGGCCTCGACTTTGGTGGCTCCGACTCTTGTTCACTATTTATACTGTGAGGTGCATGAATACAAAAATTCTACGTGCACTTTTTGAATTCGCGGAATTACAGCCGTTATTGGATAGAATTGGCCCGACCGCCAGCCATGAAGCTCAGCTCTTCTCTCAGCACTCCGACGGCGAGTTTGAGTGCGAGTCCCAGATAGTCACGTGATTGTGTGTGCCGACCGCGGAAAGACAATGTTCTTGTATTCTGATGATGACGAGAATTTGGGTATTGCCGAATAGACGTGATGTAATCAGTGTTACTTGTGCCAGCTTTTCTATGAGCAGTTCAATATTCCTTTGTTGATGTATTTTTTGTATTTCATTTTGTGTTTAATAAATAATATTAGTTATTATGCATATTTTTGAGTTATTTTCTAATTGTGCTTTATTGTCGATATCCTTAGCTAGTTGCTGCTCGGAGGGTTTTTTTTTTAAGTCGGCAGATGGTTTCCGACACCTGTTTGAGTTTTGGAGCCTAGTTCGGCTCAATACAACATTAAAATGGACAATTTGCATCGTTTTAATTAGTTAGAGTTAATTCATTTCAATCAACGTACCAAAATTGGAAATTCCTCTATGAAGACCGCGGATATATTGACGGCAGGAAAAATCTCCTCTGCCTAAATTTCTCGAATATTAAATCAACGATTGTTGAAAATTTAAATAGAAGCTACGGTGAACTTACGAAATCCCTTACGAATCTTTCGCACTTCCACTTAAATAGAAGCTAAAATGAACAGTGAAATCCCTTGCTGGATTTTGAATCTTTCGCACTTCCATAAATTCAAATCTCAACGACATTTTCGAAGAAAATCAGCTGCACAACGTCTGCATCCAACGAAGTATCTCCAGGAATTAAATTTTTACCGCCAAAATAACGTTACCTCAAATAATACGAAGCGACAGTTAAACAATGAATTGTTTTCCTATTGATAGGTCGCATAATTTTTATGTTTTAAAAAACTTTTCCAGACATGTAATTGAAATTTAATTCATTAGAAATGCATTTAAATATAGATCGAAAAAATTTGGGATATGAAATTTATAAAAAAATTGTTTGTTTATATTTCGAGTTGTATTCGTGACTCCAACGAAGTCTGGTTATCCATGAACAAAAGAATGCTACTGGGGATTCACGCATTTAAAGATAACTGTTATATTTTTACCAATAATATATGGTAATAATTACTGAATTGTATACTTTTATTCTTTCTATGCCATTTACCTCAATTGGAAATGACTAAACTGACATCTCAATATCTTAGAGACTTTTTCTTACGCGAGATTTTCTTAAAATCAATATTCCTGCAAAATCAGGGAGAGGTATCCAGAGAAAAATTATTATATATTTTATGTTTATTTTTATATGTAGTTGCGTATGCGAAATTACAAAGACGTTTTAAAAAATTACTTTAAGACACTACACGGAAGAAATTTAGCGATTGTTTTTGTTCCTATCGATTAAATTTTGGTTTCTTAAACACAAACTTTGTTGCCTCGAACTATTCCTTCACTCCTCTGCTTTTCTCATAGATTTAATGGTATCGGAATTCCACTTTGCCACGGCCATTTCATTTCGACCTCCAACCTTGGGACTTGCAATTGACAGACACTGTCTCACATTTTTCTCACTGATACACTTTTCAAACGATTTAATACCCACTGTACGTATACATACTTTCAAACACCTTCAAGTCACTTGTAGCACATTGTCATATCCACAGATTAGAAATAACCGAAAGCCTTTTCATAACATGAACACGTCGAATTTAGAGATGCATAAAGGGAGACAAAAGAGCGACCTGAGAACTACGGAAAACGAGAAATAACATGACAGGAAGTACAATTTTCGATTGTCAGAATTCCTATACCATAATCCGCTCTCTTTTAAAGTGCGGTTTACTATCATAGTAAATGGCTCGTGGCTTTTCTTTGCTTGTTAAAGAAGAATCCGATGTTGCTTTGAAGTTCAAATGATAGTTTTGATATATGTGCAGATGAAGTTTATAAGAACTCAGGATAGTGTTTTCTCGTGTAGCTGAATTGGCAGTGGTTATTTTGATGAAGAGTAATGAGTGTATTTTTGGATGAATAATCGTGAAAAGTAGTTTACCAGAATAAGAAACACAGCATTTCTTCCAGTTATAACTTTCAAAAGTGCAAAGACTAACAGCAAGAACAGTGCTACGAATCGCCTACAATGTTCTGAGTCTCGCCGTGTTTTTAGACGCAAAGGTGATAGGAATTGGCACCCTTTCTGCCAAATTCAAAATAAGTGTCTCAAGAATCCATGAGCAACGATCTACAGTATATCGACTTCGTTTTGGAGGATAATGAAATGGGATTTCTTCGCACATATTACCACTGAACGTCGGTGTTCCTAGAATATGTAAGATAGCTGTATTATAGGATGGGATATTCCTGAGTTATTGATTAACAATGAGATGTGTGGGTAAATAATTTTTAAAGAGATTTACAATAAATATGACCAAGGAGACTACACTTTTCCATATTATTAGCAAAAGATGTACTTTATTTGGATCTGTATGCAGCTAGAAATGTCCTGGCGAAGCTTTCAATTTATTTGAAATCTTTGCCTAAGCCAATTTTTATCCAAGCAAGATTTCATAGGAGGGAAAATTGAATACAAATCTTTGAATATTCCTAACTAATATACATAACATGCCTTTCTTCCTCCTACAAGATGAATTCTAATACTTTTCATTTTTTGATCCATCTATAAAGACATCAGTCTGAAGGCTTGTTAGGCCCACTCCTCTGTAATTACCAACAAAAAGCTTTTAATGGGGATGATGATGACTTTTGACATCATGAATTGGTGCCTGGAGATAATGCTGACTTGTCTGTAAAATATATTTACTACATATAACAAAGCTTATTTCATGGCATTGGTGGTCTTCTAGTTTTTTGCAGATATTACTAATAGATTAACCAAACTAACTATATTATTGTTTAAGTATAGAGGAGGGAGCTGTCTTTTAGAATACAAAAGGGTATAATGCATCTTTCTTTTTCATTTATCTTGGCCTTGTTCATCGCATGCTAAACTAATGGCTTTTAATGAGTGAGTGTTGCTAAAGTATGGCCTTTATCGTTGTCTTTCTTAGATTTTAATGGTATGAAACTGTTATTTTTTAAGTTATCATAAACTGGTTTTCCTATGGTTTCATTCTGGCTCAATAAGAAAAGCATGTCTAGATGACCTCACTCCATAACTTTCATGGTAAGCTTCACTCCTCCCCCAGCCATATCGTAAGATGATGTCAAAGGAGTTAAGTTTCAAAGCAGCAATCAGACATAATATTTAAAGGATACCTTAGATACATCAATAATAAGGAAATTTAAATACATTTTTGATCAAATCAAATAAACAACTTAAATTGGATTTCACATATATAGCAATTATTTGTAATATGTGGTATAGATATACCTAATAATGTAAAAATAAGGTTTGGAGAGGAACTATGAATAAGAAACATTCAATTTAAAAAATGTTTAATTGTTCCAAAGGAACAGAACTAGATGTTTACAGATGTGAAAAATAATGTATGAGCAATTCAATAAAAATTTATACAAAATTTTGCAATACTTACTAATCCTTAAGCCCTATGGTATAAGAAAAATGACATTAATTACCTCAAGAAATGCTGGCATAAAATTGGATAGTAGGGGTAGTTATCATTAATACAAAAATCTTGTAAGAGAAGCGAAAATAAATATATACAGTTTTGGGACTCAACAGAATCCCCAATAGCAAATACAGTACCAAAAACTTTTGAAACCTGATAGTGTGATTTATATTTTATTTATCTAATATATAAAGAAAGATCTACTGTCTAAATTTTCCACATTTCTAAAGATCTGAATGTGCTCTATTAAATTTCCAGTTAATATAATTAAATTATCATTGAAATCATTCAAGATTAATTCATGTGTGGTAATCATGATTCTACAATTTGATATAGCTATTTGGTCCCTTTTAAGTAAGAAAACTACTGGCATCGACAATATATTTTTGTATGATAATATTTATTGACAAAAATAAATTCATGCTCTAGAGCAAGCTTACCTTTATTGCTGTAATCTAAGTGACAAATGTTTCATTTTTATGCACAGGTATATCCAAAACCATTAGCTTCCAGTTTCAAATTCAATTGGTCTGCAAGGAAAAATATATCTTGAAAAAAACGTCCTCTGCTTTATGCCGAAAAACAGCTAGCAGAATGTTAATATAGATGTAGAACATTCAAAAATGTAAAAGACTTGCTTTTAACCAATTTCAGGACAATTATGAGTTAAATTATAAAATATTGAGAAATTAGAGAGAATCGTTTATGAAATCCATAAGAAACAGTGTATTAGTGTAATAGTTATTATTTTCTGAGGTAGCTTGGTCAAGCATGTGTCCAAATGAAATATAAACCTAGTTACATCAGACTTCTCTTATAGCTCCAAACTTACAACTTCCCATGCTCCAGTCTACATTACCTAATTTATCAAAAACATCTGGACTATTCTGAATCTCAATAGCTGAAGCTAGTTGGTTTTCAAGGGATTTGCATATTTTTGAATTCGCCGCCTCAGACGTTTTTCTGAAATAAACAATTACGAAAAAAAGCATCTCTCATAATATTCTGAAAAAAAATTAACTACAAGTTATGAAACAATATCTGTGCGCTCCCAGTCATATTTATCCATTCAATTAATTGGATCATCGTAAAATTTTCGATGAAGTTTCCAGAAAGTTCCAGAAACCTTTTCCCGCCTTTTTCCATCCTAAAACCGTTGTTTAGGAGGGAAATATTGGCGCCAAATCTGCCATCACTTTTATGCAATTGCCTCATTTTAGTTTGTGCTTCGGAGCCGTGAGGACCTGTCTCTGCCGGAGACTCAAAAAGTTGGATACGAAGACAAAGTAAGAACTTTGGAAAAGTCTTAAATGTCTATATTCACAATACCTCTCTTTAATTATCTTTTAATTAAACCCTTAATAATTACAATTAATTGATATTACTATTGCAGTTTACAATACCTTATTTTCTTTATAGTGTCCTGTGGTTATCTTCATCTGTAAGCGGCGGGAAGAGTTGTTGGCAATATTAGCTGACGGTTTGAAATAATTTTCTACTGCGCTTGAAGGGTGAGATATTAAATCAGGGGCCGACGAATGTCAGAATGTCGGAACTGTCTTTCTCGGAAACAGGGTAAGTACTTTACATTTCAATCTTTTATTGTGACATGTTTTCCAATTGACGTTAAACATCGTTTAATAGTTTCGTTTTGAAGGGTTCCGTAAGTTCCGCATTTCATTTAGTTATTAATTGCCGATTTTTTTTTGGCGGGAAGTAAATGGTAACGAACGCATACAAAGGCGACTTGTCTAGATATACTTGAGATTTGTATTTATATAACAGTCGATCTAATTTCTCCGTGTGAGAGAAATTTTTCCCCTTTTCATTTTCCTTCCTTCGATAAAAATTAATCTCTGCAAACATATTTCAATGTCGTTACAAATAATGCTACTTCAGATCAGAGGCAGTTGCTAAGTCTTAACGTACTTTGTTGCATCTTTTTTTTATTAATCAATTTCGTTAATTACTTTATTTTCGCTTTTCGATAGAAAGTTTAACTACATACATTAGATTTTAATGAGAGCAATCCATTCAATATTTTTCTGCTTGAGGTTAGTCTTATCATAGATTCACTGTATTCCTAGTGGAAGAATTACTAATGACTTCTGTCTTTCCTTCTTCTGCTTCAAAATTTTAAAGATGTTCTCACGCATTCCATAATGATTTTATTCGAGCCAGTTTCTTTAATTGGTCGCTTCTATATTTTTTATAAGATTGAGTAAGAGATATAGGCGACTATAAAACACCACATAATGAAATAGATGCGAAATTTCGCTAAAATGATAAAATTTCTTTCCATGACCGCGTTAGTTTTTCCGTTCCTATCCATTTATAAGGCGATACGTTCAGTTTTTGCATATATTTTCATCTTCTGTTTTCACTTCCAAAGTAAATGTAATTAAAATATATTTTTGAACAGTCTCAATTTTCACAATTTATGGTTGCCTTTGTCGCTACCGAAAACCTTAAATTCATGAGGAAATATCTTCATTTCTAACTCTTGGCAATTGGAAATGTCACTTTGAACATTCTGATTTAATCAATGTTAGACTTTTCAAGAGTTTTCTCATTGAGTATGATGCAATGATGATATTGAAACGGCAAGAAATTTTCAGTTATATCCTTGGATTTTCCTGGATGCACATCCTTATGCGCAAAATATCCTACAACCCTTTCCCTTGAATTTTCATTTCATAGTTGACAGAATAAATTTTAGAATGTTTCTGATTATGAAAAAGTTATGAGTAATTAACAACACCAATCCATACGTGGTTCAAGAAGATATTTTTATCAATAAAAACCTTGGAAATTAAAATCGATCGAATATTCTTACATTTTTAATGTATTTCAAAAATTTAGTTACAACTCATGTTTTTTTATACGCCTCTCAATCATTTTATAACGCCTGGTCAATCATGTGCATATCTTAAAGGATATATCTTAACCAGGGAAGAATAGGTGTTTTGGGTGATAACTCAGCTAATTACGCGACATTTGCTTCTTGGAATAGATAATGTTTATAAAATCAGTTTGAATTTTTCGGACCGTGACCAAATTGGACACAATATTCAGTAAAATTAATATGGTCATCCTGGAATTACGTAGCAACCATCTTGAAAGGAAAAACAAATAACTTCCACTTCGGATTTTTAATTCGACATGTTTCGTCAACGAGTTGATATCTTCGGGTACTATAAAAATGTGTTCTCATACGTGCAATGATTTTATCGTGTATTAAAATAGGTGTAGTTAAAAATACTCGTGCCTTATTCATTAATTTTTAACGCAATCGGTGAAATTCAGAAGTTTAAGCTCAGTGTTCATCATTAATACAAAGAGTTGAAATATAGTTCATTTGTGTGATTTCTGAGTTCCAGTCACATTCAGTTTCATTATACAAATCCGACGTAATATCTCCCTATGTAATGTTGGCCAATCGGAATGTCTTTGTAGCACATGTTTATGTGGGCTATCAGCCCTTGGTGGAAAATTTACCGTATAACTTATCTTGAACTGAGCTGGTTCCAAAATACGATTCTCGGAGGAAGGCTCATCCTGGTGAGATAAAGAACATACACTAGGTTTTCAAAATAACGTTCGTTTACCGCAATAAATACGACCGGAGTATAGGTTGCATAACAAAGAGAAAGGAATGCAGAAAGAAGTACAGGAGGGGAAGTGGAGAGGGAGGGAAAGATTGCGACTTTAGGTCACCCTAATATTCTTAAGAGAATACACAAAACATGTTGGAAATTAGCTGATAAATGTACTCATGCATATAACTTTGATATTAATTTTACTTTCTATCGCTTGAAAGCTTGCGACGCGATAGCTTAGTGGTAACTGCCCCCCCCTTAAAAGACCAGTTTGATTTCGTTCCATTTTACCAATGCAAAAAAGTATTTCCCTTACCAATATCTCCATGTACACAAATATGCATGTTAGCGAAAAGAGTCCGCGTTCTTGTGGAAGTCGATTCTCGTAGTTCGGGGATTTGTTCAGTTTTCCTGCGGTCGTAAATGCTCAAGTTTTAACTGAACACCTAGTTTATTTTGGGGTAGGTAGGTTAGGTTGAGGTATGTAAAAATGCGCAATAAAATTTAAACCGCATTTTCCAAAAAATATTATTTTCACTGAATGCGAGATATTTTAGGCATATTAAAGAATTAATCTGTCAAAAACGTTTGAATATTTTGTATTCGATGCGGTATATTTTTATATTTCGGAACAATTCATTGTTTTATTAACACCTTTCTGTGGAAGACAAGCGTTCAGTGAAATATAGTTTGAAAGTCCTAGTTAATCGTTGCTTTATTTAGCATCTTAGATTGCTGCTGCTTTAGCTTCCAGTTACTAGTTCTACGGAAGGACTTCTATACCTCCTTTCATAATGTCTTTAACCTCAATTTAATTTGATGTTCACAAAGAAAAAAATCAAAGCTTTTCAACTCCGATGCGATGTCTGTATCTAGTGATTAGCTAGAATCGAAATCGGTTGAGAGTAGAAACCAAGTGTGTATGCTATCAAGTGATTTAATTTCTCTCTTAATTCACCAAGTAATGCTTATTTATTATGAAAGAAGAGTGCATTTGTTTCCTCTCTGAGCAACTCAAATAAGACAGTTTCCGATGCATTGATAGATATAGATCTGGTAGGTTATTATCATCTCCCTTAGTGTTTATTGCTTTTGGAAAAATAGTGTGTATATCAAAGATGCTTGGTTCGTGTTCGCCTGAAACGAGGAGTTGAATGACTTTCAAAGTTTGTATTCAGTATTTAAAGTGCACGGCATGTAGATAACAGGCTGATTTCTGTAAATTTAATGCTCTTTGGTTCGACCCCAGACCCCAGCACGTAAATTTCGTTATGAAATTCACGATTCTTCCCTAATTGTCTATCTGGTAAAGATTTCTTCATTGTAGAGTGAAAATGACCAAAATTAAGTAACAAGTAAGACATTTTCTTTGTACGAAAAGCAGACTATTCTTCAAAAATATGACTTAAGGCAACTAGCCTTATACAACCAAGTTATAACGCTATCCCAACTAAGACTAGATTTTCGCTTGGTACACTGAAAATGTCAAAATAGGCTTTCAATATATTTATGCATCCGATTTCAGAAACTCGCGTAAGAAACACATGGGAGTACTTTTCGAAAATTTCATGCACTTAAGGTAGAACCATGAAATTTATAAATCCGTTAAAGAATGAATCTTACATATCGATATTCTTTTCTCAAAGTATCACGAGTTCGACTCTGGACGACTTGAAAATATTGCAAACTTCTTTTCATTAGTACTACAATTAAATAACAAATAATGGTCCTATGAAATCGAGAAAAGTACCAAAATGAAAGAAATTGAATGGGGTTTCTTATTTTGGTCGTGGAATATCACTCTGGATTCGAACGATTCAGGAACGAAATTCGAATAATACACGTATTAAAATGGTTAGCCATCAAATTTGCACTCAAGAAAATCAATTTATTTGTCGAATTGAACATTTTCCATTTTCGCTTTGAAAATTAGAAATATTGCGAAAAATATATTTAAACACGAGTATGAATTCCGGCAATTGAATATGTTGCTCTGGTTTTTCGTTTTATTAGCAGTTAGTGCTTCATTTATTTTGGTATCTGAGGGAAGGGGATCGGGGGGACTGTCGGACACTAGCAGATAATCATCCGGAAGTTTAGCCGTTTTAGTCATTGTGTAGAAGTTTAGTTATTTTGTTCCCTTGCGTGGAAATACCGTTCAGTATATAGAACGCAGTCTGTTTATTTATTACTTAAAGAAGCCCTCTACATGTATTAATATTGTTTGCATTCATTTCAAGCCAAAGAGAGCGTCCAGTTTTTTCTTCTATCCAAATTGTCTTTGTGTGCTCACTTCGTTGTTTTTTCGCTCTTCTCTCTTCACAAATCCTGTCTTTTTCTCTTTTGTGGTCGTTTCCAATTTGTGCTTTACGGTGGTGTTTTTCAAATTTCCCTGTCTTCTTCCTTGTCACTTTTCATATCTAATCCTATAAGGTCTTCCTCGAATTCTGTTATTCACTTCGTTCTTCCCCTGCCTGACTTGAAAGCTTCGAGTATCTGACTCCAGATTCTTTTTCATCCTATATTTGTGTCCGCATATTTTCATTTTTCTAGCATATACGAGTATGTGATCTAATCTATTTGTAGATTTCTGATTTTGATCTCTTCATCCAAATCCCTCTTCGTTAAAAAATATTTTCTGAAGATATTCTGTTACTGTTGCTCTATATAAGTTTTGTATGCCCGCCTATTTGTATTTCTAAGACTGTATACAAAGTTTGGGATTTAGATGTTTGAGCTCCGAAAATATCCTCAAAAGTCCACTAAAAGGCAACAGTTATTTTTATCTGCAGTTGTACACCTGAAGAAAATTTGCTTTATGTAACCTCTACGCTAAGAAAATCAAATCTTTTAATTAGTAATCGATTTTGTAGGACTTTGAAACCATATCGAATCATTTACAAGTAATTATACCAGTACAGCGAGTAATTTAAGTTTCAAATGTTTTCATACTTCATAAGTTGACTGAGATTACTGGACTGTGTACCTGTGGCGATCTTACCTACCAATGAATATGATGTAATGCAATGGATAAAATAGATTGGATTCCTTTATATTATTCTATAATATATTTCAAGTTTACATTATTAATCCTACCTATCAATTTGACCTCTGCTATGCCCAAAGCTTAATCAGGAATAATCTGAATTCTTAATTAGAGTGGAAGTCTGTTATAACGAGTGTGGCATATAACGAGAGTTGCATTAAAGCGAGTGATTTTTGGTCATTGTCAGTCTACCAGCAAAATGGAGAAGGAGTAAAGTCAATTATAACGAGTGCTTGTCCAGAAGTATCGGTAAAACGAGAGCTGCTTTTCCATTTTTGTCCTCTATGAGGCATATATCGGTATCATCAATTAACATGAGAGTCCCTCAAGCAAACAGTAATCTAAGGCGTGTTCTCTCTTCAAACAACAGAAAAGATAATTAAATGCAAATATTATCGTCACCCAACTCATGCATTTGTTTCCCACAACTCGCTTCACCTCTCCTTAGCAAAAATGTTTCAAGGAGCTTTGATTAGAAACTTCTCACGAAGGATCCGGTTCTTTCCCGGCGAATACATTGCAAAAAATCTTCTCGGAATACAAGCCAATACAATTATCCAACGTTTCTGCCGCTATCTTCGCAGCCATCTTCAGGGGTGTTCTTTCTCTCTCTTTCATTATATCGCTTCATCTCTTTCGTTATAACGGACTTCTACTTTATTTGTGAATCAATTAACAGGTTCATTATTAAAGTTTTATTCCTATTATTTTGATTTCTCTGAGATTTATTTAAAATCAGGAAGGAACCACTGTTTCGTGCAAATGACAAGAATGATTTTTCAAATTAAGATTCATTTTTTAATTTCCATTTCGCACGGAGAATTTCAAAGAAGTGTTAGTTACTAATTTCTACAATGATTGTTATGGAAGGGACTCTATTTGTCCATTTTTCCTTCATGATGGAATCAGTACTTGGGTTTAGAGACACTGAAGGCACACTTCCAAAACTTATAAGAAGCGAAAGGAAAGCAAACCTTTTATTGCAGATATGAGTAATAAACATAAATATTACTTCATAAACACATTCATTTTTTCCAACATAGCCATATTTTCATTTATTATTACATTTTCATATATTACATATTTTTATATTATTACATCTTCATTTTTGAAGAATTTGATGTTTGAATTACCGATTAATAAAATGGATTTTTCAAGGTAACCAGTATTCTTTAAACTTTGAATGAACTAATATATACTTATTTACCTGATTTCTATAATAGGGATAAATTTTCATATGAGAAATTTAATTTTACTGAGTTAATCAAAGCAAGGATTATGATTTATCAATTATGTGTTTTCACAGTAACTGGCTGTTAATTTTACTTGAATGGATTTTCATTTTTGTCAGTGCATGCATTGGATTTCCTTGGAACATTTTTGTTATTTTATTTGCATGCTTATTGTTTGTTTGCATGCTTTGATTGTATTTTTTAATGTTAGCTTTGCATGCTTATAGTATAAATAGTAGCATGAATAGAATAGTAGATGCATGGTAGCTTAGATTATAAACTTAGAAAATATTAATGTAGATTTAAGTAGTTCTTGGGGTACTGTATTGGTTGTCTTGGTCTTAAGCAAAAATGAAAATCCAGTTTATTTCTAGACATACTTTGCTAAGGAGTATGTCGACTATTTCATTTGTAATAATATCCTTGAATGCAAAATAAAACATACATTTCCTTGCTTTGATTTGATTCAGTTATGTATAGATGGAACAATGCCAGGATTTTGCCTGAATACAGGATTATAAATTTTGTTATTCAAATTCAAAATAAACCTTCCTCTAATGTCTGAGCATACAAAAAAATATTCATAGTGGAAAATGCTTATCTTTTGCTCCTGATTAACATTTTCTTAGCTTCAAAAGTGCTAATAGGTATCCTGATTTATTATAATTAGAATATTCATTGAAAACTTTCCAGTCTCATTGAAAATTCCCATATTTGCTTCAACTGTCTAACATTTTAAATCACTGCATAAAAGTTATAAGCCAATAAGGACAATTAGCATATTATTACTTTTCTCTGATTTTATTTTTCCTCTCTTTCTCTGAGTGCACAATATTTCAAAGAATTCAGAGTGATTAATTTACAAATTATAAAATTTCTTTATTAAGCTAATTAACCCTTGTATAAGCAGTAATCAGTCTTTTATACCTCAATTGCATCACATGTGAAGGCATATTTTATTGTGGCATACATTAGATTTGAATTCCAATTATTTCTGTATTATTATGACATTACATATTACACTTGCAGGGGAATCTTATACACTCTTGATCAAATACTTTTTCTTTAATTGAATTGAGTGTATACTAGAGTGTGAAAGCATCAGAAATAGAAAGTTTAGGATTGGAAAAAGGTTTAATTTATCCAAAAGGAGAAGAAAATTGAGGGAAAGAAAGCATAGACTGAGTTATGCATAGTGTCATCAGGTATATATTTTCACAATTGTCGCTCTCTGTAAACTGTTTTACGTACTGATATTGTGATCTTCATGAGATGTTTTGTTGGATGAATTCCTTATCCTTTCATATTTGGAAACTAGATCTTCCATTTCCATTCCTCTTTCACAGACTTTTATTCAATAATTATAACCTTAAAAAATTTTATTCAACAATCTAGGTGCTCAATTATACCACTGAAAAAAAAAATAGAAAATCTCTGAAAACTAACTGAAATTTAGAATCAATAGTTGTTTTTAAGGGAACTTATGGGTATTTTATGATAACTATCAGTTTCTTTCTTTGGAAAATAAACGAAGTTACAGTGATTAGCAATGGAATCCTTAAATAGGAGAAAAAGATATAGGTAATGATAGAATACATTTTGATAATGATGTATATGTTTAGACTGTGAACAGTGAATTGCCCTGTCCAGAATGGTGGAACTTTATCTAACTTTTTTAAATGTGTACATTGACTGTTGTACACCTAATTCCTACACTGGTACACTGATAAGTCATCAAGCATGGATTGTAAGTTGTATATATAACACAATTCTTATTCATAATATACGTAAGATTTCAATAATGAGCATATTTGATGGCTATTGCATAAAATTCCAATAAAGTTCCTGATAAATTAAAACTTTGAAGTACATCTTGCCAACTATAACTATGAAATAATTCATCGTTAGAATTCACTAAACTTTTATATTTACTTCAGCATGACCCAAAAATTAGTTGATAGTGAAATTGAAAGTCTATCATCTTCTAACCTTTGATTCCATTTTGGTAGGAATTTTCTTTATATACTCATTAGAAAACACTTGAGCGTGAGAATCAAAATCATGTTTAAAAATTTTTCCCCAACAATAATGACGGATCATAACAGAAATTGAATTTCAAGTCTCTGATAATTGGATACAAAACTGATTCATACTATAAATTTTAATAACAAAATTCCATGTGAAAAATATTAGATAAATCACTAATAATCTAATCTGTCCCCAATGATGAGCTTACGTTTCCTTTGTTCACCTCATTTTTCTTAAAATATCTGCAAAATTATCTGCAATCACCCAATAATTTCCTTTTCTTCCCCCTGCAGATAAATATCTTTATGACTCCTTCTGCCTTTGATTGTAATATATAGCTATCATATTGAAACTCTGGCTGATTCAGAATGAGTTCCACTCAGTTGTAATTTTGCTTCTGCATTTTTTTGATAGTATTAAAAAATGCTTCAATCATATTGACTCCTTTTTTAGAGAGACAATCATCTTCTTAACATTGATTCTATATAGACTTAAATTAAAGTATATTCTTCTAAATGAATACTGCCATCAACTGCATTGTCAACTAAGGGAGTGAGTTGTTTATAACCATCAATTTTCACAAAATTCTCATTTTTTCCTATCATTATCACAATTTCAAAAAATATATTCCATGATTAAAGTAAGATCCTTTATTCAATTTATCATATTTTAAAGCTTTTCTTGATTTTCTAGGACTATTATTTCTGTATAATTACCAAGAATTACAACAGTATAGTCATAGGTTTTGTGCGTAGGTTTTGTGATGGTAATATTTTTAATTGCAAGAAACTAAACATGAAATTCATGATTAGCTATATATACCACATTTACTATGCAATTTATGTAAGTCTGTACTGGTGAAAAGAAAATTCTGCCAATCTATGCCCTAATGCAACTCATCTGATGCATCATAATTAGACACCATTTTTAATGCTGAGCACAAAATATTCCGCCAAGCATCAAGGGTTGTATACATTATTGATCAAGGCATTACTTGAATAATGAGCCATATTTCCAGATATGTTAAAGGAATCTCTAGTTAGTTTAAAAATACAATATCGCTAAATGAGTTTATCTTTCTATATTTGCATCATGAATCATCTCTTAGAAAGCAGGATTCAGATTTTAAATAGTGCTACAATTTTATAAAGGGAAAGTTCTGTTATCTTTGTGAAGTTATGGGGTGCGAGTTTTGTTACAGGAAATTCTCGCTATCATTTAGTAGTATTCTGTATGTATGCTATAATTCAGGCATATAAATATCATATTAGGTTCTATTGGATATACCATGAAGATGAGGACTCTGATTATTTTGATGGATTGACAATATTTTTAAAATTCAAATTACAATTTAAAGTGCTTAACATGCATTCACAACTTTCTCTGCTAGCCATTTTCTTGTCATATTGCATGACATGTTCATAAATCATATACTAGTTTAGCTATCTTAGCTTTAAAGGAACTTTATTTTTAACTAACTCTTAATAACATTATTCTTAATCATACTAGATTTTCAGATACTGACAGCCTCTTGATACACATCAAAATCCAGATAAGATGTTTCTCAGGGGTTAAGAAAAAACTGCATCTTAAGAAGCATAGCATCATAAACAGGTTGTGTAACCCTGGTTACCTTACATAATATTTAAGAAGAATGGTTAACTTTTTGCAGAAAGTGACTGCCTTAGTTTCTATATTTTAGCAACTAAGCTAAGAAAATCAAATCTTTTAATTAGTAATCGATTTTGTAGGACTTTGAAACCATATCGAATCATTTACAAGTAATTATACCAGTACAGCGAGTAATTTAAGTTTCAAATGTTTTCATACTTCATAAGTTGACTGAGATTACTGGACTGTGTACCTGTGGCGATCTTACCTACCAATGAATATGATGTAATGCAATGGATAAAATAGATTGGATTCCTTTATATTATTCTATAATATATTTCAAGTTTACATTATTAATCCTACCTATCAATTTGACCTCTGCTATGCCCAAAGCTTAATCAGGAATAATCTGAATTCTTAATTAGAGTGGAAGTCTGTTATAACGAGTGTGGCATATAACGAGAGTTGCATTAAAGCGAGTGATTTTTGGTCATTGTCAGTCTACCAGCAAAATGGAGAAGGAGTAAAGTCAATTATAACGAGTGCTTGTCCAGAAGTATCGGTAAAACGAGAGCTGCTTTTCCATTTTTGTCCTCTATGAGGCATATATCGGTATCATCAATTAACATGAGAGTCCCTCAAGCAAACAGTAATCTAAGGCGTGTTCTCTCTTCAAACAACAGAAAAGATAATTAAATGCAAATATTATCGTCACCCAACTCATGCATTTGTTTCCCACAACTCGCTTCACCTCTCCTTAGCAAAAATGTTTCAAGGAGCTTTGATTAGAAACTTCTCACGAAGGATCCGGTTCTTTCCCGGCGAATACATTGCAAAAAATCTTCTCGGAATACAAGCCAATACAATTATCCAACGTTTCTGCCGCTATCTTCGCAGCCATCTTCAGGGGTGTTCTTTCTCTCTCTTTCATTATATCGCTTCATCTCTTTCGTTATAACGGACTTCTACTTTATTTGTGAATCAATTAACAGGTTCATTATTAAAGTTTTATTCCTATTATTTTGATTTCTCTGAGATTTATTTAAAATCAGGAAGGAACCACTGTTTCGTGCAAATGACAAGAATGATTTTTCAAATTAAGATTCATTTTTTAATTTCCATTTCGCACGGAGAATTTCAAAGAAGTGTTAGTTACTAATTTCTACAATGATTGTTATGGAAGGGACTCTATTTGTCCATTTTTCCTTCATGATGGAATCAGTACTTGGGTTTAGAGACACTGAAGGCACACTTCCAAAACTTATAAGAAGCGAAAGGAAAGCAAACCTTTTATTGCAGATATGAGTAATAAACATAAATATTACTTCATAAACACATTCATTTTTTCCAACATAGCCATATTTTCATTTATTATTACATTTTCATATATTACATATTTTTATATTATTACATCTTCATTTTTGAAGAATTTGATGTTTGAATTACCGATTAATAAAATGGATTTTTCAAGGTAACCAGTATTCTTTAAACTTTGAATGAACTAATATATACTTATTTACCTGATTTCTATAATAGGGATAAATTTTCATATGAGAAATTTAATTTTACTGAGTTAATCAAAGCAAGGATTATGATTTATCAATTATGTGTTTTCACAGTAACTGGCTGTTAATTTTACTTGAATGGATTTTCATTTTTGTCAGTGCATGCATTGGATTTCCTTGGAACATTTTTGTTATTTTATTTGCATGCTTATTGTTTGTTTGCATGCTTTGATTGTATTTTTTAATGTTAGCTTTGCATGCTTATAGTATAAATAGTAGCATGAATAGAATAGTAGATGCATGGTAGCTTAGATTATAAACTTAGAAAATATTAATGTAGATTTAAGTAGTTCTTGGGGTACTGTATTGGTTGTCTTGGTCTTAAGCAAAAATGAAAATCCAGTTTATTTCTAGACATACTTTGCTAAGGAGTATGTCGACTATTTCATTTGTAATAATATCCTTGAATGCAAAATAAAACATACATTTCCTTGCTTTGATTTGATTCAGTTATGTATAGATGGAACAATGCCAGGATTTTGCCTGAATACAGGATTATAAATTTTGTTATTCAAATTCAAAATAAACCTTCCTCTAATGTCTGAGCATACAAAAAAATATTCATAGTGGAAAATGCTTATCTTTTGCTCCTGATTAACATTTTCTTAGCTTCAAAAGTGCTAATAGGTATCCTGATTTATTATAATTAGAATATTCATTGAAAACTTTCCAGTCTCATTGAAAATTCCCATATTTGCTTCAACTGTCTAACATTTTAAATCACTGCATAAAAGTTATAAGCCAATAAGGACAATTAGCATATTATTACTTTTCTCTGATTTTATTTTTCCTCTCTTTCTCTGAGTGCACAATATTTCAAAGAATTCAGAGTGATTAATTTACAAATTATAAAATTTCTTTATTAAGCTAATTAACCCTTGTATAAGCAGTAATCAGTCTTTTATACCTCAATTGCATCACATGTGAAGGCATATTTTATTGTGGCATACATTAGATTTGAATTCCAATTATTTCTGTATTATTATGACATTACATATTACACTTGCAGGGGAATCTTATACACTCTTGATCAAATACTTTTTCTTTAATTGAATTGAGTGTATACTAGAGTGTGAAAGCATCAGAAATAGAAAGTTTAGGATTGGAAAAAGGTTTAATTTATCCAAAAGGAGAAGAAAATTGAGGGAAAGAAAGCATAGACTGAGTTATGCATAGTGTCATCAGGTATATATTTTCACAATTGTCGCTCTCTGTAAACTGTTTTACGTACTGATATTGTGATCTTCATGAGATGTTTTGTTGGATGAATTCCTTATCCTTTCATATTTGGAAACTAGATCTTCCATTTCCATTCCTCTTTCACAGACTTTTATTCAATAATTATAACCTTAAAAAATTTTATTCAACAATCTAGGTGCTCAATTATACCACTGAAAAAAAAAATAGAAAATCTCTGAAAACTAACTGAAATTTAGAATCAATAGTTGTTTTTAAGGGAACTTATGGGTATTTTATGATAACTATCAGTTTCTTTCTTTGGAAAATAAACGAAGTTACAGTGATTAGCAATGGAATCCTTAAATAGGAGAAAAAGATATAGGTAATGATAGAATACATTTTGATAATGATGTATATGTTTAGACTGTGAACAGTGAATTGCCCTGTCCAGAATGGTGGAACTTTATCTAACTTTTTTAAATGTGTACATTGACTGTTGTACACCTAATTCCTACACTGGTACACTGATAAGTCATCAAGCATGGATTGTAAGTTGTATATATAACACAATTCTTATTCATAATATACGTAAGATTTCAATAATGAGCATATTTGATGGCTATTGCATAAAATTCCAATAAAGTTCCTGATAAATTAAAACTTTGAAGTACATCTTGCCAACTATAACTATGAAATAATTCATCGTTAGAATTCACTAAACTTTTATATTTACTTCAGCATGACCCAAAAATTAGTTGATAGTGAAATTGAAAGTCTATCATCTTCTAACCTTTGATTCCATTTTGGTAGGAATTTTCTTTATATACTCATTAGAAAACACTTGAGCGTGAGAATCAAAATCATGTTTAAAAATTTTTCCCCAACAATAATGACGGATCATAACAGAAATTGAATTTCAAGTCTCTGATAATTGGATACAAAACTGATTCATACTATAAATTTTAATAACAAAATTCCATGTGAAAAATATTAGATAAATCACTAATAATCTAATCTGTCCCCAATGATGAGCTTACGTTTCCTTTGTTCACCTCATTTTTCTTAAAATATCTGCAAAATTATCTGCAATCACCCAATAATTTCCTTTTCTTCCCCCTGCAGATAAATATCTTTATGACTCCTTCTGCCTTTGATTGTAATATATAGCTATCATATTGAAACTCTGGCTGATTCAGAATGAGTTCCACTCAGTTGTAATTTTGCTTCTGCATTTTTTTGATAGTATTAAAAAATGCTTCAATCATATTGACTCCTTTTTTAGAGAGACAATCATCTTCTTAACATTGATTCTATATAGACTTAAATTAAAGTATATTCTTCTAAATGAATACTGCCATCAACTGCATTGTCAACTAAGGGAGTGAGTTGTTTATAACCATCAATTTTCACAAAATTCTCATTTTTTCCTATCATTATCACAATTTCAAAAAATATATTCCATGATTAAAGTAAGATCCTTTATTCAATTTATCATATTTTAAAGCTTTTCTTGATTTTCTAGGACTATTATTTCTGTATAATTACCAAGAATTACAACAGTATAGTCATAGGTTTTGTGCGTAGGTTTTGTGATGGTAATATTTTTAATTGCAAGAAACTAAACATGAAATTCATGATTAGCTATATATACCACATTTACTATGCAATTTATGTAAGTCTGTACTGGTGAAAAGAAAATTCTGCCAATCTATGCCCTAATGCAACTCATCTGATGCATCATAATTAGACACCATTTTTAATGCTGAGCACAAAATATTCCGCCAAGCATCAAGGGTTGTATACATTATTGATCAAGGCATTACTTGAATAATGAGCCATATTTCCAGATATGTTAAAGGAATCTCTAGTTAGTTTAAAAATACAATATCGCTAAATGAGTTTATCTTTCTATATTTGCATCATGAATCATCTCTTAGAAAGCAGGATTCAGATTTTAAATAGTGCTACAATTTTATAAAGGGAAAGTTCTGTTATCTTTGTGAAGTTATGGGGTGCGAGTTTTGTTACAGGAAATTCTCGCTATCATTTAGTAGTATTCTGTATGTATGCTATAATTCAGGCATATAAATATCATATTAGGTTCTATTGGATATACCATGAAGATGAGGACTCTGATTATTTTGATGGATTGACAATATTTTTAAAATTCAAATTACAATTTAAAGTGCTTAACATGCATTCACAACTTTCTCTGCTAGCCATTTTCTTGTCATATTGCATGACATGTTCATAAATCATATACTAGTTTAGCTATCTTAGCTTTAAAGGAACTTTATTTTTAACTAACTCTTAATAACATTATTCTTAATCATACTAGATTTTCAGATACTGACAGCCTCTTGATACACATCAAAATCCAGATAAGATGTTTCTCAGGGGTTAAGAAAAAACTGCATCTTAAGAAGCATAGCATCATAAACAGGTTGTGTAACCCTGGTTACCTTACATAATATTTAAGAAGAATGGTTAACTTTTTGCAGAAAGTGACTGCCTTAGTTTCTATATTTTAGCAACTTTTCACTTTAATATGAAGCAGATTTTACCAGATAGAAAATTAGGGAAGAATAATGAAATTAAATAATGGAATTCTTAAACAGCAGCAGTGAGATCATCCTAATCTCTTGAGACCATGCTAAACAGCCCACAAAACACTCTTTTTCTGGTTTTTCCAATATCCTTACATACATTTATAAGAAGCAAGTGAATTTTTAGTGTAACATGCTGCCCTGAGGAAAAGTGATAAAAATATCTTAGTTTATCTCAGAACTCATATCAGCTGTGACAGGGGGACGGAGATTGTTCTGCTTTGCAATATCATTATTCTATTCTCATAAAATCAGCAACGCAGAAGAATAATTTCACAATAAACAAATCAAGAGTTAGGTCAAGTGCGAGAGAACAACAATGACGATTTAAAAGAAATAAGTCTATCGAATAAGGCGAATGATAGGCTTGAGTGGGTTATAGTGCATCAGGGGATGGGATAAATCCATGTCTGAAACAGGAACTTAAGCATCTTAAGCAATATGTGTACCATATGTTTTATGTGAGAGAGACTGGGACTGGGAAAAAATTACATATGAGCCAGGGTATTGTCAAAAGAGGGAGTTTCTTAAACGGCTATACTCTAAGTATATATTCTCCCCATTTTCCCCCTTATAATTTCAGTTGATTTGCTACTCTTTTTATAAATTATATCACAGATTAAGATTTGAAGAGATTGCTCTCATTTTCAATTTTTACTGTCTTTTACAATAAAGTCCTCAGAAATTCAATCATAAAAATGCCTGAGTTATATAATGAAGAATGTTAACTCAGGCTTCTTATTCAGCGAAAAGGTGCTAATATCAATTGATTATGGCAAGACTTTGTGGTAGGTAGTCATGATTGACTAATGAAAAAAGAAAACAAAAATGAAAATCAGGCAATGGCTGATGATGACGCAACGCTACTGGTTGCCTGATGTGACATGTCAAAACCTGGTAGTGGAATCAAATATAATCCTATGAGGTGCAGATAAAAGTCTTTTTTCATTTGTGTTAGTCTGAAAAGGTGCTTTTTACTGTTTGCTAATTTAATTTCACTATCCATTAACTAGAAAAATTTTAAAATAGTTTCCTTATAATTTTATGATTATAATTTTTTACTTAATGTTTTTAATAAATAGCAAAAAGAAGCTTTGTCATTGACACTTTGATTCTATACAATCTTAGCATAGATTTATGGGAAGAGGAACTAATATAAGTATGCATTTAATATTTCATTGCTTAAAACTACTAGTCTAATAGAATTTCATTCTTATTCCATCTTATGGGAGGTGAGCCATCTAATAGTCTGATCAGTTTCCAAGAATACATTGTCAGAAAGTGAAGTGTACAGTGACAGATATAAATCAGCTTTACGGAGGTATATTATTATATTATATTCCATGATTTAACAATTTTTAGGATGAATGAAAAGTTTTGAATAAGATATTTACTCAGTTTTTACAGCCAGTGAGTAATTTTTATCATTTTACTATTCCTTAACTCTTCAATTCATCACCAAGTAATGATATTAATTTAATTTAATTTTATTAGAAACCTGATGATAAATTTGATCATCACTACTTATCTAGAATTTTTTCAATGAATATCTTTTTTTTGTTTTTTTTTTGCATTATTGCTTCACTTGGGAAAGATAAATTAAAATTAATTTCATCAATTAATCCTTGTTTATACTGAGAGAAAATATCAATATAAAAAAGAGATTCAGGTTGCATTAAAAGATTAAGTTGAGTTTGAAATTTGTTCTAAATTTTCAAACTTTAAATCTGATTCTGGTGAATGAAGTGAAATAAATCTTTACTTCACAGGAGCAACATTGCAGAAGGAAAATGAGTACATATATCATTTACTAAGATGTTGGACAGAGAAAATTTGGAAAAAAACCAGAAGCTACATTGCTTATAAATGAAGGTAAAGTATAGTAGTATGATATATGAAAGAAGCTTTTGATTATCATAAATAAATGCTTAAATATTTGAATATAAAATATATTCCTTTTTCTTTCTAGGAGCTGTTGCAGAGAGTCATTCCAAGAGAGACCAAGGAGCTTCACTCCATATATCAAAATTTATAAATTAAATTGAGTGTCTTTACATTAAAGAAAATACATCTAACATATTTTCCTTAATTTCAAAAATTCTTCTTAATTCGGAAGTAACATTGAATCAGTTTGTTGAACATAGTAATAAAAAAGACACTTTTGAGCAGTACTTCCAAAGTAATAAATTTCAATTACTGCTGAAAACGTTTCATGTTTTTCATCTAATGATTGACTGATTAATTTTATTTTCTATTCAATGCTATAAATCTTTCTTTCAGGAGTGCTAACATTCATCTATCATGATATTGTTCATTTTGCTCATATTTTGCTTAAAATGTGATTTTGGTCCTTTGGGACAGAGTCATCCTTTGCATGCACATGTATTTTTATGATGATATCCTTATTCTATTTTCTCACTCCACTGTGTTACCCTTTAAATTCTGTTACTGCATGTTTACCTGCATTGAAATTATATTTGCCTGTGTTAATTTATGCATGTTTAGTTTATGTATGTATATATGTATATGTTTATCCTGTAAGTGATTATGTTTAGTATATATATTTTGAATATGTTTAGTTTAAGTATCTCAAGATGAAAGGTATCATATAGGGGAAGGAAGATATTAGGAAATGGGATAGATCATGGGGGAATAGAATGAGCCAAGGGTTATTTTTAGGTCAGGGTTTAGATAGGCTATTGTATCTCTAGTGCATATATTATATTTAATTTTGTTTGATTTTTGTATGGTAAACCGGAATTTAATGTGCTTGTATGTTTATGTTTCCAACAGAAATTTTCACAAAGTCTATTAAGAATTTTCTTAATTTTATCTTAATTTAGATAAATGAAGGAAGCAAAAAGAGCCTTCACCAAGAAGTGAAAGATGGCATGGAAATATGGAATAAATTCTTCCAAAGGTTAGTTTCATCATCTTTGCTATATCTGTCATAACAGACATCTACAATAAGAGCCCCATAAATTCCAATCTCTCTCTTCAAGAGAAAAAGATAAATAAATGATCTACTTCTATATTGTAACAATAACTTATATTCACATCTTTAATGTTGGAACATCTTTATCTCTTGATGATCATGTAAATACTGAAGCTGGGCTAGGTTTTCTAGATTGAATAAGTTTTCATATTATCTGTCTCATCATGAAAATTCTCAATAATGTTGTTCATTGTTAAAGCATTACAGTAGATAAAATTTTAAATACTATCTACATGTGTGGTCTGAAAAGTTTCCGACATTTCTCGACATGTTCTCTGAAAACTATAGAAAATTTTTTTCTGAAGATTTTTGAAAAATCTGGGGTCTGAATTTTTTCAGGCCACCTTTGAATATCCCAACTGAATCTTTTGTAATTGGGGCTTGAAGTATAAAAGTTCATATTGATACTATGATTCTACATCAAACAACAAATATGATAAGAAAACAAAAAATTATAGTACATATTTGATACATCTATTCTTCTAATGGAACATCAGATTGATAAACTTCCCTCAGATATACATGTTATTGAAGAGTTATATACTTTAACTAAAACTATTAATGATAATAGGATATTACAATATATGTTTCGAGCTGATATGAAACATTAAAAAAAAACTAATGCAATATGCTGTAAAATATCTCCTTTCTTTTCAGTTAATCTTAACAGATAATTAAATAAGAATATTTAACTTCTAAATATTCTAGTGGATTTTCCATTGCATAAGGGAAATTATTTTTATGATGTTTCATGCTATATTTCAGAACTGGATTAATGAGGAGGACCTAAGTTTGGCATGCAGACAGGAGCAGAAATTGCAACAAAGCTCACTCATTCCAGAGGATAGGAATTAGCCAACATGGATACCTGCAGGGGATGTGGTCATACCAGGCATCGCCCTCCGCGGGATCAGAAGAGGACCTGGACCAGGAAGGCGCCAAGAACAGAAGAGGACAGCCACTTCCATCCCCGCTCAAGGTAAATATCTTTCTCCACAACGATGGAGATTCGGTAGAGAATACTTCACATGTCTGCAGTAGTTTGAAATTCTAAGAAATCTTAAGAATATCACAGACTGATTTTCGATTTCTTATATTCAGGGGCAACGGAGGGAGAGCGCCGCGGGTCTTCGCTGGAGGATGCGGGTTGCGTCGTCCTCCGCGGGATCAGAAGAGGACCTGGACCAGGAAGGCGCCAAGGACAGAAGAGGACAGCAACTTCCATCCCCGCTCAAGGTAAATATCTTTCTCCACAACGATGGAGATTCGGTGGAGAATACTCCACACGTCTGAACTAGTTTGAAATTCTCAGATATCTTAAGAATATCACAGACTGATTTTCGATTTCTTATATTCAGGGGCAACGGAGGGAGAGCGCCGCGGGTCTTCGCTGGAGGATGCGGGTTGCGTCGCCCTCCGCGGGATCAGAAGAGGACCTGGACCAGGAAGGCGCCAAGGACAGAAGAGGACAGCAACTTCCATCCCCGCTCAAGGTAAATATCTTTCTCCACAACGATGGAGATTCGGTGGAGAATACTCCACACGTCTGAACTAGTTTGAAATTCTCAGATATCTTAAGAATATCACAGACTGATTTTCGATTTCTTATATTCAGGGGCAACGGAGGGAGAGCGCCGCGGGTCTTCGCTGGAGGATGCGGGTTGCGTCGCCCTCCGCGGGATCAGAAGAGGACCTGGACCAGGAAGGCGCCAAGGACAGAAGAGGACAGCAACTTCCATCCCCGCTCAAGGTAAATATCTTTCTCCACAACGATGGAGATTCGGTGGAGAATACTCCACACGTCTGAACTAGTTTGAAATTCTCAGATATCTTAAGAATATCACAGACTGATTTTCGATTTCTTATATTCAGGGGCAACGGAGGGAGAGCGCCGCGGGTCTTCGCTGGAGGATGCGGGTTGCGTCGCCCTCCGCGGGATCAGAAGAGGACCTGGACCAGGAAGGCGCCAAGGACAGAAGAGGACAGCAACTTCCATCCCCGCTCAAGGTAAATATCTTTCTCCACAACGATGGAGATTCGGTGGAGAATACTCCACACGTCTGAACTAGTTTGAAATTCTCAGATATCTTAAGAATATCACAGACTGATTTTCGATTTCTTATATTCAGGGGCAACGGAGGGAGAGCGCCGCGGGTCTTCGCTGGAGGATGCGGGTTGCGTCGCCCTCCGCGGGATCAGAAGAGGACCTGGACCAGGAAGGCGCCAAGGACAGAAGAGGACAGCAACTTCCATCCCCGCTCAAGGTAAATATCTTTCTCCACAACGATGGAGATTCGGTGGAGAATACTCCACACGTCTGAACTAGTTTGAAATTCTCAGATATCTTAAGAATATCACAGACTGATTTTCGATTTCTTATATTCAGGGGCAACGGAGGGAGAGCGCCGCGGGTCTTCGCTGGAGGATGCGGGTTGCGTCGCCCTCCGCGGGATCAGAAGAGGACCTGGACCAGGAAGGCGCCAAGGACAGAAGAGGACAGCAACTTCCATCCCCGCTCAAGGTAAATATCTTTCTCCACAACGATGGAGATTCGGTGGAGAATACTCCACACGTCTGAACTAGTTTGAAATTCTCAGATATCTTAAGAATATCACAGACTGATTTTCGATTTCTTATATTCAGGGGCAACGGAGGGAGAGCGCCGCGGGTCTTCGCTGGAGGATGCGGGTTGCGTCGCCCTCCGCGGGATCAGAAGAGGACCTGGACCAGGAAGGCGCCAAGGACAGAAGAGGACAGCAACTTCCATCCCCGCTCAAGGTAAATATCTTTCTCCACAACGATGGAGATTCGGTGGAGAATACTCCACACGTCTGAACTAGTTTGAAATTCTCAGATATCTTAAGAATATCACAGACTGATTTTCGATTTCTTATATTCAGGGGCAACGGAGGGAGAGCGCCGCGGGTCTTCGCTGGAGGATGCGGGTTGCGTCGCCCTC
Organism: Pachydiplax longipennis; assembly: GCA_036926295.1. Lineage (NCBI taxonomy): Eukaryota > Metazoa > Arthropoda > Insecta > Odonata > Libellulidae > Pachydiplax > Pachydiplax longipennis. The sequence goes on along the minus strand of JAVFKF010000082.1, from coordinate 632,140 downwards.
CGCGGGATCAGAAGAGGACCTGGACCAGGAAGGCGCCAAGGACAGAAGAGGACAGCAACTTCCATCCCCGCTCAAGGTAAATATCTTTCTCCACAACGATGGAGATTCGGTGGAGAATACTCCACACGTCTGAACTAGTTTGAAATTCTCAGATATCTTAAGAATATCACAGACTGATTTTCGATTTCTTATATTCAGGGGCAACGGAGGGAGAGCGCCGCGGGTCTTCGCTGGAGGATGCGGGTTGCGTCGCCCTCCGCGGGATCAGAAGAGGACCTGGACCAGGAAGGCGCCAAGGACAGAAGAGGACAGCAACTTCCATCCCCGCTCAAGGTAAATATCTTTCTCCACAACGATGGAGATTCGGTGGAGAATACTCCACACGTCTGAACTAGTTTGAAATTCTCAGATATCTTAAGAATATCACAGACTGATTTTCGATTTCTTATATTCAGGGGCAACGGAGGGAGAGCGCCGCGGGTCTTCGCTGGAGGATGCGGGTTGCGTCGCCCTCCGCGGGATCAGAAGAGGACCTGGACCAGGAAGGCGCCAAGGACAGAAGAGGACAGCAACTTCCATCCCCGCTCAAGGTAAATATCTTTCTCCACAACGATGGAGATTCGGTGGAGAATACTCCACACGTCTGAACTAGTTTGAAATTCTCAGATATCTTAAGAATATCACAGACTGATTTTCGATTTCTTATATTCAGGGGCAACGGAGGGAGAGCGCCGCGGGTCTTCGCTGGAGGATGCGGGTTGCGTCGCCCTCCGCGGGATCAGAAGAGGACCTGGACCAGGAAGGCGCCAAGGACAGAAGAGGACAGCAACTTCCATCCCCGCTCAAGGTAAATATCTTTCTCCACAACGATAGAGTTTCGTTAGAGAATACTTCACATGTCTGCAGTAGTTTGAAATTCTAAGAAATCTTAAGAATATCACAGACTGATTTTTGATTTCTTCTATTCAGGGGCAACGGATGGAGGTCGCCGCGGGTCTTCGCTGGAGGATGCGGGTTGCGTCGCCCTCCGCGGGATCAGAAGAGGACCTGGACCAGGAAGGCGCCAAGGACAGAAGAGGACAGCAACTTCCATCCCCGCTCAAGGTAAATATCTTTCTCCACAACGATAGAGTTTCGGTAGAGAATAATTCACATATCTGCTATATGGAGCATTCCACATTTTGTTGGCAGTATTTTCCTTACATTTACATTTACTGCTAACCGCCACTGGCGCATGGCAGGGGGTGTGAAACACCAATAACCCTATCTACCTTTGACTGCTGTTACCTTCTCTAATACTTCGCGGAAAAAATGATCAGAAATAACTCTGTCCTGGCAACTATTACCCTGTAACGCTTCATCGTTTAGTCTAGAAGATCATGTATGCTACTAACTGGTATGACAATATCAACTACCTTCTCCCTGTGATCAGTAGCGATAAATTTATTAAATAGCTTCCAATGGTAATCAAGTCTTGTATCACTAATCGAATCCTAACCGAGGGATTCTATCGTAGCTGAAACACTGCTGTCAAATCTGAAATCTCACTTAACAAATCCTTACATAAAGCACTTATAGCACACTTAGTCTCAGTGTACTCGTGTTTTGTTTCCTGCACCATATTTAAATCTGGTACCGAATGTCTTATGAGAAAGCACAGTTAAATTACATAAGTTAATGTATAAGAAAAAGATGGTATGTGCACCCAATATTTCGGTTTGCAATATATCAATGTGATAGTTTCAAAAGAAATCCTCAGAATAGGTTATTCATGAAGGAGTAAAGGGTTGCTGACAGGTGTTTTGTAAGTTTTCGTAATCTGAAAAAACGTTCTAAATGGAAAATAAAACAAGGTTATGGGAATATTAGCTGGTTAAATTTGGCAAATCAGGAGTTATCGCAATTGCGAACTGCTGTAGAAAGTATGAGATATTATGAATGTTCTCATTTATTACGTCCACAATAACAGTTAATTAGTTTTTCCTTATCACGCATTCATACTGATTATATTTTTACAAAGTTGGAAAATTTTTGCTTTAAATTAATACCTCATTAAACTAATAATTCCTATTGGCATGGCAAAAACCCAAGCTCATCACTAGTAAATGAAATATATCCCATAATTATATGGTTGCCATACCTTTTTAGTTTCTTGTCGAGCAATTTACACACCTTAGTATTCTTCTTTCTTTCCCCCTTAATTTTTTGACTTCCCTCATGTTCTCCTCTCAGAAGTCAATATCACAGAGACACTTGCTGAAATAGGTAAAAACGTAAACTGTTTGCTGCACAGCTTGCTTCTTTTAGCCTTTTTTCTCTTAGGATAAGATGATCGCACAAACTTAAAAATAAACCTTTGGGAAAGATCTCTATAAAACCATTCGAGAACTTACAACACCACTCCACTTCTCTAATCTGAGAATCCAGAGACAAACTAAATACAAACTGTAAGGCCTTAATTCCCAAAATTGAAGAGTCACGACATTTGCTCAGATATCTCGTAAATATCTTGCTCCACAGCGATGTTGATTTAGTACAGTGAGCCTCACTTGTTTCACTAATGTTATATTTCTAGGATTCCTCTGCCACATCCATTCCTCCTTTATACTTTCAATTAACTTTTTTTAGTTACCCCTCCAAATTCTATCTCTGTCACTTTCTTTTGTTTTAGGTGAGAAAGCGAGATTAATGTATATTGAATATTTTCATTAATGGCTATAGTCTTTAAATATAAGTTTCTTCTAGTGTTCAATATTAGTTTACACTATGGATCAGCTTATCATGTAGGATTTTGTAAGAGTTTTTTGTTCTGGATTATGGCAATATAACCAAAGATATTTTTTGAGATTTTTTCTACTACTTTTCTTGTTTGAGAGGATTTTCCTTGTATCTCCTGTAAAGGATATAATAAGACTACGATATGAAGTCTATCCTAAACTTTCTCTAGTTTGAGGATATAAATGTAAAGTATTTTTTTGGGTCTCTATAAATTAATTTGTAACAGTTTTTTTCCTTTGGAGAAAATTCTTTTAAGAAATTCTTAAATTAAACTTATGAAAATTACTCTTTCCATCTGATGATCTTTGCTGTCCCCAGATTGATTGATATTTGTTGAATTCATTCAGTGGACCAAATGTTTTCACTTCGTCAGTGTCACTGTCTTTTCTGCTTGTCTCCTTCTTCTTTGCCAGTCTCTACTTTTGAAAGACTAAATTTGAGTGCAGTACTACCAATGTCCAAGCATTGGAGGCAATATGACCTCTCTGTTAGAGTAATATCTATCCTATCAGTTTATATTTTTGGCCATTCTTTCTTCATGACAAGTGATTCCAGTTTTAATGCACACAAGTCACAAGTACCCATCATAAAAAGTTTCAAGTTTGAATATATTATAAGTTTGCTATTATTTTATTTAATTCATAGGAGTATTTTTTGGATGCTCATTTCAGACAGGATTATTCTCTTCATGATAAGTCCTTCTCAATTTTCTTCTCCTTTATTTGACTTATTGTAACAGATGGTGATAGGATCCTGATTTACTTTTTCCTTGAACTGTCCCTTCTATTTTCATTACCTTTAAGGACCTAAGCAGGATTCATTGGCTCAAAATTCTCACTCAGAACATATTATGAAGATACTATTTAAGATGCTCTGCTTCCTGAAAATGCCGCTTATTCCTATCCACAGATGCATTGTTTGCCTCATTCGATACATCAAAAATGTATTACATAATTTGTATTGCCATCCTCTCTCTTCTCAATTTGCCTTGTCTTTATTGATGCCCCTTAAATATATGAGGGTGGGTCAATAAGTCCGTGACCTCGTGAATTTCCCGACCATTAACCTGAAAATTAATCCTACTCTAGTCAAGAACTATCTGTTATTGGGTAAATGGCAAAGTTCTAGATTGTTATGTTATTCAGTTTGTGTTTTACAGCCCCTGAAATGAGATAACTATGCGAATTTTCGAAAATGGGGAAAAAAGCGAATTTCGTGTACTCTTTAAGTGTCATTTTTTCCGGAAGAAAACCATCATTAAAATCAAAGAGAAGCTAGATAAATACTATGTGGGCTCTGCACCATTGATTTAAAAGGTGAAAATGTGGTTTACTGAATTTCTTTGTGGTGGCACAGGCACAAGTTACGCCAGACTTTCTGGACGCTCAATTGAGGTCTCCACAAGAGTAAGAACGGAAAATATCAATGATATTGTATTGGTTCAATTGGAAATTGAAAGTTCATGAGATCATAGAGACCATAGGCATATCATATAGCTTGGTAGGCATATCATATCTTTAATGATGCCCCTTAAATATATTAAATATTAAGTTGTCTTAAGGCTAAACATTAGGTTCAAAATTTGCTTAGTTGTCCTTTTATCACAATTGTAAATATATCAATTAAACCAGACAGATAGTGCAGTGCTTTGTAGACTGTTGAGAGTGGTGTTGGAGAGATTGTCATGCCCTTGTGCCACTGATGTTTAAAAAAATAATTATTCATCTTCTGTTGTCTATTTTGTTAAATCCAATTTATTTTAGAGTGAAAATGAGCAAAATTATGTAGCTAACATGCTCCCTGTGAGGGAAAACTGACTATTCTTCAAAAATAAGATTCAATGCAACCAGCACTATAAAATATGTTTATAATGCTATACGACTTAAGATAATGTTTTCACTTTGTACCCTGAAAAGCATCTTAACCATGTTTTACTATATATAATAAATGAACTTGCAAATCAACATTTGGCTGTCAGAGAGTTCTGCAAACATCTTATTTCCCCAGTGACTAGCATTGTAGTTGTGAAAAATGAGATGGCGAAACAGATGCTATGATAAAAATATTTGTGATGAAGCTTTCTGGTATGTCATTCAGATAATTTATTTTAATTAACTGACAAAGACATACTGTTTGTACGAAAAGCAGACTATTCTTTGAAAATATCATATAAAGTCATAATATATGCAGTTATCATTACACAACCCAGTTACAACACCATCCCACTTATGATGTGGTTTTCCCTTGGTCCCCTGCAAGGCATCTTAACCAGATTTTACTGTGTACGCTAGAACCAGCCTATTTTGTTTTTTACTGTTAACAGTACAAGGTGATGAAAAAGGCTATTTAGGTAGAATGGTGCATGTACCCATGGGCAAAAAACATCAGGCATTTTTGACAGAATAAAGGCACAACTTAAGATTTAGATGAAATGGCAATCAAGTGCAAGCCACAAGTACGTAGTAAATTGAGTCTAATATCTTGAACCATATGGATCATAATTCCCAGGTCTCTCCCTTAAGTTTGACATCATTGAAAGAAAATTCCTATGAGCTAATTTTATATTTTCATTTGAGACAAATCTCACTTCCTGCCAAAAGCTAATTTTGGAAAATTGTATGTCTAAAGATTATTTAAGAAAATTTTACTGAGATTTATAAGATACTTAAGTGCCCATTAATTCTCAATGGGAAAACTGAAGAGGCTAGTAAGAGTGTAGTTAAGAATATTTATAAAGAAAGGAATCTAGCATCTCGCATATCAGCTTAATTAAATGAGAAATATTATCCAAAACAAAATTTTTACTTTCCATTGTTTGAATACTTAAAATTTAAGATCAACAATAAAAATATGAAAAATTATAAACTTTGATTATTTTCAAACTTATCTCAATTTCATATGAATCTTTGTAACTTAATTTTGCAATAGAATCAGAGCCAGTAAATGGTTAAAATAAACTTTACATGCAATTTTTGGGAGCACTTTACATTGCCTAGTGTCAAACCAATATGAAGATCAATAAAAGTGGAGGAGTGGAGACCTTAAATATTGTGCAAGTTCTTAAGTTTATAATTTCTGGTTCTTGAGTATAAGGCATAAACATAGCAAGACACACTTTACATTGTTGTAGCTAAACTGCTTGATGGGAAGCTAAGTTTGAGAAATATTATGTTAATTGGGACTTTTTCTGCTCTCAGGTAAACTATGAATAGCCAATGTAACAAATGAGATATAGAAATACAATTAACTCAGCACACTACTATGTTATACAGCAGTAACAGATGAGGGAAATTGAGTAGTACCTACCTGCTGCACCCCTGCCACACGCTGAAAGGTGTCTCATAAGGTGCTTATGTAGATTTACTCAATGAAATGAACATTAAGTAATTTCATTGTTTTGAAAACTTGACTAGTCAGATTTATAATGCTACATTCCTTAATGGTAGAATGTTTGCCCCTGCAATTCTTCTCTGCAGATTGTATCTAACTGCAGATGCTGAGATTCATTTCATTCATTTTTCCTCATCATATTGTCTAAAATTACTGTTATCCATTCTATATGTATCTAACATTCCTGCTTTTATTCATGAGCTATAGTATATTAATATTTAATGTAAGAAATGATATATGAATTACTTAATTACTCTAAATACGAGTAAAAGTTGCTTGCATACTGCAAGCTAACAGTTGAATGCAGTATCGTACCAAGAAAGGCCTCAAAACAATTTTGAAAACTTCGTTCAAAAGACCGCCTGGTGTCGAACTAAGGACCCAATCGTGCAAAGCAAGCACATTAATCTTAGATAAGTGCCAATCTGACCTGTTCCAAAGTTTCAATTCAATATCTTATCGGGAAGTTCCTAAAATAAGATTACACATTCCCCCATTGAAATACATGGTAGAATAGAAATGACTCTCAGGCATCGAACCAAGAACTGTCAGAGGAACGGCGAACAGCATATATGAAACATATGAATTGCTTCTATGTACATTCCATTTTATATCATTCCCGGTTATCGGATAAGCATTAAAAATAATTGTCAAAATTGACCGCCATGCATTTTATACCGGAGAATTTTGCACCTACTTGGCGTCGAACTCATGGTCATTTGGTAACATTTCTTATTTTGGTACTATGGAAGACCATGTCATCTCCAACCTCCGTGATCTTCATTCTTCTATTGCTGCGATTAAGGACTCAAAACAAATTTCGAAAATTCGCGTGAAAGACCGTCTGTCGTCGAACACAGGACCCGCTGGTGAGAGACAATGGCATATGAATGTTAGATAAGTGCCACTCGGATGTGTTTCAAAGTTTCAATTCAGTATCTTATCGGGAAGGTCCTAAAATAAGATTCCGTTATTCCCATTTGAAATGCATTGCAGAATCGGAATGACACTCTTGCATCAAACCATGGACCACTAGAGAAATGCTGAACCTCATGAAAGAATATTTTCAAACGCCTCTATCACCATTCTGGGTTTTATGTTTCCAGATTATCGGTAAGACATTCAAAAAAAAATTTTCAAAGATTTCAGCAATGTATTTCTGATGGAAGAATTTTGCACCCACCTGTCATCGAACTCACGGTCATTTTGTAGCATTTCCTTCATTAGTACTATAGAAGACTACCTCAACTTTAACCTCCGAGATTTTGGTTCCTCTATCTTACCGATAAGTGTCTCAAAATAATCGAAAATCCACACAATGCATTGTTATAGGAAAATTGCGATTTTGGGTCCTTCTGGTATCGAACCTATAATAGCTAGCGTCAAAGTCTTAATTATTCTGGTATCTACAGGGTGGAGCCAGTATATCGTAAAAATTTGACGTTGACGGCGCTTGTGGAAGATGCTTAGAATTCATTTCCTCTATATATATCTATATAGGTATATCCGGAGAGTTAGTTATATATAATAGATAATTCACCACAGGGATCACAAAGATTAGGGAAGTAGAGTGAGTCATGATGGATGTACCTTCTGCTGTATGCCCTTAGGCAGCTTGCAGGAAACACATTACAATATAGAGTTGCTTTAGAAAATCATAGACATGGTTTCTTTATATTGAAATAGTATTAGCAAAGTCAAGCAGATTAAGAAAACTCCTAAATGGTCCTATGTTGTTCCTTCCAAATTACTTTTAATTAGAAATGCTAAAAATTTAGAATATTAACTCCTATTTATATTGAATATCATTAATTTGTAGCATTACTTTTAGATGGTAAAAAATTCCCCATATATTATCACTAGGATGAGCTTGCTTTTGACAATCACAAAGGTTATCAATGTTAATTATATCAAAATTTCGCAATATTATCATTCATTTCATCAGGATTCTCATTCACCTTCAAATAGATAAAGATATTTTATGACAAAACTTAGAATTCCAGTTTAATTTCCCTTTGTTTGACATATGTCTTGAGACTGTACCATATTTTCCTAAATTAATTGTTCAATTAAAATATTTCTGCAACAGATGAATCTTAACTTTCTGTGTATTTCTTATGAGTATTTCTAGACTGTGATCAAAAGATAAATAATAAGTAGGCTATTTTCTGGACAGAGAGGTCATTTAATATCTGTAAAGATTAAAATTCATGCAACCTTTGGTTGTTGAGTTTAGGAGAAACACACACATTCACCTAAACTCACAATCTTCTTAATTATGTTGATGGGTAGCTTATACTCTCCCTGAAAACTATATTGAAATAAAATCAAAAGTCAACATTCTTGGTAAAACTCTTAACTAGTTGTTACTGATTAACAACATTTTCCATACCTCCAATTGCTCAAACTGCAAGACTTCTCTAATCATGTTGCTCTTTGGCTATTATGGAACTGATGATGGAATCTGTTTTCAGGGGCGATGCTGGAGGTGTCCAGGGGATCATCGCAGTCTCCCTCCCTGGGATTGAGAAGAGGACCAGGATGGCACCAAAGAAAGAAGATTACCCATCTCCACAACAGGTAGGTCATACTTTGTTCCAATATCCATCTAAGTTGGATGCTTCTTTTTCTTGAAAAATCCATAGCTATTGCTGCAACATTAAGATAGAAAAGTATTGCACTAAAGGGGGTTAATTTAGTACTACAGAATGAAATAAGCTGACTCTGTAAATTTGTTAGCTTAGGGGACTGGGAGAGCTTGGTAATTCTATATTATCTTGATGTTAATATGGCAATACCTGATCTTCTGAGCCTGGTTCTTAAAGGATTGGCATTAATGGAAATAAAGACAAGTTATAAGAAATGTAGGAAATGTATTTTTAGAATTGCAGGAGTCCGTATTTATTACTTATCCTGAAATTTTCGAAAGTAACTGTCTGAAGGATATTTATTCAATCAATGTTGTTTAATACAACATTTCTAATGAATTGGTTGCACAATTTGCTGTTTAAGATTTTACAACAATACATCTATAACTGTAGGAACAACTATCAATTTATAGTAAATTAAATTTCTGAATGACCATCCAAATAATGGCCCCTCTTACTGGGGTTGAGTAAAACATTATGCGCTAAATATATGAATTTATATACTAAAGAAAGTGAAGATAGAAATAAGAATCTAAATTGAGAGAAAAATATATTCATATAACATAAATTTTTAATCTAATTCAGAAAGCAAGGATTTAAGTTAGAATTTAAATATATAGGAGCTTGTCAGCGTAAGAAATAGATACCATATTCAATTACTATGCAGATATAAAATAAAACTAATTAAGCCATAGAAGTATTAGAAGATGAACTTAAATGAAAGAGTATCAACTGATTGAGATCTGAAAAATATTTCAGCAAAATGTTTAGCTGAAGCTATTAGTAAATGTTCTTGATATTTTGAGAGTATTATAATAATATAGTGATTGAGGCGATTGAGCAAATGAGGAGGATTTAGTTGACTGTTGCAAGCCTTCAAAAATTTAAAGGAAAAGTAATGACAACCTAAAACCATATTTTATGCAAGACAATTAACACCATTATTCAAGAATTTTTATCACATTTCTAAGCATTTATATCAGATTATCTTGATATATGCATAAAATAGTCTAAATGCATCATAAACGATATTCAATTAATCAAAATATGATAAGAACACAACCTATTTGGAAGTGAAGCTGTTAATGTGATTGTCTTTAATTCTGCAAACAGGCATAATTAATTTTGTCAGCGTAAATGATCTTAGGGAGATTTATTTACTTCAAGACTCTTTGAGTTAATAACTTCATTTCTATGAAATAGATTAATATCTATTTGCAATGTGCTCAGTTAAAATCAGATTTCTTAGGCTTTCTATCAGAGGTTGATCATCAAATGTGCTGATTCTTTATAAAGAATTTGAACTAATTTTGGAAGTAAATATATTCAATATTGGGAAACTATAGAGAAAACTTTATGGATGGAGGTGCATATTAATTTTATAGATGTTGCCTCAGATTCTTGCAAAGTTTGAATAATTAGTGCAATACTTTGGCTAACTTTAGTGTTTACTGTGGCTCATTAGTTATTTCAATTATATTGGAGCTATGATTTTCATTCACCTAATCATAATATTAAGTTCTAAATGGTATAAGATTTCATCAATCGTTTGTAGAAAGTAGTGTCATACTCATTTGTAAAATTTTGCTCAATTTGTGTTTGAATTGTTTGTAGGATCCATGTTGGAAGAGCATGCCAAAGAGTAGAGGTCCAAAGCAATGAGTAGAGCAGTGCAGAGGTGAAGAATGGTCAGTACAGAAACACCAAAGGAAACGGAATGAAGCCAGCAGTACTGCAATCAACTCATTACTGGTGGCTGAAGGGTACTGAACCAGGGGAGAAATCCAGTGAATCTCAATAGAAGTAACAGATATTGAGAGCTAGGACATCACTGCTTCCATTCACAAGGTGAGTGTCTTATTAGGTATAGAATTAGGATTAAGGAATTAGACAGGCTTAGATTAGCTTTCTAAAAAGCGATAGGAAAATAACCCTTGGCTCATTTAGGGGGTTAGGAGAAAATAGGCAAAAATGACAGCATTAAAATATTCAAAATAGAATGGTTAAAAATGAAAATTGATAAATCAAAATAAAACAATATAAAAATGAGGGAGGGAAAAGGTATTATTTGAAAGGAGATGAGGGGAACTAATTATTTTGGGAGGGGAAGTAAAAAAAGCGAATGGAGGGAGGGAAAAGAAGGGAGGTAAATGAGGGGAGGTAAATGAGGGGAGGGAATAGGGGAAAAAAACAAATGAATGGAGAGGAAGGAGGGGAGGTAAAACGATGGGAGGGAGGGGAGGGGAAGTAAATGAGGGGAGGGGAAGGAGGGGAGGTAAAATGATGTGAGGGGAAGGAGGGGAGGTAAACGAGGGGAGGGGATGAAGGGGAGGTAAGTGAGGGGAGGGAAGGGAAGGGAGGGGAGGTTGCCGATGGGAGGGGAAGGAGGGGAGGTAGATGAGGGGAGGGGAAGGAGGGGAGGGAAGGGAGTGGAGGTAGATGAGGGTAGCAAGGGGAGGCATAATTAGGAGGATATAATTAGGGATGGGACAATCGATTGAAAAAACAATCGAATAGTTATTCGATTGTTTTGGCATCCATTCGATTGGTTTCAGTCGATTTTATTTTGGCATTTATTTGATTGTTTTCATTCATCCACGTCTATTCGTCTTTTTTGTTACCTTATTTTTCTAATTAAATTCTTTCTTAGTATTTCCGAAAAGTGATATGTCACCTCAGTTTCACCATTTTTAATATTATAAAGATGGCTAAGAAAGAAAAATGATGAATTTCCGAAAAAAATTGTGATTAGGAAACCTTCATGCACGGGAAATAACGGGGGTTTAAGTATTTGTTTATATTCAAGTCTCATTTCTTTACTCGTAATTTTAAAATATCTCGTGAAAATTATAAAGAATTAAAAAATATTATTAAAAATTAATAATAAATATAAATAATATTAAATATAACAATAATTAAAAAATATAATTTGTCAACTTTTGTTTAACTATAGTAATTCTTTACCAATCCTCATACTAGCTATTTTTTTATTATCATAATCTGGGAAAATGTAATTTATATTAAAAGATTTTATTTTATTATGGTTCATCTTCATCATCCTTGTGCGCTACAGCCCAGTGTGGGCCTTGGCCTTCTCTACGATGCTCCTCCAATACTGTCTATCCGCAGTTTTCTGCTGTCAATCCTCGACACCCATTCTTAGCAAATCCTCCGTCACATCATCTTTCCACCTTTTTCTCGGCCGTCCTCTTTTCCGTTTACCATCCGCTATGTTTTTAAATGCCCTTTTGGCAATTCTCTCCTCTGTCATCCTTTCAACATGCCCCAGCCAGCCGATCCTCTGTGCTTTAATAAATCTCACTATGTCTTCATTATTGATAAGTTGATTTATCTCGTCATTATGTAAAATTCTCCATTGTTCGTTTTCTAGGACAGGCCCATGTATCTTTCTCATAATCCTTCTTTCAAACACTCTTAAATGATGTTCGTCACGCGTCGTTAGTGTTATCGCCTCAGCTCCATAAGTTGCCACTGGCCTAATTATTGTTTTATATATCTTCATTTTTGTGCATTTTGAGATTAATTTTGATTTGAGGATAGGTTCGAAAGCATAATAGATTTGGTTTGCGCTTTGTATTCTATCCTGGACATGTTCTGTTGTTATCTTATTACTGCTGACTTGGATGCCCAGATACTTGCATTCCTTAACCCTTTCAAAGACATAGTCCCCCACTGCCAGATCCTGCCATTGTTCATTATCTGCATCATTAGTTATTTTTAAATATTTGGTCTTCTCTTCATTTACATGTAATCCTAATTTCCTATTTTCTTGCTCCAATCTCACAACTGTCTCTTTAAGTCCGCTTATATTCCTAGCTACAATGGCGATGTCGTCTGCATATCCAATTATTTGTACCGGTCTATCCAGTAGTGTTCCATTTTCATATATTTCTCTTAAGGCTCCTTCTAAGCCTAAATTGAATAGAAGGGTAGAGAGCGCATCTCCTTGCCTAACTCCTTGGTTTATTTTAAAACTATCTGTGATATTATCTGCAACTTTAAGGCTACTTAATGTTCTTTCTAGCGTTATTTTGACTAGATTTCTTAGTTTTAGGGGTATTCCTAGTTTTTCCATTGTTTTCAGCAGCTGTCTCCATCTGACTCTATCAAACGCTTGTCGGAAGTCAATGAATAGGATATGTATATCAATGTTGTATTCCTTGCACTTTTCTATCACCTGCTTCAATGTAAAAATTTGGTCTATGGTAGAGCGACCTCGCCTGAATCCACCTTGATATTCTTGCAGTACCTCTTCTGCGTATATATTAATTCTTCTATGTAATATACAGGTGAATATTTTATATCCTACATTTAACAATGTTATACCTCTATAGTTATTACAGTTGGTTTTATCCCCTTTCTTCCAAATAGGGCAGATAACACCTCTGTTCCATTTCTCTGGTATGCTCTCTTCTCTCCAGATTCTCACCATTAGCGCGTGTATATTCTGCAAGAGCTTTTCTCCATCATATTTAATTAATTCTATTGTTATTTCTATTATGGTTAGATTAGTATAATGCAAAATTATTTCGACAAAGTTTTCATGCCTTTCATTATGTAATATTTGGTAGGACACATTTTTCCGTAGAATAATTCGAGTAATGCGTTTTGATTTTTCACTCTATCCTAACCGAATAAGAATTTGCTTGCTAAGAAAATCGAATAAATTCACTCGGTTAGGAATTTGTGAAAAATCGAAACGCTTTATTCGAATAATTCGATTGTTTGGTTCAATGATTCATTCGAATAATTCGATTGAGCCAAATAATTGATTTATTCGATTTCTGTTCTGTTCTGTAGGTATGCTTCTGTGGGTAGGTGCTGTGGGTAAGTCTTTAGCATACAATTCTTTGACATACTCTTTCAACTGTTCCCTTATGCTAGCTGGCTCCCTTAAGACGTTTCCCCAGTTATCCCTAAGAGTGGCCATTCTATTACTAATGTTATTCCCTGTTAATTGTTTCACTTTTCTATATAATAGGACAACCCTCCCATTTTCTGCTTTTACATTTCATTACACTGTCACTACCAGGGCTGTGGACAAGCCTCCGACTCCTCAGTTTTTGTACTATCTTACTCATTATAAGCGGAGTCATTGTGATTAATTACAGAATAGTATGATATATTAACAAATGATTTTATTAAAGAATGATAATTCTTGAGTAAAAATGTTTACAAAATTAAGGATAAATAGACCACAAAATATATGTTTGAGAAAATTACCTGAACAAAATAAGGCTGTCAAATGAAAATATACAATAAACTGTTACATACTTAATATTTTTTATAAATTTATAAAGAATTGGTCTTCAGAAAAAGAATAGCCTCTATCAGATCCTTCTTCATGGATGCCCTCAAATCTGATCTAATCAGCAGAGAACAACCTCTCAACACTAACTTGGGTTGGTGGTAAAGCAGTAACCACTATGGCAACAACTCTCACAATTTCAGGATATAAGGGAATGGCTTCTTTCACTGTTAGTTTTGATGAACAATCAAAATTTTCCACTTCTTTTTATGCTTGTGAGAAATTTATCTGAAATTTATTCATATTGTTTTCTTTGGGTTTGGAGGAATCCTTTTCTATGCAGCGAAATTTTGCACGTTCCAAGTGATTCAAATATCTTTCAAAATCAAGTTCATCCTCAGTTGACGAGGGGGAAGATTGGCAGCATCACCAACTTCTTTTTCCTCCTCACATTCCTGTATTCCATTCATCCTGACAGCTACCTCAAACAGAGCATTTTAGACAGCTGCTCATCATCCAACAGCATTTGGTGCATGGGGTCTACATAAACAGCTGCCAAAAATCTTATATCTAATATTAATGTCTCGTTGTTTCATTGAAGCAGCAAATACCATCTGCAACTAACTCTCCTCTTTTGGTCAAACAAAATATTAAGCTCCTCCTCTTCACAATAATAGTATAATACTTATAAATATGAATTTCCACGAAACTCATATTCATATTTAAACAATAAAATAAAAGTTTTTATTCTGAAGCAACAGGAGTTGGTAAATTTCTGCCTTTCTGCCGACTCCGACTCCACCCAAAATTGATTCAAACTCCGACTCCGACTCCACAGCCCTGGTCACTACACCACCACAATTCTGTTGTTCTGTTTGTTTCCCTTCTTAGTTTGTTGTTCAGTACCCGTGTACATTCTACGCCCATGCTCTGTATCAACTATTTTCCATTGCCTTCTTTCCTCCATTTTATTTATCTTTTCTACTGTTACCTATGGTTTCCTAAGTTTGTTTTGCTTGACCCTCGTAATGGTTCTTTGGGCACTATCCTTGATGCTGTGTTGAATCTTTTTCTATCCATAGTCTATAGTAAGTTCCCTTTTGTTGTCTTCTACATCCTTGTTAACTGAGTCATGAAAATCTCTAGCTTTCCTACCCCTGAGGGCTTTAGATGTTTCATTTGGGTGCTGTTTTTGCCTGATAGAATTTTAAAATTATCATATAAATAAAAGCTCGGTTTTCATCATTACTAAGTTATAATCTAAGTCTACATCAGCACCTGGATAATTTTATGAGTTTTAATACAATTCATAAACTTCTTCCTCACCAAAATGTAATCAATTTGGTACCTAACCATGTCCTCTGGTGCTTTCCATGTGTACCTCAGCCTGCTATTGTGTTGGAAGGGGATGTTGGTGATAGAGGTCATTCCTCATCTATCAGTTTTTATCCTCTATCATATTTCCATTTCCTAGTCTTAACTCTCCTACTTCTTCTCCATCTTTGCCCTGCTCAATGACCGCATTCAACTCCCCCAGTACAATTAATTGCTACTACCTTTCATCCTACCTTATATCCTCTGGTATTAGTGGCATTTTAGCCTTTCAGGGTACCTTTAGGGATATCTTTGAATGTAAAATTGCATCACTATTGCTAGATATATTACTTGGCACTTTTTATTGTGAGGCCATCTTGGCCTAGATGTTATGCTGGCCAAGAGTATGGTTTTAGAGCATGGTAATAATATTTGTTGATTGTATATGAAGTGGATTGTTTGTGTTTTGTTTGTTAAAATAAATTTGATAACTTAAATACGCTTATGCTTTTCAGGTAAAATCATTTATTTTTAAACTACATTTTTGTTCTTATAAAATTTTTATTCAAGTTTCACCATCCATAAGAGGATTTCTTCAATTAGATAATATTTTGTTGCAAAAATCTGCCCAATGATACATTCAAGTGAAAAATGTTTTGCATTAGTTTGAAACTTTGTTTTTGCAATCAATTTAGTTCTATGTCTGCTTTTCCAAAATGTTGTCAATCCTTTTCATTTTGTTAATATTATTACTGAAGCTCATTTAAATGTGGCTCCTTTCAACTCTTATGGTAATCTTTAAAAAGAGAAATTCACATAGCATGTTTTTTTGATTAGGATTATTCTTATCAATTAGATATGAAACTTTAACATCTCTCCAAACCAAATTCTTACACATTCAAAGTGATTTCAGACATATTAAAACACATTTATATAAGACTACCCTACAAAAATTTTCTGAAAATGTGTTTTAATATTTTCTTAGGATACCAATATTACTTCTTAGCCAACTCCTAACATCACTTAAGACCTCATGCTTTCCTCTTAAGATGTGAATTTTTCCCAATCCCAGAGCTTTAGTCAATAATTTGCCTCATTTGATTGACCAAATATTTTTTACATAATCTTTATCATCTTCTCATAATTTGCAGCATCTAGAATGGTTCCTTTTGACTTTCTTTTGTGAAATGACCAATTTTGTGAGAGTAAAATGGAGATATCAAGAAGGGGAACAATCTCGAACCATTTGCTGGAGATGATACAAACTTTGAGATCTTCTTTGAACCTTCTTCTCAGGGAAAATTAAAAATTCACTTGGCAGTGCTTCTTTTCATTGAAATCTTAATTGTCAATATATATAATAAACCAGAAAGTGTTTTGTGAGCATAGGAGAAATGTGATGCCCTCTCACCACTACTGTTAAAATATTCGTTATTCTGCTATAACTGTCAACTTGGTTTAGAGTGAGAACTGAGCAAAATTGAAATGCTTTCTTTTAACCAAAAGTAGAAAATTCTTCAAAAAAATGATTTAATGCAAACAGCATTACACAATCTGGTTATGAAGATACCCTGCTTAAGACTAGGTTTTCTCTTGGCCCCCTGAAAACATGTTAACCTAGTTTTACTGTATTTAGTCCACAGTTAATGGGTTTAGGATACAAATATTTACCGGGGCGTAGTTTCTAAACTTCCTTTTAAAATTTCTTTTATTCAAATTGGGATAGAAAGGAAATATCCTTCATCATGGAGAAATTATTCTTTGAATTATTGATGTTCAGGTATTTTTGTTTGATCAGCTATTAGTAATAAAAAAGCATATAAATATATTTTATGCTTATAATAAGAAAGATATACTCTGTTTTTCTGAAAGTAAGACCAGGCATTATATTAATCTTAGGTTCTTAAGACAGCTTAGGGCCTATTTTCAGGGAGTCTTATTTTTTCATCTATAAATATCTACAGTTTTACTAGTTATAAATTTTCATATAATATTTACTAAATGCATTAAAACACTAATTTCAGAAATATCATTTATAATAATATATACATTCATTTTCTATATAATTCAATGTCTGTCTGTCATTCTATCAATGGATGAGCAAACTCTATACTTCTGATTAGTTTTAATTTTTGAGGAAATATGGTAACTATTAGAATCATCACTCAGAATTAAATTTCATTGCAACTATAAAGTAAATGACTGTATCCTACAAAGATCATTAACTCTTCCAGCAGAGATACCTTTGGAAATATTTTTGTCCAATGATTGCTAGTAAATATAAATTAGTTATGTTGTTTACCATTCAGCTTGATATTTATTTACTTAAACTCTACTCCTTGTACTCAGTGGCCTCTTAGATGTGGATGTATTTAAATACTATGAATTATTGTATGGTAAAAGTTTTACAGCAATTACAAAATGTAATTCTAATCCTGATATGTAAAGAAGGAAATTGACCCTGAAATTATGCTTCAAACACAAGAGTTTACATTTTGTTCAACTAACTTTGATTTATTTAGGAGATAAAAGGAAATTATCATAGTATAAAACATATGAATTGGTGTTTGTTGTTCATTCATAAAATATTATAATTGTCTCTCTTATAGTGATCTTTTTGCCTCCTTTCTAAGGGTAAATGCCAGACACTTATGTCATTATAACTCCTTCCCCTCCGCCATTGCCACCTGGTCCAAAAACCAAACTGCAGCTTTTTTATTAATAAATAAATAAATAATTTCTATTTGAATCTCTATATGTTTCTTATACTGAATTCATTGTATTCTTGATTTTCTTTGAACAATGTTTTTTGTATTTCTGAACTTAAAATTTAAATCTTTATAAATCATGTAAAAATGCTTTTTGTATTTCTGAAGTTAAAATTTAAATCTTTATAAATCATGTAAAAAGAATTTTCATGCCTACTACAATATTTTGTAGCTGACTTGCTGAAATTCAGTATAAAACCTTGGTATAAAATTGCATATAGACAAAAATACCCCAGATTTGATTCTTGTAATGCTAATAATTGTAATAAATACCTTCAACTGTTTTCTTCATTTCATAACAGCTCATAGACTGTATGTTGTTTATCAAATGGTGCAATAATTTCATTCAGCTTCACCATTGGTACTTGACTGTCATATTATGTGATCATTATGAGACAATGACTGCTGTTAAATTAAGGAGGGGCTAAAACTTCACAGATTAATGAGTGAAGGGAATTGCCCATCTTAATTCTAACCCCAACTCGCCATTTATTTTTCAAACTATAGCAAAGAATTTTGCAACTCTGAAAATCCACCTTTCCAAGCAAATTTTAATATTGTTTTTCAAAGAATGTGGTTTATTGATTTAGAAAAATCACAGGGTAATTTAGAAACAATTATTATCATGGATCAGCAGAAATACTTGGTCTTTTGAAAGAAAGTGAATTGGCCTAGTGTCTGATCATGTTTTCTTCATGATTCTCAAATCATTATCAATAGAATCGTGGGTATTTCCATCTTTAGCTACAGATAATAATACCTACTGCTAGCATTCTATATTCAACTGGGTGAAAATAGTTTCAGTGATAGATTGTATTAGAAATGGTTCCAATTTAAAGGCTACAACCAGCTTGTTTGGTTCATGTTCCTGATACACACAGTTTTAATTAGAAAGCTCCCATAAAAATAATGATTCAAAGATTGAATATAATAATCAAGTAAACCAAGTGGTAGTCACAGATTTTGACTTCATATTGCTCACCTTCTGGAGTATTTGATGCAGCATGATTTGATAAAATCTATAGGGCTGCATCCCAATGAGATACTTGAGCAAGCCAGGTAGTATTCACATAGCTGGACAATAAAGTTGAATTTTAATTTAAATTTTAAATTAATTAGTCTCGACCTGTGAAATTTGAGAGCTAGAGATTAACTTGAACAAATAAGAAGAGCAAAATTTGTATGTTTCACAGATTTATTTAAATATATTTATTATATATTTGTATATATTTATTTAAATCTGTGAATCATACATATTTTGCTCTTTTTATTTGTTCAGAATTGGGTTTCACGAAATACAGCGAAGTCAGATTAACGTTAGACATTAACTTCTCTGATTTTTTGTCTTATTCTTTTATCAAGATATTCCTCATGCATATATTTTTTATTTTGATATATTTTCTTAATTCATCTGTTTAGTTAGTTTTAAATAACAAAATATGCAGAAAATTCACATACATTACAGTCATGTCTGTTGATTGTTTTTTAATAGTAAACTGAAAATATAAAAGGAGAAGGAATTATGCATGCAAGGCCACAAGAGAAATTCCTTGGTGGATGAATTCGCTAGTATACAATAAACTTTAGTCCCTTTACAGAGATTTTTTTTGAGAAATTTATTCTCAAAAATAAATATTGAATGAAGCATTCAAATATTTTATATATTTTTATTGAATATAAATAATAAAGAAATAAATTACAAAATATAACAGTAACAGAAATAAAAAAAAATCAACAAATAACATACTCTTAGTTAATTTTTCCTCTTACTAAATCATCTTGAAAATTAGAAATGAATTCTTGCAAAACATAAGATTCACTGCTAGACCTCACAATTTTCATCAGTGAAACTCTTTATGATCTAAATGCACCAAGCAAAGTTAATGTAGTTTGGTTTAGCAGTGTTAAAATCAGAGGCTCATGGTTTTAAGAATGCTCCAATTTTAAGAAGGTCCAACTTCAATGGGTTTACCATGAGATAGAAAAATAGTTTACAAAAGGGGTAAGGATAAAGTTATGAGCAATCAAATTAGGGTTCAGGCACCACAATATGTTTGGTTCCCTATTTTTAGATTAAACAAAGTAATATCATCATCATCAAGTAAACAGAATAGTAGGCAAATGATGATAAGTGCTACTAATCAGAATAAAATTATCAGCTATAACTAATTAATGTGTTGGTAATGAGAATGGTCATTATGGCTTCCATTACCTAGCATTAATATCTTTTTTTTGCATTAGCATTCATCATTGGCACTGCAAACTGCTCTTAATATTCCCTCTCAATTTTAAGTTCAAAATAATGTTTAGGTCCAGTCATATAATACTTGTACATAAGCTGCATTAAGCATATAATTAGGGTCTCCTTTACTCCTTTCCTCCTCCATCTTCTTCACTGTACTCTTTTTTAATATGCTTTTTATGTCCCTCTTTCTTTCCATACTCTTCTTTGTGCTGGTGTTCCTCTTCTTCACCATCCTTGTGGTCGTGGCCTTCCTCTTCATCGTAATAGTGTCCTTTTAGGTGTTTGCCTTTTTTGTGGTGTTCTCCATGATCAAATGCAGAATCATGGTGCTCCTTCTTGTGATGGCCTCCTTTTTCACCTTTTTCATCTTCCTCGAAGGCACCTTCTTTGTCGTGATGACCATCGTCTTCATAATCATCGAAGAACTCATGCTTGTTGGCGTACTCATCCTTCTTGTGGACCTCGTGAGTGCCTTTCGTGCTGTGGCCTTTTTTGTACTTCCCTTCATCTTCGAATCCTTCCGACTTTTCACCTTTGTGTTCTTCATGTTCTTCCCCGAAGTAATCCCCGCTTTCGTGGTGTCCTTCTTTGTGACCTCCTTCCTCTTCTTCTTCTCCTTTATGTTCTTCCTTCCCGTGTTTGCCCTCTGCAGCTTTGTCATACTTGTGCTCTCCTTTATAACCTTTCTCTGATTCTTCACCATGGGATTCGTGGTGTTCTTCTTCTTCTTCCTCTCCACCTCCTTCTTCATGTTTCTTTTCCCCGCCTCCTTCTTCCTTATGATGATGGCTCGCTTTGCTGCTTTGGTCCTCCTCACTTTCGGAAGCCTTCACCTCATCTTTACTGCTCTCTTCAGCCTTTTCTACCCCATCTTCCTCCTCATCTCTTTCTCTCGCGAACGGTCGTTGTTTCCTCCGCCTTAAGTGGCGGTTTGTGTTATCCGAAGAGTATTCCTCAGTCCTCACTGGTCGTTGAGTATCTTCGGGACGCGATCTGGTGTGCTTCTGTACCGTCTCCTGGGCATCGTCAGCCCTTCCCCTCCTCGCCTCATCTTCCGGAAGCCTTCTGGGTCTCTTTCTTCTCTCGCTATCCCCTCTTCCCATCTCGTCTATTCTCTTTCTGCCCTCCTCATTCCTATCGTGGTCCCTCCTTGCGCCCTCTTCTTCAATCTCTTGGTTCCTATTTCTACCACTATCTCCCCCTCTGACTCGATACCTCCCATCATTCCTCCTTTCCTGTATCTGCCTTTGTCTTTCTTTCGCTGGTGCTTCTATCTCTTTGTCGTTTGCACCAGCAACAGCGTACCCTCTGGGTTCATTTCTCCCGTTGATTTCCGTCCTCCCTCTTTCTCCGGCTACCTCACTATTTACACGCTTTTCAATTCGCAACCCTTTTTTATCGGGATACCTTCGGATCCCCGTTGGTCTTGATCTCGGTATTTCCTCGCTCTCTTTGACCTTAGTTCCTATAACTTGCGGGTACCTTCCTCTATTTCTGCTCCCTTCACCACGCCTTACCTTGTCTTCGTAAGTTCTTCCCGTTGGAGTTACGCTGCTCCCTTCCGATGGTAGTTGAGGACGTAACCGAACTCCTTGGGCCTTTTGGTTAGACCTGACGTGGGTTGGATTGAGGATTTGCGGCGTCGGTGCCGGATTTCGAAGGATCACATCATCCTCTGGAGTCTTCACCGAGGGGTTGGGTCCTCCTCTGTAGTAGGCCGCAGTTGGGCGATGAGGAACGAAGGTCTGTTGGGAGGGATGGGGAGATTGAGGTCGCTGCCAATCCAGCGGGTAGGGTTTACTTGTGCTCGGAGATTGCAATTGAGGTCGGAATGTCGATTGGGTCACGATGTTTCGCGCCTCCGTCCGCACGCCTTTCTGGAAATCGTCTCTAGTTGGGGTCGATGGAGGGATAAGCGACGGAATAGGCGTGGGAACATCCAAATGTAATATTTGCGACTGATAATAGGATGCGACACCTCCGGGCTCGGCAAATGGTCCCTCAAAGGTACGCCTCTCCCCACTCGATTCTCCGGCGTAACATCCTGCGACTTGCAGACAGAGAGCGATGGGTAATATCCTCCGGGATATGAACCTGAATAGGCCCATGGCTCTATTTCAGACTGCAGACCTCCGCCTGCGCTCGAGGGTCTTCTTATAATGTGCCAGGAACAAGAGGGAATGGAGAAGTAAGCTTCCCCTTTCTCTGTTCGGCTACAGCGGTCGGAACTTTCCCTCAGCACCGCCCTACCCCACTACACCGGCCGATTACGCAATTTCATCTACGTCCACCCTTTTCTTCCTGCTCACGGGATTGTCTTTCACGAATCGGTGGAAATCGTGAAAGGCGATTTTGAGGTTTTCGAGCATCAGCGGTTTTCTAGAATTCGCGCGGAAGTTGTTCCTCGAGAGCTATTTGTCGCGTTACCTCCGAATATAACGGAACTTCTAATTCTGGTTATTCTACGTTTAGCGATGCAATTAGGATTATTTTTGTTCTTCGGTTGTATTAACAACTTCAAATGTGAGTTTTAGAAATGCCGGAAAAATGAGTGAAGAGAGGGTTAGAGAAAGATGCCCTTTATTTTTGCTACTTCATAATTTAGTTACAAGTTTAATTTTCTAAATTTGACTTTTTATATAAGAGACTTCAATGAAGATTACAGGAAATGTACTACTTGGGTGAGCAGGAAGGTTCGTTTTGGGAAAATAAAACGAAATACGTTGAGGGGGACAAGGAAAATTTGAAATAGGTTCGTTTCGGCAAAATATGGGGAGAAAGGTAGCGTAACTATTACGATCAACGACCTGGAAAAAAATAGATACAAGACGTAAACAAAATTGCTAGGGAACATATACAAAACTTTACCAAGAAAATCTTTACGGAAAGAATTGAAGGGTAGAGTGAAAGACCCAAATTACTATCACTCGAAAGATAGGATCATAAATATACTGTCTCCACTATTAAGCAAAGGACTGATATTTATCATTTCTGAATCGGGGGAAATGTGGAAATTTACCCGAAAAAGTTTTCGAGCCTTTTCTGTCGTCCTGCAATGTTTTTATTAGTAGAATTTAATTAATTTTATAAACTAAGAAAAATTGTGGTATCGTATGCAGCAGATTGGGCAGAGGTATTAATAATGGTACAATTGGTTTGGCTGATGTAAAGTGTTTGAAGTTATAAGTGGCATAATTATGGATTTTTTTGTGATAGTATGATTGAACATTTTGATATGAATGATTTTGTATGACATACTGCCTTCGGAAGGTTTTCTCCGGTGAGAATGCCATTCTTCCCCTCAAATGGCCGCCACTGGACTGTTTGCCTATTAATAGTCACAATGTAAAAAGAGTGATATATTAATATGTACCGCATTTCCTGGCTTTAGAAACGGACATATAAGCCGTACTGCTGATAATTTTTCGGCAAACCTTTGCATAGACTATATAAAACGCAGGGTGACTTTTCGCGCATATAATTTGCGTCAAACCACATTTATAATCCGGAAATATTCGGCAAATATAAATGTTTGTACAATTTATTATTTAACTCTAAAGATGATACGCACCATTGACATTGACGCATATTAGAGTATTATCGAAAAATTTACATTTTATCATACAATTAGCTTCAATATTTCCTGTCATTTCGCTAATATATTCCCACGGTAACCGAAAATGTTTTCACCAAATATTAACGCACCACCCATTTGTGTATCGGAGTTAATAGTTATGATATTGACATTAAAGATTGAATGGAAGAATTCTGTCCGAAGGTAATTATTTTCACATTAATGTATTTGAGGTTTTGATAAAAGCAAACACCAAGGGCCTCCGGATAAATGCATCAACGGTGAAAACGGACCCGAATTCGATTCCCGGAAGAGGCTCAAGTGGAAATGAACTCAGCTGTCGAAGTGGCAATATTTAGCAATGGTACTACAACAAACATAATAATGTTTTCTTATTAATATCCTAGCTTGTACATTAGCAAGAAACTTTTCTTCTTTCCCTAGCGAAATTTCTCCTCCAAATATATAGGCAATCATTCTCTTAATTAGCGCCATTTCCTTCCTGAGAACGACCATTCTTCTTTGGCGAAGATGACCTTTGTTTGAAAACCCTTCGGCGCGTCCTTTGGTCTTCCCGTTCCCATAATTATGTTACTTCCATTGAAGAGATTGCTTTCTCGAGAAGTTTAATGAAAGTCATTCATTATAACGAAAGAATTCCTTTCTTATTTCTAAATGTTACATTTCTTTCTAAACCATTGGCGCTCGAAGTACATTCTGTATGAGGTTTTTCGTACGTTGGTGGAAATATTGGTCTCGCCTCAGTAAGTTCCACCTTTTTCTCTTTCGTCGTGTTGATTGCTGTGTTATACTTTCAGGAAAGCAATATAGATATTGAGCCTAATAATTCTAATCAACAACTTCAGATTCAATACTTTTGTTCTTTTATCGTCTTTTTGATAACGAAAAACTTATAAGAATGCTTTAATATCTGGATGGAGGCTACAGCTGCGTTGAGCAATATATCTTACTCAAGTTTTTGTTTTTATTTGCATGACCATTTCCGCCATTAACAAAACCAACGAAAGTGTGTTTTTCTATCTCCCTCTCTGATTCAATTCAGATTCCACGGCATTACTCATACATTCGGTTCCACTTACCCTTATCTTTCAACATATCCTTCAATTGCAAAATTACAAGCACTATCACTTAGTATTCTGTTTTTCTAAACAATTTGCCAAATTATTCTCACTATCTTCAATTATTCTTCTCAGTTTCAATCCATTCTCTAATAAGCAATAATAATAATAATATCCACATGATAATGTTGACTATAAGATGCCCGAGCAAAATATTTTACATAAATACATAAAATATTAGTGAAAGCGGTTGTAAATAAATTTGCGACATTCAAATACTGCACATTAGTTCGTGTCTATATCAAAAGAAGATCAAACAATTATTAATATAAAACACATGATTGTTACTTACAAGAAAAGCTTTATTATACATGTTTAATTGACAAGACACATAACATAAATAATATTCTGGCATTTCTCTGTTTTTAATTAACGATTATTTTAAATTAACATTTTCTTGCAAATATTCTCGAATCATTTTACAATCTATTCTGTTCAACTGTTTAATTTCATCAACACCATCTCGTTAAAATTGCACTTAATAATATCAAATGGCGATATCACAGGAATCTCAAATGAAAAGAATGAGTCCCGAAATTATTCGTAGCATCCCCTTGTTACTTCCGGTTAAATATTACTTGTATGAATAGTTTTCTTTCATCGCCCGTGTACTTCATCGCGTACCGTTCAAGGGTTTTTATTCAGATTTCTGTTTCTAATGAGTTTCTTAAGTGACTTCTGCGCAAAAATCAATTTGTTTGGCAGTATTTCTGGTGATGTCTGAGAATTTAAATATTCTGTTGAATAGTTTGGAATCAAATTTACATAAATAGTGTCAATTGTCACTAAAATTTTCTATTCTTTGTTTCCTCCTTTCAGCAATTCTAATATTTTACTTACAAGCTCTTATTCGTTTTGATTATTTTATAGTCAAAATTATTTGACCTGACAATTCATTAACCTTTTATGGTGTTCGAACTTTCATAATCGTACCACATCAAATGTATGAAATCACTTTCTTTGATATTTTCATCTAGTATTTCCATATTAAAGTTCTTTAGGTCTAAAGTAGTATCCTTTTTCCATTTGATTTGATTAAATCCATTTAATGAAAGAGTAAAATATTAAAAACTATAAAAAATTAAACTGTATCACCAAATATATGGACGCTTTGGATGTGATGTATTTTGAAATGTGAATAATTAAATAGAATAAATAAACTAGAATAGCATACGACCACAACGGAGAACATTTTATGCTTCTGTTATGTCAATGCTTTTACTTCTTGGAAGCATATTTGAAATATTATTAATTTTAAAGAAGTAATGATAAATACTGCTTGACCTATTGATCCTTAATAATCAGTAAATATACAATGAATACGTCATACATCTGTGCATCGTCAGAGTGTAAGCATCCATTTTAGTTACAGAGACTTATTATGTCTCCTGGAAGCCAAACTTAAATTTTGTGTACGTTCGCCAGAGATTTAAGACCTTCTCCGACAGCTATCGATTTAATTCGAAGACTGGAAATCACAAAAGAATTTAATTTAGCAAATTAATTCTACCAGATTGTTGACCTCTCCCAGAACTTGTGTCAAATTTTGAGAAACGGAATATATTAAGACGCTCGGGAAGTATGCAGGAAAAGAGCAGCCTTCCTTTTGAAATTTCTACTAATACGCGCACCATGAAGTGATACTGTTCTTACAATTTTATGATCTAACGAGTAAACGATAACATTATGTTCGTTAAATTAACATGTATCCAGAAGTGCTGAGGGAAGACGCTATCCGCTTCTGCTATATTTTTCATTTTCTCATTCCAGTATTTCCTAAGCTATCTGGTGCAAAATATTTGAAATTAATATACAACTTTGTTAATAATAATTATGTTGAATAATATTTATTTTGTTATGTACAATTTATCCTTTAATCAGAGTTGCAATTAAATTTCACATTTGACGCTTAAGACTAACGATTAACTTTTGTCTTTACATACAAACTCTCACAGGTGTGTTCCATGAAATATTTGATGGTTGTGTAGATGCAAACCTTTGAGCGTTTCCGAAGTTTCTGAAATATTTTTGAACTACGAGGGCGGTCTGAAAAGTTTCCGACCCCAGATTTTTCAGAAATCTTCAGAAAATTCTTAGAAAACATGTCGAGAAATGGCGAAATGTCGGAAACTTTTCAGACCACCCATGTATTTCTTGGGGCGAAAGTGAAAAAGCTAACGACAAAACATACAAATTTCAACGGTTTTTTACCACTACTCTATTTTTATGGTGCTCAAAATGGCAACTAAAAATTAATGCGAGTAAACGCTCCGTAGTTGATGTCTTCGAAAGGAAACAGATGCGTCGGAATTACCAGTATATAATCCATTGGAAAAATAATAATATGTCTTCATTCGGGCGAGATTGGGACTAAATAGTCTCTTCTTTCATCTACAACTTTATAAAGCGCCGGTAGGAAAAGGAGTGATGCTATCTCATCTTGAATATGCGCAGGGTTCCGGATTATGAAAACCGGTGAACTAGAGAATGTGAAGAGAGAGGCGAAATGTTTCGTTGAAAATTGCTATGATAAAAAGGCAGTCGTTGCGAAATTGCTCTCAGGCGCATGTTAGAATCCTGGAAAGAAAGTTGATTAACGTATGTTCGATATGATCAGAGACATCACATTTTTAGAAGACGTAATTGGTATTCTGAGACCGGAGAAATAATTGCTAGGATAAGGACTTGTTCTTTCTGCGATGCGCAATGAATAAAAGCTAAAGAACTTATGCCGGTTGGCACAAGTCGAAAGGCAGAGAATTTACTAATATTAATTATTCTATGGGTGAGCTCTATATCATTCATTAGCTAAAATTAAAATATCTCTTACCGTTTAGTTAATCATACATTGTTGAATTTCAGTCATCATGAAAAAAAATAAATAGCGCGAATGATTAAAAATAGTAAATGAGGAGTTACGAATAAACCTAATTTAGAACCAAACATCGAAAAATATGAAATAAAATTACGACTTATTTTGCGTGAGAAGTTGTCGTTTAATCAGCTTTCTTTGTGGGTACGTTAAAACATTTCTATTCTTTGCATAATCCTCTACATATTATTTTAAAACATCCATTTTTGGTGACCGGGGCTTTTCTACCTTCTTACTCCATCAATACATATATATGACTAACTATTTGAAAGAATAGTTTCCCTGTTCCTGCTAAAATAGTTAGACTAATAAAAATGCACCATTTGGTTAAAAACTCAAATTAATATTTTAATCATCGTATTTCGTCCTGGATGAAAAGATACCGGGTTGATATATACAGTTTTTTTTGTTTACTTAGCTACGTTTGTTAATAGATTTTATAATCGGACAGTGATATTTATTTTTAGTCTTAAATGAACGAAACAGATTTTAAAAGTAATGCATAGTCTAAAATTAGGAAGATCTCGACGTCGTACGCAACTTAAACAGTTTACTGAATACAGATTTGTACTTTTCCAGTAAAATCTGTATTCAGTTATGTATTTCCACCACATCTCGGCCGATGCTATAGATTATATTTTAAACAGTTTAATAAACCTAGCGTCTTCTGGGAGCAGAACGACAACCACAGAAACATGAGCATTGCCGAATATGAAAATTTGTGTTAGTATCGTGTGATATGTTTGCATTTAACCCCCCTTGGCTCTAGAAAAGCGCATCTGCTGTTTCTGAAAACTGGCGGCCGCTCGGGTGATAATCCTCTTCTGAAGAACTGACGGATTCCGATATTCGGCACTTGGAGAATCCCTGTGTCTCTCACTCAACATCATACGAAACTCTCCTTTTCTGGATATGTTCACTTTTTTAGATTGTGATGAAAGGACGACACTGGTGATGAAGAAAGGCTGGTCTAACGAAAGAGGCTGGTTAAAGTGGGTTGTAGTGCATTTGAAAAAGGGAAAAATCCGCCTCTTAAGCGAGAAGCAAGGCATTTTAAGGGTTTTTTTTATCATGTGTTTCGTGTGAAAGGGATCGGAAATGTAAAAAAAGTCGCATCTTAAGTGGAATAACGTTTAGAGAAGCGTCTTAGACTGGTTTTACTGTGTATAATAAATCTGTATAGGAGGCCGTGTCTCTTTGAAGGATTTTCAAATTAAATGATATGCAAGTAATTATGGTAATATATGAATATGTGATTTCTGAACTATGAAGACACGTTATGCGTTTTCCTAAAGTAAATATTCATTTCTGCACCCTAATTACTATGCTGCCTTGCAAGTCGCACCTGCTATATTCTTCGTCTATTTTTACTTTCCCGTTGAGAATCAACGGGTAGCTCCAATAGTAATGAATAAGGTACTAGTTTACCCTGAAAATGTATGTTTCCATTGTCAGTCGGTGGTTCTTAATGTCTGAGAAGGAAAGGATTGCATCAGATGTTTCGGTTGTGAAAGATTTCCTCTTTTAGCGGACGTACCATTCGTCTCTTCCCGGCGTGAGTTAGAAACCTTTCCAGTCACCCCTTGTCTCATTAGCGTAACGACAGATCTTTTTTTTATTTCGTTACGCTCTTCCTTCCTCGCCCGTCAGTTCCCCATCCTCCCACGGAGGCGCTGTCATTATCCCGAGCGATTCTCTCTTTTTTTATTCATTCTTCCGACGGCTGAAACTTTATGAAGCGAAAAGTTTTGAAAAGTTAAACTTCCGTAAGAAGTATGGAAATTCTTTACGGGGGCCATCGATTGGCACGTAAGCGGTGTCATTCATGTTTTCGCGATGATTGCCGAATCAGATCCAATCATTCGAAAGCTCTGTTCGCAACTGCACATATATGTTGTGAAGCCCTCCCTCACATGGAATGTTGACAGTAAGAACTGGAGTCGTCACTATTAATAAATAAATTTGTTTATTTTTACGGTGGTGGTGCCTCGACGTACGACTTTCAGACTAGAGTTCGAAACCCAGTTTTCCTTAGTATCTCATGTTAACGCAATTCGTTTTGTTCTGCAATATTACAATTATTTTTTATTTATACAAATTATCAGTGTTGCACAGTTTAAATATTTTCTGCCCGATTTCCCACAAATTGGTGGAATAATCGGCTTGAATATTGTTGAGATAGTTTGAATATCTCATTCTCTCTTAGACATTCCCATCAAAGTTTATCTCCTAGGGATGCTTGTCTATTACAGAAAAATTAAGGCAAACTGGTATATTTGCTATGCTGCCATCCTCAGGGGGTAAATGTCACATAGCTACGGGAATTCGCATTGAGTGATTCTTAGGTCTTTTCTCCCTTCCACGTTTCAGCCAAAGAGGTTTTTTATTCATTATATATAACAGCCAAGTTCCAGTTTCTTTTCTTTCAGTAAAATACAGTTTATGGAAGTTTTACTTTACTTTGTTATAGAAGGTTTTTTCATATTTTATTTCATCTTCTATAGTTTTGATGTTGACTCATCTCAAGCGCTATCGCACCGTGTCCAAGCGTGTGCTTCATTGGTCACAACGGCGAAACGGCGAAAAACTTTCGTTTCCATCGAAAATCGCTCACTTTCGATGCACGAAAGAAATGGCGATGTGGAAAGGAAGTGATCTCATACAGAAAAGCGGTTCATTGAGAAGTGTAAGATATACTACGGCGATGATGAGGCACCAATATCGCTCTAATTAAATCGGGCACTCATTTCTGAATCTGTTGGAATTGATGTTTTTGCAGTGTAGCAGAGGAAGGAAGAGCAAAGAAAGTATGGTGTGACCGATAAGGAAGAAGAGAATAGTTGAGCGAGCGATGTTACTTTGCGCTTATTTATGCTGAGTATGCATGCAGTGTATGGGAAAAAGTGTTGCATTTGTGAATGTGAAAAGGTACAAGGAGAAGTGTACATTTGTAAAGAATTGCTATGAAAAATCGGTGAGAGTTACTCAGATGTTTTAGGACGCAGGAAGGGAATCTTTAGAAGAAAGAAGGATCAATCAGAGACTTGATAAATTCAGTGAAAGTATGTCCTGAGATGACGCAGTGGATATTATGCGTCCTTCTTGTTACAAAGGACATTCTAAGAATGATGATAAGATGAGGAAGTAAATGCTGGAACCAGTCGATTCAATAATTCATTTTTTCCGCGAATGTATAAGTAGATGAGAAAAGTGTCTATATATTCACAGAAAAATTGCAGAGTAAAATAAATGGAAATGCGATAGGAAAATTAAGTAAAGAGTGTTAATGATATAACACGGCATTCTTTAAAATTCACACGTTGTTAAAATCCAATCGAAATGGGAATGATAAAAAGGTCGATGAAATTTCATGTAATGCATGGACAATTGGAAGGCAGACACGAAGAGGATTGAAAAGATGGAAGTAATACATGTAACGATGGAGTAAATAGGGTGTGGTAGATGGCAAGGTATTGATAGAAAAGTGGCAGTTTTGTTGTAATATTAAAGACGGAAGCGAATGAGACAAAATTGGAGGAAAAGCAGTGGCAAAGAGATGCAATCCATATCCTACACATTGGAGAACATACACTGATGATGATACTTAAGTTTTGCCCTATGTTTTTGATGGAAATTTTTAGGCCGTGGCTCCACGGGCCGCTGCCGCTAGAGGCAGCGAATTTCTGACCGAAAGTAAGAACCATAGGATTGAATGAGGATGACTCCACACGCCGCATTTTGCTGCCGATAGGCGCGTTTGTACGGCGGCTTCAAGGTCATGCCTCGCAGCATGGATTAGGGTCTATTTTTCACAGCTGCTATACAGTGACCGCCGGCAATCTGCTGCTTCTAGGGACAGTAATTTACTGTCCCGTGGAGCCACGGCCTTACTCCATCGAGCTTTCTCACTTCTTGACGACTAAACCATTCAGTCTTGAAATTCCGGAAGGGATTACGTGTTAGACAAGTCATCGAGAATACGTTTAGATTAACTGTCCCTAGTTCGTGTTAAACGAATGCTTTTGCCATTCAACTCGGAAGTAAATTCATAGGCACCTTTTTATATAAAAAATTAATACTTTAAGAAAAAATTAAACGAGGCCAACTGGTCAAATTAAACAGTATGTATTCGAAGCAAAGTATTTGTCATTCACTCCATTGGTGAGAGTCCTTTGCCGCGACTGAGTCATCGTGCTTATCTGGAAGAGAGAACCTTCGATATTTCTGTGCCCTCAATAGTTCCGTGCGTTTGTTTTAGAGCAGTGTATCCCAAACTTGTGCCGCGTGCAATCATGAGCCGTGAGAGACAGTTTACCGCGAAATGTGACGATGTGAAAAAGTGTTACCGAGTGTTTGTTGATTCTTTTGAGTCATATGTAAACTTGTATAAATGTGAAAAAGTTCCCCACGTGACTGTTGATTTCATCAGCCATATTCATCGTTATGTTGGTAACCTGTTTTAGCAGTAGTTTGTGAATAGTGACCAACGGGAATCGAAATCGGAACCGCTTTCACAAACGCGTGATTATCCGTGAGCAATCGTTATTTGGAACAAATATTTTATCGTCTTTCTGGTAATTTAAGCTGCCTTTTTGATCTCTTACATTTGTGAGTGAATACATCTTTGAAAAATGAACAATCGAGGAATATTTTTGCGAGGAAACTATAAGGTGTTCACTTAGCAAAATACTACACTTGTAGGAATACATCACACGACTTGCTATGCTTCATAATCAAGTTTAATCATGGAATCAAGTCGTGTGGTCATCGATCGTATTTTGGAAAGTTATTAAACAGTATAGTTTCCTCTTGAAAATTTTCGCGATTTACTTATTTTTCTATCATGGAATACTACAATGTTACTCGTGAATCTGTGGAATGCACCACAACCTTAGAAAAAGATACATACGTACATTCCTAAATGGGCTCCCTGTTATTAAAGTGAACGTTGGTCAAATTAATTCACGGGGCTGAGAAAAATTTACATCTCTTTAACAATAGGCATTTCTCAGGAATACCGAAATTAACATTTCGATTTTGAGTCTTGATTACTAAGAAGAATGATCTCACAGGCATCTGAAACACATATATATTTTAGATTATCTTCACTTCACTACCATGGGAATCTCTCAATATGAAATGTGAGGTTGGTTTAATGCCTAAGTGCTCGAATATGGTGAAAGATGTTTCGATTCCTAGTGAACTCCATAATTTAAAATTCGACATACAAATTGTTTTACGTTAAATCAAATGTAGCTGGCGTGCCGCAGAACTAATTCCCAAATGTTTGTCAGACACAGTGGCAATTCTGTTTAAACGGCGATCAAGGCTGGACAAGGCACACATGCGTGGCGATCGAACAAACATCGCCTACGGGACTCACGTTCTTCAGCACGCCAGAGGATACAAAAGGTTTAAGTTAACGCGTTTACAGGTTGTTGACTTGGAATTGTCCGCTAGGGAAATACTCCTTTACGACCCACGCGGAGTTTTTACAGAATTGATTAGAGGCTTCGTGAATAGAATTCACGCATGGGGATGAGACGCCCCCTTTATTTTGTGCATCCGCGAAGGCACCTAATGCAGTTTGGAAGTTGAAATTAACAACAGTCACGGCAAAAGTGACCTTTAAATATTTTTAGGCATCACAATCTGGAGAGAAAATTCATTTAAGCTTTGTTCAGGGGTTTGAGTCATAACACATGTTGTTTTTCTTATATTTAATGAATTTCTCAAACCGACTCGACCCAATGCAGCTAATTACGAAAACCCGCTTAAGACACTAACCATTTACTTGTAAGTCAACGGATTCCTCTGACTTATTGTATTAAGCCACTTTCAAATTAAAAAGGGAATTTTAAATTTAAAACCGGTTCAGTATTTATTAATAA
This sequence comes from Pachydiplax longipennis, assembly GCA_036926295.1. NCBI lineage: Eukaryota > Metazoa > Arthropoda > Insecta > Odonata > Libellulidae > Pachydiplax > Pachydiplax longipennis. The sequence goes on along the minus strand of JAVFKF010000082.1, from coordinate 598,252 downwards.
AAACGTAAATTAATAGCTAGGAATTATAATTAATAACTAGGAATATTGAAACAAACTTTCAGAACTATAAAATATTAAAATGTTCTGCGAAAAAACCGGTTCGATGTTCGTTGCAGAGGTGAAACCGGAATTGAATCGATGATTTCGTTGAAAAACTCGGAACGAAATAGTACGTTTCGATGCCGTCCTATTTTACCCCATGCAAATTCAGCTTGAGTTGAAAACACTCCGTTAATCGCGTTTTACAAGTACTGAAAATTTAAAGGCTATCTCAAAGTTTAAAATATAGTCAAATAACGCTTCAGTCGTCTTTCAATTTTCTGTTCTTTGAATAGTTTTAGCGCTTACCTTATTTATACTTTATTCGCCTCTTCTCGGTGTATTTTCAGAGATTATGCGATATCAGAATCTGCGGATAGGTTTCAATCTTCGTGACTTTTTCATGGGATGACCGTCGTTAGCATACGTCGTGAACTGTGACTCTTGAATTCATGAGGTATGGCATCAAAGCGATGACTCCATACGTCTGATCCGATATTTCTCTGAAACCAAATATGCTTTATGCAATGAGACCTCGAGCGATTTTTTATAAATATTCATGCCGTCTGGTTGCGTACATTTGATCATTTTTGACTCAAATGTCACGACTGAATCCGGGCTACTTTTTTGGATATGACAGAGAATACGATCTTACAAGGAAAAGGTGGTAAATATTATTCAAAGAAAGTTGAAAATAACATATCCAAAGATTGAAACAGCAATGCAAATTGTATTATTTACGCTTGTGTACATCTTTCACACATACGTATCATTCTTTATTCAACTTTTTTCATTTCATTTTGGTCAGCGATTCTCGAACTATTTAAACTAATACAAAATATTAGTAAATTCGCTCTTCAAAAATGAAGGAACTAAATTTAAATAACATCGATATGTATCGTATTTGTTAATTTTGTTGCTAAAACAATTTCGCGTTTGTTTACCTTGACATCTTAAAAATAATTTCTTCAAGGAAGTTTTCCATCTTCTTGAGAAATATTTATTATTTGAAATTTAAGCCTAATTTTAAACCATGTACGTTAGAGAAGGTAATATTATTTGTGAAAATATATTGCTCATAAAACTTAAATGTTGAAACATAAATCGTAATTCCATTTTAATTTAAATTTCCGTCCTCGAGTAAGGTTTTCCAAGATCATCTGTTACAATCTATCGCTCGATCCTTCTAAATCGCAGAATAGAACATTCGTATATAAGACGTCATTTTTAGCCATAATTTTGAAAAACTGGTGTGTCCCATTTACGGTCAAATACGATAAGTAAATACAATACGAATTATTAATAAATTGTAAATCTTTCGTTATTTCATTTTGCTTCGTAGAACATCCGAGTTGACTGATACTAAAAGATAAATGAGAATAAAATAAAATTCGAATTCAGAGACGTTGTTTTTGCTCATTCTTATGTGAATGCAAGATTTGAAGATAAACGAGTCAGTTTGGCGCAGAGACTTCTCTCGTTTATCAACACTGAGTGGCTATTGTGGATTCACACTGAAACAGTCAACAGCATGTCTTTTCGACGCCATTTGCTTCCCTCTAAATCCGGTGGAGGTGCTTGAGGTTGTGACGAAAGGGTCTATTTAGTGATCAAGCTACTTAAATGGAATTCTGCTCCGATTCGAACGTTCTGAAAACGCTCACGTAATTCCACAGAACGTGAGAGAAAGATAGGTTATAAAATGAGGATTTCCCAAGAAAATACATTGGCTTCCGTTTTGATTTCTCTCGTTTTAGACGCGGCCTTTTTAGAGATCATCATATTATCATTTCGATTTTTAGGATGAAAAATTATTATTGAAATCGAAATCGTTATTATACCATAATATCTGTATTGTGATTTATTTTTTTACTATTAATGCTACACCTCTGTTTGAAATCACATTAATAAAATCTGTTCTTTGGCTTCTCCACAGGCTTCGTCAAGAGCCATCATCCCGGAATGTGCGGGAAGAAATACAGTGAGTACCAAAAACTCTTTTCTTCAAATCACCGCTCGTTCCTCTATTAAGCCATCCAACTATAAAAGTAAATGGCTGTAAAAATTTCGGAAGCTTGTATTACGTAAATTAAATTTATCAATAAACGTCTTTATTATAAACATTACACACGTCTACTACATAATGTGTATGATTTATATCAAAAGATGTCATTCCATAAACGTCCTCCAGTAACTGACGCGCATTAATTACAAAATATAAAAAGATTTGTATACCATATTTACGATTATTCTTTTCATTGGAAAACGTGCGTATGCATTTTTTACCATACCTATCATAAAAACGGATATACGTATCGTTTTGATTAGTGATGAAAATCATACATTAATTTCTTTTTAAGTATATACTTTATTCATTACTTTATGGATACTTCGTCATATTTCGGAAAGAAAATTCAATACATATCCTTATTCTTATCACCGGCTTTGTATTTCGAGTCCAATTCACGTAAATTTTGACAGAGTATACTGGGATTCAGATTCATAGTTTTCGAACGCTGTTCTCATTATGACGCTATTGCATTCAAATTCTGTTCATTTTGTCGCCGTTCTCTTACATTGGAAAACAGTCCCGTAAGTAATGCACAGTGTTGGATTAGTAACCTATGAATCTAAACTCATCACAATATTTTATGATTAAATGTTCTTTCAACAGAATACAAAATTTCAACTTCCAAATATTATAAGTGATCATTGATAAATGTTCTGAATAAAGTATTCAAGTTACAAAACTATTTTCGGGTAGTTTAAAATGACACAGTTCTGAAAATCTGAGATATTCTTTGAATATTGTCTTCTTTTACAATCTCATATTAATATCGGTTAGTTTATTTAATGAAAGCCCAAAGGGCACCATCTGTTATATAAAACGTGGACTGTTATTCTGCTTCATTCATAAAGTCAACGAATTTTCAAATTGAATGAAGAGAGATGAATGCTTTTCCACGCAGTTTTCCCCTCCTCGTCCATATATTCCTTGTTTTTTCTAATTGTGTTTGTTTGATATCCGATTCACGTATCGAAACTTCGTAATAAAATTGTGTGGAAAAATATCAATCTTTCCATTCAGAATTAAGTTTAATTTCCTCATTTTGGCCACATAAGTTCATTTTAAATGAATCAAAAGATATATATGAATGAAATAAAATATGAATATATAAAATATATGAAAGTGTAGGATGAGCATGGAGGCGATATCGAATTTCAAAAGTATCTTAGATTAAAATGATTACGATGAACCACAGCTGAAATTGGAATCCGTCGGTATTTTTATTAAGAAAGTCGAAAATTTGCGTCAATCGATCTGACGCAAGGACTTTCAACGGCGAATAATGAAATTTACTTCGATTAGAAACTCGAGTGTCTCTAAAAAAGAGGTGAAATCTTTACGGGAAACATAATGCATTGAAGCATGAAATAGTTTCCAATGGCGTCCTTGACCCTGTTTTGCAATGAAAACTCTCAAGAGTTTTTGTATCTTTTGGATTCCAACACAAAAATAAGGGCGTTTTCAGGTTTTTCTGCGTCAAGGTTAGTGAATTTTCTCTTCTGATCCCCATAAGTCATCTACCTGACTCTAAATCTTTGCGAATTTCCTAATCAATTTATTATAAGTTAATGGGAATAAATTTATGAGATACAAAGAATAGTTTATTCTGTCGTCTTTAGATTTTCTGATGCAATTAATTTGGGAGGAAAAATGATTCCTATAATTCATGAATTAAGAGAATTTTTTCTCTATGAATGTTGATAAAGTGTTTTGTGCGATTTTGTTAGACTTTCAAAGTACAGTTAAACCAGTTTAAAACTATCTCCCTTTATGCGCGGTCCCTACCGTACTAAAAACCTGGTAAAGATACCTCTTAAGACGCTCTACTATTTTCCCAAATTCACTGCAACCCACTATAGTATGGTACTATGCTGATATACTTTTTCTCTTATTTTCATTTGTTAATATTTTTCCTTGTTACTCAGTAAACTTAATTTTTTTCAATTCCGCTGGTGAATAACCATAAATAATTCAATATATTTCAATTCGTACTTAAAATGAATCTCTTTCCAAGATATATAAAACAGCATAGTGTTCGACTAACCATGTACCTCATTTCCTTATTCGATTGGTGTGGAAGATCGATCTATTATTTATCACGGGAGAACTGGGAGATATAAATTTACCTTTTATAAATTTGACGTCACCGGAAGTTTATCTAAATTCTGTAGGCTTCATTTGTCTGTTTTAATTAACTCAGCAGATGGCACGCGTCATGTGGGAGATGAATTTTAGTTACCATCGAGGTGAAGATTCATCCATTCTGTCTCAAAAAGAATGTTGTATTCGATTATGTACTGCAAAGTAAAACCCGCTTAAGACGCGGTGTTCTCCCGGTCCCATCAAACGCCGCTCAAACTCGTTTTAAACGAAATTCTTTAGCTAAATTTAAAGCCGCGATGACGTGTGGATGGCATTATATGTGCTACAACTACAGTAAAACACATTGGAGACGTTAAAATGCAGTTTGCTCACACGAAGGAAATGGTGCATCCGCTTTTAATGACGATTTTCCGGAAATGCAACCGGCAATAGCCTATGTCTTAAAATTGTTTACATTATTCATCCCTAGTTGTTAATCTGGTGAAAATCGCTTCATCTTAGAGTGGAAATGGCAAGTAGCAAAGGAAGCTCGCAGGTTTTCGTGGCGTATTCACTCGATATTGCTTCTTGTTGTGCGACCTGAAGATGGAACTTCGTCCCGTGGAAAGAAACAACGTGGCAGAGAAGAACATCGAGATATTAAGCAAAGAAAGACATTCTTTTGTACTGTATTTATTATGTGCATATTTTTATGTTATACTGGTTGCCACAAAAATAGTTCGCGGATTTTATAGATATGATATCTACAGCTATGATAATGGAGATTTCTCTCCGTTTTAAGGCGCACTTTCTTTTTAAATTAAAGAATCAAAGAAGCCCTTTCCACCGTTGAACAAAGTTATGATAGTGCGATCATATCACTCGATAACCTCAAATAGCGTCTTAAGCGGGCTTTACTGCACGTTGTGAATTGAAAATGTTCTCCTCTCAAGATTGAAAATTTCACAAATTCCAATTTCAAGGCGGAAGATCTCTTATTTCTCACAAACTGTGATTTTCATCTCACAAGAGGCGACCGAGTAAGGATTTTTAGAATCGCCACTGAATTGAGCCAATGCAATTGCGGCGTTTCCTTGCTGACGACATTGTTTACCTAATTGCGTTTGTTGTAATAAACAAACTGACTGTTTAAGAGAACCGACGCGTTCCCAGCTCGTCTTATTTTCTGCACGCTGTAAAAATATGTCTTTCTCAATAAAAATGATCATTACGCGTGATATTTTCGGTCATTTTTCTATCTGCAATCCAAAGATCATTATTTTTAAAGTAGTTGGAAAGAAACGGACAAAATGTAGAGTGGGCATGAATTGATATCACTGATACGAAAGGTTAAGTATCTCTCTTGCTATGACAAAGATAAAAATGATAGATGATGATTCACATTATGGATTTATGTGTGTCCTTTGTTGGGATGAATAAATTTTGCTCCTACGCCCACATTTTCGCTTATTAAACTTTCTTCTTTGTCAAATTCCATTTTCCTTTCTAGTCTTCGAGTGGGACATTCACTCCTATGTCTCGCCATTTTCCCTCTTCTCTATTTTTAAAGCTACTTATTGAATCGAAATGGTTGCCGCGAGACGATTTTATTTGTTATTTGTTTTGACATATTTGGCGTCTCCAATGAATGTAAGAATTATACGAACACATGGAAAATGAAGTTACCAGTATTAACACAAAATATGCGCTTATGTGCCCCTTATGCGTCTATGCGCTTACTTCTCAGCAAAATATTGCGTTTTGAGATTCTACTACTACTAGTACTATTGCTATCTAATCAATCAAGAGTTTATGAACCGATAATTGTATTTTTGCACTTTGGAAAATATTTAATCCCTTTTTATGAATGTAATTCCTTTAAATATCTCTAGGATTATGTATTTAAACAGCAAAAAGAGGTCATACCAAATTTCTCCGGGGATTTTTCTTAACCTTTGCCATTTATATAAAGTGTAAAACCCGTTTTAAACGCTCCCGCTGAATGCAATGTTTTCCCTCGATTCCTCTCTCACTATATTCCTAGTAAAAACGCCGTCTAAGAAGCTCTGCTACCCGCTTATTAGGGATCCCTTCTCCAGATGCACTTTACCTCAGTCAATAAAGAGAAAATTGTTTAGATAATCTGTGACGCCCTTTTTCTTTTAAATCGCCTTCTCTAAGTGAATGTCAATTGACAGAAGAGATGAAATACATAAAAGATTAGGAATACTATAGAAATTACATGCAATTCAATGAGTAGACACAGGATAGAAAATATTCAGCTGCTATCTCTCAAGGAAAAATTCACTTTGAAGATGATTATTTATTCTCTCGGGTAGTCAAGCGGATAGCGCCTTCGCTGTTGTGTGAGCAGTCCCGGCTTTATTCCCGGTGGATATTTACCTGAAGATGTCAGTAACTTACGAAAACGACTGTGTAGAGGCAAAATTTATTTGTATTTTAAGTGTAGATATGGATGAATTCCTATACACAACGCCGCAAATTGTGAAGCGAAATATATTACATTTTTCTTATTTGCGAACTTAGTTCTGTTTAAGAAATTTTTACGAATAATGTTACATCATTAAATTTCTTCACGAAGAGAAAAGAAAGGGAATCGGAGTTCATAATGAATGCTTTCTTCCCTCACTAAGGCTTTCTGTGGTATTTTGAGACTTAAGTTTTTCATGAAACAGCTGCTTTTTTAGTTCGTAAATATGTTTTTGTATTTTTTAGCATCTCGTGAGCAATGAGTTACTTCGAGTTTACAATTTAACTCTCTGCGAAAGAAAATCAAAATTTGAAAGTACGTTAACCACGCTAGAGAGGGATTGGACACCATGACGTATAAATTCGTCGGAAAAGTCTTAATTTTAAACGCTCAAGCCTAAATTATTACGTTTTAAAAGGTGAAATTTATTTTTATTAATATATTTTTAAAATTTGTTTATTTTATTTGGGGGTAAAATTTCACCAAAAGAATTATTCCATCCTTCTATAAGTTAACGTTTTCCTTCTGAAATATATTAAATTGCTGATGACCGAATATCATACAGCTAGTGAATTTCCCATCAAAACTGATGGAACTAAATTTAACTTATAAAGTGTAAAACTATAATTGGATATATCTAATCCTTCTGAATAATCAAATCTAAAATGAATCTCTCTCCAATTTTAAATGTTCATCGTAATAGAAACTGACGCTGTAAATATAAACAGATCGTCTTAAATGTAATCCAGTAAAATTATACTAAACCTCATGGAAATCACCTGAACACAGAATCTTCTTTTTATACCTAAATCGCTCTTTTTCTCAACATTTTTTCTTTTTCTCTGCCTACTTTAATAAATATATTGATGAAATCCAAATCTTTTTCTTCTGAAAATGTCTATTGTTGTATCCCTTGTAAAGCTGACGTATAGCTTTCAAAATATTGATGTGCTTTCTAAAACACTATCGAGTTTTTTTACATTGTCACCCTAGAAATCATTTCGGCGGCAAAATTTTCCAATTTTTTGAGAACGGAATATTTATTATTTGAAATTATATTGATGAAGTACGATTTTAAACCTCTTTGTTACACGGTGATGTTATTTGCAGAAATATATTGCTAAATTTCGATTGAAAAAGTTAACTTATGTTTCCCTTTAAATTTCGGCTCTCTTTCTGTCCTCAAATGTTGAGAAAATTGAGTACTTTTGGTCTGTCATAAGAAAACGAAATCACCTTTTAAAATTGTAGAGAACATTATACAATGGGGTCGCCCTTCACTTTATCGAAAAGGTGTTGCATGACGTAACATTTGCCAAGTATTCGTAAAAGAAACGCGAATGGGCGTGAAAAGGGGAAAGTGGGCGTCTGACGTCACAGGGATCTGCGGAATGGAGCATTCCTTTGTTCATCAAATGAATGCTTTTATTTACACGTTCATATTTTAATTCAAGATGTTTATATTACATTTACATCTGCATTAATACACAGCGAACCTCCGTATGGTTTATGACAGGGGGGTGTTAAAATCCAAACATCTTAATTAGCTGTCTGATATGTGTACCTTATAATGTCAGTGAAGAAAGATCAATTGTCCGTTCTCACTATAATCTCGTGAAATCCCTTTGACCACTATAAAATCGTGTTTTTCGAGTACGGAACGAAAAAATCATCGATTCGGAACTTAGATATGAAGTGAGGGCAAATTTATCTCAGTAGAGAACGAACGAGATCTCTAAGGAGCATCTGCAAAGCGTTACAAGGAAAAAATCGCAAGGATGTATTGTAGTTTTTGGTCGTTCTTTCCCCAGACCATTATAGAAGCTGATAGGGAACATTAGACCCCCTGCCATAGGCCACTGGTGGCTCGCGGGGTATAATTCTATATCTAAGGATCTGAGCGTTGTTTAAAAAGTTCAGTTTTTCGATTTTCCTTCTTTTACTCTGTTCTTCTATCCTTAAAAGATTACCAGTCGAGTTTTTAATGATAATCAGTTTAGTAATGAGCGATGTTATAAGCAGTATTACTGTAATTAGTAGTCGAGGTAGTTAATAGAGATAAATCTTAAAAGTACTACTTCAACCTTTTTTCGAATATATTCTTTTATCAACCAAATAACTCTTGATAGCAACGTAAACATTTATAAACAACTACACCCCGTCCAGAAGAGCAATCGTACATTATATCGCACCGTGTATTCCTTACGAGAGAATGGCTGTTCGTCCTATCAAGTCTACTCTATGATGAATTTCTTCAAAATCAGTTATCTCCAACTTTCTATGCAGAAAACAGCTCCTCCATACACAAGATTGGTGATTAACCGTGGGCGATTGGAGTCGTGGAAATTTCCTACGCCAAAGTGATTATCCTCTTATTTGTCGGCAATCTGAGGATGAATGAATCCTAATTCATGCCCCGCCTCTCCTTTGCTTTGAGTCTGTTTCCACCATAACAACGCCTCAAAGGGTTTCATAAAAGACGTATGGAATTATAGGATTGGCCGTTATTTGCCAACGATATTTTTACAATTCTTCTCATTCGCAAGTTAGGAACTCATCAATCGCTAAATGGTTGCCCTTTTTATTTCCTTTAGATATTTGATTTAATTCCCTGCCGACGTGTGACAGTGGAGCTTCTTCTGTTTAGCTTCTTTTATAGCGTATTGAACGCGGAAAAGTCCTTAAAACGATGGCACATCTCTCATTTTATGCTCATTGTCGGAACGGCCCAAGTAACAGGGTGGTCGCATAATTTTGAATGCTAACGTGTTTTCTCTGTCAAGCAATCGCAATCTAGTTTATAGACTCCCTTCTTTATTCCAAACCTGACATTTTTTAGCCTTTTATAGCATTTTCGTATCATTTTTAACCAAACATTTCGCTCTGCATTTTACGTTTCATCCTCTGCATCCCATATCATTGCTCTTTAGCCTCTTCATTGAACCTACGGAAACCAATTTGTTACTGCTTTACCGCATGCAATCAGGTGAATTGAAGATCGGGTGTATGACATTTTCCGTTCATTTCCTTGCAGATACGCAACTTTTGTACCTTTTTGGAATTCGATACTCGAATAATCGATTGTTTCGACTCTAAAGCATGATGTTCATGGGCCCCCGCATAGCCCTGTACATATACGGATTCGAAATATCTCTGGAAGTGCATGAAATATTCTCATTGATAGTAAGAACATTTTCCTCTTCCGCCGTCTAAAAGAAAAAATACTCAAGACATTTTTCGAGTTGTGAACCGATGACAAGGATCATCAATTTCACATCCAAACTAACTACCCGTATACAAGAATGACGGGTGTCTCTCCTAAGGCAGATACACAAAGAGGTTCTCTAGAATGTTGTTGGATATTCGCTTGTGTAAGTGCTATGAAAGCGATCTAATTTAGTAAAAGTAAATAATTATCGATTTCTAAATAGAAATATACGATAAACTTCATTAGACCAACGTGATTTAATAAACTCCTCGTATTATATAATGAAAAGTAATTCCCCATCTCATATAATAATTACCGATGCGTACATATTTATAAACTTATCCATCCTATGTCACTAATGTAAGAAATTATGGAAGAAATATTTGGAAATTAACATCCCGCTCTTCCCGATGAGATAGAAATATGAAATTTAGAGAATCATAACGGAGCCAATTTCCCAACGAACATCAGTATTTTCCTACCAAAAGTATCCTTGGTTCGACTCAAGAACACTCGAATATGCTCGTAAAAATGCACGATCAAATGCAGTCATCTTTTCTTTAACACAGCAAAATCAGAAATAAGGATCTCACAAAATCGACACAAGTACCAAAATTAAAGAAATTGAATAGGATTTTAAAATTTCGATCGTGTAATATCGCTTTGGATTCGAAGCTTCGAGATTTTGGATAAAAATAACGGAAAACAGCGCACATCTGCGAGTATAATTAATTATTAGTTGAGGCGGTTGTTGAACTCAACTCCCGTTCGAATGCATTGGGCTCATAAGAAATGTATGGAATAGGAGAGACTACATTTCTTGACAAGGAAAGAATAATTAAATCAATCAAAATTCTGCCGTTGCATCTTTGCGAACCGTTTACCGAATATAGTTTAAAATCGGTGAATAAAAGTTGAAATAATGTATGTCATCTATCTCAGAAAATTAGGCCTTCGAAATGAGGGTAGCAATGCAAACAAACTCGATAGTATCTTAGCAACCTAATAAACATATACTATTCACATAATGTTTACGAGGGTTTTACAGTATTACAAGGGATATTATACTATAAGTTTTCAGGAGAATATCATTCGGATCGTCTTTCATTTAAAATATGAAAAACCTCATCGAAAAGCGATTAATTTTTTTTTTAATAATCAAGGAGGATCAGTCGTATTCAATAAAAAGATGCATATTTTCTTATACAGAAGTTAAATTTAGCTCCGTTATTTTTGAAGGGGAACTAAATAGTTGAATTCCGTTCTCTTTTGCATCTCACTGAGGCAGGTCAAGATTGATTGGTGTTAAATGAAAAAGAAAAGTATGAATGGGGAATAAAATAACCGTGTATTCAATTAACTGTAACTCAATGTGCTACCGAAATGAAACAAATTGATGAGTGAAATGGATTTTGAAGCTCAAAAATATTTTCGAATGATGGGTCTCGTAAACAAATCAGAGTGTGGCGATAAAAAGTCGTAATTTGATGATTGAATTGTCTTTTGTCACCAAAAATGGGAAAAGTCGTTCGTTGTAATTCCAGGAAAAGCGATATAGATGAGATTCTTGTTTTATATGTAAGTGCCTCAGTAATTTAGCTTAACAATAGGTAATTTAAAGAGAATTACAGAAAAACCCTTTTAATACGCTCAACCCGTTTAAGACGCGGTTTTCTAACTTTTCCTTTCAAACGAAATATAAAAGTACCGCTTAACATGCGGGTTTCCTCAGATTTGCACATCCGATTGCTCATTCGATTTCGCTTTCTTCTTCCCTTCGCTTTAGAATAACTTGTAGCGAATTCTTCTTTGTTTTGCAAGAAGAAAGCAAAGCTATCCCTCCGCTACGATACGATTTAGTGAGATCTTCTCTGTCACTCAGGGCCGTTAATTAAAGGGTTTTTTTCCCGTTTCCTTTCGTCAATATCTTAAAAAGTAAATATATATTTAAAATAACAGAAAGGACAGCAGTGTTTTACGGATTGTTTAGCGTAGCCTCGGAGAGATGCTCTCTCACCCACTAAAGTTGTTAAAGAAATCGTTAATCTTTTGTCATTGTCTAGTAAAGTAGAGCATTACCTAAAAATATGATGTAATGCAATTGCAAGCATTACACGACCTGCTTATGACGCTATTTACATTAATACTCCGCGAGCCGCCGTATGGCGTATGGCAGGGAGTGTGAAAATACTCTCTATCTGATTTATTCAAGTAATACTATCAGGAAAGAGGGACCATAAGTAACTATAATCTCGCGAAATCTCTTTGACGTCTGGCCTCAAAAATTGCTGAGTATGGGAATCACGATGTCGCGTATTTAAATATATAAATCACTGCTCAAAAATTAATCGAATAAATTATTTATATACAAATTTCTTCTCTCATCAACAGATTAATAAGCAGGTTAAGGCTATCCCACTTAAGACGCAACTTACGCTCCGGAAGAATTCTTAACTGGGTTTAACATTATTTATTCCAATCTTGAGATCCTAAATGATAATAATTATATTGTTATTTTAAAATCATTGTTCGTGGTTTTCCAGTCAGGACTCCATTTATCTACACATATCACTGTGAGTGTTGGAGGCGTATTGAGATTGAAAAAAGCGCGCTTGAGGCGGTATATTTGAGCTGGAGGGTCAACAATATTTATTTTCAATATTATGTATTTTTATCATTTCATTGTCGATACTAAATAGGCAAACCATCTTCCATGTATGTTTCGTAGAACCTATATTACCGATCATTACCTTAAGCGTATCCAATTTTAAAAATTACACTTACAACTTCGGTCGATACATTTTTTTTATATTTTATGAGCTCAGAGTCAGTTAATTAAGCATATTACTTCATTCCCTCCATAAAGCCAAAGTGATTTGCCTAAGTTATCAATAATTGATATTCTTTAATAATTCAGAGGTGATACAACTGTCAAATATTAGATTTAAATTTCCTTCGTTATAACAATAGTAATTACTAATTAATATTTTATTCCTATTATTTACACTTTAGTTAAAGCTTGACTGCTAGTCCAGTAGCAATTATTGATTACAATTCAATATTACAATTATGCAATGTAATACTTTAAAGCAATACAATAGATAGCTATTTTAATAGTATGTTCTGTACCAAATTGAGTACAGAATGGAAATGAAAAGAGCTTTAGGGAGATGACGCCATAATCAGAAGTCAGTTCTGATGCTAATTTTAAATGTCAAGATAATTATTTAAAATATATTTTAAATATGAATTCCCGCCAAATATCGCTCGATAACATTCACAATTATTCGATGATAATTAAAATAACAAAACCGTTACAATACAGATGACTGCGACTTCTGCAATATCGACGATTCCTACTTATATACACTATTATAATACGGATATATTCCTTTAAAAATACGTTTTCATATGAAAGATACATTTCAATACAAATTTACTTACATAAGCAATTATCCATTTCTTTATTTCCCTCATTTATCGTGAAAATTTAAGGGAAATTATTCATCTAAAGTTTTCGAACCCTGTCTTGATTCATACCAACTTATTATTCCAAAGTATAATCTCTCGAGAAAGGCTTTTGCGGTCGATATTCTCTCAGAAGAAAAGCAGTCGCATGCGGAAGTTGCCTTCGGTTTAAAGAGCATTTTCGGATTATCCGGAGATAAGCTATTGATGGGATTTAACGGATCAAAAGTTGAAAACGTGTCATCTTCGAGGCGCCACCTTCTGTGGGATCACGAGTAGAACGATGTCTTCCATTAGATCCTTGGAAATCCGTATAGAGGGAGCTAGGTTACTTGATTTAGGATTTCCTTGTATTAGAATGAATCTGAAAATATCATTCGTAGAAAAAAGAACGGGTATTGGTGAGAAAGAGAACTGTTACATACTCTATCTTTGGAGGAACTATAGAGGGAAAGAAAAGAAATTGAAACTCGGCTGTTTATGAATAAGCCAAGTAGGCCAATGACGCCTCGAACAGAGAAAGATGGCCTTCTAAGAAATGCGCATTTTGGTACTCAACTGCATAGTAAATCATGAGGATGGCGGCGAAGAGCCATCGATTCTTTATTCGAGGAAGATGTAACCTCACAAGTACGATAGGAAGACCTGATACTGGTAGCGGAAACAGTTCAACATTTGGTCACCAAGTTTAGCAGCTCGATATTATGAATGAGCAATAAAAATTACTTTATATATCTTCATTGTGTCTAAGGAACGACTCGTTTCGACTTCACAGCGACTATATCCGATAAAGATAATCAGAGACGAATGTATTTATTAATACGGTTCCACAGCACATGAAAATACGAAGTAGATTAGTAATTTAGTGCGGATGCCAAATACTATTTCTTAACCTCGACTGGATATCCGTATGTTTCATCCAAAGCGTTTTGCAATTGTATTCCCATTACAATTAATGCAATATGGTCTGTTTTAATTTACGGTTCTATCAGTCAGTACAGGTCAATCTCAATGTTTTTCCTCTGTGATACAGGCCCATAATCATAATTGAATTTTTCATCTGCATAAAAAAGTCCGTATTTCATTCCAAACTTTTAATGTATAACCTCCGCAACCTGATTGTTTATTGTTAATTTATTATTCTTGATCTTTATTAATATTATTTACTTCTCGTTATATTTTACGACAGGTAAAATTAACCTATGATGTATGATTTTATGTGATTACCATAGAAAATTGTACTTTAATCTGTTCTTATTACATTCCATGAAATACTTGTACAACGTCACAGTCAACTAAAAGAATCTACGAATATTATTATTATTTACTTCTCAGTATTTTATGACTGAAAATCTACCTCAGGTGTATTTCACCAAAGCGATAGAACTCAAACTATTGTTTTAATTTACTATTCAGGTCACATACTTTTCTACTGTTAATTTTGGAATTTTCTGGGAATGGATGCAGTTTATAGATTTACTGCATTTTTAATTTTTGTGTGTATATTTCATCGTTGTAATGAAAATCAAAATATTGGACTAATGCATGGTATTCTTGATGATGAAGATTTTTCTTTTTCTTTAAGCATCACACAATATCGGTACTCTTTTCGTAACTGGAATAGGCGTGGCTTCAGACGTGGGTGTAGGAAGTTTCACATAAGTAGGAAATCACAGTGGAGTTGGAACATGAAAAACCTTTCCGCGATGAGATATTTTCTTTCTAATTGATCGATAAATTTGAACGTCAAGTGACGATGCTTTTCCATAAATTAGCCTCCGAAGCGAGAAATTTTCGCTTTCATCCGCTTTGGATGACATTCAAAGAACATTCCGAATCAGCAAAGCGCCAGACTAAGGGTGCGCATTCCGTTAAAGAGGAAAGTAAGGCCTTCTGTACGTATCCTTGACCCCTTATCAATCCGGAACCTAAGTTTAACTTTACTCCAAAAAAGAAAATCCAAATAAATCGCTTTTAAATAGATATTTTTCGTTGGATAGGCAAAGACTGATACGGACAAATAAGTCGGGTGGCAAACAAAAGCCATCGTCCCTCTTTTTCATTGTTTTGAGTGAATACTTTATCAGCTAACTCAGGATTTAATGTTCTTTCCTCATTTAAAGCTGGAGTACAATGACGACTGAACACATTGTATAGATTACAGTTATCTCATCGCCGATCCTTTTAAACGGTATTAAAAATAAGGTAGTTTCCAAGTTTATTACATGATTGAATTGTGCGATTATGCGAGTTGGTTTAAAACGGTATGAACAAAATAAGCCCGAAGAAATGATCCATGCAGTGCTAACTGCTTACATTACTCTGTTTCTTTCCTATACATTTAGAAGAAGGCAATTCTATCAGTATCTAGGGCTCTGCTTACACATGATGACACCGTTATCAAGTACAGTGTTCCCCCGATTATCCGTATTTCGGATTATCCGCCGGTAGTTATTTACTCTTCATCGATTTTTTCCATGTTTTTTTTTAAATAAATTTATCGCTGAAAACATACAAGAATTTTCTAATGTAAGCCGAACCTTTTGTAAAGAATCCTTTGATCACGTCACACATGTAGAGATTCGTAATTATTATGCTTCCATCTCTCATGATAGTCTATTTTTACGCAGACAAAATATACAATTAATATCCTTTCCTAGGCATGGAAGTCACGTATCACCCCATAATCAGAGAGATTACTGTACAAACAATTACTTCCCTCGTCTTAGAAATATTACGGGAACGTGGAAGAAAAAAAAGTTGATGAAATATCGAATACAGTAAAACATGTTTAAAACGCTCCCGACCAAGATGCTATCCCGCTTAATACACTATATTTCGTGTCAAAAACATGATGAAAATACCGCATCAGTCCTACTGATATGTTGGATTTTTCTCGTCCCCAGTTGCCTTGCAACCCGCTATAGCCAAAATTGCTTACCCTATAAGTCTATCTGGTAAAGGTCTTCATTCTGGAGAGAAAATATACCAAATTTAAGCAAAACTGTAAGACGCCGTTTTTATATGAAAAGTAGACCATTCTTAAAATTATAACATGAAGGGAAACAGTATTGTACATGAACTCGGTATTTATGGCTGTGAATATAACAAAAGAAGATCCCTTTTCGTCTTTATAGTGTAGAGTACTTCTTTATAGATTATGGAGCAAAATCCCCTTTTGTTATCTGATGCATAAAATATAAAAATTCATAATAACCAGGTTATAACGCCCGCGGTTTCTCTGAAAGCCGCGTTCAACTTGGGTATTCCTGTGTTTGGGTAACATGGGTATTCCTGTAAATCCTTATAGAAGTATCTCAGAGGAATTGGTGTCGAAGTGAATTGAAGTTCGGGGGAAAGAATAGAGTGAGGGAAATTCCAATTTTATGTCCGTGCAAACATCGCGTTTGACCTTTGCATCGACTGGACGAGGCTATAAAATTATCGGTCAGGATCACGTCGATGGAATATCACGTTCTCTCCGTTGATATTTTATACTTTATTAGGTCGAGGAGATTTCATTTTCAACGTGGAAGTACATGACGATAACCTCACATTCTTGATTACCTACAAATTGGCATGGTGACGGTGTATTCGCATTTTCATCATATGGAAACATGATGCTACGAGGCGTAGTCATACGGCGTTTGATTTGAGAAACATCTTTTTAGATTCGGTGTAGAAAGAAACGTCAGCAAGAGATTTAAATACTGACAAATTTGTTACAATATCAGAAGAAAAAGAGACATTTCTAGAATACAATCGCTGACTTTAAATCAATATAAGTCGAAGGGATTGCGGTTTTATGGATTTTGAAGAGATATTATTTTTCTTTTCATAAAAAAGCGTATTTCAAAGTATAAAATATCATTTTTCAACCAATTGTACTAAATTACACGTTAAGATGTTTCGACCCTCCTCAGAGGAATGCTTTCTTTTCATAGCGTACAGTGAATTTCATTAAATTGTTGAATTTATGTGCCTTGCGAATTTGGAATATGTATTTTCCTATGACGTATACGTAATAGTATGTAAATGAGGTATCTTATCTACTTTATACCGAGGATTCAGTATTTCATCTCATTCTATCTCTTTTTGCTTGTGCACGTTTTAGAGAAATACAGACGAACGATCTGCATCGTGATTTGCTAATTCATTTTTTAGCCATTTTGAGTTTCCTCCGCTTCACCTTTCGAGTTTCTCTTGGCCTAAATTCTGCTTTCTCAGCCATTATCTCGTGCATTAATATGCGAGTGGTGAAGAAAAAGTTGGAATAATTCAAGCAAAAACGTTGAGTAAAACGTTTCAGGCTGGCGGAGAGAGAAAAAAGGCTTCTTGGACCAAATGATGCGAGAAACAATCTACTAAGAGAGCCATTACGAGAACAATTTCCTTCACGCTTTCTCCTCTCATAATAGAATTAATCCGATGGACCGTTTTATGACGATCGCCGCTTTGATACCTGCATTTCCTCGGCGCTAAAATGTCGGGAATGGAGGGGAACTTATTTACCCGGTTAAGACGTTTTTCGGGAGACGAAGGTCCTAAGCGGGATAGTGTGATTCTAGTTGCCGTGCATATTTCAAGAATGGTTTGCTTTTCTCGAGATCGATGTACGTGTTTATAATGAAGTAATACGTGTCTTAAGAGGGCGACTTAATTGGTACTTTTAACATTTGTTTCGTGTGATTAGAACCGCGAATAAAGCGGAAGAGTTTTTAACGGGTTTGTCCCTATTTATATATTTGTTATGTATTTTGACTATCTTCAGGTGGCAGCTAAATAAATTTACCAACAGCATTTTAACAAAAATATCCTCTCATATGCTTTAAACCCTCTTACTGATTCGGAGTGACATCGCTGTGTTATCAAACCATATTGGAACACACACAACTACTACAGCAAGACTTAAGTTATTGAACTAATATACATACACCCCAAATGTCTCATTAATACGGTTCCTTTTACATAGTCAATTTGGTCGTTTCTTTGCTAAGTCACGTCTCTTTGCCGCATTGTCCATACTCATATTTTACAGAACAAAAGTGTTCCTTTAATATGACATCTTCATTTTGTTTTGGGTTTGAAGACTTCTTCAGACTACATATTACATTCTTTTTATTTAAAGACGAATACTTGACGAAAAAGGTGACGTTTCTCCCAAAGTGTTTTGACGGACATTTTATCCAGCGTTTTTTCACCAAAGTTCATCGTTCGGTCGGAACATCAAAGACGCACGCTTCTTAATCCTTGCAAATTTCCTTTTCTTTAAGAAAACTGTCACTCATACCTCAAAATATGTGGAGATAACACCAATTTATCCCGGTTTTCATTTCTAAATTACCGCAGAGAAAGCCTGTATGAGAAGAATTGAATGTAGGTGGTCGTGAGTATAAACATAAGCAGGGAATAGAGAAGCTGTATTTTTCCTCGTCCTTAAATTATTTCCTTAGGTCGAAAACTGCATTTTTTAATTGCTCCTCAGTCGTTTCTCCAATTCCACTTCATCCGCATAATTAAATTTAATGATCTCGGAATTCGTTGCTTACACTCATTAATGCCTGTTTCATTTAAATGCGATCTTAGAAACCAAAAAGAAGCGTTAATCTACTCTAAGATGATGCATTGAATTGGTAAAGCTTCCAAAATATTTCGCTGATGAACTTAATGAAAGTATTTAATGCATTCACATTAAAATATCTTTCCTTAGCCAATCAATGATCTCGGGAAAGGGCACAAGGTTACTCTACGCAGCATTATGAGCAGTGAGCACGGTTTTCACTTCACGATGATGCTGATGATTAGTGATGTGCGAATCGTGCTTTTTAATTAATACGGCATCGACTGAATAGTCGATTCAATTCCGAAATATTCCGAAATTCGATTCGATAATAATTTGAGACTGTCCCGAACTCTTGCTTGCTTTTTTCTCCGTAAAATAGCATTGCAGATTTATAATAAGGAATTTTCGCCCAGACATAATTTTATCATTATAGTCGTCTTTATTATTTAATTAGTTTTAGTTAGAAGCGTAATTATATAAATGTGTCGTAAAATGTAGAAAATCGAATAACGAAACAAAACCTTATAATAAATACCCATCGTACTGTATGTTGAATTCAAGTCGATGTCATATCCGGAAGGTTCTCAAATTTAATTCCGAATTGCCCATTTAATTGTATGATAGAATGCAATTAGTTCCTTGGCGACGAGCCAAGGACCATCAGGGAAACGGTAAACTGCTTTTGTAAAACGTACTCTTGACTGCTCCTCACATACAGGGTTACGGACTTCTATCTTCTTTGGAAATGTCTCAATAAGGAATTTCAGTATCCCGCCACACATATCATATGGGAGATTTAGGATCGCCTGGAGTCGAACTCAGGACCTTCTCGGAAAATAAGATTTAACATGACTGTCTGGTAGTGGCAACACCGACCTTTTCTAAATTTACATGTCAATTAGATATCGGAAAGTTCCTAAGCCGTAATTCGGGATTCCCCATTTAAAGTCCACGGTAGAATCGAAATGATGCCCTGGCGGCGAACCAAGGCTCACCAGGGAAAGAGTAAGCTTCGAATATGAAAGCTTATTATAACCGCTATCTACATTCTGGGTTTTACATTTCCACGTCATCGAAAAAGTATTCAAAAGAATCCTGAAAAATCGCCGCAATGTATTTTAGAGGGGAGAAATTCACACCCACGTGGGTGGTTCGAACCCACGCTCATTTGGTGAGATTCTTCCACTGGCACTATACAAGACCACGTCAGTTGCAGAATCTGTAATTTTGAATCCTCAATATTACGGAAAAGTGCCTCAAAAAGTTTTCAAATATTACCGGCTCGAAATTTTCAGTTCAATATTATATAGGGAAGGTCCTAAAATAAGATTCCGTTATCCCCATACCAAATGTATGGTAGAATATAAATGACGCTCTGGCATCAAGCCAAGGATTACTAGCGACATGGCATACTGCGGATATAAAACTTATATAAAACCCCTGTTCCCATTCTGAGTTTCATGTTTCCAGCTTATCGGGAAAGCATGAAAAAAAATCTTAAAAATCTCCGCAATACATTTTAAACGGGAGAAATTTTGCACCCACCTGGCGTTGAACCTACGCTTATTTCGAAACATTTCTTCCATAGGTAATATAGAAGACCAAGTCCTCTCTGCCTTTCGGTATTTCGAGCTATATATATAATTGCAAAGATGAATTAAAACATTCCATATTTAGATTATCCGCAAACCTCCTGTTGACAATTAAAAAATTCGCATTTGATTTTCAATTTCTTCGATCAAAAGGCTATTCTCACTCATCCTTATCAAGAGCATTGAACATTTGACTAATCGAACCCGGGACTGCTTCTATCGAAGGTCCTTTTAATATGGCTATCTTAGAAGGAACTAAATACACACTATAGAATATAGGTCATGTTTCTTCCTTAAATCCTGAACTTGGAAAATGTGCAACTTATTTAAAGATTTAATTTGGAAACTGTCGCTGAGAATTATGGGCGCTGCATTGATGAAAAAATGTTTCCGAAGAATTTTTGGCATTCTCATCGATTAAACGACGCCGAGCGGAATCTGTTGGAAGACACGCTTCTTAAGGTCTTTTTTGTAGGCAACAGAAAGCCAAAAAGATGACTAAAAGACGCCGTCTGGCATTCAAACGGAATAAAATGAATCGAAAAATCAGTGGATATAATTATTTATTACAGAAAACGTTGAATGGAGATAAAATACAACCCCCTGATGCAGTTGGACGGAACGAATGTTACTTTGAGCTAGTTAGGCCTATACTTAAATATGAATAATACAAATATATCTAAAAGTGGTGAACCAGTGAAAAAATAAGTAAGTTCGTTTAATACGCCAGAAAAGGAAATACTGGGAGTAAAGTTTCTCAAATCAAACATATCTTACCCATATTAAAACACTCGGTAACTAACTAAATGGCAGATTCCGAGAATGCACTTCGAAAAAATGAATCTGTGGAATATCCTGGAGTAACTCTAATGAATTGCTTAACATAGGATACCCACATCCGTATTACATATGGACGATCACTTGAGAAACACGCCAAGAGAATAGGAGCAAAGAAAAAGTATGTCAGTAATTTTATTTTTCTTTAATTAGGCCCTAACTTTAGTATGTATATGGTTTTTGGAGCCCTACCGAAATTGTATTCGCGAATCGGAAAAGGTACAACGAAAGGTAATATGGTTTGTAAAGGATTTTTACGACAAATTGCTGATATTTAATCAAATACTTCAGGACGCAGTATTTTAATGTTTGGAAGAAAGAAGGTTCAATCAAAGACTTGATATATATCGTAGGTTTTCCACGCTTAACACGAAAGATATATTCTGTAAAAATATCGTGCAAAACGACATCGTGTTCAACGAATGTTGAAAATCCAAAAGACAGGTTATGTAAACCTGTCTTTGAATTTTCATACGAATTCATTTGTTCTTATTACGTGTTTACAATTGGCTACTCCTGTTAATGCGAATTTCAGGTTAACTGAATTTTTGTTAATCGGGGGAAACTATACTTAATAATTTTTGAGAGAGTACGAACTTGATATTAGGTTCCTTCTAGTTACATAAGTCGTTCCGACACTACGAGGAAGATCATAGAAATAGGTGCTGAGACCAGTCGGTTCAAGATTTTGTTCTTTTCGAGAAGGCGATAGTCATCGATTAGAGAACTAGATACCCTCTGGAATATGCCAGAAGGCGGGCACCTATGTAGATGAAGATGAGCGAATCGCAGTAATCTGAAACAATATTTGGAAATCTATTTTGAAATTTCCGCCAATGAACGCCACGATAGCTGACATTGAACCTTTCAACAGATATTTTCCTAAATCTTCCGAAACCTGCATCACCCAGGGATTCCTGTTTGCAGTAAATTCAAAAAACACGTCGCACAATGAGGAATAAGGATAAGGAATAATTTAATCTCTATTTAAGAAACGAGCGTCTTTCCAAAATAATTTGATGGGAGTCGAAAACTTAAAGGCTATGAAAACAAAACACTCGTGACAAGCGAAGATTGTGTGCGGAAGAAGAGCGTTGGACGAGAGGTGGAAGATAATGAGGGGAGGATTTCGTCGCTTTTATTTTAGATGGCTTATAGTGGGAGGAACGAGGACGAATTGCGCTTATATAGTGCAGGGCTTTGATGCATGTTTCCCTAGAGGAGAGAGTGGTACGTCGCCGCCATTACTCTGACGTCAAATGGGGCATTCTTTTTTACTCCAAGCAGGGAAAGCGTTCGATTGGAAATAACGCTTTCCTTGCGGAAGTAACTTTATTTCCATTTCGCGGAAAAAATGTTGCTCGAGGATAACTGGCACGGAGTTATTTGGTCCTTTTTATCGCTGATTGAATTGCCATGCCATAAATATATTGAGACGCTTCAATCGATGGGATAGCCAAGTGGGTAGAGCATTTGGCTTTGAAGAATGCGGTCCAGGTTTCCATTTCCGGAAGAAGCCCACGTGTTCCTAATCACAGCTATCGAACCTTTTTTATCAATACTACTACTAGCAGTAGACTATGTCTATCAATAGACATATGATCTCTTGCTTCGAACCGGAAACAAACCGCAACCAAAAACCTTTATTTTTTTCCGAATAGAATCTGCATTCTTGAACCCGAACCGATTTCTCAGCAATGCACATTTCAGAGCAATTGAAAGAAGTTTTTCTATATTAATTGCGACTAACTATTACTAATTTTTATTCTAAAATTTAGTGTAATGTAACGCTAACGAAAAAGGTTAGAAATAATAGAATAAATTCTCACAAGGATCGATGATATGAAATAATCGAAATATGGCTGTTCGAAATTGGTAAATAAAGCGAAACCGGAATTTAGCTATTTTGTGAACAGATTCGAAAAATGCTAAAAGCCCTGTGTTAGCAGAGACGTCCTCTAGGATGAAATATTCCGATGACGTCTCATTAGAACAGCCGTTTCCTCGAATGCTTTCTATGCAGCATGAAATATAGCTCATCCTCACAGTATTCTGAATGTCAAACACATGTAAATCCATGTACTACGTAGGCTCTAGTGAATACACCCACAACTAAGGTGTGATTCGTGTCATAGGAAGAGCATCCCATCTCACGCATTTCTCCCGACGCCGATAAATATTACGTGGATTCTGTATGTATTTCACAATGAGATCATCCCTCTTGATAAGCCCTGACACGTGATCATTCAATTCTCGCAATGGAAATGCCGTTCGGACGCCTCATCTGAAGCACGTTATAGATTTCGGAATGCGCTAATGATTATTTTTGGAGCGAGCATAATTTCGGAAGGAAAGGAACTGGAACTCTGCTGTTAATGAATAAGAGGCGGACTGTGTCAATAAAGCGATGGTTCTCTTCCTGTAAGAGTACGGAAGGGGAAGAATCACCCAAAACTCATTTCGGGTCAATTCAACGTATTCGGCTTACGGAGAGATTTGCGGCCTCTTAAAAGAAGCAAGAACAATTTCGTTTCAAAAAGAAATCTTTAATCTTTTAAATCAGAATGGAGGTAGTAGTGATTTAGCAATAATCATTTATGATTAAACGTTAGAAATTTTTCCAATGGCATATTTATTGCACTTATTTGAGGAATGACTATCCCCTCTTGGAAGGTCCGTCGCTTCTTTCTCTAAGGCGTTTCATTGATGTAGTCGGAGGAGTGTTTTTTGACCTCCGAAGGAATGAAATGTCGTTTCTCTGATCGAAAATTCTCAGAAATCAGCAAATATGCCCGTTCAGTCATAATTTTGAATCAGTTTTATTGTTTGTCAAGGGAAATTTGGACTCGAATTGGCATCTTATGAGCAATCTTACATCTTATTCGAATAAAATTCATTCGAAAATCAATCGAATTTTTATGGATAAACACAGACATAAACACTGGAGAGATATGCAAAAATGCCTCCTCCTCATCTAGGGATAAATGAAAGTATGAAACCAAAAGTTTAAAGTTAGGAACTCAGACAAAATGGGGGCATATGCTCATTCATAAATAGAGCGGCTGTAAACTGGCTTACCCAGGGAAATTATCAGTCATTTCCCAAAAAACAGAATATGTTTAAAGGAAACTTATCAAAAAGCAGTGGAAGAAAGCACAAGTTAGACAAATAATTAGATGTATATTTTTTTTAATTTTACTTATTTTATATGTTACGGACAGATATTGCGATAATGTTCTCAAGTGTAGTTGATAATACAGAATTTTACTGTAGATGGAATGCGATTAAATGTCAAACTAATGTAAAATAATATTATTATATGTGTTGCTATGTTGTCTTTCGCAGTACTGTTTACTTGAATTCTGTATATTATTTCATCATGATGCTATCGTAACGCTTCGATGCTGTATGTTTGCGAGTTACATCACAAGAAGCCAACTGGCTTTTGAATAATTTTAAATTATCTAATAATAATAATAATAAGAAAGGGAGGCGAACTAGAAGTTTAGACATAAGGACCTTCTATTAGAACATTCTAAATTCGTGGAAATCATCATGTTTCCTTATATATTCAGTGATGGCTTAAATCACCTGGCAAAATCCAGTAATTTTCTTCTAGTTTATTAGCGAAATTATTAGCTAAGCGAAAATTCAGAAAATTACGTGAAATAATCAAGTACAAAGTATTGAAGTATAAAGGGCTATAATGACATTTTTTGTAACTGTAAATTTTTAGGATAAAACAGGACACAGCGTTTATTCGGCCACAAAAATCTAAGATGTCTGAGATATAAGGTTGCTATAAATTCTGTTGATTTAAAACGTAGAAAATAAAATGCTTGAAATTCCACTGTTAACTTTTGAGTATATATGGATTGTTTCCGATCTGATCTTCTGCCTGGAATAATTACTTTCTAAGGAATTAATGATCCGTGAAGCGTTGATCCATTTTGAGTCATTCTTTTTCCAATAGACTACTCGCTCGAGGAAATTCCACGCTTGATTGATGTTCAGAATTAATGTGGAACGTAGATTGGCATAAAAGAAGTCTTTGTTACGATAGGTGTGGAAATATTTCAGATTTATTCGTAGACAGATTCCGAATTCCTCAGCCTACCGATGACAAAGGAATATGGATACAGCTCCATCGTGGTATTCATGAAGATTTTTACCGAGTTCATAACGAAATGAAGGGAGCGTGTGTACCTTAATAAGGGAGATGAAACTCTCTTTCATCAAGTCAATCTCTTTCAAAAAGCCGTTTTCCTGTACTTATTTCATACAGATGATTTACCCACAGACATTTCACCCACTCGAAGTTATTTCTTTCAAGATTCACATAAAAGATATTTCACGGAATGGATATTTCACTCAAAGAATTATTCATCTCAGGCCTAAGAAGAAGGTGAAGTATAAATATAATTATTGACTTTAAATTTCGTATGTTAAAAGTTACGTACGTTACGTTAAAACGCAAAACGTTATTTCGGTAGTGTTTGCGGGTGCAAATAAGCTATTTTTGAACCTCAAAAAGTAGAGTCCAGTCATATTTTACCCAACATTTCCGTTTTTCCACCTATATGTCTAAGTCTGTATCTACTGCTTCTTTAACAGCCAAAGTTAATTTAAATAGAATGACAGCTATAAGCAGTTTTTACTTGCTATGTGCTTTGAAAGAAATAACTTGCTGTACCTAAGTAAAAAGTCCTTTGAATGAGGTCCCTTTGAGGGGAGGCCGTGATCTGAGCGTCGATATGCCGAATTCGACTTTCTACCCTATTATTTTGGAAAAATAATTATCCTTTTCTTACGGCAATATCCTTTATAGGTGAATCACATTTTTAAAATACCATTTGTGTGAATCTCTGTTGACTGAATTTGGTAAGATCTCCTTTGGGTGAAATATCTCTAGGATTAATCGACCTTTGCGTGAAAAGTTTTGGGTTAATGTCTCTGGATTTCCTTATATTAATCGTCTCCTTTATTAAGAAGTCTCTATGTAAATACTTTGAGTGAAACATCTGGATACCCGCACTCGTTCAAGATAATTTTATTTAATAAGGAAGCTTATGCTAAATTTCTGCCTCATTATTTTAAATGCCACCTTAATTCCATATCATTATCCGTATTGCGTTGTCTTACTCTTCTTTTGCAACTTCCTCATGCTTCACCAATTCTGCATCAATATCGGGCTCCAAATGGCACATATGATCTGACTATTCTTAACGTACCTTTAACCAGAATTCATCTCTCACGGATATGTTCGCAGACCATTTTACATTTTATCTCATTTCCTCCGCCCACGTTCATGCATTTAAACTCTTCCTCTAGAATCCCTTTGCTTTAATCGAACCCTCAGGACTAACATTTGAAAGTTATAACCCTATTGAACTTGTGTTACATTTTCTCTTAGTCCTTAAATCAGCTACTGAACGTATTGTTCTCTAGGAATTAGTTTCCTTCTCTCCCCATGTTGCCTTCATGAATGCGCTTATTTCCAGAATGCAGACATTTTTACCACGGGTTCAATTCAAATTCAGAATGTTCTGTGACTGGTCTATGCCTAGAATGTAATCGTTCCCATAAGTTCATAATTCGCCATCCACAAGTAGGCGTTGCTAGGAAACTAAAAATCGATGGCTCATATGGTAATAACTTCCCTTTGTATGCGTTGAGAAAGTTTCCAAAGGCCTCAAAGGTACACTTGTGCCGAAATGAAGTTAATTCTAAAATATACAAAATGTTCTCTGCGGACATGTTACCTTTCGAAGCGGAGATGGAATATATAAAGATTGCCAATGTTTATATGTAAGAATTGCAATATGATATTTAAAGTGAATTCCCAGAATAAATCGACGTCATCTTTTAATATTATAGTGTATGAATGAAACTATGTTAAGTTGAAGTGCGTTACTTATGCAAAATTAGAAATTTAGAATTCTTATAAAATGAAATCGCTATTTAAAGACGTTTCCCATGAAAGAGGACATTTTAAATTTCAACTTGTCTTCGTCAATAGATGTAGAAAAGGTGTCCTTTAAATTATTTATGTTTCAATTTTATAAACGTAAATGTATTTTGACGTAGAGGTAGACGATTCTTTAAATCAATATCACGAAGAGAGAGAATCCTCTCCAGACAACTTCCCTAGGTTTACATTAACCGATTCAAAAGCTATACCCTATTCATAACATTCATTTTTCGGATCATCTTCTTATAAGTCTAAGTTATGTTGGTATGTATACACATAAAATATTACATGAGTTGATTACATAAGTAGTAAATTACATGCATTACAATGGGGTGTAGACAGCCGTGGTGTTACTTAAAATTTGGCATAGATACAGATTTAAGTTGCTTTTAGAAAAATGTAACATTTTTTAGTATTGGAATTAGAAATTCACCGGAAATATGGAAAATTTTACAGAAATCTTTCGAGTTTGCGCATGCGTATTCTGAGTTAGCCTCATTATGCATCAAGTTAATTTATTTTGAAAGTCCAACTCACTTTCTTATGAATATTTAGGGACACGTGCCTGAAATAGCTGCGTTCTGAATTCCCTTGTTTCTCCGTTGTTTTTCATTCTATTTCTCGGCTATTTTCGACGCATTTTTCTCAAATAAACTTAAGTAATCCAAATCACATATGATTTCCGTATCAATTGTATTGCGTTCTTTGAAAATGCATCCCTCGCTCTTGTTGAGTCAATAGGATTAAAGAAGCACGCTGGGTGTGCTCAATCCAGGAAACAGATTCAGTGAATCCTACTTTGAGTATGGAGACGAGATTAAATACAGCATTTAAATAATACAGTTCTGTGGTAACAAAAGCACATAATTGTAATCAGAGTGGATATTACTTTAACTATGTGGAACTCTGAATTTCAAGAGGATATTATTTTAAAATTAATATCCTTAATAAATATCGACACGAAGTTATTTACGTGTCAAGTTTTTTGTCTAAGGAGATAAATGAGTACCAAGAATGAGAGGACGTGCATAAGTTAATATGTAATCAATAAAACGTTGTTTTTATAAATGAGGCGAACCGGAGAAAGTCATTTAAGATATCAAAACAAAATATCGGAGGTAAATTGTTGTATTTAAAATCAAATAAATCTTAAAAAACACATGTTAGCTTGGAAACTAGCTAAGTTTATTAGCAAAAGAATCGGTGAAATATCTTGAATACCCTAACTTAATATGGGATATCCGTATTATTTGTGGACGAGTACTGAAGAAACTCGTCAATGGAAAGGAAAAAGTCCATGAGCGATGTTATATTTCGACAATTAACAACTATTGCAATAATTTTACCCCAATATTATCATCAATGCTGTAGTAAATACATGGGAAAACAGCATGATTTTCCAGGGTTCCTGACAGGCCTTTACGGCTACTATAACCCTCAAAACACCCCCTGGGGTACATGTAGTCCTCGCCGTGAATCACCTTACCAGATAGTTTCTTTCTTTTCTCACTTTTAACTTAGCCACAGCTATCTTAGCAATTAAAATTTATACATCTATAAATCACCATATAAAAAAAGCAAATTTCTTATTAAAAGTTTTTGATTTTTAGGGAAATGACTCAAAGAGCGATCCGGGTAATTTGTTCCATTCTGCAATTCCTCTACAAACAGTGCTGGGCTCTACCGGTACTTTAATCGTTACTACTCGTTACTTTTCGGGTAGATACTCGTTACTTTTGAGTAGTTACGTCAGTGCTTCGAGATTGTAAGGATCCTTGGATGCCTAGTTGCTTCGGTGTTTAATCGTTACTCATCCGGATTTCGATAGTCATCGAATGAGTATTACGTATTCGATATCTGTATTCGGTGACCTTTATAAATTTAGGGTAAGCTGATTTCTACATTAACTCTGAAGTATGATAGGTCATCAGATGTTTCATTTCTTTCTTCAAGATTTTTAAAACATATAGATAAATATTTGAATGTATGTACTTATCTCAATACGCTTGATACAGAATTTTAATATCTTTAGAATATTATACATCGGGATACAATTTTAATAGTCCAACTGTTGGCAATGAACACACATCTTTTAACGGGATGTAACAAATTAAAGCTTCACAGGCTCTCTCTCAGCTTAGGGTTCTTGACGTTCTTTTGAGTCCCACGGATCTGAAAGAAACACTTTCATCCCTTAACAGTTGATGATCAACAAGCGATTACTCGTACTTTTGGGAATCAGTACTCGTAACTTCGGATCCGAGGGAGTAACGGATATCAAAGTAACGAGTAATTACTATTCGCCCATCATTAACAAATATTAATCCTATAATATGCTGATTTTTTATATGCTTATATCCATGGGAACATGATAATATCCTAAAAAATTAATGATGTATTTCTTTGTGTGGTCCATAGACTTCTTTCAGGACATCTATCCTTTTATTGATTAACTGGAAGATTATTATTAGGCTGACGTAGGTGGCACTACTATAAAAACGATTAGATCCAAAAATAACTATTATAATATACGCTTACGGGCGCTCTTTCTAATTATTCACTATTTTCTCAGAGCTTTGGTTATGAAAGGTGAAATTTCGATAAAATTTTATCTTCCGTGTGTCAGTAAAAAATGCTCCAGAGAATAATTTTAGGAGAGAAAAATGGAATGTTAGCATTAATAAAACTCTTGGAAAAGCTCAAAAGATAATTAGTTTTCATTGTGAGAAAGTTTCGTTTAAGCTGATAGTGCAAATGTCAAAACGCGCAGCTATTAAAGAGAGAAATCCGCCTTAACACGTGCTTTAGGATGCGATGAAATATTGCCGTTACAGCTTCGCCTGTTGCTCCCTAATTATTACATAAGGTGGAAATTTACATCAGTAAGTGGAGTGAGTTTTCTCATACAAATTACGTGATCCTATTAGTTTAGCTAAGAAATTTCACTCAATTCACTTTGAACGACCAGTCTTTCCGAGGAAATAATTTTCATTGCTTTTGGTATGAAATTGTTACCCTTTGCTTCCACATGTTTGGAGAGGTTTTATTTTAAGGGTACGTACCCCTCTTTCATTTCCTTCTATTCTCTGAAATCATTATTACATATTCCACCGACAGTTAAGCAATTGATTCCCAAGAACTGGAACGCTTAAAATGTTTTCACAGTAAAACCCGTTTAAATGTGTTTAATAGCGTCTTACGCGTGTATTAATAGCATCTCACTCAGGAGCGTCACGCTACTAATACGCTTAATAATCGTTTTCTTAGTTCTTTGCACTCTAAAAACGTTAAAAAGTCCCACTTAAGACGCTCTGCATATAAGGTGGATGTTTCCCTTCCCTAGATGCATAGCATCCCTATACTAATATAGGGCCCTTCGTAAAAATTGCTTCATGTTGAGAGAATAATATTGAGTCGAAAAATCAACGTAAGGTACTAACTTAAATACACTAAGTGGATAAAAACAGACCTTTCTAAAAATATATGACGATATAACCCAATAATAGCCCGCAGATTCTACAGCTGTGGCAATTATAGCAAACTAAAGAAGATTCCTTTTCATTTCTGTGGCGTAAGGTGCTCAGTGAAACATTAAAGGGAAAGGAAACCCTTCCGTACAGTTTTCTCATCTAAAGGAAATGAACATTTTTGAAATGAAAGTTGTAACGCTATTCTGCATATGCGGTTATCACTTGTTCCCTTGAATCATATCTTTTACTCTATTAGGCAATATATATAAAACTTAATATTTTCCACGAAAAGAGATGGAACGTTTTGCCTTGATGACTTTGTAATATTAGCAATTAGCAGAGCCAGTTTAAAACTCAGCAATGAGCTATCTAAAGCCTTGAAACTATACAGACTAATCACAGAAAACCTTTAAAATATATGCAACTTTTAGACGCATGTAAATATATTTTCGTTATATTTTTATTACAATAATTAAAAAATGGATGTAAATTTGTTTGTCAAATGAGGGAAAATTATATATTGAGGCCCCTGCAGCCCTGAATGTGATCATAAGCTATACCCTTTATAGCATATGACAACTATGATAGAATCTGACATGATTTTCAATTGAAATCAGACGGTGTAGTATTTCCCATATTACTGTTCATCTAATACATATATCGCGACAAAATGGCATTTTTAAAGTTAGTTAGGGATGAAAATTGTTTTAAATGTTCCTCATATCCTTGGCAAGTTTCGCCTCCGACAGATTGTCTTCAAAGTAGATTCAGTTTACAAAGAAAAATAAATCACAATCAAAAATATTTACATGTGTAGCCTTTTTCGTTAATTTAATTCGTAAATCGTGCATTTCGGCGTTACGATATGACGAGTTTGCGTCATCCGTCGAATGCATTTCACTTTTGACTAGTGAACGAAAGACTAATTTGTCAAAAAGCGTTGGTCATTCGAATCTCATTAATAACGCCTATCATTCATACTTTCATATTTGGAGAAATGATTTTATCAATTTTCCGTAATTTGGTTTACGTCATAAATTATTTATATCCCAATGCCCCCTTTAGGCGTATTTCGAAAATCATTCAATTTAAAAAGGAATCATTTTAACCTCTTCTTTTATGTAGATGTCGCATTAGTAAGTGACTACCATAAGTAGGATGTGCTCCATATTTTAAAATCTACCTCAAGATATATCAGCCTTTGAGTAAACATTCCTTATTTTCATTTCCCTATTACTGTTAAGGTGAAAGATCCAATCTATTTCTATTGTATTTCTGCCTTTGTTTTCATGAAGAAAAATATACGTTTCAGTTTCTATTACGTAAAACCCGTTTAAAACGCTCCTCCTCAATACGCTATCCCGCATAACAGGCGGTTTTGTATGGGTTGCTTTCACACGAGCCGAAAATATCGCTTAAAATGCCCTCCGCTAATAAAGAATATCAAATCATTCTTACAGAATATGACAAAAAACCAACCAGCAGCAATACTTCGCAGACTCTCTAGATATCTACATATGTGGAAAGTAAAGCAAGCTAAATAAGATGCATTTTAATTTTAAAGCTGAAAAGCACTACTCTAAATATTACGAAGCCTAAAAACCCTTCCTTTAGTTTTGTAATATAAAATAAATAATAATTTATTATATCCCTGTTACAACTTGGTTTCCATGCGGTTCCCTGAAAGGGTTCTACCGTTTTTGGTCTTTTTCAATTTTCTACTGATTTTCCTTTAAAAATTCACTTGATGAAAGATGTTCAACATAGTTGAGATTCATAATTATATTTAATTTAGCTATCTTTATATATATATATATAATATGCGAGTAAAAGTATTAAATGTAGGTTGCATACTTCAAGCTAATCTTTGAATATTCATTAAAACATCTGATTACGGTCTGGCGGAACTGCTTACAAGGAGATTCCTAAGTTCAGCTAAGGGTTGATCAAAACGGGAAAATATGCCCGGTCTGGTGTCGAACCAACGTTGATTAGATTAGAGGTCGCAGCCGATTAGGTTTCGATAAAGATCCTCCTTACTCTATGCTGAATTTTCAGTCGATGTAATATCGGGAAGTTACTCAAATTCCGATTCTCCCATTTCATTTTATTGTAGAATGCAATTCTACAATACGTCAAACGTCAAACCCAGCATGTGAAAAACGTTTATAAAAAGCAGTCATGTGCGCAGACCAGCGTTTCCTCAACAGTCCTTGGTTCGATGTTAGAGCATAATTTATATTCTACCATGCATTTCAAATGGGGATAACGGAGTCTTCTTTTAGGACTTTCCCGATACTATATTTAACTGAACTTTGGAAATAGTCAGAGTGACGATTACTTAACATTTATATGCAATTGTCCATCACGGATGGGTTCTGAGTTCGACACCAGGTGGTCTTTTTCCCGAATATTTGAATAGTTTTTGAAGCACTTCTCCCTAAGATAAAGGATTCAAAATCAGGGAGTTCACCAATGACGTATTCTTCTATAGTGACAGTGAAAGGAATGTCACCAAATGATTATTAGTTCGGCGCCAGGTGGGTGGGAAAATTCTCTCCCTTTAGAAGGCATTGCGGTCATTTTTAAGATTTTTTTGAATTCTTTCACGATAACCTTAAAAATAAAACCAAGAATGTGAAAAATTGAAAAATTTCATATACGCAGTTTGCTGTTTCTTTAATGATCCTTGGTTCGATGCCAGACCGTATTCTGCGACACATTTCAAAAGGGGAATCCGGAATTTCGGCTGAGGAACTTCCCGATATGATATGGACGGCGAAATGTTAGAAACCGTCGGCCACTAACAAACAATTATGTGAAATATTATTTTAATTGAAGGTCCTACGCTCGGCTGCAGGCGGATTTTCTCGTAAGAAATGTACGGCGGGGAAATAAAATCTTTTTATGAGGCACTTCCCGAGAAAATCGGTAATTGAACAGCAGCCGTGAATTTGTTTTACAAAAAGAGTTTACCGTTTCCTTCATGATACTTGGATCTATGCCAGGGTAACCATTTGCATTCTACCATGCTATTAAATGGGAAATTCGGAATTAGAGTACCTTCACGACATTATAACGATTTGAAATTCAGCATATAGTAGGAGGGATATTTACCGAAACTTAATGTGCGGCATCGTTTATATTAATGGACCTTGGTTCTGGTTCGATACCAGACCGGTTACATTTTCCAGGTTTGATATACCAAGCAGTTCCAAAAGAATTCGGATGTTTAGGTGAATATTCACGAATCAACTTGCAGTATGCAAGCAACATTTATTCCTCTGTGTGTGTGTGAGTGTATGTATGTGTGTGTGTATATATATATATATATATTGTATTGCGCGAGAAAATGTTGAATTAATTATCAGAGGAGATAATTGAAAATTTTGGAAGATTAATTACAACTTATGCCACTCCTCCTTTGTAAAAAATACCCTCCAAATATCTCGTTTGAACAAAATCGGAATTATCAGATGAAAAGTGAAGGATTTAGAGCATAATTTCTTCGTTAATCTTACCCTCGTTGCATAATATTTAGTGTAAACTCCAATATCACACTTGCGGTAACACCCCATCCGTGCCTTAAGGGCAAAAATTAAATCATAGGATTAATCGTATACAATGGCGAAACGAATCCCTCCCTTTGTTTTTAAATCTGCGGCGGAAATGAAAAACGAGTAGCGGGATCCATCTTCATCAGGCGTGGGTTAAAAATTAGTCCGCAAAGTGAAATATGTTTCCACGAGGGACGAATTACCCGATCTAATCCTTGCGCGATTTATATAGGAAAACCCCGAAATTATTGCAGGTGTTTTCTTCTAATGTCAGTGGGCACCACAAGAGAATAGAACTGAGCGGATTAGCGCGAAGACATAAAAACACATGAACACTCACGTTTTCAATTTGTGCCTTAATATGCCGCCGCTGTTTTTATATCGTTTCTTCTCTCGTAAAAAACGGGATCCCCGTTGTTTTTCGCCCGTCCATATTCATCTAATTGTGATGGGCAAGAAATAAAAGCAAAGATGGACCACCAGTTTGCTTTTGGTTTGTGGATGAAGGCGGCGAGCGAATAAAAAGTGGATATGCTGTGCAGGATTTCTATTTTCTGTGTATACTTTAGTATATAATCCACTATTAGCTTGTAGTATGCAAGAAAATAGGTGAATATTTACATAAGTACCCTATTACTTACGAAAGTGCTTACAAAAACATTCCCAAGTTCATCTAAGCGTTAATGAAAACGGGAAAAGATAGTTCGTCCGGTATCGAACCAAGGTCCATTACCGCAGACGTCGCCGACCATTACTATATGCTGAATTTCAAGTCGATGTCATGTCCTCAAACGTGATTCCGAATTTCCCTTTTAATTGTATGGAAGGTGGTTCCCTAGCATCAAACCAAGGACCATGAGGGAAACCTTAAACTATGTTTGCAAAACACATTCCTGACTGCTGTTCACCTGTCGAAATATAAATTTCTAACTTCTCGGGAAGTGCTTCATAAAATATTTGGAATCTGGACAACGCATTTTATACAGGAGCATTAATGCCGCCTAGAGTCGAACCCAGAACAGCTTCGTAAGATGATAATAGTACGCTTCTAATTGATAAGGGAATCACAAACGGTATGGAAAGTCTCAAGTCGATATCGTATCGGGAAGGTCCTCAAACGAAATTCCGGATTCCCCATTAGAAATGCATGGTAGAATAGAAACGACCCCCTGTCGTCGAACCAACGCATATCAGAGAATTGGTAAACTGCGCTTATAAAATATGTTCGTTTTGCTGTTCTTATGTTGAGTTTCGGATTTTAAGTTAACCTCCTTTTAATGCTATCCCTACGATATAGTGGTTTTCATTAGAAAAGCGTCTGAAGCGGGTGCATATACGAGATGAATCGAGGAAGAGGTCAATGAACCCAAGAGACTGAAAAGATGCTGTAAAGAATGGGAGAGAACCAAAATAATGGGAAGATCATTTGAGATCAGAGGGTTGAGAGAGCTAGGAAAGAGAAAGGAGTGATTAGAGATCATTTAGTTGAGGGTCGATCGAAGGACAGAGGTTCTAAGTTTATACTCAATGTACATTATCATTAATATTTATATATATCCTAGGAGATGTTGCCCTTCGGATAGCCATTTTGGCAAAGCATTTGATGAAAGCGTTCCCGGGTTCGATTCCCGGTGGGAGCCCACATGCGGAATGACCTCAGCTGTTGAAACACTTTCAAAGACACTACTTTTACCAGGAGGTCGTCCGCATAACTCGTTATATCACAGAAATAAAGATGCTATTAATACTGTGAAAATGAGAATGCGATGGATTAGAAATTCTAATTTTCAGCTTCATTTATCTCAGAGTTGGAGTCCCTCCTAAGCCTCCATCTGGTCTGACAAACTAGGTAAAAAAATTATCCAACGTCACTCTAGGGATGGGGACTACGTTACACCAATTTTAAATAAATATCTATTATGTTTATACAAGGAAAATTTAAGTATATACGAATATTTTTTAAACTAGGATCTAAAGTAGATATTTTAGTATCTCCTCATTTACTTACTCAATCTTTCGGGTTCCTTAATTTATTCCCGCGATCATTAAAATTATATATAAACTTCAAATGGAAGTAGCAGTAGAAGGAAATTGAAAGTTATATGCGTTCATAAATTCAATGAGCTGAATGTATGTTTGAACTGGATCCTGAACACAAAGCGAGATACCCTTACGCCGAATCGAGGGCGAGGACACACAATAGCCTCTTCGCAAAAGACTCTTTCAACTCCTCTCCTTCTTTTATTCTTCTCTTCATCTCACAATTCTTACGCCTTTCTTTTCCCTTTTATTCTGTTATCCATGCGATTCTTTGGCATCTATTTCTTTACCAACCATTCCTACACTTTTTTAATCCAATGCTCTCACTAATAAAGGGGTTTATTGTAAAGCTTTTGAATTGTATTCCAACAGGTTTCCTTTGCATCTGAGCGTGTTTGTAAATCTTTGAAGTCCTTCCCTATATTTAGCATAGTTATATATCTCAAGGAAATACTAAAATAAATATTAATTAATTAAAAACTAAAAAGAGAACAAAGGAATGATGAGGTTAAGTACTCGTTCCTTAGCAGATAGATGGAAGGTTAAATGAATACATAACACAGTACTGTATTGCATTACAATATTGTAATAACAAGGTACGTAATATATAAAGTTTTACACATTGTGCACTTTTTATATCTATTATTTATATTCTTTGTATTTGATTTTTACTCACTTGATGTATGTCAATTGAAGATGTTACTCTTTAATTAATTCTTGAATCTTCCGTCAGTAATCATATCTTCTCAGCTGAGAAGTGCAGCGAATTCCGTCCGAGGGATTCTATAATAGCCGTATCGCCACTGAAATGTCCACAAACGATGCAAGATTAGGTCGAATAAGAGAAAAATAAGCAATTTCTTTGACTCTTGATGAGCATCCCTTCAGCTTTCTCCATGTTAGTTTCCATTCTGTTCGCCATCCCTATCAAATCTCGAAGGTTAATGTTCTTTAAAAGATAAAATACAGCTCTTTTATTGCTACACGAACTCTAAGGGGTAATTTGGTACTGCGCGGGAATAACGTTTGTGGAACACGGAAAACTCATATAAACGCATTTCCTTATATTTAAGTCAAGCTGTTAATCTTGAAACCAACCTTATATAACGTTCAGCTTGCTCTGTAATTTACTGCTATAATTATCTGATTAAATCTCTCAGTATATGAAAGTATCATCCGCAAATAATCTACCCTTGCTAAGGTTATACAAGAAGCGAAAAATTGTGACTTGACTGGGACTCGAACCCAGGTCTCCCACTTTCCGAGCAGGTATTCTAATAATAGAATAAGAAGGGTTTAGTCGCACAACTCAATGAGCTACATTAAATTTAATTTCCATCATCTACCTTTGCTATCTACATTACTAACTAATTCTTTAAGAAACAAAATCTTGCTGTGGTTGCTGCTAATCAAATGAAAATGCCGCTATAGCAAGCCAAGGGCATCGGTTCCGATTTTTCTGAGCGAACAGTAAGTTTATGGAGAGAAAAGCTTAACTTACATTTTGAATACCCATCGTAAATAAATTTATATATTCATGTTTTATGTTACGCTTCGAATGATGCTTTCATTTTTTTTGTTCCTTTGCATATCTATGCAAAAGTATAGGGTAATAAACTATGATTTCTGATCATATTTACAACATTATAATAAACACTTATCGCCTAATCCTGATCGAGCTAATCATTGCCTCACGATAAATCATTTATTTAGTTTGAATAGGATATAGACCGGTATTTAAATAATAAATTGTAGAGTTATGTAAGCCATTCTTTGCATTTCCATGTATCAGTGTTGCAAAAGTGACATATTTTGCGTTGCATAACTTAGGCATGCACTGCCCCATATAAATCCTATTTCGGATTGCAGTCATCTATTTCTTTAAGAAACAAGTAATCGAAATCAATGGCCGAACTGTTTCTTTCGACGAACGATGGAGATATTTATGTTCTAATTTATTTGATTCTGCGCCTCAATCTGTTGACGAATTCTCTAACCGAAACTGCGTAGCGAAGGTCAGCAAAAGAGGCCATCGAGATATCCGATAGACACAATATTGTATTAATTTTAGATTTATTCAGCTGATTGGTTTCATGTTTGCAATAAAACGCAAAAGTTCAAGGACGAAGATATCATATTGTTATTTAAAATAACCCCATTTCTTATGCAGTAAGGCGATCCACAACTATAAGGATACATTTAACCTTTGCGAATACTTCATTGCCTAACGATGAAATGTAGATCGGATGATTGGGTATGGATTTCTTGCGGAACTTTCTAAGGGAGAAAATGACGTGCTTTCCTTTAAAATGCCTTTAATGAGACCTTGAATTGGATAATAAGTGCGTCACCTCCTATTTTCATGAAGCAGGATTATGATGGATCTTTCCTTCAATAGAATTCCAAATAGAAGGTAATATCATCTGGAATTAGGAATAGTAGTTGTTCCCCCTATATTTATATGATACGCGGTACAATCACATGGACCGTGTAGTATGAATCCACATCGATTTAGAAAATATTAACGTAATTACTACAAATAATCATTTAAGCTCATTTTACTGATGATTGATTGCGCTCGTGAAAAGAGTGCAAAATTACAGATTTAATTGCTTTGCATGTCTCATCGGGTGTAAGTGCGAAGATTATAACAGGCGACAGCTTGCTACACTCTAATCAAGTTAGATTTATTGCGGAAATTATTATCTATTAAACTAGATCGGATAGCTGAGTCTGCTGTAACACTATAATTGTAGTTGTACTGCTGAACTTCACTAAAACAAATCCAAATTGTTTACAGTGTCTCTAAGGGTGTAATGGCATCGTGGATGTGTTGATTTCAACGCAAGAGTAGTTGTGAGATTACGATATCAGATTTATATATTAGAAATGTCCTTTAACTTCTTCCACAATAATTATTTCATTTTTAAATAGAATGCACGTTTAATGTTTATCATCAGAAGACATAGCAACCCGTAAACATTTAAATTATATATAAACAACCAAATATAAGGTATTCATCGAAAAGCGGTGAAAAGAGGAATAATTAAAGAAAAGTTGTAAAGGGACAGATAACAATGGACAAGAGCGAGATTGGTAAATAGAGGAAGAGTAGAATTAGTGGGAAAATGTGCTCTGGAGAATTTAAAGCAATCGATCGGAGAAAATATCTCATACTGTTCGATGTGTTCTATGGCTACTATTTGAAAAATGTAAATAAAAAAATAAATTTCCCCTGCAAGGTTTTCTTTTCTGTCGTAAACAAAAGACAGCCATTCTTCTTATTCAACGCGCCAATTACTTCATTTTTATTTGAAATGCGTCTTAATTTGTCTGTAAATGGGAAGGGAGGGGTGGAGGTGGGGTAGTCTCAATACATTGTAATATAAGATAATTGCTGTTCGTTTTGAGGTGTAGAGTGACAAGTGGGCAAGGCGAGGAAGAAAAGATATCACGTGTAGTCTTCAGAAACAAATCCGAAGGTGCTCGAAGTGCATCATGGGAATTCGCCAGACGAATTTTGGTTCCGTCAGTTCGACGCCAGACGGTCTTTTGTGCGATTTTTTAATATTGTTTTGAGGCCGTTCTCGGTGCGATAGAGCAATCGAAATAGCAAATCGAAAATTTTATTGTGCCAATTGAAGAAATGTTACCAACCGACCGCGAGTTCGACGCCAAGTGGGTGCAAAATTCTCCGGTATAAAATGCATGGCGATAAATTTTGACGATTATTATGAATGCTTTCCCGATAACCGGGAATTATATAAAACGGAAGGTACTTATTACATATTATCCGTTTCAAGATTCAAGTCAGTATAGAGGGCTTACTGGGGAAAAACTCAATGTAATGTGCCGTAAGCGAAGAAGTTAGCCTCGCGCAGGTTCGCCTTTACGCGGAGCTACGGATTCGGACGGGTATAATTAAGATTCGTTGTCTACATTGACCGATTCAAACTCAAGTTCTGATGAAATTTGAATGAAAATAACTCTATCAACACAACAGTGAAAATTTTATGCATTTATAGCAGAAACAACAAAGTTAAAAGCGAAAATTGAATGAAATGCCAAGTTTTTACCCGTGAACATTTTTGAAACTGCCATTACTCTCTTATAATCCAACATAAAATGCTGGTTTTTTCTTCAGTTGCTCATTATATCATCTGAATGCATAAAAGTTACATGTTATTAATTTTAAAGCAACCACATCTTAATAAAAAATTATTTAGTTGGAACGTAACTCAAGAAAAAATTCGTCGTGCAGTCCAATTTATACGTCGCCTCAAACTTTTTGGTTTCTCTCGTGAGGAAGAACTTATCTCGAGAGAAATCGAGATAAATGTTGTAATTTTCATTTGCAGTTTGTTTCGATGCGATATCATGAATAGACCTTGAGTTTTTGACTTTTATATCAAAGAGCGTAATCCGCTTCGCGCTTCGAATCGCCGACCCTTCGAAACCTCACAGCTTTACAGGGCACACCCCCCCGTCCCCCCTGAGGGGTTACCGGGCAAAATCGGCAAAGTTCGGAAAGCGGGAGTTGAAAATCGGAATTCGGGAGGCGAATCGAATGTGCGCTTTTGGGTTATCGGGGAAGCTTCCTCAACTCGCCGTACGTGACGTCACAAGCTCTCCGAAGAAGCGAAGACGTCATCGTCTGCAGCCAATGAAGAGACTCTCTCGTGCGATACCGCCAAATTACAAGACAGAGTCCACATGTCAGTCATTCACTGTTAAGCTGTCTGTGCATTTAGTTATGATATCAATTTAAGTTATGTAATATTTAAACATATGGATTCAATAACAGTGCAAAGAGAGCTCGGATACGCCTGAAACGGCTCGAAATACATAGTTCCGACGAGCTGTGGCTCCTTTATTCACAATGTAAACATGCGAACATGAACTTGGCTATATAATTCCGCAAAGTTTTGTTTGTTATTTGAGCATTTATTCATTTTCTCGGAGTGGAGGTTGTTGATATTGTCATACCAGCTCACGTGATCTTCGAGACAAAGTTTTGCTTACATTTAGTATTTCCTCGATGTCAGTTATAACATGGTAAAATCGTTAAGCAGGTTCGTATACCAGTCTTAATTTATTATAATATTTGCCTTTGATAAAATATGTATAAATTGTTCTGTGCAAGCTATTCATAGTAATTTACTTTCACATCTTCAAAAAAATAGTTTAGTTATGTATCACCACTCACTGATTGTATGATAGGAGTTTCATATCAAGAATGGGCTGTACGACACTATGGAAATCGGTGTTTTAAGTATTGAGACTTATTATGATTTGCAGATTACAGCAAAATTTTTCATCATTCGACTTATAATACCACAAAATATCACAATGATTGCTGCAAATGCATAAGGCTATCAAACAAAACGGGTACTACAATCAAAATTGAGATACTTATGGAATACTTTCATCTCCATTAAATACATAAATTTACATTACCTTAAAAGACACGGATTCAGGAGTAACTTTGTGGTAACTAAGGATACACAAGAAATCCATAGTTGGAAAACCGTTTACTACGCCACATAAAAAATTATTACAATACGACCATGGTTTCGCAGCATGGCTGCATCTTCAGGTTCCTGAAGATGCAGCCATGCTGCGAAACCATGGTCGTATTGTAATAATTTTTTATGTGGCGTAGTAAACGGTTTTCCAACTATGGATTTCTTGTGTTACATTACCTTGTTAAATATTATTAATAATGGAAATTGAAAGCAAGACGATTCTAGCCATAACTAACTGCGAGACTGAACCGGCAATTATTCTATGCCTCTCACTCAGTTGGTTTAATTCTAGCACAATCAACATTTTGGTTGATAAAGGAGTGTCGTTATACTTATATGTTAATCCAGATAGAAGTTGGTAAAAGTAGTCATTACAAATGTCAGCTGAGTTGTAAGACGAATGTTGATACACAAATATCAAAGAGAATAATATTCTTCGTCAACGCTGGCAACAAATATCGATTTTGCACATTTTTTAATAACTAAATATAATAATAATAATACCTAAGCAGCGCTAAATTAAATAATGACACAATTTACGAAAGGAGATTGCCCTCCACAAAACTCGGTATCTGAATTTCATTATAAAAAAAATTCTAGGAATATGACTTAATTATACTATTCTGTAACCTTTAAAATCAAGATAAATATATTAATATACCACCTTTGTAGCGTAATCTGGACATAGATAGTTCGGTAGGTGGATAGAGCCAAACCAAACCGAAGCCAAACAGAGCAATCTACAGCTCAGAGGCACTCGGTCACCGTCGCCGAAGCTTCGGCAGCCGAATTTGCATTCCCTGTCGCAC
The DNA here is from genome assembly GCA_036926295.1 of Pachydiplax longipennis. NCBI lineage: Eukaryota > Metazoa > Arthropoda > Insecta > Odonata > Libellulidae > Pachydiplax > Pachydiplax longipennis. The sequence goes on along the minus strand of JAVFKF010000082.1, from coordinate 555,532 downwards.
TTTCAGCATGGCGCTACGGTCGTCACGTTTTTTCCCGTACATCGAAGACGCCGAAGAGTCAGCCGAACTCCAAACGAACCAAGCGAAATGACGAAGCACCTTAAACGATAATATTCTACTGGTTCAAATCGGAACAAGAGAAAAAATTGACGTGGGCTAAATGGAGACGGTACTTGTAAAAACAAGATAAGCCTATCATTTCATACAGTTACTGTCCAATCAATAAGCCACGTACTGAATTTGGTAATTTATTCCTCTCAACTTTTTAAGACAAATAGATGAAAGAAAAGAAAATTGAAACTGAGCTGTTAATTAATTAGAGACCAGCCATCTGTTGGGGTAGCGTTTCTCAAGAATTAGAAGCTCCGAAGACGGTAATCCTGGCATTTGTAGATGCCTCTTGAAGGCGGTCCAGAGGCGGAAGGCGTACTGGGCGTCTAATTATATAGTGATTATTATCTTTATTATAATACAGGTTTCAAATACGTAGAGGCCAGGTTGAAACATTATTATACAACTTATAAACATGCAAAAATATCTATGAACATTCCAGAAATTCTTAGGCACATTACGCAGAATACAACATATTATGCATTAAAAATAGCGACACTGACTAACGATGATCTGAAAATTAATCTCTTCCCTACATATCATGCATTATCAAAACTAAAAGATACAAGCCCTTATAGTAAATATTTTACAACAATAATAAACGTAATAAATAGTATCATATTCTTTTTAGAGTATTATTAAATCATATGCTGCTAGTTGACCTTGTATCAGATTGCAAACCTTTTGATTTTATCGATAAATTCATAGAATAACAACACAATCACAACCTGATGAAACAGTCAACACTGTTTCCTCGGAATTGAAAAGGATTGCTTGAAACTCCTCTGTGTCAATCGAAAGTTAATTATTAGGTCATCCATAAGATTTGTTAATGAGGATTGTAATTGGCAAACGAGGGATTTTTAAGAGAATTTTGGTCAAAATCCGAGTGACTTAAGTAAACCTCATTAAATCAATCGTAGAGAGGAACCCTGGCGGCATTTTTCATAGAATTTCAAGAGAAACTTCCCTAAGAACTAACCTTCCCTAATGTATCGGGACTTAAAAATGAACGAATAATCTGCTCAGAATGTAGGAAATGGTTAGGATAGTGAAACTGAGAGGATAGTGAAGTGTAATTTGATAATTTAGGCAAACGATTTCGTTATCATCCCAAAGACATATGGCTTACCGTTGCTTTTTCTGTTTAGATATTAGTAACTGAAATAGCCCTGTGTTCTCTGACCCTCGAGGCTATGCTGAAGTTCAAGTTCCTTCTCATTTTCGTAAACATTACATTTATTTTTATCTCTCCTTTAGTCCGACCATTCATCGGGTGTTAACCTAATATCGTTCACTTATAATACGCATGAAAATGAAACTATGAGTCCGCAAAACAACCTTTACGGATATTCCTTTTAAACAGTTCCTTAGATTTGAACACAGTTTCGCGTGATTAGAACGCGCAAAATGAGAAGATTGTCAAAAACCTAAATTTTCCGCGTTTATACCGGATTTTTTATCGTGACTTGGATAGAACAATCAAATAGATTAATATCCGTTTCCATGCACGATTTGCTCTGTCCTTTTGTGGAATTCCCAAACAGGAGTTCACTTTTCCCATCTCTTCCTTATCATCGTCATCTGCCATAAATATTTTCAAAGTTATAATGAGGAAAATTTTTAGTTAGGAGAAACTTTCTTAATTGCAATCATTTTGATAACTAAACTCGTTTCATTAGGTCCATGCTTAGACTAAATGTGCCATACAAATTTCAATTAGAACTAATTTCGTAACCTAAAATTAGATTGACTCCATACATTAGTTTAAGGCTCAATACTTTTCTCACACATATGATCTTTTGCAAATCTTTCTTCACTAACGACTCACAGCCAATGTTTTAATGCTTTCATTTACTTCATATTCTTTCTGCCAAAAGCCGTAAAAGGTATAACGTAAGTTGGAGTTTATCAACGCCTCCCTTGAACTGTGTCCTTAGGAAATGCTCTAAAAATCTTCAAATAACGTCAGTTTGTTGCTAATTAGTGTTAAAAATTAAAACTTGTCACACTTTTATAAACGTAGACAAAAATGAATTGGATTCTTAAGTATAACTCTATCTAATAATGAATTTGTTTTCGTTTCTTGCAGCAAAATTCAGTGTCATCAACTGCTGAGTTCGACGTGAGTACTTCTTCTCTGTACATATGATTATCGGTTCATCTAGTTTACCAAACAAATCTTTATTTAAGAGGATATTAGAGCGCCTTTAATAGCACTTACCTTTTTCGGTTTTACGCATGAGCTCTAGTTTTGGAAATCTGATTTAAATATCTTCTTTATTTTATAAAAAGACAAGAATTTTGCTATAAAATTTACTAATATTTTTTATATTTTAAAACTTATATAACACTCGAAAGGAATAATGATTTATTAAGGCTAAATCAAAATTAAATACTATGAACTTATCAACGTTTGGCTGCAGATTTTTCCTAAGTGTATCATAAATGTAATAACCACCTGCTCTGTAGGGGGCGTGGGGAAGGCATTCCCTACTACTCTAGCCTACTTGTAGGCCTACAGATTCAGGCATCTATTTCAGGGGCCTTTCTTTCACCTTCTTCTGCAGGGGTGAGGTAACTAAGCACTCACTTCTCACCTGCTCGTTCTTTCTGTCTATGAGGTCGGAGCTTGTCCTTGAAGTTGTGGCAGGGGGCCCTCTAGGCATAGAGGTGAACCTCATAGCACGTCACAACGGCCTGGAGGGTCCACTTCTTAGGGTTTTATAGTGTCCCCCCCAATCCCCCCTTCCCTCCCTCATCAGCTGATTCAGGAGTAAGTTTTCGTGTTGGTTAACGTACGAGCAACGTGAGAGAAGAATCAGGAGGATTTAGAAAGTCTTGAAAAGTTTAAAGAAAAGTCGGCAGTCAGTTGATATACAATCTATTTTCAGTGGTTCTAAGTTTCTTCTTAGTTTTCTATTTATAAATCTTTCTATACACAATCATGGGAGAGAATTCTTAAAATGTTAGGAAGTTGAAGATTTGAGATCGAAACACAGTACCGAATTTGAATATTAAGAACATTTTAAGAAATTTTCTTGGTATACGAGTACACCTCATGTTTTTCACAGCTTCGCCAATTAACCTCTTGAAAATTGCTTATAATTCTTACTAGAATATCGTACACCTATTTACCCTTTTTACGCTCGGATAATAATAAATAGACTATATGGCGATGGATATTTTAGGTTTTTGTATCTCAGTAAGAATCACAATTTGAAATGTATTTCCCTGATGTACACAACACACGAAAACAAACCCATATTTCGCACGCCTACGTGCACAATAATCCTCCCCATGAAGATAATTTAATCTCTGTCTATTCGGACATTAATCACTGGATTAGAATAATGCCAAAGTTTGTAGGATATTCCCTGTAATCATTCGTACCTCTAAACATCACAGTCTCAGGTCTCACTTGGTGGTAGTGCGTGACAACAAAGTTCTCCATGACAAATTTCTTATACTACACCACAAAATATTTTGTGGTGTAGTATAAGAAATTTGTCATGGAGAACTTTATTCGTACCTCTTTTCTATTATGGCATTTACTTTTAATCCTTATCTTCTTGCATATCGGAACAGTGAAGGACAAAAAATTATTCCATTAATCGTATTAATAGTTAATAAATATTTCTTTAATATCTTAACATAATAAATTGTTAAAAATTGAATATTTACGTTATTACAATATATCTACGATATAATTGCGCTGACGTGGCCGACGGATGTACCGGCATGGTTATAGGGAAAGGCGAGACGTAACGCTGTTTCTACATACACATTTTTCCAATAATAATGTAGTATCTGACGTCACAAGGTGTTAACTGTTTTTTCGTGTTTACCTTAGAGGTAACTAGCTAGCTGAAATTTCAAACTAGCAATAAATTGATTGATGTTTGTAAATTTTGTACCATCCAAGAACTGAAAAAGAAAACCAGTCCCTTTGACTATCTTTCACAGGTATTCCTATAAGTTTGCGCTATTCAAACATTCTTAAGAACTGCAAGTGCACTGATAACCACTTAACGCACTTGTTCTATAGTATCGTATACTTGAGATAGCTTCCAATTGAAATGTAATCTTCAAGAAAGTTCTTCTCCATCGGAAACACCCGTTAACTTTCAAAAGGGAAATAAAAATGTATAAATGCCACACTAAATGTGAGACAATAGATAATCAATGGAATTAATGAGACGCGGAAATAACTATTTACGCAAGCACATTTAGTCGATTCATTATTTTTGATCCTTAAGACAGTTTACATCCAAATATAATATAATTTCAACTGGTACGTCCCGTTTTGACCTGTTTGGGGGTCAAATTTCAATTTTTCCCGTTTTAAAGGAAGAGGTCACACTGGCTAACTTATGCTAGATTCATAGATAATAGGAAAATGGTTCAAAGGCAATAATAAAATGACTATCCTGTGCTTTTTACAATAACATCAGGCTATTATTTCTGTATTAACAAAATTTTATGACGTACGATCATGAAAATGTTTGATTAAATTAAGGAGATCCTTAAGCAAGCGATAGGATAACATACCCCATACTTCATCTTTCCATGACCTGTGTTTTCAAACTATTCCGGTCATTTCCCGGATTCAAAAGACATAATTCGAAACTCAGTCCATTCATAGGAGAGTCTTTTTTCCCAGTTGTTCGGGTCACCAGTCTAGTAAAAAAGGCTGAATCCGATTCTGTTGGATTGCACGGCTCAAACACTCCCTTTCTCTAGCTGCGTCGGCCGTGCATATTGCTGTTGTAAATCGATGAAATGAAACATCCGGCTCCTGCCAATTAAAATTTGTTATTTTCCTTGTTAATGAAGCCAAATATATCACCGTTTCACAAACAATGCCGGTGAAAGATTCCGTGATTTCTGTCTGGTTGAACTGTCACTGTTTTTTGAGCACAAATAGTTTGTCAACTCCATGATCATAAGAAGATGGCTTTGACCGAAATATTCCTCTTTTTTCCATTGATACTCTTCGATTAAATTGTTTTAGGAATATCATTAGCGTTAAATGAGTGACAAGCTGAATGCGTCTCGTTTAAATAACTTACTTAATTTTCTCAGTTACTTTTTAAACCTGCGAGCCGCCATTTTCAGCAAGGTATTGCTTTCGTTGGATAATTTGTTAATCTTCGTAGTCCGCCGTTACACATAATTTAACTTACAGAGACGTATTTTTCGATTACCATAAAATAAAAATATTGATATTCGTTTTAAAATTTGCTCTCCTTTGATTGGCGAAGGAAAAATATATGTAGACATTACTGGGACTCGAATAGGTCTCACTTGAACATGATTTACCTTGAGATTGGTCTGGTAGTTCAGTTGTTAGAATAGAAAGTCGGAGTCATGTTGATTTTTACGCTTATCCTTCGGTCTTTCTGGTCGCACATCTAAGTATGCTAAAAATATTCACCTCTTGATTGATTAATTTTAGTAATATATACCGAAATATTCGTATTTCATTCTTCAATCTTAGTTTTACCTTAATCTTCATGGAACCTTATTGGAATTTTCCTTTCAGTAGGTACTATACTATTTTGCGTTAAATAAATCGCAGAAATTAAAAATAAAATGGTTAAAATTAACATATTCATCAGTAGGCGACAGACATTTTTTATATGCGTATCTTTTATAATATCCGAATACATTTACACTAAATTTCATGCTAATAGTTGAACGTTTTCCGCGGTTTCTATTTAATGTTTTAATCAAACTATCAGGATCAGTTTTGAATCAAATCCGGTTCACGGAGGTTTTTTTTCTAATTCTTGTTCCGTCTTTCTTAGTTTAATGCATCATTTTACCTCGAAGAGCATCCCATAATACTTTAATATCATCGCTGAATTTAAACTCCCTTTGTCTCCCATACAAAGGGAAGGGCATCTCTTCCATGCCGAGGATGCATTCTCTTTAACCGTTGTTTAAAATTCGACTTCCACTGTACATTTCTTTCTCAATTGTCTCTCTTTATTTTTCAGCTATGCTATCCTTTAACTTGACTTTTTTATTCTGCGCAAACATTATATGCGACATGTTACTCTTATGGATTATCATCTGTAAACTTCGAGATCTTTAACCTCATTTTTTAGTATATCCTCATTTTTTTACTATTTATTACTATTTTTATTATTATTACAAATTTTAGATAGCGAAAATATAGATATTACCTATAAATAAATAAATAAAAACTATTGATACAAGATAAAAATAGGTTAACAAGTGTTGGCAACAAGGTACTCCTCAGCCAGAGAGGGAATCAATAGGTTTTAAATTAGCTTTTAAATAAAGAAAATACAATTATTAGAGTGTTTATGTATAAATAATAGTGTAGTTGATAACATAAAATATTTCACATTAAATTTACAATATTAAATACTGTGCAATTTACAATAGTAAGTGCTACATATACAACATGTCACAATTTTACTACAGATTGAGGGATCATTTATAATTCTGCATCGCTTAGCTTTTCTATAAAATGTAGTTGTAGTTGGTTAAAGATGATAAGAGAATGTCATAAATGATTTTAGTGTATCAATAGCTCTTATTACCGAAATTAACCGACGATGAAAAGTTTCAATCATTACTAAAAAGACGTTACAGAATATCTCTCGTTTTAATTAAAACTTTCTATCAGTTTGTCCATTTAAAAGTAATATTAGGTGAGAAATACGTAAAAATATAAAGTTAAGAGCTGGAATTAGAACGTAGCTCGTTATTCTGACCGAAATAAATTATAATAAAGAAATACTAGTTATTAGCTAACAAAGATTAAAATTGTATTTCTTTATACAAAATATTTTCATTAAGACAATAAGGTACGTTAAATAATCATATCTCGATGTCGTAAAATATAAAATTTTTCCCGACGGAACAATATCTTATTTTTTCCTTACAGAATTCTTCGTAAGATGCTAATTATTTTTCCATTCTTGATATAGCACGATCTTCTTTGGATTCTCTCTACTTGATATCTTTTACAACTAAGCAGAGATATAGCAATAACCACCTGCTTTCCTGGTTATCTGAAATATCGGATTTCTTATGAACGTTTTACTCACGCATCTCATCAATCGTGATTAAGTCAATGTGACAGCTCGTTGAAACCTTTGACTCACAAACTCCCGGGAATATTGACAATATTTTCTGTCAAATGAGAGAGAGTTAACGCGTTATTTCAGTTTCACTTCTGAAAATAAGCGGAATATGTTAATTATAGGAAAGGAAAATCAAGAACCATGATAATGATGAATGTAAACGTATCATCGGGGATTTGGAAATAATATTTGGGAAGAGGATAAGATGCTTTGAATGTTTTCGAATATTTAAAGGTTTTTCCGCCCATATTTAACCAGAGAGCCATTCAAAATACTGTAAGACCGGTTAAAACGCTATCTGGGAACCAACTGCAATTAAAACTGTATAATAACATTGCAATTCTTTTGCGGTGGCAAAAAGGGATTTCTTTAGCTCTTTTTATAATTAACTTTTTAATCCTTAAAAGGAATCTTCTTTGTTTACCTTTATCTGTACATGGAGTCCGCGAAATAATGCCATATAGTATTGGTTATAGACGAGAGTCTTATATTTTTGGGATGGTCTGTTATGATACATAATTTTAATGATTCTTCATTCTGATTTGATGAAATTTTCCCCATATAGACAGTTAAGGGAAGAATAATTACACAATTTTCAGTTTATCAAAGGCGGCGTTCCAGTGCATCTGAAGATGGGAAAAATCAGAAAGTATCTTATGCGGTATATTTATCATGTTTTTATTGTGAAAGTGGCCGAATGAAAGCCAAGTCTAAAGTGGGAGCGTCTTTAGCTGAATGTCATATTAAATTGGAGTGTCTAAGAGGGCTTTTCTTCAATGAATCAATTTTTCCAGATAGACTCTCCAGAGAAAAGTAATTTTAACAACATTCGATTTATTGACTTAGGATTACAGTGCATCTAAGGACGGAAGAAGTTCCAATCGGATGGCAGAGCATTTATATGAGCTGTATGTTCACCATGTGTTTCGTGTCAAAAAGACCGGATTAAAACCGCATGCTTTATTTCCATAGAAGCATATACATAGTCGTTTACCATTTCACTCTAAATCCGCCCAAGTTTTTCAGTGATGTTCTTTCTACCGAATTCTCTCCAATTGCCTTTTGATTACATCAACCATTTTTCATTTTCCATTCTTCATTCCCAATGCGATATCTTCTCCACTTCCTTTCTAGTGTATCTGCGCTATCTTTGATATGCTTAAATTTATAACCACGCTTCGGGTGAGTCGTCTCGATATTTTTCCTCCACTGCATCGATCGAAGAAGCATCTAATTGCTGTTCGTAAAGCCCAATGAGAGCAGATCAATCTCAAATATATTAAATTCCTTAGTCTCGTTGGCACGCTTCCCAAAACAAGCGGAAGTTCTGCGTATTCGCCTTTTTTTAAAGAAGGATAACTTCATTCTTCTAAGGCGGAAGAGAAAGACAGACGGTTAAAGAGAGAATGAAAAACGCAGGAAAATGATTTCCCTAAGGAAAGATCCGTACGCAACCGAATTATGCAGGAGTAGGACTTCCTTTAAGGCTTACCGGAGCAAATTTAGGATCGAATTTTTTCTCATGCTTTCAGTGTAATCCTCTGGCTTTCGGCGGATGTCTCAGGCATGTGTACAACGGCCGGTTTACAAAGAAGCGACGTTATATGGTTTTAGTTTAAATGTTCTATGTTTCAGGAATCAATTCACACTTTAACTGAGAAAATATTTGGATCTTAAAAGTTTCATTTCTATTTTACCAACATAATTTCAGTAAAAATTAACAGACGGGGTTAGTGCAAGAAAAGATTTGTGGTTTATGAAAGAAAATAGGAAATTGTCCGTGAGATTAGAATCCTTCAAAATCATAATCGTTTGCAGTTAATGCCCTACGTCATTTTGTATATTTCCATACGCAGAGACATTAAATATGGTTTCAGTTAACATATTCCAATTAATTATTTAGTCGGGAAAACTAACAAATGGAGAGATTCACTGAAAAAACGGAGTATCTTCGACGCAGACATTCGAAAGAATGACTCTAAACTTTGTTTAGAAGAATGCTTGTCTTATTTTTACCTATTATTTTTTGTGGATTTAGAATAAATATGCATCAAAAATGAACATTCCTCCTTTTTTAATTTATCATACTTTAAAATATTTTGAAATAAGCAAGCATTATAAATACTTCCTTTTTTAGTATAGTTTGAAATGGATGAACTTTAGATTTTAGAAGTTTTATTTCTTGTAAATATTTTTCCTCGTGGAAATTTGTTCGTACATATATATAAACTAGGATAAAAAAAGATTTCTTACACCTAATTATATCGGACGCAGCGATAAAATAAGGAAACGCCAGCAGAAAAGAGATGTAGCGAAGTATTTATTTATTAATAGAGGTATATGGGAATGGAATAACTCATCCAATGCCAAAAAATGTTCTAAAAGAAGCTCAAAGGTTGTAAAATTTAAAATGTATGAATACGTTGGATTAATTGAAAAGATGCCTACTGTTAACGGGAGGTTTTGAGGGGTTTCCTCTTTGGGCATATTATGGACAAACTTCGCTCCCTTAGTCCATTGCCACTGTGTCCGATGACCAACTTGCAACGTAAGACGACTAAATGAATAAATAAAATATTAAAAAATATGTAGGCACACGCTGTATTAACTGGCCAAAACCAACCAGACGTGGCCGATTGAAAAGGTTCATAGTACACCTATATTCCCTTTTAAAATTCTTTCTTTGTAAACTCTATCTTTCCTTTGGTCTTATCGCTATTCTCTACTTAATTATTTTTCGGAAAGTCACTCAAAACTTTGAAAATCTTCCTCATACATTCGGATATTATCTTTAATGAATTTGATTATATTCCGTTCACACTGTCGTGTTCTTATACTGCCCATTTCATATGTTATATAATATTCGGTGAATACACCCATGTGGTGGCCATCACATGTATGCGTTTGCCTTGTTTCATAACTTGTGTTTCGTTCAATCTCTATTCGTACTTTCAAGAATTCTTAAAGGATGCCTCGTGTCTCTTCTATAGAAATACAATTTTCATTTCACAAATTTAGCGGCGCAACTCCGTGATGACATGGTTCTGGAAGATGTTATGAAATAATGGACGCGACTTAGGGTTTTTTATTTCTTCCAAGTTATTAAAGTTTGTATTTCATGAAGCTAATTTTAACTCCTATCAATTCTTCTAGGATGATCATTCCATCATTGATATTTCTTCAAAAATGATAATGGAAACGATTCTTTCATTTGCTGAAGCAAAATTTGAGTACCTTCAGAAATGAATTTTTGAGTAACTAGCTGAAGCGCTCGTTGATTCTCAACGAGGATATATAAATAAGCAGTAGATAATATATTATAACTTGTGCAAAGGAGAATCTAACATCTCTCACTTAGCTTGAATCAATGAAAATGTTTAATATTTTCAAACTTCTTATAATTTGAATCCAAATCTAGAACCCACGATAAGGAAAGGAATCGTCATATATTTTCTTTCCTCAACTGTGTAAGATGATTCTTTCTTGGGATTTTTCCTGGGTGCACGTCGTCTCGTGTAATAATTACCCATTACCTGATGTTTCTTTTAAATTTACTTATTAAGATAGTATTGCTTAGCTTCACATTGAATTCTATAAGGTAGAAAATTTTGTTGGAGACAATACTACTTGCGGTTTGCTCACGAATACAAAAGATCACCCGTGTAAAAAATGAGGCGTTTGATTAAGTTAACATTTACTCTAAATGCTAATGTAATACGCGGTATTAGACGATTAGGGAAGTAGAGTCATGGTTCAAGCACACACTGCCACACGCCGAGAGGCTGCACGCAGTATACATTAATCAATTTAAAGTTTTTCCAGTGAAAATCACACGTAGTAGCTTCATTATTTTCAAATAGAGTTAGCAAAGTCGAGGTGATAAAGAAACTTTCCCTAAATGTTCATACGTTGCCTCCTGTGAATCAACACTGCAAATTGTTCGTAAATGCAAATTCAGAATATTGCCTGCTATGAACACATACTATCATTCATTTTTAATCATTACTTTCATATGGACGTAAAATCTTAGTGTATTCTTATGGAAAAACGCAATACCTCGGTTTCAACAATCGCATTCGTCGTCAAGGGTACTCGTTGTATATAGCCTCAAAATTTCACGAAATTTCCGTTTATTTTAACTGAATTCTCACCATTTCGACTCGATATCGATATTTCACGACCAAAATAAGAATCTTTATTCATGTCTCTTTCTTTTGGTGCTTATCTCGATTTCGTAAGCCTATTATTTCTAATTTAATTTTGCAAAAGAAATGTAGCCTGCAACCGATAAAAGTGAAGTTTATGAGAACGATTTTTCTTGTCTGGGTTCGAACTGGGAACATTTAAGTAAATGAAAAGTAGCCTATTATCTGCGCATGGAGTACATTTAACAATCCTGAACGTTTGAAAGTTGTGCCATTTATGGTTCTCGAGTTTTAGGCGAACATACATACACACACATACACCTTATTATATTAGATGTCACTCTTCCCTTCTTCGGTTTGCCAATTCTTAATTATTAATTACTGAATGCATTTCTATAATCCCCATTGCATTTAAAATTCAAAATTCATAAGTAGAAACGGAAAATGTTTTCCGAAAGATCGTCGAAAATTACAAAAAAACATAACATTGCGAAGTTAACATTGGCAAAAGTAACACAGTTTAATGGCAAATCATATATAAAAATTCATGTAAATCAAGATTTTGAAATAACTAATAACATCGATTCCAGACAGAGTAGTAAATGATATCAAACGAAATAAACACAATGAATCGTACAGACACATTTTTTCAGCTCAGATATCAGCTATTAACTTCAGCAATAATAAATTTTGCATCTGAAGAAATGGTAATCGTGTAATGCATCTACTCGGATTGTTACTCTAAGCGAGGATGCAAATTACGACTACGGCATTTTTAAGTCATTTTTCTGCCACCAAAAAGAGAGTTCATTCTCAGGAGGGAGAAATCCGTCAATTTGGATTTTTAGTGCCTGCAGACATATTCGGACATCTGTTCTGGAGGGCGTCTTCCACGACAGGAAAGAGCGCCTACATTCGAAATAGAAAGACATGTCGTTTTGTTTTCCTCTTCAGGGCATTTTCGTGTTCGTTTGGGCGGACGCTTTTTTTTAGTGTGTTTCGCTCTTTAAAAAAAGTAGAGAGCTTTGTTCCGTATCCCACTTAAAGTCGATTTGTCCGAAAATAATAATATTTTCGTGGATTTATTAAAATTTTATTTGCTGGCTAGTATTTCTCTGGCCCATAAAAGGATTAACCTTTCTGTGAGCAGCAAACAACATTTCCTCTATAACTTAACTTGTAAATTTGAGTGTAAGATATTAGTTTCTAATTAAGTTGCAGTTGTGCAATCAGTCTTGTATATTGAAATCAATACGATAAAAAGAACTCCAGACCCAAAGACGTTTTATCCGAAATACGGTTCGCCAAGTGACCCAAGGGATATTTAAACACATTTTACCCAATTTGTATTGAAAGAGAGCCGTAATGATGGTAGAAAATGATAAGAGATGCCATAAAAGAACGCTAATGTCGAAATATCAAGTAGGTAACAAATTAGAGCTATAATTATCTTAAGAATAACCGTAGTTGTTGAACAAACAGTCGAAAGTTGCACTTGCAATTTGCGTCTTTTATCGTTCAAATTTTAATAACGGATAAAATTGCGGTTTCATGTTCCCGCCAAAGAAATAATAATAATATATTTTACTTTTTATTGCTACCTGATGAATTCTCCATTGCGTGAAATGTCTAAAAATTAAATGTGGGAGTCTTAGATTAAATATCAATTAATCTTTCCTTGCCTTTGTTCTTCTTTTGCAAAGATTTTGGAATTGAAATTGTTGAAATGGATGCAGTGATGGAAACCAATGAAATTAGAAAAGTTTAATCACGATTTAAAACTGCATCAACGTTTCTGTTCCTATAAAACATGCACGAGCAATTATAATTGCTGCACCTAACTCTCTGACCTTGTAGGCAGAGGCCACACAAGTACATGCAGGATGATATGAATGTATCTCGAATTTAGTTTTCAAACTTTCCGTCGCATAATATGATACAGGTGGAAGAATTTCTCATAAAGTGGGAAATAACTTTTTCGAAACTAGGCCAATTATTTACTCCTATTTTGAATTTCCAGAATTGTTCAGGATATCATATCGTAAGGATTCTAAATGTCGCTTAGTTTTTCCATAGATAACCATAGCGACTCAGAGAAGATGATTTACTGTTTATTAACGACAGATAGATCTAAGGAAAACATGGATAGTACATTTAGACTTACAGATGTTTAAATATTAATTTTTGATATATATAGTAAAAGACCGTTAAAAAAGCTTTTCAGGTCTTTATTTGAAAAGCGCGTTTTAAGCAGGATAGCATTATAACCGAATTATTATATTTTTTTCTTTTACATTTAGAGGGTCAGCGAACTATTCGTGTGTAATACTGACTCGTCATTTTTAATGTTCTGCTTTGTGCATAAAGAGAGCGCTTTTCTTTGTTCATTAATTTGGTAATTTTTCACTTTACAACGAAAACTTTTTTACCAGATTTACAATTGACAGTGTAACTATGCAAACAATTTGATTATTGGCTCGACTGAGTTTACTATAGCGAGTTGCAGTGCATTTTAGAAAGGGATAATCCGCGCTATAAGCAGGTAGCAGAGCGTCTTACGTGGTATTCTTACCATGCGTTCAGTAAGAAGGGAAGCGAGAAAAATCCGTATACTAAAAAAAAATGGCGTCTTATGAAAGGAGTTTTAAACAGCTTTTATTGTATAAGAAAAAGTATGTTAAATATCCGAATGCGAAGGATTTCTAATATCGTATTCCGATGCTCCTTTTTCGTACTACTTTTTATAGAATCCCACGAATTTCATGGATAATGCCATCGAGATATGTAGTCAATTGAAGGTCGATGTAATGATGTAAATTGAAGTCTACTGAGACAGTATAAAGAAGGCTACATGAGGAAACGCAGAATTATGAAATACAGAGGTTCGGGGGAAAGGTATTAGTCCCACCAAACGTCCCTCTTTTCCCTGTAGTGTATTTGTAAGTGTACAGTATAACCCGTTTAAGACGCTCTCCCACTTGATACTCACTAAGGATATATTTATTGCTAATGTCATTCCGCTTCCCTTCCCCCGTATTCCCAGATGTAATGCAACAATCCATTCGATAGACATTTTTTACTCAATTCGTGTCTTCTCTGGAATTTTGTGAGAATGAAACGGAGATATCTCCTAGCGGATCTTTGACCAATACTACCTCTCATTGAGAACTTCTCTATCAGCTTTTTCTTTGAACAGAAGGTAGATTAAAAAGTCGCTTTTCGATGTTTTGCCATAATCCTAAGAAGAAAAACGAGAAAATGAGTGTTTTGAAGGCTTTTGAAAGTAGTGTTGCCCACCGTCGATACAAATCCATATTCTTCCCTTATTGTCTATTTGGTAAAGATTGCTTCAATGTAAAATGATCAAAATGAAATATTTAAGACGGCCTCTTTCTGCGAAAAGAAGACAATTATCAAAAATATATTACGAGGCAATCGGCCTTTCACAACCCGGTCATAACGCTATGCCGTTTAGAGCGCGGTTTTGGTCCTTTTAACCGGGTTTCTCTCTAAGTGGAAAAGGTCTCTTCCTTTCCCGTTATCCCTTCTAATTGTGGAAGCCTAATGTGGTCAATGCTTCCGTAGATCTCTGGTGATAATAATTTCCAATTTCGTCTGATTAAATAGGAGAAATAAAACGAATGTAACGGGATGAGAAAAGTGTGGTCGGCGAGTGGGTCTTTGAACATTATTCTCCATTCACCCCCTGATGTCCTCAAAATTACAAGTTTACTATTCGAGAACGTGGGTGTCCTCGTTGAAGCCTCAATGGGCCCTTTATTATCTCTCGATAATTGAAGCCCACCCATAGCAGCTTTATTGTCGGAAGATTTCCCACTATTATTTCGTGGAAATTCAGGAAGGTTTTTCCTTGTGAAATTGTCCGACAGATTAAATGAAAAAATCAACTAATATTACAATAAATTTTAATTTGCGCTTTGATTTTTGTTAAAATTGCCGAGCTATTACTATCCAGCTGTAGATTATTAATAATATCATATATATACATCAGCTACGAATACGAAAATGCACTCCCCAAATAACTAAAAAACTGCTTTTTACACGACCCATCATTTCCACTCGAATCCAGTTTATAAATTCTCTTGTAATAGTTGTATAGGAAAAACTGGTCAACGTTTAGATAGCAGAGTTGTAAGAACACAGGAAGTGCTTCATAAACGGTACACAAGCATCACACTTTATAAACACTTTCTCGACCATAATCCGACTTCTCCGCTCATCATTTATCAAAGGAACACAAATCAGATATTTTGGAGTTCATACACTACATACAAAGTAATTTCTTTCTCCGTGTCCTTCTCCAATTCCCTTTCTGCACTTTTCTTGCCCTGGCGAGGTTAAGTTAAAATCTGGTCGCTGCAATCCTTTTGGTACATAACTAAGTATTTTTATTATATTTTTTAATCTACCAAAAAATCTAGATTCATTGCTATGGAGAGAATTGAATTCATAATGAAAATGAGCTAATTTAGACGTGTTGACATGCTAAGTTAGGAATGCTTTACTAAGAGAAATTTTTGATGCGTTTTGACTAAAATAAGAGATACCTTATGTACGTATATAACTTTAAATTAGATTGAAAGTTTCCAAATATACTAACAGTATCCTAACTTAAATCATAGTACAAGGTCACTGCAACTAAATCAGTTGAATTTCTAGGCCTATCTAGTTTAAGTTTTCTTCCAATAACTCCAAGATGAATAGCGAAATACACGTGTATTTATCATTAAAATGAGAGTGCCAAGTGGGTCGTCTGATGAAAGTGGAGGCACTTTTAACTCTACTACTGATCTAAAATTCTTTCGACATCATTATTGAATGGAGAAACGACTCCAAACAAATATGTTAACGAAGACAATAAGTTTAATTCGTTTCTTATCTAAAAACACATCTCAGCGTATAAATCAATTACTTTCTATCTAAAAGTGCAAAATTTTTTCCCGGGACAACTACTTGCATATATTCCATTTGCTATTAATTGTAAAATTCTGTATGAAGCAGCAATGCGTGTACTGTGGTAACCCAAAAGAAAAATTATCTATAGGGTTACTTTATTCTTTGACATCGACACGTTTTATAAATAAGTATGTATTAGGAATCGATAAAACATTTTATTTCATACGAATATGTATCTTAAGCATGATACTCAGGTGTAATTTTGTCACGGTGATAACGTGTTTTTCGATGATTGAATTAATAAGGATGCAATTGTTCACTTATGATAGAGAAAGTCTCTTTCTAATGTATGAGACATGCGAAAATGAAAGGTGAATGTCTCAGAGGAAGCTCTAATAATGGCTATAAAGTTCCTTGAGGATACCTTAATTTGGTTTAAATAATATGATAAAGGAATTATGGAAAGGTTCTTAACTCCCAAAAACCTGGTCCCGTAGATAAAATTTGGTTCGGTCAATAAGCTTTGGGCTAGAATATTTTGTCTCAAAATTTTTAATCTTATTCCTTTCCTTTAATAAACTCAGAAGGAACTTTCTCACTATGAAAACGTTACTTAAGAAGAGAATTCGGTAAAATGTTAAAGACTCAAACAAATGCGTATAGAAGATGTCCTCATCCTGAGAAAAATTAAAATTTGAGGAAATTTATAAATATTTAATGGGAAATCAATTTAAGCCAAAAATAGAAGTGAAAGTCTACGCTTTCATGAAGTTAATGCCGAAGAATATTGAAAATACAGTAAATATTTGTTTAGTTTACGACAATGTATTCGCTGATACTCTAGAATAAAGAGAAAATAATTAAGCTTATCCATGAACAAGGGCAACGTTGGTTATCACCAAAGAATGTTTTAATTTACTTTTTAATTCATTTTAGTTTTTTACTTGATACTTTCATTCCAACATATTTTTAACGCAAATTTACGCAGTCATAACGTTCATCATTTTTTCAAATAAGGGATCGAGCGGATGAAAAGTATACCCACTAACTAGAGAAGGCTCTCAGAGTCAGGAAAGAAAGGGGATTAGAAGCTAGGTTGCTGGATCAATTCGGGGAGAAGCATTAATCGATGTTATAAGACACTTCCAACAATGAATAGAGATGCTATAGCAAGTCATCTAAGGACTCCAAGATGAACACCAACAACATGCTTAAGATGGAACTCAAATATTTGATGCATACACGACCAGCCACATTCCGGAAGGCAGTTGGCAGGAAATTACTGTAGAGTTAGATACTTTACCCTATAAAAATAGTCAAATTAAGTATTTTTAACCCACATCGGTAAGAAAAATGTTACACCAATTCCAGATCTGAGGTAAGGGGAGTTGATCGCTTAACGTATTTCAATTATTTAGCACAAGTATCTGAAATGAAGAAGTGGATCGAAGCATTTATTTGAACTCTGTTTTCTCAACTATAGACATTTCGAAATTTCGAAAGTTTTTTAAATATTTTATGCGACAAGAATTTTTAACCAAATCTGCAAAACTCGATTTGAATCAAATCATATAAAAAATCCAGCATTAATTTAAGGCGGAACACTTTGCTTTCTTTTCTCTTTTTTCTTTTATTTTTCAGTCTAGCATATGAAATTTGTATCACAAATTTTAAATAAAATAGCAAAACCTAATTTACTTATCAAAATGACTAATAGTACGAAATGTTATCTGATTAGAAATAATCTCTTTCCATAAATGTGGAATGTTCTTCTGTCCAATGACGACGGTGAGCAGGAGAGGAAGAAAATGCGAGCTTTAGAGTGAGAAATTCACGATAAACAAAGGGAACTTCGAACAAATGATTTCGAAGACTTAGGGGGTTGCAGCACACCTAAGGAAGGGAAAATTTATTATTCTAAGCGAGCGTCCTTTACCATGCGCTTCGTTTGAGAGGGATCCGCATATTAAGTGGGATAGCGTCTTAAACGGGTTTTAACGATAATATACCACTCTATACAGAGATCGGTCATCGTCAGGTGAGGGAGAAAAAGGACTTTTTGCGATGAGAAAGACAAAAAGAGAAAAGATACAGTGAAACTAATCCTTTAACACCCTAAAATTGGGCCGCAACCAGAATAAAACCGCGTGTTAAGCGGGATAGCTTCTTAAACGGGCTTCACCGTACTTAGTGTATTCAATTCTAAATCGGGATAATTTAGTCAGTTCGATCCGAAGTGGTAAATCACGATTCGCACATCACCACCTGTTTAAAACAGATGCGCATTTATGAGATTGCGGATTTTCATTCTTCGATTTTTCTGAAAAGAGGTACTCATCCACTGAATGCATCCAAATGACTCGCTCGTTTTAAGCAGCTCTCGGATGACCCGTGCGATCATTCGAATAGAAAGCGTCAGAAAGATAAGCAACAGTCAAAAATACCCTCTTCTGTTAACACTACTCAACCAAAAGTCCATCACTAAAAATCCCAATCCAAACTGAAAGCTTTCGTCTGCGAATAGGGCAGCTATTCCTTTGACTCACCCCTCTGCCCTACGTCAGTAATCGAGGGATGCCAACCCTCCGGATTACCACTTTGCTCTTCTCCACGCGAATAGGTAATGTGATTTTCCTAATGAGGTAATCTTCTTCAATTTGTTAACATTTTCTCCTAGCGAAATACTTTTTCATCGTAAAATAGATTCTGCAACTCGGATAATATCCTTACTTTTTAAGGGACGGCCGCAAAACCCTTTTCGCCGATATTTCAAGGAATATACCTGTAGAGTATTCCTTTTGTTTAGAAGGGGAAAATACGGGTCTACGATAGAAAAATGCTTGACGATTCATAAATTCGGAATAAATATTAACGTTGAAATTTCTCAGCAATCTTAGACATCCAGTGTGTCTGATATTTAATTTCCACAGTAAAAAATATATAAGTGCATGCTTTCTTCATTTTCTTCTCCAAAGAATATTCTAATGTAATTCATATTCATCAAAATCTACATTTGTAACCTCTGAGCCACCTTTCGTCGTGTGGCAGGGGGTTCCCTAATCGATTAGTCTCGTGTATCCCTCGCGGAAAAAAAGGGTTCTATAATCGACTGCCTCTATTCCTATGATCTCTACTATGAGAGCGGCTTACGCAACAGGGAGGACCTCTCATATCATCTGTAGTTTCTACTGTCTCTAAATTGATTATGTAAATTATGATCGTGGTCCGAGTCAGTATTTTATGTAGGACATTTTAAATGAATCCGGTGTATTATCCATTAATCATAATATCGTATTATTTAAAAATAATTATTAAAAAACATTTTGTGAACAACAAACATTATCGTACCACAGTAGTTAGGATAAGAAAAAACGTAATGCAATTGTCTTTATTATTGGACGATATTGGAACAAGATATTCCTATCTTTCATTGTTCCTTGTTACAGTGCGATATAAAGTACATATATGAATTCAGATTTTATACAACAGAATAAAATATAGACGAGAGAAAAGAAAATTAGTTTCGTGGAGGAAAAGACTAATCATAGAAAAAGCGTATGCACACCCACGAAGAGAAGAGGGATGAGAAATGTTTTGGAAAGAGGTTGCAACATACTGATTAATAAAATTCACAAAGGTAATTAACATATACAAGATATATCAGAATATAAGTATTCTTTGTCTTACATACTTGACATGAAAGGAAGGTAATCTAGAGCAGTAACGATAGATTCACTTTCAGATACGTCAATACAACTGATGTAATAAATTAATGAAATGCAGAGGCAGTTACAACTCTTCCTTGAAAAGAAAACGCCTCTGTAGATAACTGCTGTGAAAATACTGAATAAGCGATTTCATGTAGTTATGAGATAGGATTAATATCTCGGGAAACGTAATTTATAATTACCATCTTTAATTTTAAAATGAGATCACTTGCTGCATCATTTTTACAGCGCTCATTTAAGGAAAGCTCTCTTTAATGAGCTCATTAATCCCTCGCGTGATTTGAATCCCAGTTATTAAGGACAATTACAGCCCAAGTATTTGCTGTGATGGATACTTTGATGGAGTCTCTCAGTTAGGCTCGATTTTCCGCTCATTTCTTTTGGATTTCTCATTGGATTATTTCATAATTGATAGATGAGATTGTCATTGTCATTGATCAAAACATCGAACCTGTTCTGAAGCTAAATAAATCGATATCGACGGGATGGTAGGGCAAAGCCAAAAACTGCTTTTTATCACTCAGTAATACTCGTATTAATTACTCAATGAGAAAACGTTTTGCAAACTCTGACAGCTGCTGTTTGACTTTGACTTCCAATCTGCTTGAGGAAAATTTAGGTGAATTTCCGATTCATCATAGTGATTCTTCACTGGTTCACGAATGCATTGCTAGTCTGCTGCGTCCAGAATATCGATTCGAAAACAGCGAAATTCCGTTATTTTGCCGTAGTGAAAATCGGAACCGAAATAATTGAAATTCTTGAAATCTAACGGAATAGTCAACCGAATATCCAAACGATACCATGCTAATAGTTTTACAGTTACTGTCTTTTATGACGTCAATTGATAAATTCGGGAACCTCACTCTGCGGAATGCGCTTTCACGCATGTGAATGAAAATTACAGGCAATGAGTGAAACGGAGAGGATGTTTCAACTTTCGCAGTAACCGAATAGCTTGTTGTGTTGGAATAAATTTGACTTGGGTTTTGAATTGCATGTAAAACAAACCTTATGCATTGACTTTTTGTTTGACAAAACCGGTTCAATAATCCTGTCGCAAATTTCATTCATAGATTCAGCGCAATTCAAAATACAAAATATTCCCACCCTAACGGACTCAACTGAGAAAATATTTTTCCAAAATTTTATGTCGAAAATTATCATTTCATTTATAAAAAGGCCGAAAAGAGTTTGGGTATTGCGATAATTAAATTTTTTTCATTTTGAAAATTGTTCGTAATTCTGATAATATACAGTGAATCCAGTTCAGACGCTATCCCGATTCCTTCCACACAAAAAGCTTTTTAAAACGCTTTCCGCTTAAAAGGCGGATTTTCCCATGATGCACTGCAACCTGCCTCATTCGATAGACCGAATATTGTTGTATTTGAATTATTCTTCCTTAATTGTTTCTTTGGTATAAATTGCTTCATTACAGAGCGAAAGATTACCCAAATTAAGCAACAAATGAAGGCGTTCTTTCTATACGACGAGAATTCTTTAAATAATATGACAAGAACGCAAACAGTGTCACACAACGCGGAATCTCTACAGCCAATGGCAGTTAAAGATGATTCCTTTTCGTTTTTAAGGTACTTATATGAAATTGGACGAGCCATTAAACCTTTCCTGATGTATAATAAATAAAAATTTCTGATATCCCGGTTCCGTTTCCACTCCGTGAATAGATTCTTGAAATATAAGTACCACTTCCACTTGTTTACCTTTAGCAATCTATGTATGGAGATTCACGAATTTCTCCTTTTAGTTAACTGGTGTTTGACCGATCTAGCTCGGCTGTTATTCCCACAGAAATTAACTCAAATGAGTCTTCTAATTTCTTGTTTATTTATGTCGGTCATACTCCAAAGCATCTTATTCTCAAATTATGTAGAGCATGGATAGCTTCCGTAAATTATGCCTCCCGTAAATGTCCTGTCATCACCCACTTGCTCCCGCTCTCCCGTTTCAATCCCTAATCACCTAATCGAGGAACATTTTAAGTTGGCGACACTGGCCTCCCTCCATTTAATTCCCAGAACTAACTGCCCACGCCGCCCCCGCTGCGGGAGACCGCAAATTTCCCCTTTCAACACCCTTCGATTTTATAGGGGATGTCGCCCACGGAGTGCCGTGTAACTCGCGTTTACAATGGACAGAAAGGCAAGGATCAATCAAAAGTGTTGTTTCGGTGTTTTGATATTTTGTAGGATTTACAATATGACGCCGGGTGTAATTTTTCAAACCCTCAGAATCGAATTATCTCCCCGCTAAAATGCCTTCGCAATCCCCCTCTGAATAAATAGTCGAGACTTATGTTGAAGCTAAAGAATAAAACGTTCGGCAAACAAAGCATGAAGATCTGCGTAAAACCCTTGCATACATCTACATGAATACCCTGCAAGCCGCCTTTGGGCGTGTGGCAGGGGGTGCATAGACGATTCAAGTTGAATCATTCTCATCTTAGAGATTCAGAAAGTAGGGCATCGAACCGAAACCGAGCCAAAAAACCGGAAACGAAAAAAGTTATTTTTGCCGAATTGAAAACAAAACCCGAACCGAAAAACTGAAACACTTGAATCATCTTGAAATCGTTATTTATTCCGATTTTCGGTTTCCACCATTTTACTTCAGCGGAACAGGGTCACTAAACATATGTAAAATAACTATTACTAGGTTTTACTCTAAAATTTAGTGTGTCTCAATTTAAATGGAAACTGCTAGAAAGTAAACACTCAAAAGGATTCTAAGGTGCGAAATAAACTGAACGTGCGGTTCCACGTTTATTGAAACCGAAATTAGGATCTTTCGTTGAGCGGAAATATTACGGTTCCATTCTGTGTTAGCAGATTAACGATGAGCCTAACTATTGAAACCACCGCCAGTTATCCTACAGAATTAAACCTCTTTTCTGAAGGCTAAGTCGACTTGTGGCCAAAAATTGCTGGGACTTGTCTGCACCACCAAACTCATATTTTTCTTACATTTACCCTTTTTAATCCTTTGCTTTCGTTTTTTCTACGTTCGCGAAATACAAAAACAAACGCTAGTTTAAAAAGGGAGAATAGGGTTGATGGAAAACATAGGAAACGCCCATACTCAGGGAGCAAATATCTCGAAGTAATAACGAATGTATTTAATTTAGTCTAACCGTTTAACATACGTTCCGTAAAAGTCCCTTTCCTTGCGCTACCAAGAATATCATCCCAAATACAGAAATAGAACTCTTACTTGAAACTGGTATCGAATATATGTTGTTTTCACTTTATCAGTTCTTCAGTTATCACATTTATTTTTTAAATAATCACAAAACTTTAAAAATTCTACTCTACTATTTAACAACTAATTTCCACATCAACTCCTCATCGGTCTATATTTGAAGACCTCAGCAGATTCTATTCTTTAGCCCCTGTCAACCAATACTCTTCGATGTCAGTCCTTCCTTTAACTTCTGCTTGGAACTCAATTTTGTATAATACGGTTCCGCTTTTTTACTTCTTAAATGAGAGACAAGTCTATCGACTGTTTTTCCAACCAAGAATCTCCAGCATCTTCATATCGGTATCTATTATGGGATTTACTTATGAACAATGTCTCTTTTGCCGACTAGATGGTGTAGTTTAAAGAAGATATCCTACTATACACGTTGATCAAACGTACGAAACTTGTGCTTCAAAGAGTAAATGCAAAGAAAACTGTTTCTACACTATCTACACTACACGTATCTACTATATATATATATACACTGTATGGAGAAAGTAGCTAGGCCGCTAGAAAAACGAACGAGGAGGTTCTGGAGAAGGTTGGAGAGAAAAGGGTAATGATTGAAGTAATTAAAAATAGTCAAAAGAAATGGGTGGGTCAAATATTAAGAGGATTGTTGAGGAAAGTGATCGAGGGAAGAATGCTGGGGAAAAGACAGAGGGGAAGACAAAGACAGAAGTTGTTAGACGAATTAAGGGGTGGGATAAGTTACCGGGAATTGAAGGAGAGGGAGTTAAATAGGGAATGTGGGGGCACATGAACCTACCGAAAGGTAGAACACTTTTATATATAACCCTACACTATCTTGGTTTTGGTTTCAAAGCTATCCCATATCGATTTGATTCGAGTATTGTAGTGGAACAAGTGAAAGAATTTGCATATTGGAAGACAAGGTTATAAAAGGGGAATTCAAGAAGAGAATAGAATGAAGAAAGTACAGACGGAAAGAAATTTAAAGAAGCAAATAAAGGAAATTCTAAAGAAAGCTGATGAATGGAATGATCATTTATGTTCTTAGCATAGAAAAACGGCGGGGTTTGCCCCTGAAGTTTGAGCAAATTAACAGATTACGGAATTAAAATGTTAGAGGAATTAAAACAGTTCTCTTGCTTGTCGAATATTCGAGATATTTTCCACAGTATACTCTGCACTCTGTATGTAAGCGTACTATGTACTTGATAGTTATATACTTTTTGAGATGCAATAAACATTTCTAGAAGAAATTTTATACCTTATGATACATCAATTCGTGATTTTGGCCTTCCTTTCACAAAGGAAGTCTGTTTTCTTTAATTGGGTTGGGGGAAGTTACCCATTACTCTTTGGTTAAGTATTCATCTGAAAGAAAAACACTTGATTACCTCAACAGTAGATTTTTAATTCGACGTGTTTCGTCAAATAGTCACCTGAAGATGTCAACTTGTTGACGAAACATTTAGAAATAAAAATCTACTGTTGAAGTAATTTTCCTTTCAATACGGGTGAAGTTGAATTTCACAAAGTGAAGATTGATATTTATTTCGAATAATATTATCAATATATATCCAAATTAATTTTACTTTAGTAAAGATTTCTACGAAGCTATGAAAGAAGAGTTAGAGAAGGATTTTTCGGTCGATTAAGTAAGTTTTTCTGCCAATAGTAGTACTAGCCAATGAAGTTATTTAGCCATTATTCCTAGGTGTATAGCTTCTTTGGCTAAAAAACTTAACCCGGAAAGTGGAAGACCTGGGTTTGAATCCCAGACCTATCAGACATTTTTTCATGTCCATTTTTCCTTGGGATTTTTCAAGGTATTTTGAAAATTACTTTTGCACATTTACAAACAAAGCAACCTTCACTCTCATCATTCATCCTTTTTCTATCGCAAATGTTCGCACAGCCTTTAACATATACATTTCTTCGCTGCTAAAAATAAATCAAGCCTGTCTTACCGAGTGCGATTTCCAAAGCTCTGAGACATGTCATTAATCAGTTCAACGAACTACTCAAACATTAGAGGATCAAAATGAGTAAACCAAAAGATTTATTCCCAGGACTCGAACGCTATCGCTGGAGAAGAAGAAAATGATTGAAAGAGAGAGATAAACTTTTATTAAAAACATTTCCCTCGGTCCAAAGCGAAATCAAAGGAGAGATGAAAACAAGAATTTATTCCTCAATATTCGACGGGTTTATAGCATGAAGAGGGGCTTTCACTTCCTCGTTTTTATGTTACGCCGCCAATCTGTTTTCTCCTTTTTTGTTTTTCCTATATAACAGGAGCGAAATGTTTTGAGAAAGTTTATTTTAATGGTGAGCATTTACTTAAAGTTTGGCGTATCGCATACGTTCTTTTAAGTAATTCTAGCGAATTATCAGGTCGAAAATGACAGATATAAATTTAACTTATAAAAATGTATAATTATTATTGCATACTTTCCATCTGTCTGAACTATCAACAATCATAATGTTCATTCTTCAATAAAAGTGCGATTTTTATATTATAAATGAAAGACTGTCTGTGCCATAGATTAGTGTGAGAGTCGAGTTCAAAAATCGTCTGAGTTATCATGGTGACTGCTTGTTTATAACAACATAACACATTTAAAAATACATATTTTTCGTCTTGATTTTACTAAATCTCGTAAATTAGAATCAAAACGATTTTTACAATAAAAATAAGAATTTCCATACAAGTTCAATTTTTTTGGCCCTAATCTCGATTTCCTAGGACTATTGTTACTAATTTAATTGTATTAGAGAAAAGAAGGGTTCGATCGATAGAAATGAACTTTGTAATTCGTATGAGGGTATGTGTTTTTATATTATATGAGTCGCACCGAGTCGAACCAAAGATAATTTAGATAGAAAATTATGGACATGTCTTAGGTCACTCGATCTCTGACGATTCCCCAAATTTCATATTTATATCTCTTTGGAAAGTTCGTGATATAAACGCTCAACAATTTATTCCATGTATTTCTCACGAGAGTTACAGACATCTGATAGATAAAGATATAAAGATTTAATTACATACACAAGGAAGATTATTGTATTAAATTCCAGGGGGTTTCCAACGTATCTCCTGCTGTGATCAAATTTCGTACTGATTTTTCTACCACCTCTCCTTTCCATGAAATTCATTTTATTCCTTCATTTCTCTGTCCTTTTCCTTCCAATTCTTTTCATTAACTCTCCTCTCAATATTTTACCCACTTCTTCTCCCCATCCATCTCTCTCATTCAACCTGACATACTTCCACATCTCGAAAGCCTCTACGTTTAACACCCATGCAGCAAGATGCCCTTTACCAATCTTCTCCTGATTCCTTTATCAAGACCCCCTCATAAATCGTTCCCTTCGGAAAGGCTTCTTTGCCTAATGCTATCCTTTTTCTAACCTCATTTGTGCATCTTTCATCCCTAGAAAAAAAAGGTATGAAAATTGATCCGCTCGTTCTTGTTTATCTCATCTGCTTTGATGGTTCACTCAGCTTTCTTTCCTCTAGAGAACCTCATTATTTTTCCAACGCTGAAGTCAGTTTAATTTAATGCACGTGCATGTATTATACTTAAAGTAAAAGAATAGTCTGAAGAATTTTTTCCATAACCAATCGCAGTCGAAGGAATGTCAATCGACGATCGATGGGCCAATAGTGATCGAACTTCGAATAAATTGTAAAAATACCGGCTTTTCTCAGATACACTGCACCCAATCGCGTTCGATAGACCAAAATTATTTTTGCGTCATCTGTTCGCCTTATCTCTAGAATGGTTCCTTAGGCATTTATTCTTTCGAATGACTAATTTTGAGTGGATAAAATTAAGGTATTGTGAATCCGTTTGCCGGACCTGATACAAACCCTAAAGGAGTAAGTTAACTTAAGAGAGAAAGTTGTTGATGTTTGTAGGAATCGTATCACTGGAATGGTTTTTGGATTGGAATTATGGCACCTGGGATTATACGCAGGGAAGGATTCACTTGCACATCCTTGTTGGAAGGTCTCTAGTGTTTTGTTGAAAGTTTTTTGATTCACACACTTTGGCAAGTCTTCGTTCGCCACCCAGTGGTTCAGTTTCTGGCCAGGTCTTGCGTTCCGTCTTGAGCCATTTTCCTCAAATTGCTGCTGGTGTCGGCTTACAAGTCCACACATCCATCGGCTCTACTTTCTATTTCTTAGTAAATTACCTCCGCAAATTTCCCGTCTTTGGTATTAAGAATTCAGATTCTGCATAAAACCTACTCTGTTCATTCAAATGACAGCTTATTTAAAACCATCAATTATCTTTTTTTCTAACTTTAATCGAATTACGTGACCATGTAATCAAAGCCCAAAAAGAAATTTTTTATAGCACATTATAAAATGTTTTCCTAGCAATCCGATTTAGATGGAGCTGCTCTACTTGTAAAGAAAGAGCGTACAAATCTCCTATATGTATGTGCGAATCATGTCTTGGATCTATATTCGTGGGCTGCATCTTTACCTGCTTTCTCAGTCATTATACATCTTCCTCTTAGAACAGCCTCTCAGATTATTCATTCCTCAGCGGCACACTTCGATCTCATAGCTATACGCAGATATTCATTCAGATGCCATCATTCCGTCAGATTACATTCATGCCATCGCTTTTAAAGGGAAATTCAGGTTTAGGGGCTCTTAGAAAGTAATACTATCGGAAAACAGGGGTAAGTTTTATTGGAAGCGAAATATAAGTTTCTCTTACTCATTTCAAATCGTTTAGCATATTCAAGTAAATTTTCGCTTGAAAGCGATTCAATAATACCTTTAATATGTAGAACTCTTTGAAGTTAAAGCGAGTATGTCTCAAGGGAATGAAAATGCAGCCTTTTGCTGTATTGAAAATGCGCGGCGGCAAAACTAGATCAAACGATCGAAAGAAAATCTACCGGTACCGGTTGCTGTTTTTCAGGATTATCCAAATCGTCAAAATTAACTATATTTTTTGTTTACGTGCGAGTACCACATCTATAATAAAAAGGCTACTTTGTTTTATTTTTATAGTAAAATATACCTCCTGAATTTTCCTATATCGTGATTACAGAATATTAATATTTATTTAGCGTATTTCAGTCAATTTAACAAATACAGTGCACCACCTTTATATCGATTCATTTTTTTTAGTTTGAAGTTGAATTTGAAGTTATTTCTCGATATCAAACCTATTCATAGTGGAAATCTTAATTATAACCGCTGATGTTTGATATTTTGAAAGTGATCATAGAAATGCCACGAAATACAAGTTCAAATTCAGACGCTAGGGAAGATATTTATAGAATGATAGTAGGTTCAAATGATAGAACTAATTTATATGTATGCTTTTCAATACCGAATTGAATGGTCTATAGGACTTTTTAATTATAGCTTAAAAATGATCAATTATTAGCTTTCTTTTCTGTTTTATCCGCAATATCGGAGGAGTTTCATTCAGAATATCGCATGGCCCTGATAGATAAGAATGTATCATCTCAAAAAATAACATGAAAACGAAACTTAAAAAATAAAAAAAAATTAAACCATGACATACGTTTCAAACATTGCTGTTCGAACTATTTCCTTTAGTTTTCCATATTGAAATTAGAGAGGTGCATTTTATATGCTGTCAAATGTTTAATTATATCCCAGAATATAAAAAATAATGTGTTACACTATCATAAACTTTTATTGGAAGATTTAAATTGAGTAAATCGGATCATATACGTCATAATCCGGCGCACTTTGAGATCCAATCATTTGTAACATCTGATCCTATTACTCTTAAATTTCCATTCCTCTATGTAATATCAACTACTTTAAACTGCTGATCAAAGATTTTAATTTCCTGATTAGGACTACTCTTCTCTCTGCAGATTCCCCACGAAATTCTTTAGTTTGGAAAAGAAATTCGTGGAAATTAAAATTGGTTCAGCAAGCCCAAAAATCACATCGCATTTTGTAAGAATAGGTTTTCCTAGATCGAATCGGATATTCTATCATTAGTTACTTGTAGCTCACGTGTTTGTTTATAAATTTAAAACTATAATTCTAGCTAAGATATAGTAAACATAAATCCATAAATCAAGCTAAGCTACGTAACTGCTTGTCCCCGAATCAGGTACCGGATTTAAATAACGCGCCATCGGATGTAATGCAAATCTCATGTATCCCAACCTTCTATCTTGTATGGCAAATTTATATTAGTGAATTTGATAAATTCGCATTTTTGCCGATAAACCAATATTTACGAGCGCACATTCCCCAATTTAAAATTACAAAATTTGTTAGGCTTTCCCAAATTATCGGCCTGCTGATTAGTCTACATTTCTTCATCACAACTATCTTCTATTCGCTCAACTTCATTTCTATCATAAGTAACGTCCATATCTCGGTTCTTTAAATTGCCCTCCCGATTTTCTTATTTTAATTCTGTTTTCTCTTCATCGTAATTTATTTGTTCCTCTGTATGTTACAATGTAAAGCGTATTTTGGTCTATCGAATGTGGCAAACGATTGGCTAAATCAGGTTACACTATTTGGAGACGGGAAAAATCTGTATCTTAAGCAGGATGTTTTAGGCCCTACATTTACCAAGTATTTCGTGCGATATGGAGAAAAATGCGTCTTAAGCGGGATAGTGTCTTAATCTTGAGCGTATTATTACTGTATTTATATCTATTTCTTCTACAGTGCAGTACTCGGACATCTCCTTAGATTACACGTTGGTAACCCAAAGATTTATATCGCACCCTCAAATCTAACTGTAACACTTGCGTAATTCAATGTTTCCTGATTTTTGATCGTCCCACGTCGTGTTGAGGGACATATTATTCCAAACCCCTAACCATTTGCAACGGAGGGACAAAACAAAACGCCTCTGAAGGACGCCACAGTGATACGACAATTCAAAGGATTGGGCTTTTGTTCCGACTTTGATGACTTGAAACGCACGAGTTGCCATTCTATTCAACACTCAGGAGGAACTCTTTTTTGCCTTCGTTGAATAAATTCAGGAATTATTGTAAGCCAAAGACAGAATTTTCCAGTGAATCCTTGAGCAATAAAATGGACGTGTCTAAATAAACAAATTAATCTATAATATGTGTCGAGGTGCGTCAGAATGGCCCCTCTTCCACTTAACCTGTACAACTATTACTTTAGTATTTTTGATTGTTAATCTATAAGTATCAATTAAGATTTTTTCCAATTTAAACATTTTTCTACCGTTATTGATTATTTGTTTCTAAGTTTTGTCAACGTCATGACGTTGAGAATGTATATTGATCATCTGTAGTGTCTTATTAGGATTTCTCCGTGGATTTTCTCAGTAGGATTCCACAAATACTTCCGTTTACCTTACGTTTCATTTCCATATTCAGAATGATTTCGCTCGAAACTATAACATTTAAATATATTCTCTGAATTGTTTGCGAAGGCAAAAATAAGGAGATAAAATTGCTTTCTCTAAAATGTCACAAAAAACAACGGAATACACGCTTTCTGGAGTGACCTTCTTTATCCTTTATTTCTAGGGCTTTTCCAGTTGCATATGTAAATTAAATTCATGTCATTGTTCCCTTATATTTAAGATTTCGTCAGTTCTTAAGCATGACTTTTGTTTGAACCTGACGATAGTAATATACCGAAACCGGTAGTGCCTTAATAAAAACCTTTGTGGAAAAGTATAAATCTGTGTTCAAAGAAAGAATGATAGACCTAATATTTTAATTTATACAAAATATATACACACGCGACCATGGTATAGCATCATCATCAGGCATAGACAGTATTCACTGGGAGAGGGAACAGAAATAGGTAAGCAACACTGTAGGTTGGGATAGCAAATGGGAAAGGATAAGCGGGAATGATGAGGGAAGGACTTTCATACCTAATTTCATTATCAACATTAGACTGGTTATTGTTTCTATAATTGAACATTTCTAGACACTATAATGCGTTAGGATGTCTTCCTTTTGAAGCAAAATGACAGGATTGAATTTCAAAATCACTATAATTTCCATTTTCAATTAAATGATTTGCGAAGTTGGATTTCTCGGGCTGGTTAAAAATAAATGCTCTGAGATGTATGTACATTCATAATTAACAAATCTCTATGCGTTCATTAAAGGTACTCGTATGTGCAAGTGTTGATTTCGATTATATTTTCACAGAATCTTTCGAGATACTTCAAATAATAGAGCTGCATATACCGGGAACGAATATTCCAAAACTATATGAAGAGATAAGAAATAAAATACTCCGTAGTTTCCACAGTGTTACGAACTCATCTCAAGATTACGTAAATCGGAACCGGTCGGATTATTAAAAAAAACTGTTCTTTGGAAACTACAATATATTTTATTTCTTATCTATCACGTTCGTACAAGAAATTTTAAACCTACTCAATCATATGTGAGGAGAGATTTCGAAGATATTATTTCTTTACTTTTGTTAATGAAGTTTTACGGACAAGATATAATTTCGGGATGGATCGTATATTATTTGGGGGCGAATTAGAAGGGCGGAAATTCGAGACAGGCAAACAAACATGCCGTGGCAACGTGGTGGGATTGCTTGAGGAGCTTTCAAGGTCCAGTGCGACTGCCCATCACAGAGAAGGAACTAAGGTTATACAAGAAGTGAAAAATTGCGACTTGGCCGGGACTCGAACCCGGGTCTCCCGCTTGCCGGGCAGGTATTCTATCCATTAAACTACCGAGCCGCGCAGATTCACTTCTGTAAACGGGAGCTTATATGGGCAAGGTAATGGTGCTCCACTTAGTGGCACCAACCACCACCAGAGGTCCTCGTCGAGGCAGCCACCCAACAAAGCGATATTTGAGAAACCCTCTCGCGGAATTAACACAACGATAGAAATGTAATTTTTTACTTAGCACATGAAGTTGTGCGACTAACCCAAGGTTAACCAACCTTGGGTTAGTCGCACAACTTCATGTGCTAAGTAAAAAATTACATTTCTATCGTTAGAGAGGGAACTGTTTTAGTCTATTATTGGCACCGAGTTTACGGAAGACTTCGAAGTGATGGAGCGAAGAGTCGTACAGCGGGAGTCGAAGGCAAAAGAGTCTTTGGATTGGGGAGAGAGAGGGATTAATTTGGACCAGACTAAGAGGTGCCGGTCTTAATTTAAACCTTAAAAGAGGGAGACCAAGATGGATACAAAGCGGAGAAGAGAGAGACAGAGAGAAACAATGTGGTATTAATGTTGAACACATTTATGTGCTACCTCTTCCCTTGAGTTATACCCTTAGGATAAGGATATTCGTATATATTACGAGTTATAAAGTACGGCTGATAAACTAATACGATTACAATATGAACAATATTAAAATAAAAATAGTGTTGGATATTATAGAAACGTACTAGTAAGAATGTACGTGCATCGATACGTTTTAATAAATTGCAGAACGTATGTCGTCTAAAACTACTTAAAAACATTTAAAAAAAGTTTGTCAAACAATAAGACCGATAGCGATATTCAGTAACACTGAGTGTTATAGCATAATTCGTACGGTAAAAATAGTTATAAGAGTTATGTGATAACAATAATGATAAACATTTTAAAACGCCTGAAAATACTTGCATCGATACGATTAGATAAACTTGGTACTTACACCCCCTGTCATACGCCCACATATGTAGATTTAGATGAACAGCAGAACGTAAGTATACTTGTTTTACAATTGCTGAACAATTTATCAACAGCAATTGTTATTCGATATTCGTTAATACTACAATTTATAACATACGTATGTCAGCATAATTTGCACGATTACGTAAGTTATAAACTGTATTTACGAGATAAAAATAATGAAATACACCAAAGCGAAAATTATTGATAACTTCTTAATTCGCCCTTAAATGTTCAAAATATACCATGAGAACATTTCCCCGTGTGAGGTTTTAACCCTGTCCGCTTTTGCCGTTTGCGGTGATGTCATGTAACCGATTGTGACGAACCCAGGTCTCCCCCACACAGGATACCTGCCCGGGAAGTGGGAGACGTGAGCTCAAGTACCAGTCATATCGGACTGTTTCGTTCTTGATATTTCTTCGATCTCACAGAACGGTGTCACAGGTTCTCGAAATATGCGACGCAATTTAAACCGGCTTATTACCATGGTGAGATAAATCAGAGATTGGCTTTAAATTTAAAAATCAGAGTCCAAACGCTAAGTACTTAAAACAAATATTTATAAAAAATAGTATTTAAAACAAAAAAATACTTGCATCTTATACCTTCGGATACGTTTATGTACCTTAAATTTCCCTACTCAACGCCCTTTTTTCACTTTTAGTCAACAAAATTCTCATAGTATACATTCTAGTCATTTTTTAATTTATACTAACGTGTAGAATCCATAGTATTTATCACGTTTGAAAAATCCTACCCAAAAGCTTAAAAATATTCCGGTTCCGGCACGTTTCTAGATTTGCAGTTATTTTTAACAGTGAGGACGGATGGTCCCTTGAAGTGTATCATTGTAATACATGTCGGACAAAAAATATTACGGAATACCATTAAAGATACTTCTAGTTGAATGGAGCATCTTCTAAGGCGGAAATATATGAAAATTTAAAATCGTTGTATTCCTCATAGGGAAGTTTATATCATACAGTTATAAAAAGTCTATAATATTTTTGAGATTAAATCCCTCAATTACTCAATCCCTCAACATTATTTATCTTAAGCATTATGATATATTCAAAAGAATAACATTCAGCACAAACGATTCGCTTACTTTAACTAAGAGAAATCATGTCTTACGTTGTGAATGTGAGTAACTGCAGTTAGGGAGAATGCAAATGTTATTAATTGGTATTATATGATTTCAAAGCCTAAACTGGCTCCAAATACACAATAGAAATAAGTTCCAAAGCATAAGGTATATCGAAAAAAAAAATTTCGTATGGATTTATCTTGGAGTACTTAACTGATGATTGTATTGTAAAATCTGTATTCATAAGCGCGCAGTGTGTGCAAATGAGTGTATGATATTCTCTTAAGAAATATTAAAAATTTTCAAGAGGTCTATTGGTAAATCTGAGAGAGTTTTTACGATAAGGCGAATTACTATATCGCGAAAACTTCTCAAAATGTTCTCAAAATCCCCATTCAGTAAAGTGATTCGATTTCAAATTTTTATCGACAAACTAAAATATTGCAAGAATTCTCTCCTGTGACTTTATTTAAATAGATTCGTAAATGCATATCTCAGGAGAAAATTAACACCACTGAAAAGGTAGTTGTATTCCTGACTGCCAACCTTTCCTTAAGCTTTCTAACAGTTCCTGATTCTTCCTGGTTCGAGTCGTACGCTCTGTACTTTTACCACACCAAAACTTACTCCTGAGCGCTGCAGACCGGCGCTCTTGGCGGTTCTCTGATGAATCAGCCGATGGGGGAGGGAAGGGGGGGATTGGGGGGGACAACCTATAAACCCTAAGAAGTGGACCCTCCAGGCCGTTGTGACGTGCTATAGGGTTCACCTCTATGCCTAGAGGGCCCCCTGCCACAACTTCAAGGACAAGCTCCGACCTCATAGACAGAAAGAACGAGCAGGTGAGAAGTGAGTGCTTAGTTACCTCACCCCTGCAGAAGAAGGTGAAAGAAAGGCCCCTGAAATAGATGCCTGCCTCTGTAGGCCCACAAGTAGGCTAGGTTTGTAGGGAATGCCTTCCCCACGCCCCCTACAGGGCAGGTGGTTAATACATTTATAGTGCACTTCTTAAGAAAACTACTGCCAACTGTTGACAAACTGATTGCAGCATTTAATTCTGATCTGGCTGCAGTAATCCACCGTTCTTGCTTAGTTAAAGAAATGATTGAACATGAAATGTATTACTAAATTGGTGGTTAACTTTTTGTCTTTTTCTAAAGTGCAGAGGATAATAAAATCAGTGTGCGAATGCTGGTTCTTAGAACAAGAGAGCAACTACTATTGTAGGCGCACTATACTCTTGAACATCCTCTTGAATAGAGATTTATTTCATAGCTATATGAACTTGAGAGCTTGAATCATATGGTCAGAAAAGAAACAGAGTACTCACGTTTGATTCAGTAGTTGATGATGCTGAATTTTCCTGTGAGAAAAGAGAACAAAATCATTAATAGTTATAATCATATTTTATATACTTATTTATACCGTTAATTTACCTCGAATCCATTAAATTTTTATAGAGGATTATAAAAGTGTGATACGTTTTAAATTTTAACATACATTGGTAATTGCCTGAAAAGGAAATATTTCCTTCCTGTCTAAAAGGACCGATCGGAAAGCGGTGTAATAACTCAGTCAACACAAAATCAACATCTTCTAAACAACAAGCACATACGAATAATACTGCCGGATATTTTCGTTTGAGGTTACCCTAATTTGTTTTGTTGTTCAATGTTTTACAAATCGCCGTTCGAACTCCATCTAGAATAATCGTTAGTCGAATATGGGGAATAGTTTGTTTGGGAAATGTTTCACATTCCTCATGTGGATCATGTATATTTCGTTTAATAATTAGATCACAAATTTCGAAACTCTCTGCCCCCTCTCTGCCATTTATCTAGAACTGCATAGAATTTCCAACGAAAAGTATTCTCTAGGAAGATATATCTAGCGAATGAAGGTATCAGCTCATTAGATGTGAGTTGTTGGTAAAAAATATATTTACGAAGCATTATATTTAGCTCCGAAATTTTGCAGCGATACCATGCGTGAGAAAAGTAGGGTAGTAGCTTCAGAAATACTTTTGTCCATAAATTTTTTTGGCTATATTAAAATTTCTCTTCAATGTAAGAATCTACTAACCAAAACCTGTTTACTCTTGTAAACAACTGCAAGTACAAAAGTATATCTAATCTAAAAATTTGCTCAGTATACATTTCAAAATGCACGCAGCAAATGACAGTCATAAGCAAGAGAATATCCAAACTCCTATTCGTGATTTTACGAGTACAAACAGACAAAGGATATCGTGTTTGGAATACGCTAGTAGCGTACTACAGTCGAATTATATTCGAGGTGAAAAAGCTTGCTATAGCATTCCGGTGTGTTCACGAAATATTTACGTTTAATTTAGATGACTTTAACACCCTTAAATATTGACTTGCGGACTCTCTGCAGCATTTATAAGCGTGCAAATGATCAGTCTGCGTCACCAGATTAAACCCAATGAAAGACTCATGAAAATACTGGAGGATGGTATTAAAGGTAATTCTACTGTATTTGTTCACGAAAATGAGAAGGAATTTAAACGTCGCCATACACTTGAAGGTCAAAGAAAACAAGGCCAATTCTATTTATACTACCTTAAGAATGAAGGAACGGAAAACCATCTGTCCCTGGAATAATAGCGAAGTCGTTGCCATAACCTTTCTATGTACGTACACTTCATTATCCTCTCATTTTAATTGAATGTAAACAATGGCAAAAAGGAAAGTTCCTCTTGTCTAGGACGAAATGAATGAGAGGAAAAGTAACTGGCAGGTGATACAAAAATCGAACTAAACAAAGGAAAGGAAATTCAAAATGACTCCGAAACATTTGTTGCATATAAGCAAAGTAATCGTGTGAATACCCGATAAAATAGAATTTATTTACCTTTTAGAATGTATTTATGCAGTTAATAATTGATATATAATATAATGTTTTTGTTATCGGAGAGATGATTGGGGTAAAGAAGGCGCATAGATGTTGCATTGTCCTTTGCATAGATGCAGAATTTATTTTTTCACATGATTTTTATCAAAAAATAAAAGGTCCGGTATTCATATTGTCGAGTTTTATTTTGGTTTAAAGATCAAAACAAAAAATCGATACAAGTTACAGATTTTTCATGATTGCGACTATTCATTCAATTTTCCGATTTATTTTGAAGCATGGTTGCTACAATAGGTGCATAATGTTTAACGTTTTCCGGGTTTATTTAAACATTTTGTAAAATGAGTGGCTAAAGTATAGTTCTCCTGAATATTATCATATAAGTTTTGAAATTGGTTAACGCGCATCTACTGGACCGAGCTAAAAAGATCGCGGTAACCGAATTTCATGTTCAGTTAATCACTTGATGAAGTGATTTCAGTTCCTTCAATAAGATTCTTTCTAGAATAGATCTTTTTCTATTTTTCAATAGATTTTTTCTTCTTTAAGAAGAGTATCATCAGTTGATATTCATTAATTCATTGGGAAGCTGAACTCATAAATGTTGATTGTAAAATGATGGGGGAATGACGAAGAAGAAATAAATATTAAGCCCTCGTGGAATAACTTATTAATTATGATCACACAAATAATAAAATCTATGATCTAGAAAAGGAACAAGTTGTGATTTATTTATTTTAGAAAGTAATTGGTAAAGGAATATTTTCTTCATTTTCAGATAACCATTTTAAGGTTGAGCGTGCTCTCGTCTTAATGATTGATACGAATTAATATACGTTGAAAGTTATAGGAGACATAAGAGACTAATGCAATTGCTCGTTTTATCCTTTTAAGGTTAATCTTAATCCAATCTACTCAGATGTTTGAATTTAATATAAGGCTCACTAAATGAAGATTATTTATTGTTCAATAAATTATTATTAATTGTTTCTGAACAACTTACAACTTGTTTTTCTCCCATTATCCTTGATCTCTTCAGTGCCCTTCTACGATTACTCCGGAGAAACTCACAGGTAAAGAAGTGCCGATAAGGGAAGGAAGTCACAATCTGGAAAAATAGAAACACAATTTTAATTCATTGCTGTATAGTAAGGATAAGTTGGGGTGATGTTCTATTGTATATATATAAGAGCAAGGAGTTGTCAATATCAATTCGGAATTTGACTACGATAATATAAAGAATATCATAATCCGCATCGTTATTCTTTTCAATAAATTTATTTGTATTTTATTTAATTAATTGTAAAACACAAAATTCGTAAAGAAAAATAGTAATTCTTGTAATAAATACAGTTACCGGAAATGTTGAACTAAAATGAGAAGAGAAACTCGATCTAATAGTGTATGAAGAATAAATAGGGACCAGCTTGTAAATCAAGAAAGGAATTTGAAATATTCAGTTAAATTTAAAAATAAATACCCAACTCCTATAAGAGTGCCATTAATTACTGAATTAAACCGTTAATTTAACCCTTAAATCAATTAAATCAAATGAAATACCTGAATATTAGTCATGACAAGCTTTTTACTGACTTGGTTACTGATAGCTTTTGAAAATGAACGCATTTTAGTGAGGACGAAAATTTGTGGGAACTCAAATTTGAAAAACCAGATGCACTTTATGCATGAATCAACTATTATAAGAAATTAAAATGCTAAAAGCTGATCCTAAATTCTATTTTCAAATTCCAATGTTCATTCAATCAATTCGAATTTGAAAATAGAAATCCATCAATGAATTAAATCTATCGGTTTAAAATCATCTTACTTAAAAATTTTTACTAAAATATTACTAGCACAATAAATTCTACAGAAAAGTAGTTTGTTTTATTCAATTCATAGCGAAATTAAATCTTTTTATGGTTATTTAAGGAAGTATATCTGATCGTTTAGTGATAGCGATATTTTTAAACTGCGAATAAAAGGTCGTATTAATTGAAAATGAGTTTCCAATCAAAATTAGATCAAAACTACATGTTCAGCTGATGGGAAATCACATTGAAGATAAGGAAATTATCCAATTAATTTAATTAATAGCAGATCGCAAAGTTAAACTTAAAATTTCAAACGTAAATTTCCGTTAAAATTCCAGATGGCAGGAAAGGCTACAAGTAGAAAAATAACGGAATGTCTATTCTAAATCAGAAATTGGATAAAGTAAGGCGTAGCTGGAGTTGATTGCTCAATTATACGACTTTAGATAATCATATAGAAATAAGTGATACAGAAGTATTAGTCGCAGCTATTCAGAAGAATATCATACTTCACAAATAAATATATTCCTTAAGTTTACGCCCTGAAAATAATTACATATATAAGAAACAACAGTTCACTATATTAACAATTTCGTTGAAATGCAAAATTTTTTTAGAAAATTAAAAAAATTCGATTCATGTTACTTACCAAACCTTAGGAAATCCTTAAGAAGTCCTATGGTCATCAATTACTTAGGAAAATGTCTTCTTTTTCCTTAATCAATTATAAATCACGTAAAAACTGCAAATTTATTACGATATACTTAAATTATACTTTACGATTACTGAATTTTGAATCTACCTAACACCAAGAAATTCAAATTTTAACGGATTTCTCGAAAAATTCTTCAACACTTCTACACCCGGCGAGATTTCCAAATCAACTAAGAATTTTGCCGAAATTCAACGGTTTTAATAACCGTGAGAGGCTGTTCAATTTTCTGTCACCCCCCCTCTTATCCCCCTACTGGAGAAAGTTGTAACTGATTCATATGTATATACTAGCATTTAAATAAATTTTCATTAATTTAAACAAAATTTAAATTTAACTCCACATTTAACAGAAAAATAATAAAGTTTCGTGCTTTTTCGATGTTTCCTTTCGTACTTTTACTCGTTTCGTCGTAAAATAAATGATCATGTGACGTCATCATGGCGTTTGTTCTACGAATTGTATGCGAAAATGAAAGAATTTCAATTATATGATTATTGTAACAAGTCCATCGAATTTACAAATAATTAACATTATATCTACGTTTAATTAATATATAAATATTATAGGGCGTAATTGTATTGTAATACTTTCTTTGTTACATCATAAGCATAACAGATGAGATTTTATAAATGCTAATCAAATGCAAATCGTTATATTTTTACCAATAAAGTAATAATTAAGATAAATAATATTTAAACATTCTCATAATCATTTCACGGAATATTGCAAAGAAACGGCATTTGATGTTAATTATAACTTTCCCACGCTGTTATCGATACCTTTCGACCCATTCTTTCACACATATTATGGTTAAGAATTTATCGCGTATTATGACTTTAGCGAGTAAAGTATTTCTTTCGGCCGAAAAACCTATATTGACAGCCTACACGGAAAATAAGTGCTGAAGATGTATGAGTAAATTAAGGGAATTGAGCGGCGGCAAAGGAAAACAGATTTAAGATGTATCATTTTGTGAGAATCTAGAGATATATCTTTGTTGATCATATGGTATTGGATAGCTTTGCCTATGAAACATTAAAAGTTCGAAAATGATGTCTAAGTTGGCAAATAAAGTGAATGATTTGCAACAATTCAATTCCCTCAATAGTACGTTCAACGATGTTCGCCGTGCTCTTATTAACACGCCATACACAAGTCTTTCAACGAAATTTCCCAGGAATATTGAAATAAATTTCTAACCATTAGATGTTTTCCTGATAAATTCTCATTATATTCGAAATGTGACGACGGAATATACAAATACTTTCTAACTAACATATAATTGAATAGCTTACGTTATTGTCCAACTAACAAGTCCAACGGCGAACGGCGAAATCTTCTTTTCGAGCTTCTATGATGTCTTCCTTAGACATCTTTTCCTTCCTTGTCTCGTACAAACGTTTTGCAGGTGGCGAAGAACTACTTCGTGTCACCATTACAAGTGCTCCATACTTGGAAAAAGTAGGTGACTACAGACACCTTAATCCTTCGATTCCTACTCACGCTGTTTTCAAGGAAATCACTGAATGTAACGCTGAATACACACTACACAAACTCCATTTCACTTCTCATTATATTTGGAATTCAGAGAAAAATGTGAAAGACACCATCTTGAACACAATCCACTCAGTGAGACAAAGAACAAAGAAGGTTATGTGGCGCGACGAATGTTTCGTTAGTCACGATTTTGTATACCATAATTCCTTTCAAAAGCGCGGAAACACGTCAAGACCTCATGCCATCCTCAAGAAGAGCTTTCCCATGCTTCTACGAACTTCAAATCTTAATTATTTGTCATCGGTAAGTTATATTTGAAGTCTTAGGACAGTGTTATCTGGTGGAATATCAATCGCAATATGTTTAGCAAGTGCTCCGAGTGTATGTGGAAACCATGATAAGGTGTGTTTGTGCATTAGAAACTCATTACTTACTCGTTGCTTAGTGTTACGATCGGTGATTTTTCAAAGGGTGTGTCAAAGCATAGCAGTGAGAACAGCCTTTGGTTGAATACTTATTTCATCCTTTGGAGTTCTTATGAAGGCAGGTGTTGACACAAGAGTGCAGTATTTCTGTAAAATTATAAGTCTGTAACTCAACTGTGTTGTTCAAGATGCCATCGCAACCAAACTGGATGGATTTCTTGGTAGAGATTAATGGATACGGATTCGTCGTGTCGTTCGTCGTCAAATATTGCAATTTACTTCAATTGCAATCTGAATTGGGTAAGTGGGCTAATAAGCAGAAATTATTGTGAATCATACGCCATGAATTTGAATTTGAACCACATAATTTATTTCAAAATACCAAATTCAGCTTGTAGATTGCCATTCATATAATTTTAAGCTAATTTAAAAGACGTAGAAATATGAATATCAATTTGGGAATCTTTTGATTCCACATTTCTTTCACTCATTGGCATAAGAGTAGCATTGAGGTTTCTCTGTAACTTTATTTGTATAAGGGCTGGGTAGAAGTTCCTTTTCAAGCTATGGAAGTATTTGGAGAAGAGATGAGGCTTACCAGGCAAGATGAGGGATGAGGTAGCTTTCTGCTGCATTATTCACTGAGCCTGAATGCAACATGTGGTCAGTTCTCATGAAAGTGTACTGTAGCGTAGAAGTTTTCTTAATACCCATTGAAAAGTGTTGAGATTGTTACAATGATCAAGAATCACACAGTTCATATCATATAGGTACTGCCATGAATAAAACTAGGGGCATGTAATTGGAATATTTCTGTACTAATAGAGAACCGAAGAATCCTCAATTCCTCTATATATGCTGAATGCAATATCACAGAGTTACATTTAGCATCATATTTCCTTAATGAAGCATGCTATTTTCATGGTAAGTTTGCTTGAATTTTTCCCACATAATTCGCAGAGTGGCTTGACTCAAGGGGATTTATTTCACAAAAAATTAATGCCATTCATATGCCAAAACTTTTGCAAATCTCTTTTCGAATTTCGAATAGAGAATATGCATACCCCATTTACTATTGACTAATAGTAGTCTTGAGCAAGTATGATATAATTAAATTCTTCCAAAGAACGAGGGATTTTGAATCCATCATCTCTGAATAACATGAATAGTGTTTTTCATAGTTTCATAGTTTCATAGTTCTAATTTATGTTTACACTCTTAACATTCTGGTGCTGGGAGCATGTATTATTCCAGTGTATTTTTGTACATGTATTTCATAAGGTCGTTGCGTGGTCGTTCTCTGGCTCGTTGAGGAAAGAACGAAAAATACCTTCGTGTTCATTTTGCCTTGTAAGTCTCACTCTATTTTCAAATTGGCCTTTTCTGAATACTCGAATGTAGGGAAAAGCGTAATGAATAACCTAGGCAGAATAGTATTTTGTTTCTCCTCATAGTAGGCGTCTATCATATGTATCGGATTATTATCATATATATAGGATCTTTTTCGTCCCCATCCCCTTTTACAGTAAAACGTGCGCATTTACATTTTGTATCGTTGACTGGGTAAAGGTGTTATACACTTTTTGTTTTTAGTCTCGGAGGAAATAACTTGTTTGCTACATTCACGACGTCGGATGAATTCCTTTCGGGTTAGAGATATGTCTAAATATTTCTGAAATAAATATTAGAGTCGTTGATTGTCTTTAATGTAATTAATAGAAATATTCTGTGTGTTTTTTTAGATTCAACGATATTTAGATGTTTGATTTTATTCGTTACTATATGACGTATTAACTTAAATACCCAAATCATTATTCCTCTTCTTACGATATTCTAGTTACGTGAATGTATTCCACAACTCAAGAAATATATTACGTACGTAAAGTTTCGTATTTAATAAATTTTATCTTTCATTAGTTTTTC
This sequence comes from Pachydiplax longipennis, assembly GCA_036926295.1. NCBI lineage: Eukaryota > Metazoa > Arthropoda > Insecta > Odonata > Libellulidae > Pachydiplax > Pachydiplax longipennis. Next base: position 512,276 of record JAVFKF010000082.1, on the reverse strand, counting down.
TTAAGTAATCAATAAAAAGGAATACAAGGTATTGCGTTATGCCTTTGTTAAATAGATGGAAATGAAACAAGAGGGATGGGAATCATAACCTATTTGGAGATTAGCGAAATCATTGTGCGATAAAAGCACTGAGCGTTAAAGTAATTCATTTTCTTAAAACTTTTCAAATTAAATTATTATTATTTTATACCTATAAACTATCAATTTAACGTTAATAAGTAATTATAATTGTCACTTTCTCCGGTAGGGGGAATATAGGGGTGGTGGACCGAAAGAGCCACCAAACTCATCCACCAATCAGATTTCACCATTTGTTGAACCGTTGATTTTTAAGGCTAAATCTTTATTTAAAATAGAAATTTCGCCGAGTGAAGACGCCATGATGAAATTTTCGAGTAAACCGTTAAAATTTAAATTTCTCGATTTGTAGTAGATTCAAAATTGAATAATTGACTGGAATGTACTTTTAGCGTAACGCAATCAATTTACAACGTTTAAAAATCATAACTTTATAAAAAGTATATAAACGGAAATACAGTATTTCTGGCTTCATGGCATCTCTGGTGCATCGTTGGAATTTCTTCAGATGTGGTAAGCGTAATAAGTCTATTGTATTTAAGTTACTTGAGTTACTTCTGAGTTTTAAGATAGTCGTTGATTTATTGGTTCTTAAAATGTTATTTATGTGACAGCCGTTCGTGAAGAAATTTTTTCGTTACGTAAGACACTTATGATTAACTACTATATTTAACCAATGTCTGCGTGGTTCATCTTTTAAAGGATTATCTCAGTAGCTTTATTTTTTTTTTCGTGTTGAACTGCGTTGGTGGATTATAATCTCGTAAATTATTTTAAAGTAATACTATTTGTTGGTTTCATCGCTTACGATTGACTAATTTCGTAACGTAGTGGATATTTAAAATTTCGACCTTCAATACACTCACTATGTAAGACTATTTCAACAAAAGCTATGATAAAAAAATTAATCTCTCTTACGAATTCTTTCCTTTATATCGATGAATCTTTTCCTCGTAATTTTCCTGCTTTTCCATGATTTATTCTAAATTAATTCAAATTTGAGTGCCTTTTACTTGCCTTGCCTTCAAAAGCCAAGGTTCTACTTTATGTTGAATAAAACGTTTTTATAGTCAGTTTTCTCATACTAATTAATGAGTAATAATTGTTTTATTGTTCACAATAATAATTTTAGTATTGAATTAAATTAGTATAATTCTGTAACATTAAGGTAATGTATACAAAGTGTTGTTTCACGGTTATTGCATGTGGATTTTTAAATATTATTTTAAATAAACATTACAGAATCAGGAGATGTATTGTAGAAATACAATTTTTCAAGTTTCTTTCCAATATTTTAAATCTTATACTTCGAAATTATGCATGTATTTCCTTTTTATTATTTATTAGATTCTAATTTACATTCAATTTTTTAGCTGCTGAGGACACGCTTACTGATATTATACTGAACTCCAATTTAAATAATTTAATTTTCCCGATTGATATTGACTACATGAATACAATTAGTATTTATGTTGTTTGGACTTGTTTCTAGATTTTATGCAATTAGCATAAACGAAAATTTTTAACAGAAATTGAGCTTATAAATTTAAGAATTATCTTGCAGATTTTTGTCTTTCTGAATCACTTGAACCTTCAATTTGATTATCGATTCAAGTATGTCTTAGATGTGATTCGTGAATTTTGAATTCTTACTTATTTACAATAAATGAGTTTCATAGTCTCACATTCTGTGGTTAGTTTTCACGAAATAATTCTTTAAAGTTGCTTGTAACTGAGGCTCGAACTGAGTCGAATTGAAATTTGTAGGAATCTTAAAAATTATTTAATTGTAATCACTATTCAGTAGAAATAGTCAACACTAATTTTATATGAATTGTAAATCAAATTTCACAATTGTTGCAAAAGATGTTCATTTTAAAAGCAGTCTCAGTTCTATATCTACTATTAGTTCCTACTAAGTCAGTTTGGATATATTTTTTCTTTGTGCTTGTTAGATAGTGTGTATTAGATGTACTACCATTTTTCTATATGCCTTTTTGTTGAATTAAATATAAAAATTATTCTACTGTATTATTTATGATGCATAATAGGATATTTTAAAAATATATTCCTAACCAAAATCCTAATCTGAATCATCATCATTGGAAACTACTCGCTCTTATATATCCATAATACAATATTACCCTAAATTATACATGCTATTCATTTGTGAATTAATGTGGTGTTTCTTTTTTTCCAGCTTGTGACATCCTTCCCTCCTTGGCACTTGTATTATCTTGGAATTTCTACCGTGTTATCGTGGAAGGGCAATAAAGAGGCATAAGCAGGACCAAGGCTAGGAGAAACGCTAAAGGTAAGCAGTTACCAATTTTTTCACTTTTGAATATCGTCTACGGATAGTACAGTATTAATGCTAAAACTTAATGCATAACTCGTTTATTAAAACGTATGACATGAAATCTCGGCTGGCCCGAAATGCATTATTTGTCCGTTACTTCTCGTATAGGCAATGTATTTTAATTCGTTTCAGAAAATAACCTTAGATGTGAAAGAACGGACAAGGGAAACATCTTTTCCGCAAGAAATACATTCCCACTAAATTCTCCTGATAATAAATAATGATATTTATAATGCGAATTCAACCCACCTTTAAAAATGATAATATCGTATTTCAAATGAGTTTAAAAAGTTTCAAATAATACTCTATTTCTTTTTAAGGTAGCTTAGTTGACCTACAGTCAATTAATTCTTGAAACGTTTTTTCATTACATAAATATGAATTTCTTTCCCTTATATAATAGACGATAAATATCCCTTTCTGTAACACAAAGCGACGGATATCTTTATCTATAATTATCATGGAATTCAGTTATAATGAAACACGTCGCACAGTGGGCTAGAATCGAAAAAAGCTGGCCAAGAGGCCAAAAATGGATTTTTGAGTGCGGGTTTTGAAACTTCGCATATGTATTAAGAAAAGATTGAATTTTACCTGAATGTTAAACTTTCCTTAATTCCATGTCCGTTGTGTAAAGTAGAGGTTTCTAATTCCTCTCTTAAACTGTCTTCATGTATGTTTTAAGGATAATTAGCCAGAATTTAGCATGAAAGAGACCAATCGTTAGACTTCGTATCACCAAAAGGACAGCGAAACTGCATTCGGGGATTCCACGGTGGTGAGTCGGAACGCGCCGCGCTTACGAAAAATCGACTTAACTCCCAAAACAGCACCTGAATTGAAACAGTTTCTTCGGATTCCACATATAGACAATTCTGACTATGACGTGGTATAAGAGACTCGATGCATTAGGGCCGTTTTCCTATTTATATTCCTTACTTTATCTCGAAAATTGTCCGAAAAAGCTGTCCGCCATTTTGTTGCTTTAAATGAGCATAAACTCATTTTTGTACGCGGTGATAGCAGCCAGTCAAAAGATAAAGAATTGTTGTAGATCATTGCATCGTTGTTTCTTCCAAAAGTATCTATTTAATCCCTCCATAAAAACGCAAACTTGAATGTTTATCCGAAAAATTCGCGACTGTCCATTTCTGTGAAAATGGTTCAAGTTTGACGCCATGTATCTTTTTAACGCATAAAGGTATCGAAAAACGACAAACGGGAACATAAAATTCAATCTTTTCTTAATACATATGCGAAGTTTCAAAACCCGCACTCAAAAAAACCATTTTTGGCCTCTTGGCCAGCTTTTTTCGATTCTAGCCCACTGTGCGTCGGTTTCATCGCATATTAATTCGTTTTAGGCAATACACTTAGCACGAACAACGGTGGAGATGCTAATGTTTTGTTCCAGCAGGAAATTTCTCTCGCAAAGCCATATCGGGTAGCAGAACACATAATTCCCATTCAATCTACATTTAAGTATTTTGAGTAGCGTTTGTATTCTTTTACTTTATAGGAAGAAAATTAAGACCATTTATCACTCCACTGGTGAAAACTTAAACCATTACTCAAAATATCTTCCTTTACCATATGAAAGAGGAAGAGAGATCCTAATAAAGAGTATGCTACACAAAGTGAATTGTTGCGTTAAGCAATATTAAAAAAATAATTTTCATAGATTTATTATACAAAAGAAAAATGCATTATTAATGGGATTTTAATCAAGAAATAATTTATCATTTCGTATTTGAATATCGTTTAATTTTGTTCATCATTGCTCAATTATATATTATAATCAGCATTTGTGAGTTCAGTTTCCAAATTCATTCAATCAATATCCACTTACGATCCTATGTATTTTGAATTTCGTTAAATATTTCTGTTTAATGTAATTAATAACACACTTTTAAATTTTTCGCTGAATACGAAATCATTTCATTAATCACATTGATCCACTACATAGCGCCAATTTAAAATCTTTCGTTTGTTATTACGTGAGGAACATTTATTGTAACCACTGATTCTACAAATCGTATGAATAAACCCTTAAACATTTAAACTTTCGGAGCATGTTCAGTAGCCATCAAATTTCAAAACAATGTAAACATTCACTACATTTTCGTCTTCAATTCCGTGAAAATTCGATAACTTTAATCAATTTTTTATAATTTTATCTAAAGTAACGCTGTACGATGTATATCAGGACCTGCATGAATTTCGGACTATAACTGATCCTCTTCTAATGTCGCAACTCTTATTTCTATAATTAAAATCACGTGAGAAATTAAAGTCTAAAGCAGTACAAAGAACGTGCTGTCTTAAGTTGGTCATCTCTTGGAAATAATAGACATGATCCCAAGGAAGAATAGACTTGATTAACTTTCACCTTCACCCATTCCTTGTTTACATAGACATGAGGTGAATAAATCTACCAATCTTCAAATGTTATATATTCGAGAAGGTAATCATCAGAAAAATAAACTTCCTTATACACGGGTATTCGCGATAACTGTTTCGGCGTCATATCGACTTTCCTTTCGTTTCTTTTGTTAGCTTTTTGAGTAACCTGCCAGTCACTTTTCCTCTTATTTATTTTGTCCTAGATACGAGGAACTTTCCTTTTTGCCCTTGTTTACATTCAATGAAAATGAGAGGATAATGAAGTGTACGTATATACATAGATAGTTTAGGGCAACGACTTTGCTATTATCCCAAGGACAGGTTTTCCTGTTCCTTCACTCTTAAGGTATTATATACTGAAATGGCCTTGTTTTCCCTGACCTTCGAGGGTATGCCGACGTTTATGTTCCCTCTCATTTTCACGAACAAATACAGTAGAATTACCTTTATTACCATCCTTGATTCTCCAGTATTTTCATGAGCCATTCATTGCGTTTAATCTGGTGACGCAGACTGATCATTTGCACGCTTATAATGCTGCAGAGAGTCCGCAAGTCAATATTTAAGGGTGTTAAGGTCTTCTAAATTAAACGTAAATATTTCATGTATACACCGGAATGCTATAGCAAGATTTTTCACCTCGAATAGAAATCGAATGTAGTATGATACTATCTCATTCCAAACATGACTAACCTCACACAGGAGATACATCGTTGCAAAATTTCCTCCTTCGAATTAATGTATTATCACTAACGACTCCTCCACCAGCGACACTAACTAAATATAATTTTTTATTACATCCATCCACTGGAATATTTTCACCTGGAAATTTTAAATTTTGTGTTGGAAGCAATGTTATTTTTTCTTCTACATATGCCTTAGAAAGGAATCTCAAGATTCGTGTTGAAATTATTAAACCAACATTCCTCTGATGTTCCGCTCTTAGAATATTTAATTTTTATTCATCATTTCTGTCACAGTTATATTCTTGCTTCCAGTTAAAACGGTAGTATGTGTACTTATGTAAGCCAAACTAAAAATAGTAATCTCAAATTTGAATGTTCAAAAATTTTATTTGTTTTCTATTTGAAGTTTAGCAGATGATGATTTGTCATTTACTGAGTTTTTAGTCAGCGATCTGTGAAATTTAGACAGAAAGGAAGTGTGCAACTCAAAGAATCAGACACAGTAGAATTCCTCACAAAATGCATCATTGAAAAGATGCTCTAAATATCTTCGTATAGCTTAAGTATATTGCAAATTTATTTTTAATGTTTAAAATTATGATAGATTCGTGAGAGTATAATTGATTATATAATACATAATAGTAATTAATAATATATTTATTCTTTTCCCACAGGAAAATTCAGCATCATCAACTCCTGAATCAAACGTGAGTACTCTGTTTCTTTTCTGACCATATGATTCAAGCTCTCAAGTTCATATAGCTATGAAATAAATCTCTATTCAAGAGGATGTTCAAGAGTATAGTGCGCCTACAATAGTAGTTGCTCTCTTGCTCTAAGAACCAGCATTCGCACACTGATTTTATTATCCTCTGCACTTTAGAAAAAGACAAAAAGTTAACCACCAATTTAGTAATACATTTCATGTTCAATCATTTCTTTAACTAAGCAAGAACGGTGGATTACTGCAGCCAGATCAGAATTAAATGCTGCAATCAGTTTGTCAACAGTTGGCAGTAGTTTTCTTAAGAAGTGCACTATAAATGTATTAACCACCTGCCCTGTAGGGGGCGTGGGGAAGGCATTCCCTACAAACCTAGCCTACTTGTGGGCCTACAGAGGCAGGCATCTATTTCAGGGGCCTTTCTTTCACCTTCTTCTGCAGGGGTGAGGTAACTAAGCACTCACTTCTCACCTGCTCGTTCTTTCTGTCTATGAGGTCGGAGCTTGTCCTTGAAGTTGTGGCAGGGGGCCCTCTAGGCATAGAGGTGAACCCTATAGCACGTCACAACGGCCTGGAGGGTCCACTTCTTAGGGTTTATAGGTTGTCCCCCCCAATCCCCCCCTTCCCTCCCCCATCGGCTGATTCATCAGAGAACCGCCAGGAGCGCCGGTGTGCAGCGCTCAGGAGTAAGTTTTGGTATTGGTTAAAGTAGAGAGCGAGTGACAAGATCTGGGAGGAATCGATACAGATTAGGAAGATTAAAGAATGATCAAAAGTCAGTTAGTTATCAATTCAGTATTAATTATTATCTTCTGATTTTTGAATTTACGAATCTTTTTAAATAGGATATTTTTAACATTAGAGAATTCTAAAAATATTAATAGATTGACGATATAATTTTGAAATCGAATGTGATTAAACCTTGTGATTGAAGTTAGAAACGGGAGTTTACTTCAAGAGAAATCCACACTTTTCCACGTAATTCTTCACTTTCGATATCTCTTACGTTTTGGAGCTTATTCTTATTGTGTTTTTGGTGCTAGTGTAGGCTGTCGAAACATTTACGGCAATGCAATAACATTTGTGCATCCCCAGCTGCAGTTACCTGCATTCTTAATGTTATCTCTTAGTGAAAGTAAGCGAATGATTTGGGCTGAATGCTATTCTTTTAAGTACATACTACTATCATCCGGTAGACACAATTCCTTCCTATGCTGCAAACGTAAATACTATTAAAGTCATTGGAGGATAATTTATAAACCTCTCCTCATATATTGAATCTTTACACTTCACCAACGAATTTCTGAGTTTATAATGCGATCTGAAGGCTAAGGCTTTTATAGGAAAGAAGCTGCATTCGGAGATATTCCCGAGGTATCTCGAGGAACACCATTCAAATTCCTCTATGTTTTCATATGTAACTAATATTAAGTTTCAGGAACAGTTCCTAAATTTGTATTTATATATAATTTATTGTGGATTTAATTATTAATAATAAATTACCGTATCAATAATTACCGAATCTTTCGCAAGTAATGAAGATAAAGAAATCAACCTTATCGAGTGACACTGTGAAATTCGCTGTCTGAACAAAACGTTCGAAACCCAGTCCAAAATATATTCAGAGGATTTTTAGAGGTGTCTCCGTTCATTTCTGCATTGAAACCGACGTTCATGATTTGATCAAACGTAATAACTTATTAACTCGCAGTTCATCATACAATTTTAAAAGTAAAACTCTTCAAGTTAAAACCTCATATCTGTGAATAAGTTAATTAAAGAATGAACAAACGGTCAAGTAGAATCCCTTGCGTCAATGGGCCGCCGTACATTTCTTTTGACGCTTTCAAAAACTCTATTTAAGTTCGAAGGAGTTCCGTAGATCACGGCATCCCAAAGCTTCTTCTTTTATTTACTTTTCTTTTCCTCGCCAATTTGTGAGGAAGCTTATTTTATGAAAAGGAGTTGCTTAATGAGTTTCTCCTCTTCGAACATTTGTGTGGATCCCGTAATCACATCCGAGGTGACGAGGTTATAAGTTTCATATTTTATATTCCTTAAAGAAACAAAGTGAAGGACGATCTTGACCTTGAGGACAGCAAATATCCCCCGCCGGAGCTTGTTTTATTATACAAATTTTCTAAGAATAAACCTAAACTCTTGGATACGTACCCTAAGGTAAAGTTATTAACCCTCCGTAAAAAAAAGAAGTTTGATCTTCAATTCTTTGCACTGGATATATATTTGATCAATCTTAACCATTCTAAAAATAAAAACTTTCGCCTTGCATCTTTCAAAACTGTGGTAGTACCACTGTTTTGTTCCTTAAGAAAGACACGTCGCAGGACTTTCCATGGAGCAGAGGGAATACAATGATATTAAAATGATCCTCGTTCGGGTGAATAAAATTCTTAAGAGTTTCATAAAACAATCGAAAGCTCGAAAATGATACTTAATTGTATAATTACGTAAACATGAACATAATACGAAACTAAATTGAATGATTTCATATATATGAACAGTTCTCTCTATATTGCGTTCTTCTGGCCCTTAATGATGGATTATATGGAAATTAAATCTTCTATATATGTCTTCTCGTAATGCAAAAATAACGTCTTTCCAAGTATTATCCTAGTGTTCCTCGACTGAATAAAATATTGCTTCTTAAATATCATTTTTCTACTTCAACTACAGCTCTCAGCAACGAAACCGACCGGAAAACTGGAACGCATTATAGAATAGAAGCGATGAATGCCTTAGTAGAATAAGAAAAACAGTCGCATAGAATCTCTATATCGAGGTTTCTATTCCAAGTAGGATTTTCTCGGAGTGCCATTGTCCATAATTAGATTATGAGAATGGAATTACCAATACGAGATCGCCTTTGGCATGAAATTGGAAGGCTCTACAAATTCCGATTTTGGACTCGTATTGTGGGATTGGAGAATTTCAGGTGTAACTGACGAACAAGTCGTGAAATTGAGTCAGAAGTGGGACACAAAGGGTCTTTCCTGGGTTAAAAACATGTGTGCCGCCCAATCTATCTCTCTCTTTTCATCATTTTCATTATCAAAAGGATTCGAATCCAATTTATTCTAAAATTGCAACATTTTCCTAATCATGACTCCTCTAATATTTAGACGGTTTCTCGAAAATGATGACGATGACTTGGATCTTCTGGACTTATCCAAGTAAGACATTGAGCAACATCCCGTTTTGAGATACCCGCTTCGTCAAAGTCCGTTTTCCTTATATTAGAAATATAAGACATTAGAACTATTCATGTAAAAATAATTTAAGTTTAATTTATTAAAAAACTAAATTAGAGAAATTGGGTCCTGCGTTATAATTCTGGAGTTCATAATCAAAGAATGGGGAAGAGGAGCGCCGCTTTATGAAAATCTTAGCAGAGTTCTTAGCTAACTGAGGAGAAAGAATTGCAGAGGGCAGCATAAAATAATATTATGTAACAAATAATAAGTTTACGTGATTTCTCACGAATTATGAAAGGTCTTCTCATATTATCTGGCCATCAAATCTATCCGGAAATGAGGTTTAATAATATCTCTTTTCCTGAAAATAACCTCGATTTTCCAGACCTTCCTACACGCCATCGTGATCTCTTTACACCCACAACGCTGAGAAAAAATGTAATTCTAGATCACGTCCATTTTAAAGAGACATATTCTAATTATTAGGGCTAACTTATAATTACGCAATCTCTGACTCGTTTTCGATATTCCGAAGTAAACATAAGAGTAGATACAAATACAACATATACGTAGTACATGAATAACCCCGGTAACTAACTACAATAAATTACAAACTAATAATTCAATTTGAACAGCTATAATATACAAATTAATCTACAACTAAAATTTACTATTGAAATTAAAAAAAAGTAATGCATACTTAGAAAATTTATTAAAAAAACTTAGCAATCATCCTTGCGATTCCTCAAAATTATGTATACAAATAGAGAATACATAGAACAAGTGCTGTTATTGCTATTACATAGTAATACATAGTTACTAACCATGTCATACTTCTCAAGTTTATTTATTCTCTTTTGAAAACTTTTAAGACTTGAAGATGATTATTATTTCTGGTTCCTATTTTCCTTTACACTTAATTGACATAGAATACAATTTGTGTCTTCCACAGCTGTGCCACCGATTATATGAAAATTTCTTACGTTTAAAAGAAAAGTACAGAAAAACCCGTTTGCTCTCTGCCCCGTTTCACATTTAACACATAATACCACTTAAGATGCTCCTGTCGATAGTGCGGAATTTTCCCATTCTCAAATGCACTGTAATCAATCCTTCGCCACAAACAGAAAATAGATTATGTTATCTGTATTGCCGACTTCATTGTCTGTTCTCTCGTTTGCGATGACTAACTTTGTGAAAATGAAAATATCGCGAAGCAGAACAATCTCCCGCTCTTGGAGTCTATCTCTGAGAAAGATTGAGATCAGTCTGAGGCCAAAACATTCGGTTGGCGATTTTTTCTTTCTTCTCAGTCTGCATCGAATATACAGAGTGGCAGTCTTGTGCTTTACGTAGTCTTGCTCTTGGATGGCCTCTCGGTCTGCTTTTAAAAAATAGTTTAGAATTTACCCAATTTCCTATCTGGTAAGAATGTCTTCATCGTAAGATAAAAAATGACCGACATAAAGTAGCGGTGAAAGAATCTCCCTTTATAAGAAAATAGACCATTTTTAAATATATGAGAAGACTCTTACACATCAATAGTTCGCAGACATCTACAGCAGGCAAGAGAAAGAGATCGTTTTTAAAGTGTAAAGCACTCATTCAGATGTGAAAGAGCCAAATAACCCTTTTATTGTTTTCTAATTAAAAGAAATTAAATTATATCCTGGTTATACGGCAATTGTTCCCTGAAAAACATCTTAACCGGGGTTTTACTATAATTAAAGTGCAAATAATGGTATATAGTATCAAGATTATTAAGATTAACAACTGCAAATTAAGTGTATAAACAATTTTTACGTTCAATGAAGCAAAGTTTTCTAAGAAATGAAACATCAATAATTCCTCATCCATAGGACAGTTAAATTCTTATTTTTGCTATACTGTTTCATTTGAGATCCATAACTCGCAGCCATTGAGGAATTTCTGTGTATATTTGTGGAAGAGCAGAGGCTGAGTGCGTGGGAGAGTAATCTCTACAGCTCAGACAAACTTTTAATCCTTCATCCCAATGGCACGAATTTGATCCATAAATAACTACGTAGGATTCTATTGCTAGGGATTTTATCATAAGCCTCTATTGATCCTGATCAGCTTTTTTAGGTTTGCGATGTTATACTTAAGCTTTAATAGACTTCCTTACGCTCACCTCGTGTAACATCATTCTTCGCGAAAACTACGTAAAGTATTTCTTTTTCTACAAATTCTTATTGCTGTTGTTAATTCATAAAAATAAATTAAATAATGCTAATCTGTAAGCTAATATTTTTACTATGATTAGTCCCCACTCCATGATCCCCGAAAACTATAAGTAATTTAAATAGGGAATGGATGATTTTTTATATTTCTTTCTGAGCCTTTCGTGTTATTCATTTTAATTTATGAATCAATTCTTTAATGTGAAATTCGATTATATCGCGGGTCCGTGATATAACGAGAAACTGCCAGAGAAACCATGAAAAACGTGTAAAACTAGTTCATTCACGGAATACAATAAAAATAGACGATTTAACCGTCCTTCTTTAATGGGAATCAGCAAAATATTCCGATAATTTGAACGATACGTTTAATAATATTGTCGTGGTTGTCTCTCTTCCGTATCCAATTATGTATTTATGATTATCATTTTCGGGGACATGGCGAAACTCGCGGTATATCCGAAACCGCGGTAAAGTGAAGCGCGTTATGGCCGGAATTTATGCCTTTTTGATATAAATTCTCTAGGGAGAAACGGCAATAAGACAAATGCTCATAATTGACACCCACTCAATTTTTCGTAGATTTTATTTCAATATCTCCTGAGGAAATTATTGGAAACCCTTTGGAAACGAGCCTACCTTTGAGCACTTTTCTAAAGAATCCTCTCGAAGAAGGCCTTGTAGTTGATGATTTACATCTGGCCTATATAGTAGGACAATAGACATTCATTTATGAAATCCGCCAAAATATCGATGATTTGTACACATCCCTACGTAATGGGAGATAACCATCCGATAGAAACATTGGCATATCCAACGGATGCTGATAGAAATGTTTACGATACGTAATTTGAGAATAAGATGCTTTGGGGCGGAGTATGACCGACATAAATAAACGAGAAATTATTAGACTCATTTGGGTCAATTTCTGTGGGAATAACAGAAAAACTAGATCGGAAACTGAGGCGACATACCAGTCAACTAGAATCCCTCCACATAGGAGAAGAAATGGAAAAAGTATATGCAATATATAATACATATTGACACTCTTTTCAGGGAAACATGTGAAAACCACGATGTAAGCGGGTTTTCTTTATAATCAGGATATCAGATATTTTTATTTCTTATACATCAACTTTAGATTAGGGATGTTACAGAGGTGATTTTATCGGAGGCGAAGTCGGATTCGAAGGTTCATTCCGACCTCCATCGGAGGTGACAGAATTTCATTAGGAAATTATAATATTAGCTTAAAACCACCTTCATTTGCAAAATGAGAAAAGGAAATTTTTGAATTGGCACATAAGTTGATGAAACTGAAAAAACTAATGAATGTTTGTTTCTGTTGGACAAATTTACAAAGTAATTGTCAAAATTTTTATGGGAAAGGAGTGGAAAAAATTTTACTTTTTTCCACAGGTTTATTTAATTGAACACGGACGAGTGATCGTCATCTTCTGGCACCAAAAGATCACTCGTTGAAAACATCCATGTATAAATTTATATCACAAGGAAGAAACAACCTGTACAAGATTCCACAATATAGTGGAATATATCATTATATATATATATTATATATATATATATATATATATATATATATATATATATATATATATATATATATATATATATAATTCCAACATTCTCAAGCAATGATGCTCAGGTAGTCTGTGCCTTCTGCTCTTTCTCTTCTCACTTTATTTCAGACGGTGCTCAACCTCGACTGTTGTTGATGCGGAGCATGTCAGCTGAGAAGGGGACAGGCATATGGCATCGGCTGCTCATTATTATGTTATAATTATGTCATTACTCCATTTTCATTATATTTTTATTACTACTTTTTTTTTTTTTTTTTTTATTATTTTATTTTTTTTTGTATTTTTGCTTATGTATTTTTCGCTTTACTTTGATTTGTGAATTATGGAAATTTCTTTTATTTATTATGTGTTTTCACTGTGTTTTCGCGGGTTTTTTTCGCCCCCCTTCTTGTGTGGGTGTTTTCCCGCACTGTGGGTTTTTTCTCTATCAACCTTCAGTTATAGAGGTTTTTTTTCCCGCAAATCAAATCTTTCTTTTTGTTTTTTTTCTCTTTTCTCTTTTTTTTTATTCTCTTATTATAATTTTGAATCTTTATAGCGATGTAACTTCATACGAGGTTAGGTGGAAGAGAGGCCCACTCGGGCCTAACCTCGCCTAATAAAGGGTCTATTAAATTAAATTAAATTAAATTTGAAGATGAAGTTCCACCAAGTTAACCTCGAATCTATTTCTTTACATCCATGTATAATTAAATAAACCTGTGGAACAAAGTAAAATTTCTTTTCCATTCATTTCAAGTAATGGATTTTCACCATATATCGCCTGACTCTGTGAATTTTAATCAAAATTTTCAGTTGATAAATAACTCTATAAATCTTTCTCAAGTTGCAAGAGTTCTTCATACTTGTACCGCTTTTAAGTGCCCCTTCAACGAAGTCGTAGAATCATCTTATTGCAATTCGCCGTATTTAAATCAATTTCACAGAAGAAGTTCCAAATAGAACTTGTTTACGGCTTCATCAAAATTCTCATCGTTGCACCGAAACTGAGAAGTGATTCAGCCGATTATTAAACGCTATTCCTTCCGCACTGAGAACGATTAATTTCGTAAAACCGGTTTGATCGAAAGCATAGGTGAAGTGGAGTTCCTTTCGAAGATCCTTTACATCCCTAATTTAGATATAAAGATACTTCGCTAACTGTTGTTGCATAGTACTGTTTGTATTATGTATTCGTGTAGGAATTGTCTCCATTTCGAAAAACATAGCTATTTCTTTGTCACATTATTTTGGCACTCAACGATGAATTAGTTTTCACCAATTAGAGAAGTCGGCCTTTCGATTGGCGGTGTATCTGGGTCTTGTAAGAAGAGGGTTTAAAGCGTTATTTTTAGTGTGAAAAGGGAACAAAACTCCCCGTATAGCGTCTTAAGCTGAAGCGTTCACCTTATTTAGAGATTTTATGTTGAAACTCCTTGAAAAGGAAACAACCGTTGCAGATTTATCCGTTTAAAAATCAATTGAATGACTGCAAACGCAGTGGAGTCAGTTGAATATCTCGAGATTATATAAGACTTAAAATAGAGCATATCTATCCGAAAATGTATGGAATAGCTTTCAAAAGGCATCGTTGGTATATGCGATGGTTAGAGATCGATCACGTTGGTCTGTAATATGTGGTAGTCTCGAGATAAACCGTTTTGTTACGTTTTTTAGTAAAGTTTTGTTAAGAATACGATGAAAAGGCAAGTGTTACGGAAATTCTCTCAGGAATTTTTATGAATTTCTGTATTATAATAATTATAATAATAAAAAGACTTTATTTAGGATGAGATTGAGACTATAAAGTCTCCTCTTACATCTAACCCTATTACTGTATATACTGTACGTCACGTATTGAAAAAAATCGCGTACAAGACGCAGCAAGGTTTTTGGACCATATTCTTGACTTACCATTGTAAATTAATGTAAAATCTATATGCAGACTCACCCTGCATTTTAACCCTAATTTTTGTCGAAAAAATTACGTCCTGTATGCAAATCTTTGCGGCATTTAATCTCTTCATTTAGGAATACCTTAATAGAGCTTTAAAGGTGAAACCGCGAGTCTCCGCTGCGATTTCCGTCGAAGTGAATCTTGAATCCGAAGTAAAATGCATTTAATTTCCATATTTATAAGCTAAGCAGAAAGTAAATCATTATTTATAATATGCTCAGAGAATTTGTTTTCTGAGAACCTTTTGCTACGTATAATATCTTTTCGTGAAGAAATAAAGAAGCTGAATATGAATACAACTTTATTTTGCATTTTTGAGAACCAAATTTTCTAGCAGTTCACAGTAAATTCTTAGTTCTAGGCATAGAATTCTTGAAAGAAAGGAGATAGGAAGCTAGGATGCAATTGCTTGATAATTTCAGAGAAGAAATATTTTGCAAAGGAGGTAATCGACATTATTAATATATCGATCATGGTGTTTATTTTGCAGATCCGAAAAGAGCATACAATAGGAATAATGCCAATACTACTCGAGGACTTCTTCTTCCGCGAACGATACGCTATAACAATAAGCTGAAGAAATAACTGAAACGTTCTTTGCCTACACTCCCTGAAACTCAATTGTCTAATCTATAGTAGGATTGAGAAACTTATCTTGATTACCATATAGAAAGCCATAGCTTATTATCACCTGTCATCAAAAATTGATAGAATTTCCCATACTGAATAAGTGATTGGACTCGATCGGCCAATATGTGACATAAGTATATAAGAACTGCGTATGAATTCCAAAATTCAACACAATTGGTTAACACGTTATATTTCAAAAACGATTAACGCTATCCAGAATTATTCGGTAAAAAGTTATTATATCTGTTATCTGGTTCGTTTTTACCACATTGTGAAAACGACTCACTTTCCCACGAGCCTCCTTATCTATTGGTATTCAAAATAAATAATAACTGAATGATAAATAAATAATAACTAAAATCTCTTTCTTCAGTCTAATGAATAAGAATTTTGTCATGGAAATATTCTCGGGTAGACAATCGGGTCAGTTCTTCAGTGTAAACCGACGTTTCGGCGTCGTCCTATTTCGCCATCTTCAGGGATCAGAGGCGACAGAGGACGTCGCCGTCAGTTTACACTGAAGAACTGACCCGGTTATCTACCCGAGAATATTTCATTAGCAAAATACAGCGGGAAAACATCAAATCCTTCAATGGTTACGAAAAGTCAAAAGTTACCGGTGAAGTAAGTTGACCCTTAAACGGAGAGCATACGTTAAAAACAACGAGCAATGTTCACTCTAGAGAAGCCTTGTTCATTTCCAAATTGTATGTGCTAACCTTCTTTTCTACCTGGTGTCTCTTTATTGACTGGAGTAGATGTCTGAGGATGAAGAACCAATTCCAAAGTTTTCTCTTAGATACCTCTCTCTTACTGTTAGATACCTGCTCACATTACTTCATCTAGACGTAGTGAGTTTCTGCTTTTCAAAAGGCAAACTATATCAAGGCATTGATCTGATACTAAGATTAAATTTAATTCCCTCCGATCTATATATAATATAATAGGATACCTTTTCAGAATTTCTGGAAGGATAGGATATACCCTAATGAATCAGAATCATATGGCAATGCAGATTCGGAAATACTTCCCTGACGCACACAGAAATATCTGATGGTTGAATTTCCGAGCGAAGGGAATAATCGTCATCTCGCCGGATTAGTAGAATTATACGAAGGCTGATATGCATTACGTGTGTGCTTGATTGATTGTTTGGGAGACCGTTCCATTGATCTATAGTTCTATTCAGAAAAGAGAAAGAAATTTTCAATTTTAAAATAATGAAAAATAGAGAGATTATGTGTCGAGTATTTGATATCTCTCATATCCTTTTTAAAATTCACTCAATGCGCCCTCATAACAAATGAAGGTCTTGATTATGTTAGCGTCCATAATTTGATTTGAGGAAAATTCGCCGCATGGGTTTGAGGTGAACGTGGAAAATAAAATTGAATTCGAAACAAGAAGCGCGATGATGAGAGAGTGGATAAACTCATTTTCTGCCGAGTTGTAGCTAATTGTTCATTTGTCAGCATTGCTATCCAGAGTTACGCCAAAGTATTATGACTTGGTTATCGTCAAGGGGATGCCAATGTTGAATAAATATATCAAATATTTGCTATTCGAAAATTAATATACTTGTAATCGCTTCTGACCAATCGCATCAGTATACCTTTCCCGTTAATTTAATGAATAAATGAATGAGTCATATCTCTTCAAAAGTTAAGCACAGAAAGAATTATTAGGAATCATAAAATCAGTGTTTATTCGCCACATAGGAATGTAAGTTTATGTCGTAAATTGGGATGATTTGTGTTGCTGATCGATCGCCACATGGATTCAACGGCTATCTAATTTTGAATTGTGTCTCTGAGAGCGATTTGAAGCTACGCATCGCGAGGGACAATATCTTTCAGTCGCATACTCAAGTTATTTCTCTCTCTAAATGTATTTGTGTCGCGGATTTTCAAACAAATATTCATGTACTAAGTGGTTATTTGAAAACTCTTTCAGATATATAATACCAAGTAGAAGATTAATCTTCTCTAGAGACATGCCGAAATGCCATACTTCAAATACAAAAAATAAGAATTATCTTTCCACACAGGCGAATTCAGTTGGTCTCTCTTCCACCTAAACTCATATTTTCTTACATATCTAAATTTAATATTAAAATTATAAAAGGAAATATTAGGAAAGACGCAAAAAGATTTGGGTTAATTGGGAAAATCTTCTCAACTGAAAGTTGAAGAGAACGAAAATCCCACTGCGGGAAAACACTCACCACGAAGGGGTGAAAAAACCTGCGAAAACATGGAGAATATATTACAGATAAGTATAGTAAAATTGATACGTTTAATATAAAGATAAGTTTAATATAAATCTAATCAAATCCAATAACTGAAATCTTGGTGAAAAAGAGTGAAAGATATGCAATTAAATATATTGCAATAATGCAATATAAATATATTACATATCAGTTATTAAAACAATCGAATACCCTATTATGTATGAGTTGATTTTGATGGACATACACTTCGTACATAGTCACCTTGAATATTCTACATATTAAGAATGGAGATGTGCAATTCCACAGATCGAACATGCGACCAAGGGCTTTCAGTTTGTCTTTCGGAGCAAGCGACATATATGTCGAACGGGGAGCCATGAAGGATAAAAATAGCATGTTTAAAATGCTACTTTCTATTGTTTTCTCTCCATAAGTAGGCGATGTGTCTAATTAAAGATTTCATTTTATTTAATTTTCTTCTAATTTCTGAATTTGTGATTTCTATGTCCAAAGTTACTATACAAATTTTTCCTCTACATATTTGAGCTTTAGTATCAGAAGCTTTGCTCTTGTTTTTCTCACTCTGTGGATGCTTTCGGATATATTTTCCTAAAATAATACCTTAGGTTTCTTACATCCACTCCTTTCCATTCACACATACATTATTTACGTTTTCATCAGTGTCATTGTCGACAGAGTAGATAGCGGACTCGTCTGAATTAACACCTTTAAGTATTGTCAGTTCAATATCAGATTCTTATGAGATAGAAAATATGAATCATGTGATGTAGATGGTGAAGATCGGCTTTTTGGGAAGATTATAGGATAGGGGAGTGACTTTGAAAGTGTGAAGGAGATGATATCTCGAAGGGGCTCCGTTGATCACAACACTGTTTGCAGTAATACTGTGCGATGATTGCAACAATATTTACATTGGACAAAATCACAGAAACATGCATATGCAACAAACATCGTAAAGCTTTCCTCGACGAAGATGAGCAGAAGGTAATCATCGGTCGTATTCTAAATCTTTTCTGTGGAATTTTGCGAGTATCACCACTTATTTTGCATCAAAAAAACCAAGGCTAAGAATATCATTACTTTGTTATTGTAACTTTAAGGAATTTAAGGAAACGGTAAACTTTTCTATGAATGTAAATATGTATGACTGACAGTACTCGTAACTGTCTAACAGGTTTCACACATTTCGCCATTTCTCGACATGTTTTCTAAAAATTTTCTGAAGATTTCTGAAAAATCCGGGGTCGGAAACTTTTCAGACCACCCTCGCATTTAACGTCTCAGTTTGGAAAACGAAGGATACATTACAAAGGGTAGTCAATTTAGTCATGGGAATTCCTTAAATTATAAAATATTATTATAGCTAATGTTATATACACACTGCTTCATTATGGTCCGTATATAATATTAATAATTGTATAGCCAAAGCAGAAATGAGTCCTTTCCTCAAACCAATGCCTCCTAAAACGAGGAATGAGGACCGTTTGCCCTTGATTTTCTCTGCTAGCCACAATTCAATGAGAACACTCTGTATAGGATGATTTAAGCGGAATACTCCCAATGAGGTGCAGCGCAATGACCTTACGAAAAACTTTTATTTGGATTCACTAAGTCATTCATCGCCGTGTTATTTTTGGAACTATCTGAGGAAATATACGAATAAATACTTTGTAATTCACTAATGCTCACTGTGAGGGTTAGTGGAGATATAATAGAGGAAAATGTAAAGATCTACTGCAGAATATAGGAATCCTATATTCTGCATATCCTATCCTAATCCTATATGCATTTGTTCGGATTTCTTTAAACGAAAAAAGTAAAGTCAAGACACTAACGTGTTGCGTCACACCAGCAATGCATTAATTAATAAAATCAAGGTTATCACCACGGAAACATCACATTTACGCCTGTTTAATAAGTGAGAATCGGTGAATATTCATAGATGAAATCGGTAATTAATCGTATCCATTTGGAAAGCTGTGAGGCTACATTGGCTCATCGATTCATCATCTGATGTAAGTGTTCCGTATAATCCATCTCCCTTTGTCACCAAAAATTACAATCACACTTTAGCCAAGGAGCGTCCACGCTGAGTCCCTTTCCAATTTGAGTTTAAAGTGGATACACTCCCACAAAATCGACGAGATTTTCATACTTGGCTTATACTGAGCTGGGAAGATGGTTTCCTTTCCCTTAAACTGATATGTGCAAATTGTTAAATTTGCCTTTTCCTTTCTCATTTGATTTGAATTTTCTTTCTTAGGATTGTCGCTTAACATGCGGTGTTCTCCTTTCAAACGAAACACATAGCACTAGTAGCGCTTAAGACGCGGACCTAATT
Organism: Pachydiplax longipennis; assembly: GCA_036926295.1. NCBI lineage: Eukaryota > Metazoa > Arthropoda > Insecta > Odonata > Libellulidae > Pachydiplax > Pachydiplax longipennis. The sequence continues at coordinate 491,854 of JAVFKF010000082.1, read as the reverse complement.
ACACTGCAACCCATAAATAATAAATAAATTACGCACGAGAAACGTTCCGAAAAGCGGTCACCATGCGCCTAGCGCCAAAGGAATTTTTTCTCAGTTTACTATAATTCGATATAGCTTGGCTTTTTCTCTTTCCATGGAAAATAAAGACAACCAAATCAGATCCTTTCTTTGAGGGTATTTACGTCTAAGTTCAGTGAGAACTCCTCTCCATTATTCATTTCTTTAATTCAATGGGAAATGCTGATTTCCATTCATCTAAGATTAACAAGACGTATAGAACGAATTGCATGCCTGTGAAAAATTTAAGATAGTGGTGTAGAGAATTTTCAGAGGGTTTAACGGAAGTTCATGACGAACGGTGACACAATCTGCTCGGTAAGCCATGGCAATGCTTTTTTGGGACCGGAACGGGGTTATTTTCATCGAGTTTATGGCTATCGAAATCGCAATCAACGCAAACTCTTACTGTAAAAAACACTTCGCAAGGCAATCAAAAATCGAAGATGAGACCTGCTGACAAAAGGGATTTGGTTTCTACATTCGACCTTACGTTGCCCGAGACACTAACACTGTTTTGAATCAGATTGGTAGGGACCCCACTACAGCCCATGCCTAGGCCATCGTACTTGTTGAGCCCGAAGAAACATGTTAGAAGAATTGATAAAGACGAGGAAAGAATACTCGGAAAAGGAGCTGGCGGCGACTTTAGTACCTGGGAGAGGTGTAAAAATTCTCCCAGGGCGCCTCGAAAAGTCCATCTTAGTAAATGTTGACTATGTTAAAAATAATAATAATTACATACGCAATTTAACCACGAAAAATTTTTATCGAATAAAACATTTTTGATTTCTTTTTAAATATGGGAACCATTTTGGGACATGCCTCGTATTTGCCTTACGCCTGCTACTATCAAGGAATTAGAATACAGTGCACACAATCAAACACATTAAAGAGAAGAAACATAGGTGCACTTCCATAAACGTTTCCAAAGAGTTTGCAAGAAGAGAAAGAGAGAAATAAAAAAGAGACGAAATGCGAATGGAGAGATGGAAGGGGAGTTTCATTGTTCTTTCTCCTCAGTCGATTTATTGCCTTCCTTATCGATTCGCTTGGAAATACTGAAGCGATCGGAAAAAAATGGCATATAAGGGGGAGAGCTAATCGTGTGACTCATTGCAGGCGATGGGACAACACATTGGTCCCTTTTTCCTATCAAAGTAGTTCCGGGTGAAAAAGATACTGCGATGAAAACGTTCCTTTTTAAAGAATAGATATACTACCGGCAGTGATAATTTATAACCGAAGATTTTCGTAGATTATTAGTTGATGTTTGACTTCTGTGTAAACACCGCATTTCACACCGAATTTCATTTCCCAGATACAAATTTCATTCTCATTGATATAAGGGGTGGTACACAAAGATGAGATAATTTATACGTTTTGTGATGTTAGTTTAGGAATCTATTACAGATTTCCACAATGCATCGTCAGCGTTTAGGAAGTTAACTATAATGCTAGTTTAAGCTTGCTCGTTAGATAGTTTATACTATAACTTAGTAAGCGCTTATGCGACTCAAATATTCAAATCATGAATGGAGTGGAATGAAATAATGTTGTAGTCATGCAGTAATTAAAGTGCGTCGACAGCTGAGGTCATTTTACGCCATTTAAAGATATAATTTAAATTGAAACCTCTCAGTAGCAACGTAGTAACCATACTGTTAAATTACGTGAAGTTACCAGTGTGCAATAAATAAGCAATTAGGATGATACTTATAGTTGTTAAAACATGAGAGAAAACCAAACTTGAGATAAGTTTATTAAAATTTCCTGTTTTTCTGAAAATTCGAGGGATATTCACCGAAAATTGGAATGATATGTTCCGGAAATTGTTTTTCTTGATCTGTTTCATTTCGTTTCACTTTGATAAATCATCAAAATACTACTATGACATCCTAATCCATCGATGAAAAACCTTTTCTGGCAAATTTCACACAGATTAACATGGATTCATGGCTATCTCGGTCTCACGTGTCAGCATTTACTAGCCATTTCCTAATTTATGAATAAAATAATGTTGTTTTCTTTAACTTAGGATACTATTCTTTCTCGTGCGAATTTTATATGGTTCTCCTTAAACGCTGAAACACAGTAATTCAATTTGAAGTATTTTTGTATAAACTGATGCATTTTCCAAAATTAGAGTCTCGTAAATATAAGGAAAGAGCTTGAGATTGATTAAATAGTAACATGATTCCCCAAGAATGTATTTTTACAGAAATTAGAAAGGAAAACATGCTGACCGGAAGAAGCAAAAGCGTTGAAATCGTATCTGCATAAAAAGAGCGTTTAATAGGTCAAGGTTAACATAAAAAAGGAGGTCAAGAATAGCCACGTGTTCGCCATGATTATTTTTATTGGAAACGAACACCTTGATTTAATCGTAGAGGATCCATTACTAAAATCGTCTCTGAAGATAACCATTATCTTCTTTAGTCTTCATGTTACAAAATTTTATTAATATAAATTCATCTCTTTCTTTTTCTAGCACAAAACATTATACCAATATTCTAGTAATGTGACTAGTAATAGTCGGTGAAAAAGGTTTTGGTTGACATGCAACTATAAAATGTTGAAGAAATTCTCTATTAAATTTCTGTCAAATGTTTATACGGAAAAATACGATCCAAATGAAACCCAACAGTTTCAGGTTCCTTAAATCCCGAGAGTAAAAAAGTCTATTTAAGTTGGGTAAAACATGCTTACATTGAGGGAAAACAAGTCCAGGGGAGTTTTTTCCTTGTTAAATATCACGATCTGGTGCGAAAAAACAGCTTATCTAACCGGAAAAAACCTGAAACCAAATAAAGCCATTAATTTCACCAGAGTGAAAACCGAAACCTAACCGAAAACCGTTGTTTATTCCGCTTCGATCCCTATGATGAACATTTTACTTAAGAGGATGCTTTACTGATCGTTTTTAGCTTTAACCCTCAACTAACTATCAATAAGTTATCTTCTAAAATTTAGTGCAATTTAATCTATAAGGATAAGACTAAAATTTACGTAACACAATTTCATATAATAACACGTTGGTCGGAATGAAAATAAAACGGTTCGAAGAAAGAGCGAAACCGGAAATTAAGAGATATTAATCGTTGATTAATCGTGAATGAGAACGAAATGCTTTACGGTTCGCTACCCTGACCATGGGAGAAATACATACTAGGACGATTCAATTTTTATCATTGAGCAAGATATAACTTATGGCGAAATAAACGTGTCTCTTTGTAAATTCTGTGCGTAAATTCCATTTAATTAAAAACTGAAGGCGGCCGAAACTGAAGACGTTTTTCCGAACCGAGGAAGTTGAAATCAAACCGAAACCGATAACCATTATTCATTCCACTGCGACTTTTGGTTCCAAGAAGAGAACAATATAAATGAGTCTAGAAATACTTTTACTTTGTAATATTTTTAAAAAATTTGTTTTCTCATTAAACGAGAGTAAATTCGAAACGAAGATATTATGGTTCGATACTCTTGAGGTGTTTAGCGGGAATTACTTGGAATATAAGGAATCGCAAGCTTTATGCGCTGAGTATTTTCAAATATTAATTAATAAATTTAATTAATATTAAATTTAATAATAATGCAGTAATGTATATCAGTATTCAAGAACTCAGAGCAACCAAAATTTTCCATCCTTTGAAATATACTGGAATATCTTTGCTTTGAAATATCAAATGCAATCAAAGTAACTTTTGTTTCCAGAAGAAAACAATTCGGATTGTCTTTCATCCACTTCAAGATGTTTAACAGAGTAAGGAAAGAAAAGGAATGAATTTTGGACTAAAATGACTCTCTTAGATGTACAAAGAAAATTCTGTCCTGTGATTTTAGATGATTCCTACGTATTCCGTTAAATAAAATCTTGTCGAGTTACTCTTTTGGCCTTCCTTCCCCAAATATGACTTCAGTTTTATCATGATAGATATTTAAAGTTAAGGAGAGCTATGAATTTCAATTTTAATTAGTCAGAAGGTTCAAAATAGTTTTATATTTTTTATAAATTGAATTCATTTTTGACGCTAGTCCTTTGATAAATGATAAATATCGGAAAATATTCAATGCTTAACAATAGGGTAACTTAGGGTAACAATAGGGTATTCAATGCTTAACAATAGGGTAACTTAGGGTAACAATAGGGTATTCAATGCTTAACAATAGGGTAACTTAGGGTAACAATAGGGTATTCAATGCTTAACAATAGGGTGAATATAGGGTAACTTTACACTTAAATTTAATTAAGCCATTAGATCGTATCAACAGATATACGGAGGAAAGGACGTTTACTCGCTTAACTTCTTATTTATTGCTATGAGGCGCTCTCAATGGCTTTTAGTCAATTACTCGGTGTCGAGGCCTGAAAACAGAAAATGACTCAATTAGTTGATCCTTTCATTTGTAAAAGTGCATTTTTCGATAAGCGGTAACCGTTTGAAGCAGCCCTAAAGACCCAAAAGGAAGTGACTGTCGCCAACAGTTATTATACTGCTTCGTAATTCCGCGACTCGAGCGGAAAACCTGTTTCATATTTCTTCTTGAACGTGGACAGTACAACATGTTTGCTCTTAGCAATTAACGAGGCACGTATTTCGCGCAGACATATGTTTTCAAATTACTACACATGGTCAAGTCAATCCTCTCGAGCGGTGGCATTCCAAATTTTCGATGAAAAAATGGAGATTAGTTATTCAGAGGAATTTTAAAAGTGTCTCCATTAATTTGTGCATAGAAGACTGCACGCTGTATTACGTCGCCATACCATACGCATGCTTATACGAAATTTACACTAATTTATCAATTGTTATCTTTATTAGCCTCATAACCGTAGCCATATGATGTGATGTCTAAACTGTTAACTCTCAGATTTACCAATTTTCATGGCGTTTTTACCAAGGCTTAGATAACATTCAGATGCAAGGTTCATTCACTAAGAAAGAAGATCCCAGTCATACTTTTTCATTTCCCTTGGGATTCTGACAATGCAGTTCAATGGGAATATTGCAGGAATACTTAGGAAAAAGTAAAGATATTGAAAATTTCCTTATAGACTGAGACTCAAACCAGGAGCCAAGATGGTCCTGTCAGCCATATCCTTGCTATTTTCTTTACATGCTCAGTCACTTTTCCCACCCTTAATCCTAACAGAGTTTCACAGCATCCATTCCCTAATTAGCGAATGAATACTTTGCTATATTTGCTTTCTGTTTGCGTCACTTGATTTTTAAATTATGAATGCCACGACCAACATAAATAGAGCAATAACCCCTCATTTTACATTAGCCCTCTTCGGTAGATTCTTTTCTTATCAGCCCTGGAATAATAATGTTTTCCCGGTCGATCTCCTTTCATTGTTTGGCTTTCCTAATAAATCGGCCGTCGTTAGATAGAGATAAACTGTAAGTAAATATTAGTGTCAATTGGAAATATTTCCTATTATCCGTGCAAGTTTTAATATAACATGAAATATATTTTAAACTTTTATTGTTTGAATGTTTGATGCAATAAAATATCCGGGCGTGGGTAATCAAACATACCGATATAAGAAGAACTTTTATTTCTATGGAAAGTGTCATAAAATAAGGGTCGATATGTATATTTACTCGACTATCCTATAATTTTTCATTCGTTGTGAAAAAAATCACCAGAGCATTAAGGTTCATAATAAGTTGGGAGTGAAAATATTTACCAGATTATATTGATTCTAAACAGTCTACTATATATCCACGAAGTGAATACTATAGTAGTTGATTATATATTCAATAATACATTGTTTTGATAACCGCCATTGTCGAAATGCGTTTAGTGTAGACTACCCTTGAGACTTCATAACGAGTATCTATGATCGCTAAAATCTCGTTATTGCCCCTGAAAAGTAGACAGTAAATTGTGCGTCGCGGACTGCCTATTTTCAGGATGGAATTAAAACGTGAAATGACCGTTCATTCTATGCAGACATTTAGGTTTCTGCTAATACAGAACGTGAAAAGGCCTTACTTGGCTGTGAAAAATTTTAATAACATTTCTGGGAACCGAATATTTTATTTAATATGCATTTGCCCGAACTAAACTCATACTTAAAATCAAAACTTACTACTTTCATGAAAGTGTTTTCTTAAGGAATTTTTGAAATAAAAGACAATTCAAATTGAATTTTGATATCTGTCGCTCATCGATTTTAAAATTTGAATAAAAAATCAATGGCTGATTTGTACAATGTCACAAAATAATAATTTATTTCATGGCATCGAAAAACACACATATATACAGACAAACATAATTACATATGTTATAAACGGACAGATTTAGTACACAAGGTTCCCTTATATTGAAGGAATTCCCAAACGTACCCAATCCAAAGAAGATAATTTTGAGCACTTAAAAAGAACTGATCAACGAAAGTTAGTGAGTTCTATATAGCAACAGTAAAACTTAAATATGGTATAAGCCATTATGATGATGACGTATGCACATGTATAACCATTTATTATTATCATTATGATATTTTATAACCGAAGTCGTGACTTTTTCTATGAGCACGCTCCTGTGATTGTTACTGGTTACTGAAAATTAATTGAACTTTTTTCCCGTGATTTTATTACATTAATTTATTACCATTAGAGGATGTTTCCTTCTGATTTGAAAAACTCTACACATTCACGGTACCATCAAGTTAAAATCTTCCTCTAAATTGAAGTTAAATTCCCTAATAATTTAACTCCTGAAGAAATATTGGATGCTAAAGGGGTCTGCAATTAAAGAACAGTACTTTATATTGGGGAACTTATCTCGTAATGTAAAGCCTATGTAAACAGTAAATAAAAATTTTTGAGTGGATTACATAATCACTGAAAATGAAGTAACGTTTGATGTAAAGTTTTGGTCACAATATGTTTACCTCAAAATTATTAGATGAGGGAACTTCCTCATTTGGTATAAATGCTTCTTTTCCAGTGAATTCCTCCTCGGATCGAATTTTGGCAAAACTCCTCCACCTCAGGATTCGAAAAGGAGTATCTTCCAGTCCTGAAATAAAGGAAAAAAGGGATCGATCCCTCGTAATCCTCTCTCAAGGGACCTTTTCAAGGGTGCATTCGGGTGAAAGATTAAGTAGGGATCCAACCGCCGGTGAATCATCGTAATTATGATCATTGTACATGCATTCGATCGGAAAGATATTCTAATAGGAATGAAATCCACGTAAATTAGCGTGGAAATATACTGCGTTCGCTGCTTTTCTATTGTACACTAATTGCCAGCAAGACGTCTTTTGGCGTGTGGCAGAGGGTGTAGACATCGGGCTTCTTCTTCGGCATATTGTTCGCGTTTTGTTCGCGGAAAGAATGAGTCTTTAAAACGCCTTGTTGTCTATTTCACGATCATTGTCGGATCGGCAGGTCGCAATTACGTCTACGTACTTCCGGTGCATTTATTGAGAAATCGTAGCCTAGCTTCTCCTTTCTCTCAATGACCTGCTTCTGAGAACGTTTTCAAAGGCTAGCTTATAGAATATAGGCTAGAATATAGTATCACCATGCGCTGAACCTCTTCGACGTACATACTTCATCCGCTGTATCTCTTATTCCAGATGACCAAGGCGAAGTAAATCGATTTGTTTTATCTCTTCTTACGCTCATCGTCGAATTGTAGCAGGGGGTCGTACTGAGAACCAAGAGGACGGAAATTGCTGAGTAAAGAAATAAAGGTTCTTAACCATTATCTATATAATGGGAGCCACGAACTATTTTAGTGTAATACTGGTGGCCTTCTTGTCATATTTCTGAAAATTGTCCGCTTTTCAGACAAAGAGAGCGTCTGTTTGTTTTTGTCATTTTTCATTCAAAAAAGAAGCATTTCTTACCAGATAAACAAATAGGGAAGATTGAAGAATACTATACCATTTGGAGGACGTCCAAGTCCGTTCAACAAACACATAAACTCTCGTTAATTTGATTTGTTTACAACATGAGAGTACGAGGAGAGGAAACACCATCTTTTTAATTTTCGACGGAGGTTTGGCTACAGCAGTGGAGTGGAAAAAATATAGATAAGGATTAATTAGTAATAGAAAATAAGCTGTACTTTTACGACGAGCTCAAAAAGCGTTACATCGTCTTAAGCGTTTTATAAACTTCCTCTATATTCAGCAGGTAATTCAGTCCAACTCTCTCTAGATAAATTCAGCTTAAATTACTGAATTTAAGTAAGCTTCATTTTAACTATGTTATATCTATTATAAAATGAGATTGAGGGTGATTTATAATACAAGTCCTCCCGATTACGCAAAGTTTGTATGATTAAAAATACTTATGTATGATAAATGCCTAATAACTAAGAAACAAACCACCTATAAGAGGTGTATTGAGAAGGTATTCCAAAAGTAAATTGCTGCACTTTTCTGTAAGAAAATATAAGCAATCATAGGATTCGTGATAAGGCCTAATTGAGTATAAAAATTCATCTTTACTTTTGCAAAAGTATATTGGGATCAATTCTATACGACTTGAAAATATTCCTAAAAGTAATTCTCGTGAAGTTTGTTTTTATCTCTTGCAGTCTTTAATTGCTTTAGAAAATCAGTTTAAGAAGAATGAAATGTATATCATATTAAAAGTACATTTTTAAATAAGTTGATTTAATATTCGTCATACTTCATGTGGGAGTTCACTATTATGATATTATGATTAATCATCGAATGTTTATATATTCTGCTTTTCATTAATGAGTCTGACTGAATACTTGAACGAGATTATTTTTGATTTTCCTTTGCCTTGTTAGTCCTTATTTGTAACACACCCAAAAGACTTAAAATTGAATATTCTTAAGATTAAAAGGTATCTCATCAAACAAAATCCTAGCAAACCACCTCAATAAAAACTTTAATGGCTGAAATTAAAAAATATGTCTCCATATAAAAAATATTTCTTAGTACATTGCATCAAAGCATTACCTAATCTACTTACACCAGGCTATAGTCTTCGTTAGAGGAAGTCGAAAAAGTGTATTATTTTCTTATTACATACATTTCATTAAAATAAAATTTAGATATGTGGCTGTATCTCTGTATAGGGAATATAATTGCGGAAACTGAGATTTTTCTGGCTAAGATTCAAGAAGTGAATAAGGAATGGAAATCTTTCGTAGTTCTATGTTAGTGACTAGGAATTGAACATTAAATATTGGAGGTAATTGAGATATCAGACAAGGTTTTCATATTCGACTTTAAAATGGCAAACGTCTATTATTTTTAGAGACTTTTCCTTAACTTCAATTCAGAAATATCAATTTTTAGAACCTGAAAAAGGTCCTGTGCAAGGGACTGTCCATTGCTGCTGTCCTCAGAGGGTCTTTCAAACTCTCACATTGTGCAGTATTTAAATTCTGATTATGAAACTCTACATTAGGAGGACCAATTATCTAAGGAATAGCTGAAAATTTGTCTAAAGTATAGAACAGTATTATCGAATCACTACGGAAACTTAGTTTGATAATCTATCATTAAAATTGCCTTTTTCATCTTCTGCTTACTATCAAATTGAAAGCTTAGCCCACGTTTTACAAGCCCTACTGATCCTATTTCGGTCGATAATTTTTTTCGTTCCATACATATTCGAATTTTCTGTATTCATTCCAAAGTTTGCCATTTCTAATTATGATGTTAATTGAAAATTAACTCTTTTCAAATTATGTTCCAACCTAATAGAATGTGTTCCTGTTTTAATAGATTTCAGTTATGAAGTGATGAGTTTTTGCAATTTGCGAAATAAAGCTTGTGTTACCTAATATAAATTAGAAACGTCAATCTTTTTTCCTATCCCCTTCATTTTCCTATCCTTTTCGAAAATATTAAAAATTTATTTATCATTTATTTATATTAGAGTTTTGCCACAATCGTTTTTCCAGTGTGCTAATTTAAAGTTTTCACCGACCAAAGATCACGTATTTCATTATAATATGAAAAGGTTCATTATTAATTTGTACATATGTGCAAATATTAGATTTTTCGAATCAAATTTTCTTTTATTCGACAAATATTTCCAAACAAATCAACGTCTGCAAACTAAAATACATATCCAAGTGGCAGAACATCATGCTTTCATCCATGTCTTTTTTTCATTTTTCAATTTTCCTAGATCAAATTCAAATCATATGGTACATTTTATATAAGTACGCTTTTACTAATAAACTAATTTAGGAATCCAAATGATTGTGATCTCGTAATCAATTTAGCGGATGATTACAAGTAGGAGACGAAGAAAATGTGAGCTACAAAAATACGAGAAAAAAAACGGAGAAAGCATTGTGTATCGAATCGAATGGTTATTCAATTCGATATAAATTCGAATGATTCAGTTAATTTAATTCGAATTAAGTAACATGATCATAAGTATGAATATAGAAAATAATGATTTACGGTTTTATAATGATTAATAGTTAAGTTTATTATTGTAATATTTTTACTATCGTTGCCATCCAAGACGTTTCGCCCGGTTTATTTGGTTTCAATCCAAAGGTTTAAAGAGTCTCTTTAGCGAATTTTGCCCAAACGTTTTATTCTTCTAAGTCCCGTACATCACACATCTAGACAATCCCATCTGCATTGCAAGCTCAATAAACGATCGACATATTTTGTTCATAAGAACTTTATGTTTTTTAGAAGAGGGCTCAAAGAATTTTTAAAATTATCCCACTCTGTAACAGCGTTATTTAAAAACGAGAATTTCCTTGCATTCGTCGATCATTTTATCAATTTAACTTAATGACTTTGGCCTCTTCTATTCAAACATTCCTCTTTTATAATTTTACCTTCTGAATATAATTGCTTTGTCTCAGTATTTCTTCCTTGTCTCATTTCTATTACCAAGAGCTCTTCAATTACTTCCACAACACATCACTCATTGTAAACAATTTTGGCTAATTTGAAGAGCAAAGATTTTACATATCTATGCATTTTACGAAACCAACTGTCTTATCTTTGCCGCTTCTTTAATGTCAACGATATAACTTCTTTTTTAACCATGTTTCACGCGTGCTATTCATATTTTCATTAAAAGTATTATCAGTGGCTATATTGCATTCCTTGTTCCCTTTTCCAAAGTCTTTTTTATTCTCCAAGAAACTGATTCAGCGCTCAATTTCCTATCGATAAATCTAAGAATACGTATATAAATACGAGTATTAAATTTAATCCTTCTTTTCCTTCCCTTGAAAAAAAATGAAATCCTTAAAGCCGAACCGCGTTATATTTATCATTCCGGTTTCCACTCGACAGAAAACCGAATTTCTATGAATTCCACCTTTTCAATGTCGAACCCGTTCTCACCGATTTTTCTTCCGTCAATGGTATCATTCTGAGAGTGTATTTATTTTTCTTACATTCTTTACAAACTACTTTAACTTTACTTTAATTTTTTATCAAAACGTAGTTATTCATGTTTGGTAAGCATCACTACAATTACGCTTAAGTAAATTTACGTTGTTGAGGAACAAATATCGGAATGATAAATATTAGGGTTTTTAGTTTCGGCTAGGTTTTTAAAATATCAATCTTTCAAGGAAAAGAGAGACTGAATTTCAAGCTCGACGTTAAATGTTTCTCAACAGTCTTTTTCGTGGATTTCTACTCTGTAAATAAGCAGTCGGTTTTATTCGACCATCTTGAAAAGAAAAACACTCCCTTCACCTGAAGATGTCAGAATGTAGACGAAAGTGGTCAAATCGACTGTGGAAGTTGTGTTTTTCTTTTTTAGATGAGCAACTAACTAAAAAGTCCCTAACCCAACCCAACTAAGAGAAAAGCACCCCCACGTTTTGAGAGGCACATCATTAGGCTGTAATTCCGCAAGGTCACAATTGAACATATTCCGTCGTTTTTTTTACTCCGGCAATAGTGGATTAGATTGCACTTTCTATCCGCGCATTTCCGATCTTAATCAAGTGCATCATCTGTGGGGAAGCGCAGGCGCTAGAGATTCCCACTCCCACGCGCCCCCATTGGCCATCCCCCGTCATGACGACACTAAAAGCAAGCGTTATAAAGGCCGCTCCACAGAGCTCTTCTCGACGTCGAGACGTGAACTGGGCGCATCCTCACGGACATCGTTTGAAGCGACTTCAGCAGTTTTCTCTTCAGAGCTTCGTCAGTCGGTACGTGGACACCAGTTGTGGTCTTATTTTCGCTTGCGATGTTTTTGACGGAAATTTTGAGAATATCCAAAATTTCGGAAATAAATATTGAGTAGGAAATATAAGCTGTCATCAAGGGCCGGATTTCGTGGGAAAAAAGAAAAGATTGGCAGTTTCCACGCGATTTAATTGAGTACAAAAACGACCGGTTAAAATTAAAAGAAACTACTATCATTGCGAAGATGGTGGTTTAGCCAAAGCCGCTATTATTCGTATTTAATTCAATTTTGCGGAAGCTACTAATATTTTCTTTACATTCTTGGTGGGAAATATACCTGTAGATACCCGCGGGTGGGTGAACAGGTGGCTATCAAAATGTTTCACATTTGTAATTGCTTTTTTCTTCGAAAATTAACTTTTAGACATTTATACAATTTTTTACGATATTTCTTATATTAATTTTCGATATATATGTATATACATCTGTTGTGATATTGCATATTTATTTGTTCAAACGATAACTCTTACGATATAAGAACTCAAAACGGTGGCAAATCTTCGTTTCCAACATTCAGTTGTGCTAAAAGTATTGCATAAATTTTGACGTCCGCGAAAGACGTTGAATTCGCATCACTCGTTTAAAAATTTCATCTTTTTCGCGATGGCGGTGTCCAGACGCCTTCGAGTCGACGTTTAGTGGAAGGAAAATTAATTTTGGATTTATAGGCGATTCGTGGAAAAAGTTTGATGAATATTATTTGAGATGGAAAGGCCACATCGAAAAAAGGTGGAAGAAGGGAAAACTTTTTGATAAAAAATTAGCATACGTTTATTGAGGGGCTATTCCCACGGCCAGATGTTTGCAGACTTTTCCACTTTCATTAGGTGGATGGTGGATGGAAATATCGCCCGATTCTTCATCGACAGAACGTTGAAAATATATTTAATCATTTTGGTCCTAGTCATGGTCCATTGTGACTTAATTGGCATTATTTGAGGAGGAAATTCTTGAAGCTGATAATGATATGTGATGGAAGATTTTATTATGGTTATAGAAAAATTTCATATCCAATATTATTCATGTATCTATAGTTAATTTATTTTGATTTTCTTGGAATACAATATATTTCTAGAAGTGATATTCAGCTGTATTCTAAAGCTCTCATATACAATGGTATACTTTTGAGGCGCATATTTCATTGAGCAACTCATAAGTATTGCATACGTGTTATTTTAAGCTAATCAGAAAATATGACAAAGGCCAACAACATATGTGTTGAAAATATTTAGTTCCATAATTATATTACATTTATGATACGTCAATTATATTATTATAGTTCATTACCTTTCTCTTCAATGAAATGGCCATTATATCATTAGATTTATCTAATGGTTCAGGTAATAAACAGGTCCTTTTGGGATGGATATCAGTCATTCGGTTCAAGTTTTATACACTTTTCCAGTGTTTTTGCCTCCAAGTAATCAATTGTTCAGTAAATTAAATTTTAAGTGAAACTTATGTACGGAAATACGCGTAAGACTACTGCAATTTTGTGAAAACTTATGCACTCTCAACGGTGGTATGTTATCGACTTAAATTTTATTTCCAACAAAGTCCTTCTTTTTTTTACTTGGAATTTCCATTTATCAAGGAAGCAGTAATATTTTTAAAATTCTAAAATAATCAAAATATGAAAGGAAATGAGACGTTGCTTGATGACCATTAATCGCTATGCAACATTTGAAATAGGTGATCAAATTTGTAGTGAACTGTTAAGGGATGAGAAGCAACTAATCCTTTGTGAAACCACAACTTTAAATACAGACTCGTGATTTGCTTTCGGTCGAATCGTGATGTTTGTTCATGAATTACTTCTTTTTCAACCGAAAAGCAGTGCAGCTTGATGGCGCTTGTTAAAAGTTTTGTTTGTTATTCGAGAACATTCCGAATTTTTCTTCAAAGAGGAAATGTGATACCGGAACTGTAAACTCTGAGGAATTGCGCATCTCACTGAGGAATAAAATATCACACGCTTCAGTGTTGTATTTTGAATTAAATAGGAAATAATTCAGTTATATTTTGGGATTAAATCAGAACTACGTTATTACAACAATAGAATTGACATGTTTAGAGAGAAAATAATTCTGTTTATGTTTAAGTTAGTCTATAATTATACTTGAATAATTTTAATTTGATCTACGACTGTTTGATCCATAAAATTCCATTACAAAACACGCTATTTTAATATGTGATCTTTTATATACTATACTGATATCTATCGTCATCAAGGCGGGTACTCCTTAATTCCAGTCCAGCCCTCTTCATTCTAGCTTATCATGGTCGGTTTATATTGTCCTTCCTCTTTCACTATTCCTTCTAACCCGTCCTTTATCAAGTATTTGATTCCCATCCTATTTGTTTTTCTCTCTTTCCTTCTCGCCACCCTCCAAATCCACTTCATTCCCTTTCATGCAACACTTTCTAAGTCAATTAAATACCACTACTACGAACTAGTACTAGTAACTTAAGTCTGCGACTTAAATTCAGATGGAATGTTCAATATTAACTACGTAATTTGGAGACTACAGTAGTTTTAAAACATTTAAGAATATTACATTGAAAATTTCATTCTTTGTTATTATTTAAAAAATATATAATTGTAACACTGTAGTTAAAATAGGAACTCTCTTAGGAACCTTGTTCAACCTTCACCCGAAAAAAAAAAGGATTAGCTGAAGAAATGGTTAATTTAGAATTAAATTCATCACCTCCAAGTTATGTATGAGCGATGATCGTACCGCTTGGTGTTGCATTAATAGATTGAACCTTTCAGAAAACTGCAATCCGATGTTACGGAATCTCCGTACCGCTCTGAAGCCTCTGAGATTCATCTTAATTTTGAGAAACTACTCCGACGGAGAAGTGGTTAATTAAATAAATTGGGCAGTAAAGAATTGGGCACCATTTTCAGGGACAACTTGAAGAAGCCATACAAAATAGAATCTAAGGGAAAAAGAGGGAGGCGAAAAACATTCTGGGAGCGAAAAGATTGATGGAATGCTAATGAGAGATACTGGGCGATAAAATATTTGTAAAATATTCATGTGTAGAAGAAGAATAAGAGTAACTTTCATTAATGATCTCTATCTATCGCATATAGGAAACATTTTACCAATAATTAAGTTTAAAATGGTGCGTCTTATACGAGAGTATAGATTGGCATTTACTATGATAGATCAAGATCTCATGTATTTTAATACATCTTTCTCTCTCAAGCAGAAGATGACATTAGCGAGTCCTCTCTTTGCTAAGTTTCTGCAAAAATATTCAACTCGGCACCAAAGCTTTTTGTTCCTCAAAATGCTTTTTTGATGCCTCATAACTGTCTTTTATATTCTTCTTTAACGAAGTATATTCAGCCTGTTTTTTTCGGGACATCATCCCCTCTATTAATCGGCCTTTGCTTTTAGTTGGTACAAAAAATCTCCAAACGCTTTCCTTCACTCTTTCCTTGGATATGTAAAAAAAACGTGAATATTCTCTCGGGTGAACGCACGCCGAAATTTTCATTTTCCTTTCAAACTAAGAAGTTTTATGGCTATAGATTCCTTAATTCTCATATTCGATTATTCTTCATAAAAATTAATGAATTTAACGTGTTCTAGAATTTAAATAAAGAAAATATACTTCCGGCTGAAAATTATTCTTCGTGTGTACTTACTCAAATTTTCGCTAAGCCCAACTTTCATCTTACATGTCTTTTATCATGTCCGTAAAAACTTTGTCATAGCATTCTTCAACAAAATATTGTTGTTAAAGGACCTCTTCGCAAGAATTTTTTTTCTAAATTAAGGGTTAGTCCTAAACTTCGTCTGGATAAGCTCCTTGAGTTGACATCGCTTTACGGGTATTAAAAGGGCCGGAAGTTTTATTCATTAATTAATTAAGACTTTTTTGAGGGGATTTTGTATCAGTTGTTAACAAAAAATTGAACGCGAAGCCTTAATAAAAAGTATGAAACTAGAAAGAGAGGGATTTAATTTATGGAATATTACAAAAACTTCATTTAGCAAATTGCAAAAAAAATATTGTGACATAACTGAAATCCATTAATATAGAAATACGTCAGAGTAAATTGGAATATAATTTGAAAAGAACTAATTTGTTAGGAAAGTCATAACTAAACCCTTTCAAATATTGAAAATGTGCAACCACGATAACCAAAATGTTCACTTATTTTCTAAAGTATTCTTAGAATGGATTTTTTTCTTGTTATATTCAAATATTCGCCGTAAAAATTTTGATGAAGTTATCCTTTGTCTGAATATAAAGGGTGAAAATATTATATATATACCCGTCTGAAAATTATTCTGCTTATCCATCATTAAAATATCTGATAATATTGCAAACGGTATGTAAGATGATGTTTTTAACACTCATCTCTCATTTTCAACTTTTTCAAATTAAGTGTAAACTTTATGTAGATAACGATCAATGATTATGTTGCAGAGGAATTTCATTTGAAGCTACAACTGTAACTGTGCCCCCTATTTTACATCGTAATTTGCATGTACAGTAAAAACCCGTTAAAGACTCTCGCTCGAGACGCTTTCCTGACGCAGTTTCATCCCCTTTTAAACGAAACCCGTGCAATAGATACCGCTTAAGACGCTTAAGTCGCGGATATTTCTCCACATAACCCACTCTTGCTACCTCATTTTATAATGTCGCCATCCTCTCTTTGTCCCTAAAAGGGTTCTTTTGAATTTTGTGAGAATGAAGACTTATGGTCGATACGAAGTCTGAGATCGAGTGAAATCTTCAGGACCTTTTTGGTGTTTACTTTTGTCGCAATCTTAAGAAGTATACATAGCGCGAAAAACAGAAAAAGAATGCTTCGTAGTTTGTTGACCGTAGTCTTGGAGATCGTAATGCCCTTTTCACCACTGCTATTAAAAAACGTTATTATTCTCTAATTGACTATCTGGTAAAAAGTTTGTCATTGTAGACTGAATGATGAACAAATTTAGGTAATTAAGAAATTCTTTCTCTGTGCAAAATTGCTAAGATACATTATGTAGTGCAACCTGGGATAAATAACCCGGTTTTAATGCAATCCCTCTTAAATCGCGTTTCTCGCTTTCTTCTCCGGAAAACATCTTCACCGGGTTTCACTGTATTTTAATTCAATCCGAATTGCTACCTCTTGTCTAACCTTACTTGGTTTAATTTCATTTTTGAATGGGTAAAATACAGTTGAATTAATTTTATAAAAATTTTCTTATATTTTCATTTCATGGATATTGTATACAGTCTGTGAGGTAAACTTTACTTATTTTATGCGACTTTTACAATATTGCACCCCTTAAATTTTTGTAATTAATTTTTTTACATTTTTAAAACACAATACGTACATTTCTGTCACGAGTGTTACTGATCGTTTTCTTCTTATTAATGAACAAATAAAAACATCGAAGTGGAAATATATCATATCAAGGATAACGCAGACTTTGATGACTATTTTATCAGTGGTACAAGAATAAGAAAACTAGATGTGTTCTCGGATTAGATTTGGGAATGAGCAACGGCAGAGCTATTTCTTAAAACTAAAAATCTGTAAAATGGATGCGATACATCTCTGTTCATTGAACTCAAGCAAGAGTTTGTCAAATTATTCACGTTGTCGACTTCACTTATCTGTGGGATAATTAATTGAAACTTCCCATGAAAGCTAAGTGGTTACAAACTATGAAATCATAAAGAATTTATTAGTTTTTCAGACTGCGTAACTTTGCCCCGCCTTTCCAAAAACGAACCCAAGAGGTTTATGCGTCTTAAGAGGAAATTATGCCAGAAAGGCTTATTGACATCGATTATTCAACACTTTTCCAATAGTTTCTGTAAAATGCAAAACATTACTCAGCCGTTTGCCTCAATTTGGTTTGAGAGCTTATTGCTTGAAAGCCTTGCTCGTCGGAGTTCTCGAATCTAAGAAATAAAATATTTCTACCACCATATCTTCAAAAAATTCTTGTAGACTAATTAAGTTTAACTAAAATAAAATCATCCAACAAATATATGTTTTTATGTATCTCATAACATTTATGTCAAAATATATAAACCAAGAGTCAATTTTGCAAGGAAAATAGGTCCTGATTTATTGATAATTGATCAAAAAGACAAGGTAAAAGGGTCTTCAGTAACGATTGAGAATTACCTCCTATATCATATTTAAGTTTTAATAATTTACTATGGAATTCCACGGGCCGAGACCATCCAGTGTACGTTTCCTTGATAATTCGAGATGAGACAATAAGAAAAGTCTCTGCGAAAAAAGAAATAATTGAAACTTGTCGTAATGTAGAAAGTATGAGACAGAACAAATGAATGACGTATTTTCTTCAACAATTTCTTAGCAAAGGAAGGAGCTTAAATGGAAAAGCTGAATTTTTATTTGGATACCAGCTAGTTAGTTTAGATTTAAGTATTTCCATGGTAGCTGAATTAGCTCCGAATCTGAAGAAATCAACGACTCCAATGAACTAAGCTTCTCATCAAATGTCCCATTTCCCATTCATAGCAACATAAATTATGCACTCTAAAGGGCACTTCTCAGGAAGGAAGTCCCCTTCGAGAAGGGATTATCGCGAAAGGGTTTGATAAATATCGCACCGCTAACCAACAAGGTAAGACGATCACGAGTTCTAAATTGCTTAAAAAACTACGCGCAACGGTGTTATTCAGGAAACATATACTTGACGACTTGCTTTATGTGTATTTTAAAAGTCGTGTTTTTGAGTGGGGTCATACCATAGACTTCTTGTGCATTGCGTAGCAAATTCATATGCTTGTTTTTCGTTCGCTTGGATTTTAGAGCGAATACCCCACTGCTGAAATTAATGTAAGGGACGTGGACTTCAACGTTGGAGAATAAGCTTTTTACCAAGATTATGATTTCAAAATTTAATATTCGACGCAAAAATTGCGTCTTTTAAAGTAGATTTCGTTGAAATTGAGTTCCAAACTTTGCACGTACTTTGCATCTACATCTACATATGTAACCTGTCTTTCGGCGTGTGGCAGGGGGTGAATGCAACATGACTCCACTTTCATAATCGATTATTCTTCTCGCAAAAAAATGAATTCTTGAATCGATTGGTTCTAGTATCAATTTCTGTCTCGTAGTATCAGAACGGCCTATAAAACATACGCGTAATAATGGCTACATCTTCAACGAACGTACTCTCTCTGAATTTATCAAGTAAATTATATCTTTGTTTCAACCTTCTTTCTTTAAAAGATTCCATCTTGCCTCCCGCAGCATCCGGTTGACTCTCATATTTTGTCGTAGCAATTCTTTACAAAGCTTTACCTTTCGAATTCAGGAATACACACTACATACAGGATACACACACACACATACAGGAATACACTTTTCGGCCCTGCATGCATATTCGCCCTCGAAGTTTCTCTTCATATCTCGAGAAGACACCGTGAAGTTAAATTATCACGCACGGACATCACGTACACGTATACGAGCAGCGTTCCTTATTATTCAAGATGGACAACGTTTGCGCGATGTCTCGAAGGCGTTCGGAAGCACACTCGCAAAGGAAATGATCACGTTTTAATTTAGGCGCAATGATGCGGGCCAATCGAAGCCCTCACACTGCGGGTTTTCATCACATATCACTCTTTGCCAATTTTTCCCTCCGGCGGAAGTTGAACGCTCTCCTTCCGCGCAAACATCAAGACAGGATGTTTCAACGTTGTTTGAGATTCTCGTATTTGTACGGGCGGTGGATTCCGTCGAAGTTATATTCGCTTGATTTTCTTCTTCAGGTAAGCGACCTCTATAGCTAAAATTACCAATTCGTCTTAACTGTAATTTATTCTAATACTCGTCTTGCCATGCATTCATCTAATACCTGGCATGTATTGAATGATGCAACGCTTCCAAAGATCTTGAAGTATTTATTTATTTGTAACCATGGCCACTTAAAAGACCATTATCGAAAAAATTCGTTTACCCAAGTTTGCTCATGTTATGATACGATATCAAATCTACTTATCACTAAACTCACTTTTTTATATTTCATTGCTCGCTTAACCATTTACCATCATCATAAAATTTACGATAGCAAATTATTACTGACACTATTTGAAATTCTACTTCAAAAATGAAATTTTTATGTGTCTGATGACTCAAATACTCCTAGAAGGAGTTTTTGTTAATAATGGGTCATACAGAAACTCTATGTTCATATGGGATCTATAGATTCTTGTAAAAACCCTAGGTTCATTTCACCACTCAAAAGAAACAAATGTCTATCTCATGGAAACTTTTGAAGATAGCTTAACTTTATAGCTTTAGTTCAATTTAGAGAGTTGAAGTTTGGAGGTAAAACTACAATTATAGTATTAAAGAAGACTAAGCTATCCGCTCCAGTTCAAAAGACTATAATTCTCCGTAATAAAATAAAAATTGTATGCCATGTGTATTACGCAAGTTGAGACATGCAAATCAGCGATCTAAAAAAGATATAATCGAGCAATCGTATGAGCTCTTTTCATGAGCTCAATCAATTATCAGTAGAATGAGTTTAAATGATTTTGCAGGAATTAAACCTAGGTTTCACGTTTCTCTCATTTTGTTTTACATGTTTTCTTCATTTTAAATTAGTGTGAATCCATACTGCACGATGCTAATGATTGGATATTTCCAGCAATTAGATAGGCAGTATCCAATTGATCTTAATATTTGTACGATATTTATATTAACGGATTTCGTTTATCTCTAAATTTTCAAAACTTGCATTGTAGAACATAAAAAAACATTTCCAAATTACCTGTACTAAGATATCAGACAATATGAGCGAGTTTTTGCATCAAAGGGATATTTGGTATGGATAGGAAGTGTGTATTTCCGTCCGCTTGCCCTCCGATAGTCATGTATTTACAATGGAAATCTCAGACTGAAGGTTCCGTGGCTCAATCTGTTAGTAATATCTCACAGCTCTTGCTTACTATGAAAATGTGAGAGGCTCTGTAAAAAAATTAGGGATTAATTTCCCTCTCAGGAATGCAAAGGGATTCGAAAAGTATGGGATGGAGAACAGTTGACATTTCATCACAAAGCAAGCTGAAAAGTCTGATTTCACGATTAGTGAAAGGGCTGACCTTTTTTTTTAAAGACAATCACATAAATTTTCCGAAAAAGCTCTGATTCACAATCTGTTTCTCCCAAATTCCTTTAAAGTCACCATTAATTTCAGTAAGGCATACAGTAAAACCCGTTGAAAAAGATCCCTTTTTAAGTCCCTGTCCTGTTTAATGCGCAGTTTTCTCTGAAACTCAATTAAACAAAAGATAAAAACACAGCTCAAGATGCCCGTTTAAAACGTGGAATTTCCCTTTTCTAGATGCACCACAACCTGCCAATCCATTCCCGCAGTAGATAGACCCAAATCCGTTAACATTATTCGGGTCTAGTCTAATTTTTTTTGTTGTAGAGGGACAATGACCGAAGTTTAGTAACTAAGACGCTTTCCGAAAAAATATAATGAGAAGGTAACCAGTGTTACTCAACATAAGTTCGCGGACTTTCTAGATAACATACAGCTGTGGCAAGTAAATCAAACTAAGGAAGATCCCTCTTTTTTCTTAAACTGTAGAGGACTTATCTAAAAAGATCCTAGTGTAAAAGAACACAGGGTGTCACTTTCAAGCCATTCATTTCGCAGAGACAAAAAAACAGATGTGATAATGAAATTACACCATATGCATCTCAAACAATTTATTTAATAATTATCTGTACATCTCTACGTGTGTATTCAATTTCTTGCCATTTCCTTCGTAACATTTCCTCTGTAACTTAGTTTCCGAGTTTTACTTCATTTGTAATTTTTATCCTCTCCTTTTAGAAATTCATCGGAAATTTTTAGGGAATAGTCGGTTCTATTTTAATTCAGAAGGGATGAATCGGAGTGACTTCAACCGACTTCATTCATAGCTTTGTGATTTTCAAATACTGTACTGAATTGTCGATATCAATTCATCCAATCTTCTAATATTTTCAAATAGAATTAATAAGTGAATATTTACGTTATATTTTATTTTATTAAAATATTTGGCAAGAATTTAATTATTTTCCGTTAATGTGGCGAATAAATATTCAACTTAAAGGATTTTAATGTCAAATATAAAATTTTTAAAGGTAGGGTAAGTCGGAGGGCAAAAGACGCTCAAATCCTTTTCATTCGCGTGTTCAGTCATTGTGAAGATAATATCTGTCCGGCTGAAAAGTGTTCTCTGAATTTAGATAATGGATATGTTGAATAAACTGTCAAAAGTGGTTTTATTAGACTCGTATGAAATCAGAAAATAGGTGTACGAAGTGTTCATAATTTAAATAGATATTAAATAGTTGTAAGGAGTAAGTTAATTATTTTATTTAAAATTAATACAAAACAAAATTTATTTTAATAGGGGAAAATAAATATTTGTGTTCATTCGTTATTTTGTACTTTCATTCTAAAACAAAATGTATTTTAAACCATACTATATTTTTGAAGAGTTAATAATCTTCTATAAGTCTTGGCATCTCACCACAAATGTATGCGGGAAGATGTAAGCCTTCACGAAAACGTTTTTTTTTTCGGAAAATCTGATAATCTGAATCACGAAATGCATTTTATATCACCCTTCTCTGTTTCTGCCATTATTGACATTTCTTTTCATTCCGGAGTGACTCAAACATAAAGTCCCCCGACTTATCCTATATCCATAACAAGCGAAGACAAGGACATTCAAAGTTAATTCAAGGAAATTTAGTAATCTAGAATCTATAATGTGTCTAATAGAGAAACGAGAGAAAAACTTCGTTGCTACAAACATGTGGAGCTGAAAAAAGCGATTCCCGCAGAGTAGATTCTGGTTGTTTGCAGACAGGGGCATCTGGAAATTTCGCTCCTCAGGCTTTTCGGACGAGGTCAATAACCCTTTAGAGGGATTCGCCAACTTTGTTGGGGAAACTACTCCGCTGCATGTTTTAACCCTCATGGATGCTTTAAAATCAACTGACATACATGCGGTACTCCTTCATTGAAGCAATCATGTCCCATTAGAAATTCCCTTATTGCCTTTTACGAGTAACTTGTCTCACTTATTAATTTTATCATCAATTTTATTATTATCTAGAATACATCCGCAGTTAGTCATTAGGACAGGTGGCGACCTTAATTTACACTACAGCAATACAAACAATATTACAACTTTCTATACTCGATTACTTTCTATATTCGATTACAGATCATTAGTTAATTTTCTGTTTATCTTCTATATAAAGTCATTTCTTTTTCTATTAGCTATGAAAAGTGTACAAATATTACTTTATGCTTTCAGATGCCTTAACCTCCCTCCTCAGTAAAAATTAAGTTTCATCAATATGTATGTTTCTCAGGTTTCTCACTCCTCCTTTTGGGAGTTTTTTGTTGTGGAGTATTTTTCCTAAGGACTAACTTAGGTTTTTAAATCCATAAAGTAGTTTTCCTCTGTGCACTATTGCAAGCTATTCTCCTCCTTACATATATTATATGATGAATGATTTGATTTAAGAAAAGAGAATTTAATCTAAATCTTAGACTATATAAAGCGCGAATTCATTACTGGTTACTTTATTCACCGTCTTTAATTGAAATTTCCGGAGGAATTTCCGCAAGAAGTTTCGCAGTCACTTTCCTAGTTGAATAATGCGCTGTAATTATGCTCCGCTGTATTCTCACGCATTCCAAGAGAGTGTAAGAAAACCGAGACGTCATTTAAATTATGCCAACCATCCTATTCTCTGCACAGGATGAGAAACGGGAGATTACCCTAGTATTATTATAGTTTTCCTGTGTCTTTCTTGCATTTCCTACCTTCTCGAAAGTTATAAGTCCCTGCCTTCTGTATAAATAGCCCGTGGGGCATTCGAATATCCAAGTGGGTAACGCGTTCGCCATTCGTAAAAGTGGTCCCAAGTTTGATTTCCGGAGGGAGAGAGAGAAATAGCTACTTCCGTTGAACAATATTACTAAAATTGAGTCTCTTTAAGATTTTTATGTCTCATTTTAATCTCGTAAATCAAGATATAATTTAAATATGCACTCTTACCTCTGTATGATCGATTCTTACCTATCATATCCTATACAATAGAATGCGTACTTACATTTCTCAATAGTAAATGGATATTAAAGTCAAACAGATCCGGCTGATTTGAAGAAAAATTAAATAAAATCTCTTAAAGTCGTTTGAAAGTTCTCCTCTGATTCTTCAGTGAACGAAATGGCCAAATTTATCGTTTCAATTTCTAGTTTCAATTTTCTTCAAATTCATCTTACTTGACGGTACTTGATATGATTTTTGGTCTCTTAGTACACATATTCATGTGAATCATGCTGAAGATATAATTTCAAGTGAATCTGAAGTTATTGTTTAAAAATCATAAAGTATTATTATGAATTTAGCTACATCATATTTCTTGAATAATTCAGTCTAAAAAATATATCCAGTTTTATGTGTTAGAGTGGTTAAAATTTAAGTCTCTTTAAACTTAACAATAGTACTCATAAAGATGATTGGGATATTTTTACGAAAGAATACCATCACTTCGTATTTTACCAAAAGTAAAACATAGTCCCGTAAAAAAATTCTCCCCGATAGTCTAAGTGTAATCTCTTTAGCATGCCTTAGTTCTCCAGCCGGACGGACCAAGGGAAACACATCGCCCAGAACTCTGAAGTGGAGAATTCAACGTGTAAATTGCCAATAACAGTAAATCCAAGTACAAATAACAGAAGTCCCAGTTGTACGTGATTAACATTATTTCTGTGGTTTGCAAATTACAGTCAAATCTCTTTAAAACGCTCTTGCTTAGGGCGTGGTTTTCCCTCGGTCGCTTTCACATTAAACAGATTGTAATATTGCCACTTTAGAAGCTCTGCTGCCGTTTTTAAGGTGGTTCCTTCCTGTATCCAGATGTACAGAAACCCGCTTCGTTCAATCCTCTAATCAGCATTATTCTGTCCAACTGGTAAAAATAGCTTCATCGTAGAGAGAAAAATGTCCAAATTATGTCCAAAAAGCATCTTAAGGAAGACGAGAAGACAACCAGTAGGACACAAAAATCGTTTTCGGACTCTTTAAATATTTACATCTGTGAAAAGTAAATCAAACTATAAAAGATACGCTTTCGTTTTTACGGTGTAAAGCTTTTCTAGTAAAGAGCTAAGAACCCATTTGCTTTTGTTTTCTTGTGTAAAATATTTAAAAATTTACGTTATTAATTCTTTATTTATATTATATATTTATTTATCTAGTTATAACGTTATTCCGCTTATAACGAAGTATTCACTCAGTTCCCTGAAAGGTGTCTTAACCGGGTATTACTCTATGTTTAAGTTTTAAGTCTAGAATTTAGGTTTTGAGTGGGAATGAAAAACAACCCCATGTTCGCCTTATTATTCTTGGGTAAATATGGCGATTGACGTGGGTTAAAATTTTTATTTTTCATCGCCCTCGTGTATATGTTTTTCCTAATGCGTTTAAAATAAATACACCGCATGTTAACGAAGTGCAAATAAACAGTGTAAAAGACGCAAATCAAGGGGACTTAATCACCGCTCTCCGCCATCACTCGTTAAAGGATCAGATTTTTAATAATCATGAGGTGGATCTTTGGTGTCTACGCTTCATACATATGTATTCGATAACGAATCGGGTAATTTGTTGGGCCAGACGCAGTGCCTTCTGACCGTTAATATTCCTGCGAATGAGCGCAATTCACGATTCACAAATCCTTTTATGATTTAATCTGTGGGTTTTTCAAAATATTCTTGCTATTGTCTTCATTTTAGGTATTTTTACATAATTTTGATTTTGTGACTTCCATTTCATACACAGTTTTCCTTTGCCTCTTTTTCTTTTGAGTAGGTTTTGTGGGTTTTTCACACTTCTTTGAGGGCGTTTCCCTACTTGAGGTCCTTTCTTCCCAAGATAATTCTTTAGGCTTTTTGCATCCACAATTCCTTCTAAATTTTTCTTCTTTTTATCTATTTAACGTCATATTTTCAATTTTTTTATTTATATTATTGAGAACAGGTTGGTTATGGGCCACAGTTAAGTTCAAGTGAAAGGAAATGACTATTCAGTCTCGCCTCATTAAAGACCATTTGAATCTGTGTAATTCATTGATTATCAGACTTATCACTTTTAAAAATCACTTCGGATCCTTGGAACATTCATCTAGCATCGACGAAGATTCACCTACTAAATATTTAAAGTAAAGTTCTGATATAGAAAGAGAAATGGATATAGTTATTCTTCAAAAACCCATCTAAAAAGGCCCACTCATTTGTCAATCGTCCCCTCATAACAAAGTAGATAGCTCGCTCGCGGTCCTTTTCCTGATGGGCCCACCTAAGTTCACTTAACTGTACAAGTAGATGCACTTCATAAAACTACTACGATTCATCTAGGTTTGATGGTAAATGCATGGCTGATAAGCTCGATATTACAGGAAAGTGTCTGTTTTTCTTTGAATTGAGCTAGAATATAAGTGGAAATATTTAATTAATTTAAATTGAAATAATTTTCAAAAGTAGATGTGGAAAATGAGGCATTTATGTGACGGGAAAACATCCCACGTCGAATGCTTTTTAAACGAATTCACTTTTTACACTCATTTTTTTTGTGGAATTTACAATATTTAACTTTAAACATTAATTTTCTCTCCAAAAGATAAATAATGCACACAATCTCAAGGGTCGAAGTGATTACCTAATGCTTGATATATTATACAAAGGCAAAAAATCTCAATGCAAATACCTGAAAGTGGTAAGAATACAGTAGCAAATTTAAATATGAAAAGAAAAGTCGAAATATAGATAGAATTCAAAAGTATAGCATATTAATCTTTATGCAGAGTCTAGAATGTAAAAGTATATATTATGGAAGATGCGAATATCAATATTTATACAAAAGATTTAGAATTACGGTTTATAAGATTAGATTACAGAGAAAAATAACGAAAAAGTATTTATATTTTTATCACAATAATTTTATACACGACCATAGTTTCGACCTTTTACGTCAAATATGAAGACAAAGAGTCGAATATAATTTAAAGTAATAAAAGTTTTTTGGTAAAGGTAGAAGTGCCTTTTTGTTATTTTTCTTAATAATTGAGCCCTGTCTCAATAAGCCGAATAAGTAGATTTCAAGTTAGATCACACTTAGGTAGGTCACTATTAAAGTATAACTTCCTTATAAGGACCTTATTTTTACACGATATAAACAGATGCATTTATGTTGTACGTGCTAATTCTTTAGAGATGACCTCATGGACTAAAATTTTGAAAATATTCACAAAATCAAAGCTGATATTTCATCCTTCAAAACGGAAGCAACGACCATCCAATGGGAATGAATATTAACAAGGAAATTTCAATAGAATCGTGTGCATGTAGGCGTACACCTGGAAAATTTGAATATCTATTCTTGGGGGTTATTTAAAATCGGATCTGGTTCGGAAATGTGAAGTATGATACATGTATTACCGTTCGTAGCTGAATATATCTCATTCATTTTTAAAAATTTCCAGGAATACTAAAAACCAACACAATGAATGAGGAAAGCTGTTTTCCTGTCAGAGCGAAATGTGAATTCCAGCTAATGCCATTGTGTTTTGCAATGCCGCAGAGCGAAGTTAGCTTCCAGACTGTAACGGACTCATTTCCTGGGAATAAAGCGCGATTCCCCGATAATCACGTTCTGTGTCGTAGAATGGGGTGCCAATGATCTCTGCAAAAGCGGATATTTCTTGTTAATAAATAATTAGAATTAATAATCATCGACAATTCTTAAATACAGACACAGTTTCAATAAACTTCGACATTAATGAGTAACTTCTATTATAAAAGTTGTCGTCGTATATATATTTATTCAGCAGCTTCCGTTAAGTTCCAGACCTTTTTTATTTTCTAAAATTCAATTAAAAATTAAAAAACGAACTCTAATGGGGCCATAGGAAAAGATATTTAAAAAGATCTTATTTTCGTCGTCTATTTTTGTTTTCAAAACGAAATCCACAAAATGTTAATTAAATCAATCGATTTCTCTTGGAATATGCAAGGAAGGCATAGTTATTTATGTTGCTGTCAATAAAGGTTTGGTGCTATGACAAATATTCCGATTTTTTTCATTTACAATTATTAACAGAATTGGTTGCATAAAAGGTCACCTCAGCAATTTTCGTGAAAAATAAGGATTGTCCGATAAATGTTGGAATAAATTAGCAATATTTTTGATCGAGAAACGCTATGGCAGGAAAAGAAAGAGTACAGAAATATATGAAAAAAGTCCTTTAAAATCTTAAAAAGTTCTGTTCTTATCATGGTAACATTTTCTCGCAGATTCATTTTAATTGGAGTAATTGATCGTCAACAGGTACCGCAAGAAAACGATGGGAAACTGAAATATCTCATCTGAATTTCCGACCAAATCATCTTAACATAACTCACCCTCGAAAATGAAGATTAAATATGATGTGATTGTGTGGATAAGTTGAATGTGTCTTTCATTCCCATATTTTGAGGTCTTTATACTCCTTAATGGACATGAATGAGGCACAATGGCTGAAGTTTGTAATGTAATTAATGTAGTATTGTTAGGGTTCGCAAAAAGAAATATTTTAGGTAGTTTTCATCGATAAAGCAGAAAGTTTTGTCAGTTGAATTGCTTCTTACTTTAGTTGTGGAATTCCATCTTCGGAATGGGAAATATTATTCTTTTCCGGAAGTTATTTTTTTCTTAATTTCAACCTCATACGGATCGAAAGCTTGAATAGTTTCACAGCTTCAGAAAAATCATGTTTCCTTTTTCATGCATAGAAATATGAGAAGAAAAAACAAGAGAAGCATTTAAAAGGAATAAACATTAATGAACAGAATTGCGGAATTTAAGGTAATATAGGATTTTAAAACTTAAATATTATCAATTAAGACAATGTTAAATATTGTAAACATATTCTCAAAATCGCAGTTAGTCCATTAGATTTCAACGCGTTTAACAGATTATATTTACATTAATTTATCTACAAATAGATAAACGTATGAAGTGAGCATTAGGGGATTTCTTGCCATAAATTCAAACGATATTCATTAAGGAATTAACATATCGAGAGGATTAATTATGTTAAGGACATTCTATTATTTAGGAAAGTATAAGGGATAATTGAATATAACATAGATGGGCCCAAGTATGCTATTTTGTACTTCAATCGGCGGCAATGTGTATGTTTCAGGAGAGACGATAAGACTCGGGTATACAGAATAAGCCGCTCATAAATCAATGCCAACGATTGTGAAAGTGCTAACACTTATCTCCTACCCTAATATACTTATCTCTTCCGTGAAATACTGCTAATAATAATCCGAAGCATGAACTGGAATCTTAAGCTTAATTTTCCCAATATTTTTAAATGTCAACCTTCGTGAATCTATGATACGTGCGCTATAGGTTAGCTATAGAGGTACTAACATTAGAGATGTGCATGGAATATAATCAATCCTGGTTTAAGACAAGACTGAAACTTTGTATCGCTATAGATATTAGGAATATTCAGTCTCGTTAAGCAGCTACACTTAAGTGAAAAATTTCGTGGTACATTTAGTCTTTGAGGGAAATCGCAAGGGGCTGAGCATTAAAGCGGAGATTCTTTTAAAACATCTCGTGGAGATTCTGATAGAGAACCATTTTCCAGCCAAAATTCAACGTTCAATGCGGAAACCATGTTATGATTAGTTGATCATAACGTTCAGCTATGTAAAAATATAGGAAAAATGTTGCTCGCACGATAGATAGTAACAATATGTAACATATGTAATGTAATGACGTGTGAAAATGTTCTATTCATTTCTAGACCAAATTCTTAGATTTTTTCCACGTTTTAATCTTTCATTAATTAATTTTTGTAAATATAATAACGACATCGAAATAAGGTGGAAGAGAGACTTAAAGACGCAAGTGAAGAACCAATGTAATTTTCAAAAAAAATAAAAAAAGAGTAAAAACCTATTCACACAGCATTTTTCGCACAAACATCCACAAAATCCTATCTACATATATGTTGAGGTAACTCGGCATCTCAAAGATCATGTCTGCGTCCAGATTCTTGATTGCTGCATCACCCTAAAGCATGCCTTCTGAATCATCCACAAGGCTTTAAAGAAATGAGCATCTCCACATCTCCGCAAATGAAGGCTCATTTTAGATGTGCGATCAATAGCGATATCGATACTATATCACCAAACGACAGGCATTCCCACCCTCGAATGGATTAGCCGTTGAGGAGGGTCACTTCCTATAATGAAAATTAACACGATTTCCTCCGCCTTCGTTGTCTCATCATGTCATCAAACAAAGTGGAAAATAAGACGATGACATGAAGAAAAATGGTGAATCCAAACCGTATTGTTAAGGATAGAATGTAAAGAAATACAGTAAAATCCGGTGAAGACGCTACTTAAGGGACAGCCATATTGTATGCGGAGTTATGATAACTATGTATTTATTTCATGCTGGAAAACATAGAGGATGGACATATTGGTTGGAATGCAGAATTTACCATGTTATACCTGACGTGTTTGCATTCTATAAATTACGCGATTTAATAGGCACGGGCAAATTATATAAATATAGAATCTAAAAGAATTTTCTTGACTCCAATGACTCCGTTATCATATATATATATATATATGTTTATATCAACAAATTATATATAATTCTATCAACATATCTCTGATGAAAAAATCTTTACCTTTTCATATTTTTAGAATTATCTACTATAATAAATATATTCTAAATTATTTGCTAGAAGTATAATTTGTCTGCTATGTGACTTTTAATTAACACACATATTAAATATCCTCTAAATTGAAAATATATATTTAATGAGTGCAAATTTATATAACGTTGATGGTTTTGACCTTTATTTGGCGGTTATCTAAACTGCTTTAACTAATTAATACGATGTCATTATGAGAAGACTCTCACGACCTAGGTTTCGATGCATCATCAGGGATTCATCATTCTTTCCCCATCAATTACAAAGTGTTATACATTACGATTCCAAGGAGATAATATTGTAATAACCGGTAATGTTAAGTAAAAGCCCGTAAGTTAAGGGCGGGATATGTTGCTTCAAATGATTCAAATTTTCAGACGAATGACATTACCTCTTTAATCACGAAACATATTTCATGACCTAGAGATATGATTTCAACATCCTTTGGTTGAGGCATCGCTCCTTGAGCTACAGAATAAGTGTAAATTACATATCAAGCACAATACGATACAACATTCAATTAAATTTCAGCGTCTTTGAATTATTTTATAACAATTAAATGGAAAATTTTAGTATTCAAGGAAGATATTTTTTTCACGATTCTCCAGCTACGTTCTTTCTTTGAATTCAAGCTATTTTTACGGTCTCATATCTGAATGAACTGAGGCGAACCGAGTAAATGAAGGTAAGGAATTCTCCAGCATGAATAAAGTATATACCTAAACCCCTAAAGGAAAATTGGAGTTCAAATTAGCTATTTTTCGGTTACTCTGACTTTCTTCAGTTATTTTTTATTATCTCGCATTTGTGCTCCTGCACAGCCAAGTTTTCTTTGATGAAAGTGGTCCCGGTTCGAATCCCGGAGAGGTTTCACGTGCAAAATGACCTCAGGTCATGTCCATACGCTTAAAAACACACAACGAAATTCTTCAGACTGTTCAATCTTTGAAATTTTATTCAGCTCCCTCTATTTAAGGATGTATAGTTCATTCGATTTAATTCGAAAGCTCCCATTCGGAAACCTATAATATTTGATGTATAAAATTCGGTCGATTTCCTCACCATGCTTTAAGTACTCCGTATAAAATTTCGGCATCCTAATTCACATGTTAAAAAGTTTCATAGACTTCAATTGGTAATTGCTATTGATGATGCATATCTCTACGGAATACTATGAAATTTTGCTCGGACAAACTCCTCTCTCTCCGCTGTGGAAATTCGCTGGATTTCACCCGTAGTTTCTTTTCCTCGAGGCGTTTCGGAGTTTAGGTTTATTTAAATAATGCTTTCCTACGGTCCTTAGGTCTCTTTTAGGACAAACTCCCGCTATTTCCACTCACTAATGTTTTACGACCGGACGAAATTTTAGTTTTTTTTCGCTGCGGGAATTTAATAAATGTCATCCCTCTTTGCCAATTTCCGTCCGCTTTCAGAATAAATTCAGGAGGTGCGCGAGTATGATTTTATATGCGGGTCTGAAGACGGTCGTTGAAAAGTTGACCTAAATTTTATCGCAAGAGCGATCGCTAATGATCCTCAAAAGAGCCGATTATGTCTCGGAAGTACTTTCCTCGGGAAGATATTTGAAGTTTATGCGTACGTATAAATATATTACGTCGGTATGACGTGGGATCCCTCCTTGTCTATCAATATTAAATGTGAAAGTTTGAGATGATTCCAGCTTTTGAGGCACTCTTTCTGGCGTGTTAGATTCGCAGGATGTGAATGAATATTCAAGTGTGGTTTCATCGTGAATCTGATTGACTCATCGAATCGAATTTACGGATTTCAGAGATATTTTATGCCTTTCCGCAGATAGGGTGACATCTCTAACTTTGGAATGTAAAGAATGAATATGCCGTCACTTTTTGTTTCCCGTTTTTCTGAGTTAGTTTAAATAGGTAGACATATGTGCCAGCGGTTTAATTTCCATAACAGAGCTCATCAGGGCTCCCGAATAACCAAGTGGGTAGTGCGTTCAAATTTAGTGTAAGCGGTCCCTTGTTCGCTTCCCAGGGAGATCCTGTTTGCGGAGTGACCTTAGCTGTTGAAGCACTTTCATGAATACTACAACTAGCATAAAATATATTTTGTTCAATGGGACTAATTGATGAAAATTCACATCAGTCAGATAATGAAGTTACCGCTCACGTCTTTTCTGCATCAAAAATAAATTCGATGCAGTTTGTCTATTCAATTCAATCAATTTGTCTTTTACTGCAATTTTATGCATGTAAATCATATTTATTCTGCCGGAAAATGTCTAAGGCAGAGAGTTCAGTGCCAAGATTAACAATATCAATGAAAAAGAAAGCTTCAATAACCACGACGAATACAAAAATGTCTGACATACATCACAAGCAACCCTCTGATATGTTTCAGATCATTTGGAGTGTCGTTGAATTATCGTTACAGAGACTTTTCCTCGAAGTTTTATCTATATTCGAAATGATGTCTAATACAGTTCAGTAATAGGAAATAAGAGCGAGTCGAAAATATTATCAAATTCGTTTAGATGAATTTAGGCTCAATTTGTGCATTGGATAGATGAAAACGTAATGAAATTCTTATCAGCAACATAAATACTGCGAAATTAGAATAGGCATGGAGTGCTAAGCATTATAAGCTCAATTGCGGAGAGTTGCGAATCAGAAGAAATCTCTATTAACTGATTATAGGACACGATAATTTAGGATTTATAGCGTACTGCGTGAAGATAATTGAATTTAAACTCCGACGACCAAAGAGGGCCTCACTTCTATCGCCAGCGGCAAATGATAAAATAATCCCTTAAATAAGATTTACGTCCCTCTCTAATCGTAATTAAAATTTAGTGGTCAGAGCTTGCTTATTCGGGATACTCAGTTCGGAAAAGATGTAACGTCCGACGTAAATTCGATTGTAAATTTCAGGAATGGCGAGCAGAAAGCCTCTCACCGTTGAGTTTAATTAAATCTCATCCCCAAAAAAATGCGTTCAAACCGATTACCGCCAGTGCATTACATTTAAAGGCCGAGCTATCGCAGTTTCTAACCAGACCTTAAATATTTTAAGAAATCTCCAAATTCGATGAGGAATAAAATCTTACCATCGGCTCAGGAGGATTATTGCAAGGGACGCCCATTTTATACGGCCATACATCTTAGATCACTATCTTGTCGCTGCTAGAATGTTTCTCGGATTCGCGTAATGGGAATTGCGCTAATGGTACTATTAAGTCACTGAACTTAAAGGAGAACCATATGAAGTGGTTAATTTGTATTTTAGAATTCTGAGATGCTTTCATACACTCAGATTAGGATTTAGAAAAATTCGACGAACTTTGTGGAACGCCATTTAAGAGAAATTTAAAATAATTATTTGTAATTTCTATAAATTCCACCACAAAATCTACGTACGTACATCTAGTACTTAATTCTTCCAAATTCGTGCTGACAAAACGTACCAGTCATTCCTCACCTACGAGACATGCAAAAATAATTTAAATAGATATATTTAGTAGTTTCCATAAAACAATTTTTATTTGTTTTCATTCGGTTGGTTTCATTGGTGACAGAGATAAAACCGGTCGATATAAAGTTTGTTTTGTGGAGAAGTATTTTTATTTAGTTCTCTATGGCTTTGTTATATACAGGTCATTGTTTAAAATGATTGGAAAGAAACTTTCAACTTTCGACTAGCAATCTCACTGTAGATAAAAATTTCAGAACTTTGAATGTTTTAAAGGAGAGCTCTTTTCCACGCACGGAAATCCAGTAAGCCGGTTTATATCGATAACCCTCCTGAAAAATGTAACATAATATTCCGGAAGGGGCGTTTGAAAGAGAAGGGAAGACAACGTTTAGAGAAATCAAGGGGAGTTAAATCGAGCGTAGAATTGCGGAGACCGCAGTGGGGACATTTGTCGTAAGACTTTTGGTCAGGCAGCTCGATATTTTTGGTGTCTGCGAACTCAAAAGGGGAACAGCTTTGAATCCTAGATTCTTTGAAAGGACGATTTGAGTCGCTTGACCTGCTCCTTTATCGACTAAGGAAACATCGTTGGAACTTCTTCTTTAACCAAAACTAAATGTTTGAGTTGATGGAAAGGCATACCGAGTAAATTAAGGAATGTGGCCTGATAGGCGTATTCTACGTACGTTACGATACGTTCACAATTTCTGTTAGTGTATGGTATGTTAACATGACGCAGTATATTATCATCCTGGCCTCTGAAACCATTTTTTACACTTTCCACAGTTATTTTTCCTTTCTGAGGGGTATCCTTAGCTGCTTATCCAAAAATAGTAGAAAAAATATTTGTAGAATTCGATATTTTTGTCTCAAATTATAAACAGTTTTCCACGATACGTATCGATTACGTTCATTATCCGACCTTAAATCTTTTAAACCTTTTTCTATTTAAAGATGATTTCTTGAAAAGTATTTTATTGAAGCTTAACATGAAATATGAAGCGCGCGTGAGTTTTTAAACCATTATACCCTTATGCAGGTGTATTGCATTATTCTCTTATAGATTAAATACGACATACTAGTTATTCGATTAGCTCTCGAAATGTAAAAAGTGTCACTGTAAATGTGACCATTACTATTAGTCTAAATTCACTGAATTCGTAATATTTTATTTGACAAATATCTGTTAGAAAAAAGTATATTTAATATATTTTTGATATTTCAGACCGGTAAAATGCACTAAAGCAATTCACTTTTTACGAATCGTGTAATAAAATCCATGCAATAAAAAGCACAACTTTCAAAAACGGTATTTATTAGTAAATAACATCATCTCTCAATAAATAAATAAAATATTCCCCATCAAAATTACATGGTTACAATTTTCAGAGTGAATACTAGGTTTCGTGAGGATTTCACTCATATTTTAGCAAAGTAAATCTTATAAGAGAGGTTTCTCTTTCGATGTGCTCCTCATGCTTTGTTATTAAGAATCGGATGAAGTCAGAGAGAATGGGTATTAAAGCAATTTCCCTCCACATATGAGGAGATATAGGAGAAGATCGAAGTCCCTTTGTTAGAGATATAGGGATCGTATGTATATACGAGGGTATTATACCGAATCCTGACTTAATTGGTGCATTATATTCTATGAAATAGAGGGGAATAAAGTAGGTACATCATGTACACTGTAGTAATAAAAAGGGAACCTTTCTCGTTAAGATTTTCCCTTACATTACTTCGATCTAACACATACATTAACAGAAACCATGCTTTCTTTTTAAGAATATTATTCATCGTAAAAATAAATTCCTGAATCAATTGAAACTCACAGAAGCCACTGTATTTCTGAATTTTCAAAGAAAATTAATATATTTAATGGCATTTGTGACGCACTTGTGGCTAAAAAATTACCTCCCGGCTTATACGTGAAGGCCTTCTTTCTGCAATACCGAAAGAGGTGCTTACCTCCATAGATTGGAATCTAAAAATCTGAAATTTATACGTTAAATGGAATTATAAGTTTCAACAGTGCCGTTCAAAATATTCTCTCGAAGTATTGAAATAAGAGTGCATCTTATGTTCCGTCAAATACGGTTTATTCTAATGTTAATCTTACTCTGTCATTCAGTTATAATTTAGGTAGTTTTATTTTGGCATTTGATTTTATATGACAAACTTTTAATGAACGTCTTTCACTTATCTAAGTCACAAAAAATTATAAAAAACATATATTCACCAATTTTATAAATGTAATTTATTTATCTGTGAATTAATCTGTCCAGTGACCATCTGCCTTGGGATGAGGAAGTGTGTCCCTATCACTGAGTCAGTAAACTCCAATTAATCAACTATTTACAGAAAAATAGCCCTATGAATAATAGTTTTTAATAGCACTGAATGCAGAATTAACCGAATCATAACATGAATCCAATTTGTATAGCTTTTATATTAACAATATCAAATGAACATGAAAGATACGCTTCCCTTTGTTGTGCACCAAAACACAAATGAAAAAGTGCTCCAGTAAAATTGAAAGTTTAACGCTCATTCTAGATATAAATATATACTATGTAGCTAATGGCTTACATCGAGCATTAAACCTAAAAAGTAAATTTTTGCACTCTTTTCATGTTTGAAACTTAACTAAACTACGTGGTGGAACTCTCTATTATATTTCACAGTGTGTTTTTCCAGTCACTAGTGATAGATTAAATAAAATCTACTGTACTTTTTTCCATCTCCTTTCAGACCTTTGTTCTGGCGATTCCGATCCATTCCTTAAATTAGATTTTAAATAATTTTCAGATAAAATCTACACTAAGAAGCGAGATGTTGTGGTAATCTCTTTTGCAGAATACCTTCCACTTCCGAAATATC
The DNA here is from genome assembly GCA_036926295.1 of Pachydiplax longipennis. Classification (NCBI taxonomy): domain Eukaryota; kingdom Metazoa; phylum Arthropoda; class Insecta; order Odonata; family Libellulidae; genus Pachydiplax; species Pachydiplax longipennis. Next base: position 454,445 of record JAVFKF010000082.1, on the reverse strand, counting down.
TTCAATCCATTTAATCTCTCTCGTAAATCATTTCTAAATAAAGTTGCAAGTGATGGCTTAATCCATTATTCTTAATCCATGCAGTTAATGCCATAATTCATCTCGTTTCTTATACGTTACATAATAGTTTTATCTTATTCATTTACTATTGTTCATCACCAGCTTTAGTTGGCTTCTTGCTGTTTGCTATATAAAGATAAAGAATATACATTAAATAGAGCGAAGAGAATCCTTGACAACCTTATACTTCTTTTACTAAAACAATGGTAAAATGAGAAGTTTTTTAAAGGAAAAAGTACAAACCTTCTATTCATTCTACATGGATATTAAACTGTCTAGAGTATGTTGCTTTTAAGAAAATTATGTCTAACGAAGCATGAATTCAGTCTGATTGTGAGTATACTGACTAAAAAATTCAAATCCATTATTTCAATAAATGACTATTACCATTATGATTGAAATCATTAACCCACAATGTAATTTTACCTGTGATTCGCCTGTTTCCATGCAATACAGGCAGTAGGGTTTACAATCAATAAAGTTTTTCCATAAAATTTTCAGCGATGAGAACTATGCTAGAGGCGAATATTCACTCCTGGAAATACATTTATCGGTTTGCATTTTCGATCGATAGGATGTGGCGTCTGATTCAGACAGTAAAATCGAATTCATCAAACTAGATTAATAATGTTTTTCATTCCTTTAACGAGGTTATTCCTCGTCAGTCATACGTACTTGACGTTTACGTGTGTCTTTCGAGTTGAGTCAATCAAATCTGCAAATGATGTATCTATCATATCGCCTTGAGAAATTCCTTGTTTCAGCAAATAGAGGGAGCAGAAAGAGTGATGGAAGTCAATCGGAAATTCTGAGCACATTTCAGAAGATTCCGTAACTCTGGAATATACATCTGCCTCTGTTTTCTATTAAAGAGTAGTCCTCTCAATGAAAGTAACAGCCTTTAAATTCGATCTAATATATTACATTACAAATATATTTGGTCCTGTGAGCCGATTTTAAATGCTCAACACGAACACGCTGTGGAATTCCACAGTTCAGACAAGTCCCCCTGTCTGTCAGCTGAGTTTTGAATTCGATGAAATGTCAGTCTTTGTCACTTGTCGAAAACTTTGGTGACGCTTTTTTATACTAACGAGTTTTTAGCGAGATATTTCCAACTTACAACCACATATCAAATACTGAGAGTGTGTCATAAAATATCGAAACCGTGGATAGGGATAAGTAACCATTTTTTATAGCAGAAAATGTAGCGTCTCCTTTAGCCTAATATGAAATTGGATTGACATCTATCAGTTCTTTAAAATCTTAAAAAATACTTAATAAATCTGGGAATTTCCTTCATGATAAAATGTCCGAGAGCTTAAACATTTCGGGAATATTTTAGATATAGATGATTGGACAGATTAAATTGGTAGGAAAAGGTATTTCGAAAAAGTATTCTATATTTGATACCACTAATATTCATATCAATCAATTCCTCTAAAATGTTTGAAGTGCCTTTTAATAATTAATGCCCGTTTTATTCGCTCAATTTCGACTTTCGCACTGCCTCCATGTTAAACTCGCCATATTTTCCCTCAATAAGGCCAAAATGACTTTTTTAGGATTTACTTTTTTTCGTCGTAACTTATTCCAGCCCTACGATCGATTCTAAGAGATGCTGTGTGCGATAAATCTTGGTTTGAAGATGAATTTCACGTATCGTATTCCCGGGAAGGAGGGCTATTTTTCACCTTCTAGTTGGAAAAGATATATGGATCAGTGTCGCTTAATTAGCTACAAGATGACTGAAGAGTAAAAATTTCAAGTCCCTAGTTCTTGAATTTAAATAAGACTAATGAATCAACGGTATTAAAACGACAGAAATTCTTCAGATTAAATTATAGTTACAATCCTTGGGTACATATAAAGTTTATTAGCAATCATAGCCGAGAAAATGCTTGACAGCATCTTTCATGAATCATTCTTAACCTGACGATCGATTTAAGATAAAATTGTTTATTTAACAGCTTAACATATAATTGCTAAGAATCTCCTCTTTAACACTTAATTTATCCATTATTTAATATTTGCAGTTAGGACATCAGGAATTGGGACACCTGAGAAATATACGAAATTAACGCATTAGGAATTCATGGGAATCATATTCGGAGTTTACAATCTAAAACAAAAGTAAACCATAATTTAAGTAATTAAAGTCATGAGAATGTACAGTGGCTTTGGGACAAGATTCCACGTTCTATATAGAGAGACTACCCCCTGCCTAAATATAGGGTATTTATGTAGATGACTCGAATGCTATGAATTAGTCCCATTTCAGACGAATCAAACTTAATTTGACGGCGTTGTTTTGTGTAATACCACTATAAGAAGAAGTCCGCCTCACAGGCGAGACTGTTTATTAAGTAGCCGGCTTCTAAACCTGTGGAACACTCTTTCCTTCAGTTTTACTGAATCAAACTAGTATTCAAACTTGGTATTCAAAGACTAATGATTTCTATTATTCAATTTTTACTCTCATGAAAAATATCTCGCTTTGATTTTAGTGATAACTAAAATTTTTAGATTTGAATAAAGATTATTTGAGACCATAGCTTGATTAAATCATTATACGTAATTAATATTCATAAATTTGTAATTTTACTGGTAAATAATGTATCTAGAAATCGATTGTATAAGTCTGGACTTACCATACTAATGAAACTTCTTCGCTTCGTAATAATCGTGTTTAAATGAGATCGTATTTAAACTTTATAAGGAAAAAATTACAAATGATTGATGAAATTTTATTCATCTATGTTTCCAATATTTGAGAATGGCTATGACTTCGTAAACGCGGTTAGTTTTAGGAATTAAAATGTTTTATCGCATAAAACGTAAAAGTTGCTTCTACTAAAATATGAAGTTATGATACTTGTAATATGTCACAACGTAATTTACTGGATTCTGCTTTATCACTTGCCATATTTATCTACTTTAATTAATATAAATCCCTTACGATAAAACAGTATTGTGATTAGGAAAACAGATTTTACATAATATCATCCATTCGATTGGCGGATAAAAAGGAGAAATTGAGCAAGCAATAATAAGTTCCTTCCATCCCAGCTTCTTTTAAATTTTCACCATTCCCAAATGAGCAAACCAGGATGTACACGGAAATTCGCTTCAGTTTCTAAAATTGAAAACAGATTTTAATAAAATCTTTTACTGGTCTGGCGTTGATTTATGACTGCCCTCTTTCTGATTTCTACAGCGTTGATCCGCCCGAAAACAGAATAAGTTGGGAAACCATTTGTTTTCTCGCGCCACATAACTTCTTGTTCTGCAGGTTTTCTACTTAATGTCAAAACTGTCTTCCACTGCAAATTTTCATCCATTATTTCAACCAAATCCCATTTCCTGTTCTTTGACGCTCTTATTAATTCGGCGTTTTGTTGGACTGCTGTCACTTTTTCAAAGAATATCAAATTATAATCTTCAATTTTGCATGCATTTGGCGGAAAGAAACAATGTTCCGCTGTGAAAAGGTGAAGTAGGCAATACCTCGAGAAAATTAAAGAAGCGTGTGTAAGACTTAGATCGCTATGAGATGGATTCTACGAAATAGAATAATTGAGTAATTTTATCGAACTTTATATAAAAAAAATCGTTCATTGTCGAGGAAAGCTAATGCAAATTTTCTTCTTAATTTGGCAGTATTTGGAAAAGACTGTAATTAAGAGAGATGTAAAGAAGGTGAGATAATATCGGCTTTTTTACTTACTTTTTTAATCAATATTACAATATGGATTAAAAATTCGTTTTATTAGTTGAAAGATGAATTGCGTACAGCCTTGGGATAGCCAAGTCGTTCGCTTTGGATATAAGGGGTCCTGGTTCAGAGACTCAGTTGTCCAAGCAATTTTAACGATGGTTTTGCTTAAAATCGAGTCAAATCTTAATTCTCGAGTTTTGTTACTGGATGTATAGATTTTGACGTTCTCATGTTTGGAGTTTATTGCTTACTTGTTTACGTCTGTAGTGGTAAATAAATAGTTTTTTCATTGGATATTGATCTTTATTCTCGGTCTTATCAATATATAAATTAAGTCTTTATCTACACTTAGGATTTATTTAAGATGAAGATGAAATGAATTTCTATTGAAAGTTAAAGAAATAAAAATTGAAGGTGTTCTGTAAAAGAGTTATGTTACTGATGGTAGTGGAATATTCAAAGAGAAGGCATCAGAAAGGCGTGTCTTATTTGAAGAAACCCAATAATTGAAAGATGGAATGGGGAATCAACCTTGTTGATGATGTTATATAGAAAAAGTAACGACGGAGAAAGTATGAGAGGTTTTAATTGAAAGAAGATTTATTCAGAATTGTAAGAAATGAGTAAATTAGACATGCAAGTTAGTTCTCCTTTCTTCCCACTCCTATAAACAACAAGTGACACTGTGACAGCGATATTGGATGTGACCTTACCTGTCCATTTTTATTCATCGGCAATACTTAGAAATCTAATGATAAAAGACCGAAGCGGTGAATAAAATGATTGAGGATAACCTGAAGAGGTGTTCCGAAAGAGATGACTCGTAAAAGTTGCTATAACACGGACTGATCTTGGAGAGTGTAACACATTGGAAGATCGTATGAAAAGGATTAAGGCTTCGTAAAAGCTGTAACGATACAAGTATTCGTGTGCTAATGACAACGAGAGAAAATAAATGTGATTCGAGAGAGTTCATTGAACGGTTTCATCCTTAGCCTCCTCCTTTCTTTCAAACATTTCCTAAATGGAAGCAATTCGACCTCACGGTCGTAACTCTTACTCCAGCTGATAAGTTTTCCAGCAAAAAAGATAGAGTTGTTCTCCGAGATGATTGCCAATCTTCCCAACGCTCGATTAGGACCTTAGAAGAGAGCTGATGCTAAGGATTCAACAAGCGTTCTTCAGATGGATTAGAAAAATAACTTTAATTTGATTGACCTCTGCTCCTACATCAGTTTCTATTGTTGAAAGTGCTTCGGTAACTGAGGTCATTTCTCACAAATGGTTTCGGCAAAGGCAAACGTAATATCCACTTGGCTACCTGGGAGCTCTTACATGAGTTTTAAAAAGTAACGCATTCAATTGATATTATTTATTCACTAAAATACCGTAAAATTCGTTTGTACTAATAATTTTTCAAACTTATCATTAAAAAAATATTTCTATGGGCATATGAGCGCCTATTTTTTGGTATGCACCCTCACGCATTTAACCAACATAGTCTAATCTTTTTACTACGATTAACACAAATGGGTTCTGACTATTTTAAGCAAACTTATTTGTAGCATATACACTCATATTTTGTCATGTGATTGCATGGCGTCTTTGAGACTAGCAGAATCTAAAAATTATTACATTTGAAAATAAACGAAGGAATATTCAAAATCTTCACATAGCAGGTAGATTATGCCAAATTGATATGATACATGAATTTGTAAGTTTCTCTGTATTAGAACAGATCAAAAGACAAATATAATGCGTGATCTGCCGAAGGTTAATTAGGATTTAATTGATTTCCCACGCTAATATTGCAGAATAGTTTCGCGTCGTAGATTAAATTGGCCTTCAGAGTTATTGTCTTAAGAAATATCATCGGAGTGTTGTGTTGGAAAGTTGCATTCCACGGGATCTTTCTTTCTGTATCAACATGCATGTTCGGTTTTTTCTTGTTACTGTAGATTCCCTTTACTTCGTTATCTCCTTCTTGTCTCACCTTCCCAACCAGCGAAGTATTTGAATGATGGTTATTAACTCTGTTGGGTTCGAAGCAATGGCATATGGCTTCAGAAGCAATTTTCGGATTCCCCATATATTCTGTGGGTCGCGTCATCCTCAATTTCTATAAGTCAGATATTTCTGAAATTTCTAATAGGGAAATTCACGATCATAATTTCAATTATTATGCAGTTCTTAAATTCGGTCGATAAAACCAAAACAACTGTGCAATAATTATTATTAATGGCATATATTTTTCTTTCCGAGTCGTGCAAGTATTTCACAGCAACTCGAGCATTGATCATAATACTCTTTTCTTTAGATAATAGTTATAGCCTTAATTCTCGGATGAAATTTGGGAATTAAGGCTGATTACATTTAACCCATGTCTCAAAGTACATACATTTATGAGTTTAGATTTTAAGTAGTATCGTAAAACTTTTTACTTTATATACATATATTAAAGGAGGGAAAGATTGGTTTTGTGGAGAAATCTCCGATATCTTTGATCCACTGCAGGTTTACCCTCAAGAAGATAAAAATTCCAAAAACCTTTTAGGAGGGTGTGGAAAGAAAAAGAGGGTTAGATTGCATTGTAGCGAAAAATAAAAATTACATAAGCATACATAAAAAACTTAAAAACTGTATATAATAAGAGGTTCTTCAGTTAGAAACTCTAAATATGGAGGAAGTTTTCGATCTTACAAGTTTTAGAGGAATATTTAGTTGCATTTCAAATACTACGTCATATACCCCAGTAATCGTAATAGTATTAGCCTCTTTCGATTTAAACTAGAAAGTTGATTCGCGTTTAAGAATATTCGCGGAAAACGTCGAGTTAAGACGTGAGAAACTATTATCAGGTACGACTAAAGCGTTCTTATCGAATTCCACTTCCATTTACCGCAAATCCCAATCTTATCAACGACGCCACGGCTCTTTATGCGAGCGCTTCCGCGAGAAGAAAATTTCATCCGAAGACATGAATTGGAAAGAGGCATCTAAAAGCATTACGTTACTGTCCTTCATGCTTCAAGAATCTTCCGAGATAGCAATTACATTGAAGGGATATGCGCCTTGGCATTTTCCTCCTTGAGGAGCTATCGTGTGTCTCTGAAATACAAATCGCAAGGCCATCATCAAGTGAAATTGAACTAAATTTTCATGAGGAATGTATGGTACACTTAAAGAAACACGAATTACAACACGATACAAAACTTCTTCATTATTGGGAGTAATTGGGCCTCATCTTTCATTTTCCCCTTTCCAACATAAAATAAAAATACGATACAAACAATAAAAAACAAAAAGAAATAATTCAACAGTATAAAATACATGTTGAAGTTTTCCGGGAACGCGGCGTAGGTCATTTAATTTAGGTCTAATTAATGAAGGGTCGAATGATTAAAATTATATATACTATTCAGTGATACATCTAAGGTACAACTTTGTGTGTAAATATATTAGGTTTTGTTTAATTGGGACCAAGCTTTGACAACTAGCTTAGAATTCAGTTAATAAAAATAGTGGTACTTTAATCATATCAATGCAAAATTCAAAAAATAAATAAATAAATAATAATAATAAGACTTTATTTAGGGCGAGATTGAGATAATGAGATATCTGAAATGAAGTTATTCTTAATATCAAAGAGACACACAATGTCCTATTTTTCATGCATCGTAACAAAGTAATATTTTTCTATTCTTTGCTAAATTTGCGAGGGGAGAAACAAGAGAGGAAAGTGGAGAACCTGTAACAAAGATTTTCCGTGAATGAGGGTGAGTATGTATATGGTACGGATGTGGGCTACTGTGGAAACAAATCAGTGGGGAATCGATGTGTTTACCCCGCAGTAAATTCTTATCCCGTCTCGTATACAGAAAAACCCAAAATATACGCTTTCCGGGGAAAGGGTGATGGAAAAGGAACGATATTTTACGACAGAAATCATCGAATGCCATCTCTCTGGAAACACGATAGAGTTCTGTGATGAAAGAAAAAATAATAAGGAAAGAAGATAAAGCCGCGTATAAAATAGCGAATCGTCGTTTGTTTGTTTTTCCATATGTCGCCATGACAAGTGGAAATAGGCGCGATAAACAAAAGAAGGGAGATTCCGCTGCACTGTTTCCCAGCTGACTCCGGAGGATTACATAAAGGCCTAACAGTTTTCTCATTCTTCCGTTCTCTCGTTCGTACAAATGAAACAAAAGAGAATCTAGGCTGACCAACGGGAAAATCCGTCAATAAGACGAATTTTTTTGCTCGATTTTTCTCAACGAATTTTATTTATTGCTATTATTCACTGAAGCTATAAAATATTATGCACATATTATTTAAATAATTCTTGGCTTTCCTATTGAGACACAACACTTGCATCGCTAACAGAACAGAGTGAGGAACTGTTTCCTAGTTGCTATCTCGTCCACTGATATTTCTTTAAAACATGTGAATAACTTAAAAATTAAATTAAAACGATTTCATTGCAAAAATTTACATTATAAATTTTACGTTACAGCTATTAAGTTACAAATTTCATCATAAGAATTTTCAAGGAGGAAATAAGCATAATTTGTAAATGTAGATTAACATGATTCTTTATAATACACGATAAAGAATAACGATATCGAATAATAGAAATAGGATCGAATAATCTTTCCGAAAACTCGAATCGAATGATCGATATGTCCAGTCAAGTTTTCATCAGTATATTATTTCCTCTTTGCTACGTTGAATTGGAGAAACGTTTTCTTAAAAAAATCCTACAGTAAAAAAGCATGTGTTACAAAGATGCTCTCCAATGCAGGTCGGAAACAAAAGAAGATGAGAAGTTAGTTTGCTTGATAAATGCAGAGAGAGTATCCATTTCAAAATCCAAACTCTTTCCGTGGAAATATCGTATAAATTCTGGCGCTACAATTCTTGCTTGCATTTCGCACCGCTGCAACCTAAAGTAATTATAAATGGTCGTCGCTCGCTAATTATCAATTAATTGCTCAGTCCGAGAGTGGAAATTCTACGCATCATTTGCTTCGAATTTCGTTATTATTTAATCTAATGGCTAAATGACGTATTATGACGTACGAGTGACCAATTTCGCATTATTTTCTTTTTTTCTCTAAATTAATGGCCATTCTGTTCCCCTTTCGATATTTAATTTGCAGATGTGGACTCGTTAATAAACTTAATGTGCAATGAGAATAAATTAAATTCTCAAATTTCGGGACACTGAAGTTTTACTCCAATTAGGTATTAAAATCTCTCATTTAATCAGTACAAAGGAATCGAAAGGATCAAGTTATAATCCCGTCAAATTTAGAAAACTTCTGTTTATTTGATTCTGTCCTTCCAAACTCTTCTTACTCTCTCCCATAAGTACAAACGTAAAATTTTCCCCACTGCTTCTGAATTTTATTCTGTGCGATATTAAAGTAATTATTGACTGAGTGAAAGAGTCTTTCCAAGTAAAGATCAAAGTTGTCTCCCTCTGCAAAGGATATATCTGTGTAAATGGAATGAATACCCCTAAATTACAATCTTCAAAACGTACTAATAACTTCTTAAGAGATATCATTCGTGGCACCGTAATTATTTCAACAGCATCAATAAGAAATATGTAGGGAAACATTGAGTCGAAAGTTGATCTTCAGGAGTTATGACCTCAATTTTAATTTGCTCCAATTAACGGCTTTCATATTCTTCAGAAAGAAAGCCAATTCTTTTAATATAGGCTTCTTTCGAAAGAAAGCTTCTTAAGACCGATGAATGAATATCAGCCGATGTGTGAAATGCGATGTTTTCTCCTTTTCTGCTATCGAATTTTAAAAGCAATCTGTTTCCGAAGAATGCTTTCATCTCAATTTTGTTTGCTTATTCCCTTCACAGGATCGTAAAACGAGCTACTTGACGATTTTTTCCCTTGCAATATCCTTTTCTCCAAATCAGCATAGATTTTCTCCAAATTCACCAGCCATGTTTTCATATCTCTTAGCCTACATCTTCTTTCTAGCAACTCCTTAGCATAGGATTTTCATCTTTTCTGTTTTAGCTTCTTTTTTGTTTTAGCTCCTTTTTAGTGACGGCTAATGAATATTTACTATAGCAATCGTTTGTAATCTTGTCCGAATGTAAGAAATTATTACTTTGGACAGAGAAAGCTAATATATCTAATAGTACATAAAATGCGATTTGTACCTTGCCATCGGAGTAAGTTGAGGTTTGATGTATATAAAAGAGTTATTAATGAGTTCAGGACTCTGAAATTATTCTTTAGTCAAAGCCCGAGATTGATTCAAAAGTAACTGTTTGAAAGTCAATTTTCCTTCATCCTATAAACTAATACAAATATTCTATTTGTCAGGATTAGGAAGCAAGAAAACTAAAAGGTTGGAGTTCAAATGATTAAATTTTCAAATACAATTTGTTAATGTAATGAGTAGAGATATGATTTCTCGTTATCTTCCATTACCATGCCAACTTGTTTACGGAATTCCTGAACTTTTCCTGTGATATAAATGCAGTAAAATGATTTTTATTCTCAGAAAATAATTGACGCGGTTATCTCCTGCAACATGGCGTTTACGTAAAATATATATCTTTCGGCTCTTTTAAATTAGTATTATCAACAATTTCCCGTACATTTATTCCGATATTCATTTTGCTTTCTTCGTCTTCAGCTAATCAGTGTTCTGTCATATTAGTCATCTGCCGCTTCTTCCTTCATTCCATTTTCTTCCTCTTTCCATTCATATATCCAGTCCCATTGCATTTCCCTTTTCAAAATCCCCTATTTTCCTTTCCTTATATACCTGCATCACAACCGCAAAATCCCCGGCTTCTCAAGTCGCACTCTTTCAGTCAAAGCAACGGGAGATTCGCGTAAGTTTGAAAGGAGAGTTCCCCAAAAGATTCTTCCTCTTCTTCTCGTATTCCCTTAGTTATTCTAAGTAGCTTAGATTTTGATGGATTCGGATGTCCTATTTCCGGAGATGAGGTCGGAATGTGACATATTTATCCTAATTCCTTTCTTTAAACGAAGCCAATATGCACATAATGGAGAGAAAATAGAACTTTGCGTTTCAAAAACCTCTTGTGATCTAAGGAGTCATAGATAAATTCGAATGGAATAATGATTTTCTTTCTTCTACTTGAAAAATTGGTAGAATGGAAGAGTTCTTTTTCCCATTCAGGTCTAAATCGATACTTGATCATTATTAGGGTGTCTATAATTAGGCAGAATTTACCTATATCCAAATCTTTTTTAACATCTTCGGAAAAAAAAGAAATTGGAACTCGGCTGTTGATGAATAAGAGATCGAAAAACTCTCAGCAAGTCGACTATTTCAATGAAGCGAACAGAGAAAAAAACCAGTGGATTACTTACAACCTAAAAATCCGCCTTTTTCTATTCGAGGAAGAGATCCAACGCTCAATTGACGGAGGGTTTTTCATCTTTCGCATATTTTTCAACGTTAGTTTTCTTATTCATCGCATTATGTTGTATTTTGTAAGATAAAGAATTAATAATATTTTCCTTTGTTATACTAGTCTTGAAATTTACCAATATATAGAACTTAGGAACTAATAAATGCATTGAACGTTTCATATACCCATGAAGTTTCTGAAACTAAAATGCATTTAAATTAAAATACAATTTTTAATAAAGCTGAGGTACGAATCTAAGCAATGAAATGCTCCTAAACAAAGAAAAATGTACACTCTTCCTAGATCTCAGTTTTATGCGATCTTTTCCATAATTATGAAGCATCTCGTCAATTATGCCATCTCCTTTGACCTTTCCATTCTATGTACTTCACTTCGCACTCTTCCGATTGTCATCGGAATTGAGTTTTTGTGACATCTTCTCGTACATGTCGTTGTAAAATGGAGTTAAATAGAGTGCGAGCTAATGGACTCTTTTAGCGATCTTCCGTGATATTTCCGTGACTCTCCTCTCCGTGCCGTGATTGCTACGCGCGCATTGGCTTTGTTTTTTCCATCGAACGCCACTCTGTGAGTACTTCGTATGTGTAAAACACGATGGGCCCTCCAATTAATCGAATCCTCCCAACCTATGAAACTCTTTCATTTTATGAGTTATACCAACTCTTCTTACGAACCTTCTTTTTATGGGGCTCAGTGGGTTGTTCTTTCTTGCAATTTTCATACGATATTCAATTTGCAAAGCTTAATTACTTAATAACCGAAGACAACAATGTAAATTTTGGTTGTGATCTACCATTTAACGTAACACGCTGCCCTTATTGAAGATAAATAATGTTTATTAATGTATATTTATAAAAATATTTATTTATGGCTATAAAAAGTGTTTATTTTTATTTATATAAATGCTTTTGAATATAATCCATTCTGTTAAGTAGTAGTTAAGGATAGCCGTCAAGCATATTTCTTTTGACATCATAATTTCATTTTAGAGCAGAAAAACAAAGAAACACATGGTATTGGAAAACAAGAATTGGCTTTACATTATCGAAAGGCTAATTCAACATTATTTTAGGATAAAATAAAAATTTTCCGCTTAATAAGGTCAATTAAATTGTCCTATATTTTTCCGCCTTTAGATTTCTTATAAGAAGATTTGAAACGCGTCGGAAGTGAACAGGGTTCAATGGTTAAAAATGGTAAATTTCCCTCGTTCCCTTCCCTTGTTTTGGGATATTTCCTATACTTATGATAAAACATTTGCTTCATCTCGAGAATAATGAAATAGACCAATTCTTTAGGTAATAACAAGCAAAGATTCTCTTTCCCAAATATAACTTACGACTTAATATTGTTTTGCACTTAAATATCGCATAAGAAATCATTCTGGATCTATTAACATAACTGAAATACAGAGATTTCTTTGCTTTTCATGTCTCAAGAAATAAAATTAAAAATAATAGTGCGTGGATTATTCACTCCTACATTGGAGATTCGAGAAACCTATTTCAGATTTAAGATCAAACAAAGTGAATAAATTCGCCCGAAAAGGAGCGATAAATCTTTGATATGAGATCCTCGGAGAATAGGAATCACCTGTTAAAAACATTCCTTGGAAATATGGCCCATCAAATTCCATAGGGTGTAAACACATCGTTAACTCGAAATTTCACAACCCGAGAATCAAACAGCTCCAACAGGTTCATTTCCAACGGAAGCATTAATTCCTTCATAATGAACTCCTAATTCGAATCATACACGTCCTCATCCACTTTATCTTTTAATTGCTTTATCACCCTCAGAGAGATCTCGTAAGGGAAGTTCTCCGGGCACTTTACGATCCTTCGAAAGTCTTTATTTCTGAGAATAAGAGGCCATTTTCCAGAGGCACTGCTGCAGTGGATAATGTGTTTTCCTCCGATCTGTCATTTGAATTCACTGCATTTCACGACGTGAATACATTTCCTCTGAGGCAAAATCTAAGGAAATTGTTATGTCAGCGGAATATATTTTCTTCGTCAATCGGTTAAGACTGAAATAACAAAAAATGAAACCGAAAAAATCGTTAATTTAGACGGAGTGTAAACCGAAAACCTTTATGAATTCCGTTCCAGTTTGCAACAGCTTGAGTAAGATTTAACGTGTGTTTACTACGACTTGTAAGTAAGTTATATTCAAACATTTAAAAGGATGGTCAGAGGGAAAATCCGGTTCAACGTAGGCAAAAGGAGCGGAAATTTAGATGAACTGGAGCGAAAACCGGAATAAAAATATTACGATTCGATGCCCTGACTGACATTCAGTAAAGCCATTTTTGCGGTTTCCAAATCGAAGAGATGCTTATTATGCTAATACTTATGTCAGGAAACTTAAATTACAAAACGTCAAACTCATCCCTTCCATTGAAAAAATGCACATCATCTTCTGCTCTCAGGTATACGAGGGTGGTCTGAAAAGTTTCCGACCCCAGATTTTTTAGAGATCTTCAGAAAATTTTCAGAAAACATATCGAGAAATGGCGAAATGTCGGAAACTTTTCAGAGCACCCATGTACATGCCGTTAATTCCAGAATACAGGAGACTCAAAGTTCAAATTAATGATTCGAAACGCGGCTACTTTCTCACAGCATTCCTTTCTTTTTCTAATTAGTATTACTACTAAATTTCTTTTGTGCCATATTTTATATGCACTAAGGCAAAAACTTGCTAATAAAACGATACAAATATTACAGACACTTAAGCGTTGAAGGAAATTGGATTGCTTATCGACATGAGAACAGCAATATTAGTAATTAACAATCAAAGAATCAGAAATCAAAGATGCTGATTTTAATATTTAACTATTAAAAGCCATAATTATTTCCCCAAATATTTTTATATAAGGACAGGTAACGTCTGAATGTTCTTGCGAGGTAGCTTCAATTCATATCGGTGAAAGTAATAATAATAATGAAACATGTTATTTGGGCGAATGTTTAGCCTCAATCTCGCCGGAAGAAAGTAGAATTAAGGAAAAAGTTATTATTTAATCGTTGCCTTGATGATGCAATGTCCCAATGGCGTACTTATCTAACTGCTAGATAAGATAGTCGCTCACGCGTCGTTATGGCAACAGTAAGGCCACATTATGACATCAAAGGTCAGCCGTACGATGTGCTTATCTACGAAAGCAGTCTTCATCAATGATATGTAAGCGGATAATTAGAGTGGGGTAATTCCATTCATAAAGTTATCTCCATCTATAATAGAAGATTTCCCCTACTAATGCTTAAATGCCCTTTGGGATTGCAAAAAAAACATTATTGCGAAAGTAATGCGAAATATTGTTCCTTTTTAAATTCTTTACACCGAATTTCCTGATAAGAAAGGTTATTTTAATTTTTGAGTAAGTCTCATTAGTCTCTTGAAAAGTAGAAACATTTTCAAAGTATGCAATGCTCTCACGTGTGGAAAACGATACTGAACAAATGTACTTTATTGACAATCCCTATTTACAAATCTTAAAATCCTCATAGGCATACCCTTTCTCTATTTTATTTTCCTTTTCTTCCATGCGTTTGAAAGCTGTTATTATTCGTTTTAATTGATATAAAGTTTTGGCTTTTAAACTTTTTGAAAAAGTTAACAAACAGTAAATATTTAGATTTAACCTTGAAAAATAAATATATAATATTTAATTTTTATCCTTTATTGATATCATTCCTTCGTAATATATAACACGATTTTATGTCATAATCTTCTCCGTAGAACAGATAAAGCAATATCAATTCTGCGTAAATGTTCTTCAGATTCATTGATAAATGTATAGTGCATTCTCTGCCACCTGCAGTCGCCACAGATTCGTAAATCTGTGGGCGATCAAACTCACTAGAGAAACGAGTTCATTCTCATTTTCCTATTAAGATAATTAACAAGAAATTGCGGCGGCTAAGTTAGGAAAATTATTTTTGAACTTCTTTGCAAGCACCTAGTTACTGGTCTAACATCTTCATGTCCATAGAAACTGTTCTCCCACTAAAGCACTTTAATTCCATTTAGTCCGGAAGCTAAGCGTCCACGGGAAGAAATTTACGGTGCAATATTTCAGACATAATCGTACCTTGAGTTTACAGCTAAATCACGCAGCGAAAAAGCGTTGAAATGGAGCCCTTCCTTCCGACATTAAAGCTTAACTTTACAACTCACTTTTGTCTCACTCGAATTGGACGGATTTTAGTGGAATTAAATGGAGGGGAATAATGAAGCAATTTATAGACCGTTTTGGGATAGACGGTGTGCTTTTAAGTTCCCGATGAAACAGTTTTTGCCCTCAAGTGTTTCTCCTTAGTGATCGGGTTTTATTGCTCTGAACCAGTTCATCTTCTGTCTCTACTATTGCGGAGATAAAATTATGAGGTGAAAGTTAAAAGGCTCCGGAGATGGCTACTTAAAAAGAGTTTAAGAAGTCAAGTTGCCTCTCATAACTAAGGTTCAAATCATAATAAATTTCTTAGCCATTTTGTGTGTAAACACATTCTCGAAAGGTATTGAAGTATCAAATTCATACTTTTTTGGTTGCTTTAGTGTTCGCATGGACGTCAAAAATTGTTTTATAAAAAACAACTTAGATAGATTGATTAATCTTATTATGTTATTATTTAGGATATTAGGTTATATTTTTACCTTCCTCGTCCATTTCCTTTAACATCTGTCCTCCTTTCTGTCTGTTTTGTTCTTTTCATCTTCATCCACATTTCCACTGCTTAGAACCATGTCTACTTCCACCCATCCTAGTAAAGAGAATTACTAAACAAAAGAGAAAAAGGGAAAATTAGATAGAAAATCTTGGGAAAGAAAAGAAAGGTTGGAGCAAATAAAAATAAAAATGCATAGACATGGATCGACATTGCATTGACATGGCACTGCCTTTAGTTTATGCGGGAAGTCTTAGGTTCCATTCCCCATGTGGAGCCCCACACATTACATAATTTTAGGTAGGAATTGATTTTTATTCATAAATAGATTCTTTTAACTGAAAATACTATTGAAAAATATGGCACTTAGACAAAAGATACTGACCGGATGGAAAGATCTATCAAAATAGAATACGGGAAGGAAAATGAAAAATCTATTTGTTCTGATAGATGGATCTTTTATTGACTTCTGGACGTCGTCCTTATAAGGATAAATGAAATAGTAGGATATGGAGAAGCATCTTTTGAGCTTAAATCGATGGAGAAAATACTCTAATTCCACAGTAAGTAAAGTTGAAATATACCACAAAGATATTTTATAGCAGATTAAACCATAATGGTGAGAAGGAAATTTATTTTCACCACAAAAAGTTCATGAAATTAAGTGAACAACTTTTGATATCCTTTGCGAGCGGAGACTTTCGTGTATTAGATGTCATTCCATCAATTAAAAACTCGATTTAGATGATCCAAATATTGGCTGCTTTCTAATTGACACATCAGATGTCTTGAAAAACGGATGAGATTGAGGTTTCATATCATCCGTCCCAAATTTAATATACTTTCACGATGACCGCCAGCTTCAAAAACAACCATTGAAACGCGTTCTCTCGAAATTTGAAGCGTTGATTGGCTACGACGTTTTTATGCCCCATAAAGACGCTTCGGTTGTTTGGGTGGTCATTCTTTTCTTCATTCGGTGGCCACATCAAACAGGGCGCTGCTTTAATCCCAATGGTAAATACGGGCGGCTGCTATTTGCCCGCTCTCCTAAATCTTAGTCAGCCTCCTCTACTTTCTCATAAACCCTTAATTTTGGGATATCCAATGTTTGTGTGGAGAAACTGTGCTCGCATGTTTCGTGGGATTAGTTCTCCCGGGAATTCGAATACTACGTTCCTTTCTTTCACTACGACATTCTGATATTTTTATCCGTAAAGTTTTCTATTTCAGCAAGTTGAAAATTCTTTATATCAGGTTCAACTATTATCTGAATAGCCAAAAAGGAATTAATAAAATAAATACAGTATATTAGGGTTATGATGCTTTTCAGGAGCTTTTATTTGCTCTAGCAATAGATATTTAGACAGACTGCGAACTATCGTTGAGCAATAATGGTCACATGCTCTGCTTTTCATATGAAGAGAGTGTCTTACTTTGTTACTTAATTTTAGTAATTTTTCACTGTACCGCTTTTAACAGATAAAGAATTAGAGAAGAATGATGTAAACAATTTTCTTTCTACCGGGACTATAGAGTGTTGCAGTACAATTGGGAAAATCCGCGTTATAAGTGAGAGCGTCTTATTCTTAGCTTATGTATGAAAGGGAATTCGATCATTAAGCGAGATATTTGCGGGAGCATTTTAAACGGGTTTTCTGTAATTATTTAGGAATCAATAAAAAGAACAAATGTAACTATGGTGAACGAATTTATTTATATATTTTGACGTGAAATTTTGAAAAAGACGTGTACCCGCGCTTCTGTTAATGCAGAACGTAGATAACAGCTCGCTGCCAATCTATTAGCGCATATTTGAAACATACGCGTGCATATTTCACCTTTGGAATACAATGTGTATCGAGATATTACATTCGTTAATATAAACAAGACTATCTGTCAGGTATGCAACTCGAGATGCAGATCCGTAGTGCTGGTTGCTGGCTTTTCAGGATCCGTCGTGTTTACAGAGGGCCATTTTTCCTTTGCGATGATTTATCAATTTTTATACGAAGAGTATGATTCGTTAGAAGATCTATCTCGATTAATCTAAATATGTCGAAATGAGGAAAACTTTGTTCCCCTGCCGTTTATCTCATATTTCTATTCCATCGTTTTATATCGATTAATTTTAACCGAATCAATCCAATCTCGGTCTTGTTTATGGGAAACTTCTTCTCTGTTTTGCACCAATTAATTAACCAATTATTCTGTTTTCACTCGTATCTTGCTTTTTTCATGGATTCTAATTTACAGCAAACGTTCATTTAAATTCCAGCAGTATGTAGTGACTATGATTTCTAGATTTACTTTTCTCCTAACAACCAAATGATTTCTTTTGAGAATGGATAATTCATTTATGCGATATCTGTAATTGAACACTCTCTGAATGCGAAAATAAGGGAGTGCAGCGATTCATTTTCTGAACCGGATATTACCTGAATGAATTTTTCACACGGGAATTTAATTGAATAAGCCGTGCAACGTTTTCCCTCTTGCATATTCAACTAATTGCAATAACTCCAGTCGCTGTAGCATGTATACAAAGGGATTCGTAATTATAAATTCAATACTCATATATAAGCCAAATGTCAATGCATCGTGTCTTTTAAATCGAAAAAATAAACGGAAGAGAAAAATGAAATAATTTAACATTAATCCCAAATCAGCAGAAATTTTTAACGAGGCCATTGAAGAATCTTTTCTTGTTTTTTCTGTCCCAGGTGGATGTTTCTCCTCAAAGAATAGTTATTATCATTCACGCTTTAAATGCATAAGCTATGGCATATTTTTGTGGGTGCATTTTGTACAATTAGTGTTTAATAGGTTGGTAATTGAGTCCACTTGAACGAAGTACTTATATATCTAATTTTAGTGTGCCACGAATAACTTGGTGTTGATTACGCCATACTTTGAGTTTTTGCGAAGTAACTGTAATTTTTGCGCCATAAATTCGCATTAAAGTGAAAAATTCACCGCAGAATTAGTGATACTTGCATATTTCAATAATTTCGTACCTTCATTCGTTCGTTACGTTAGCTGCTGCGTTATATTTATAATAACTAGATAATCGTAGATAGAATAGAAAATCTCCGGGTATATTTAGACTTTATAGGAAATACACCTTAGTCGTATGGCCGAACGGGCATTGCCTTTCGTGAAAGTTGTCCTGGGTTCGATTCCCTTAGCAAAAAAGCCTTAGCTGTAGAGGCACCATTAACAAGACAAGTAATTGCTCAGTAATGGATTCTTTGTAAAAGCGGTACCCCTTCTTCTCTCATCACACTTTGGATTGGCGTAATTCTCTTTCCAAACGCAATTATCAGCTGGTATCATCTTTATAATCTCGCATTAACTTTCAATCTCGTTATTGTGGGTGTCAAACTCAGATCTAAAACACGAAACCTTGTTTCTCAATAAACTACCGTAGCCTAAAAGAAACACCCACTAATCCTTGGGCGTTTTTCTTCTTTTGTATTTGCAAATTACTCATTTATTTTAATGCTAAATCAACATACATCTAATGTAAGTAATGTCGCATTTTTATCTTTTTGAACCTAGTTGTCATATTGATCGGTGGCCTCCTGTAATAATTTCTAATCTTGTAACATGTATGCTATTAATAGGGTTGTTCCAATTTCTTTTGTTGCTCATATAAATGGTTATCTTTTCTTTTCCTCTGAATCAAAATATTTTTAGGTTACATGAAGATCAAAGCATTTCGGCTTCCAATATCAGGATAGCTTGTAATGATGAGGATGTGAAAGTTGCCCTTGAATGAGATCGGATGAAATCGCTACTATCAGTAACCACTCTTCCAAGTGAATGTAAAAAAAGAAGCATATCGACCTCCGGACTTTCAATCACTTAAACTCCTCCTTCCACTGCTTTGTTCCAAGTGTACTCCTCCTTCGGACGGCGATATAAAAAGCTGATTCTTCCGCCTTTAAGGACCCCCTCTTCCCTTTTTGCCATAGCAACCAACTCTGAACACTTGTTGCACCTTCTCCCTTTCCTTCAGATGTTATTCTAGTCATCCTTATTTTCTCTCACTTTCCCTTTTCTTTCTCACCTGCCTTTTATCTCTATTCTACCATATACTCAGAAATAAATCTTTTCACAAAATATGTTACGTATCGGCGATACTTTTTAAAAATTGCTTACGTTCAAAGATACAGGATTTTATGATAATTTTAAAAGATTTAATTTAATTTGAAGTTCAGTACGTCCGTACTAAAATCCGTATTATACTCATTAAAATGCACGAGTTTAGTTTGTTGTGCCTTTCTAATTATTTATAGTAGAGGGTTTGCTTGAAAGAACAGTTTACATAGGCAATCTGTTTATGCGAGTGTAAACTAAAAAGGCTCAGAGAGAGAATTAGAGTTAAAGCCGCCTCTAATTACTTCCTACACTACTATTACAGATTTTTTGTCTGTATCACATTTTTATATATAAACCTCCTAAGCTCTAAAATACGCACTCTTGAATGAATTTCTATCGTAATCAATATGAGATAGAAAAGAAGATCTCCAAGAGATAATATTGTATATAACATATGTGAGTAGAATCCCGTATAAGTTATGGTAAGGAGAAAATTTGAACTTAAAATATGTTGAAACTGTCTTAATTTGAAGCGAAATGAGTTTGAGTTAAAGTTATTCATATTTTATTTCCGAGACACTTCAATCCAGAGGTACTCCCGAAATTTATCCATAAATAAAAAATAAATCCATAAAGATTAAATCTCACCAAGAATTTATCCATGAATCAGTGAATGAATATAAACGTAAAATTTTATCGCAATCAATTGCTATTGATAAAGTTGTCCATTTACGTTGAATGTAGATTTTTCGGTTTATAATAAATAAGAGTGAAAATAAAGTCACCACTCACAGAGGATTAGATATTATATTGTGAATACTTAAAGACATGATAAGGGTATTTTCCACAGAATGACCGGCTCTACACATAGATATTGGGTATCTAGTTTATCTATTATACGATCCCTTAGATAATGCCTCAACTCCTCTTTTCTGTAACTACCCTATTTTCTCATGTATTTTATTCATCCAAGTCTTCCTTTCTTTCTTACACCTAATTTATCTCTTCCTCAAATTTCCGATAATCGTGAAACTTTGGGAGCGAACTGTAAAATTCCATTCATAAAAGTGTTTCGAAAAAGGGCAGTAACTCAGAGAGGGGGCATTCTGTAGAGTAGATGGAGAAGAGCTGTTTTATTACAGCAATCCATGGGAGAGTACGCATCGCTGAAGTGATGAAAAGTATCCGACGAATTCTCTGCTCGTTTGCTTTATGTTCACTGCTGCAATGTTGAATTGGCCTTCCGATCTATAAA
Organism: Pachydiplax longipennis; assembly: GCA_036926295.1. Lineage (NCBI taxonomy): Eukaryota > Metazoa > Arthropoda > Insecta > Odonata > Libellulidae > Pachydiplax > Pachydiplax longipennis. Next base: position 433,195 of record JAVFKF010000082.1, on the reverse strand, counting down.
ATGCGCCTGAATCATTGCTGGATATGTTACGCACTTCTAAATTAGAAGGAATCCTTTCTCAAATGCATATCTTCAAGAATTATGTTAGTTAGTTCATTGGTCATTCACGAAGAAGCTATAGAATGCTATCCTTTAAACGGCCTAAATTAATACGTAATCAATGGTCAGTGGTGTATAATAATACGTAATCAATGTGGTCAGATTTTTCCTTTTTTCCTTCCGCTGCGTTTTAGAGTTAGTATTTTCTTCATTTTCTAATATTTTACTTTCTTAAGGTGTATATCACCCCCTCCAATCTTATTTACACTAAATCGAATGAAAATGAGTTACGATTTTAAGATTTAAATTTAAATAATTTGCTTTCTAGTATCGAAACCACTGTACTCACGCTTAATCTTTCGTCCTCAATCTCTCTTGAGCTATTTCAAACGAAAACAAGTGATACATTTCAAAAATATTCGTGAATTATATTTATTACTGTGCTTTTATTGAGCACCGCTTAGACAGTAAGTGACATCAATAATTTAGCATTTGTAGAATTACTTAATTTCAAAACTTTGTTGAAACTCGAAGATGTCTTTAAAAATTTCATTGGATGGACATTTCCCATTTATCGTATGTTCATGGTGATCATTTAGAAGATAGACAATTATATTTTATAAGAATCCTATGATGTGGCGGTCTTGTGGAACATGTCGTACATTTTCCTATATCTCGGATTATATGACACCAATATCTGCAGAACATCAGTTGATGAGGTGATGTCCGTTAGCAGGAACTAACAATTTGCACTGTCCTATCATATCTTGTAAGTAGAGAAATGCTAAATAAATTAACATAGATTTTTAATGAATTAAAGTTACATGTGTTTCGAGAATAGTTTCTGTCCTATTCTCTAATGCATTTTGAGCAGTTTATATGATATCGTTGTTTTTCAAATAAATCATGCAAACGTAAAAACAATATTATTGAAACAGCATAACAACCATAATAACATGATAACGGTTGTTTTACTGTTATAGGGACCTAATCGTTGGTTAAGATTCCGCTAAAAAGTAATCTAAATTTGTTTCTAGAAATTACCAAAAGGTAGCAATGAATGACAAAGAGACAACTTTGGCCCTGAAGCCACATGTCTGTCTTGGCCAGGATTATTCAGAATAAAAATTGTCAGCACCACGTCCAGTAAGTTATGTGTAAATAATAATGTCACAACTTCGAAAAGCTGACTGTAGTCAATACCATCGGTGGAATACACAGTAAATGAAAAAGTACAATTATTATCTGCATCTTCTGTCTTTTCTATCTTTCGGTTTAAACTACCTGTAGTAAAATTGGTCACGTTTCACGCCAGACATATCCCCAGGTTTTCAAATGAAGAAGGAATAACTGAGTTCTGGGAAAATTAAGACAATCTTTTTCCTGAAATCAAGGCAACTTCTTCTATTCTTTCCCATTTCACTTATTAAAAAGAATCCTTAAAACATCTCTCTGGAGGTTTTAAAGCGCCGAATCGGGCGAAGGTTGGAAGTCGATGACAGTTCGTCTCACTGCGGATATAATCTCAATGCTGCTTTGTGAATTTCCCAGGACTCCTTGGCACAAAGTACACGTCACAGTATTGAACAATTAATTCAAGAAGCTACAACATGTGATCTCTTGTGAATTATTTGGCAAAGTGTGAAAGGCAACTTTGCCCGCGTGCCGAGTATCCGAAAACTGTATTTCTGAAGTTTCAATTAAATGGATGTAAATGGCGAATGGTTCCCTCTAAATCAGGGTTCCAATCTTGTTTCATTTCCATTTTCCAATGGGTGTTGTTATTATTTAAATATGGACATTATAGATAAGACACTTAATTACCAGTGTACCGTATGCAATTAATATGGAGTATCTCCGTGACTTCCACTTGAGACTGCCCAAATGACAACTTAGACTTGAGTTCAACTGTAGATGAAATGCGCATTTAGTTCGTTTTTACCTCTTTTATACTTCAGTTCTTTTACAAAATTTAATTGGAAATATTAGTCCTACGAAATCGAAATAAATATCCAAAGAAGAGATACTGATTACAATTTTATTTTTGTTGTGTAATTCTGTATTTGAATCGAACTTTTGATAATTGTGATAAAATAGACGAACATTTTGTGAATTATTTGTCATCCATTTGACGACCACGGAAACTGTTGAACCCAAGCTGATGCACTTTTCCATAAGAATAACTAACCTTTTTGCTATATATTTCAAAATATATTAACTTATCTTGAATAATAATTGAATTTTACCTCACATGTGAAATGTTATTGAAATTTTATTCAGTACCCATCAAACCCTAGAGCGAATAAACTCTTAAGAATATTTTAAATAATAAAACATGCTGAAACTTATCATTCGATTGAAGTATAGGATTGATGTAAAAATAGATATTCGTTCTTCGATGAGTTGAATTAAATTCCTCAATTTTGAGTTCACTAGTTATCAAACGCAGAAACGATTCGATTTCTAGCGAAAATTCCCGTGAAAACAAAAATATCAGAGGTATGCGTCAGTGGACGCCTTCCTTAATTGGCCAACGAAAGCATAAACGCCGACTCTTTTTGTGTTTTCTCTCAAACGGAATCGATGGGAATCGATCATCAGAAAAGCAACAAATGAACGCTGCGATATAAAAGAAGCCAATTAGGCATCTCAAGAGAGCGCTCGTTTTCTGGACTCCAAATTTTGCGGATAATCGCAAAAATGTCAGTTTCCACTGTTGAAATTAAAGAATGTTTGCCGTGAGGAAGTTTTCGTATTCAAGGAGAATCGTGAAACTTAGAATTGATATTGAGAATAATATTAGTTTATATACAATAAAATACAAATATTAAGAGATAATGACATAAGAACTCTTTCATTAAAATGCATGTACAATATAAACTAACAAGAAAACGCTCCCGCTTAAGACGCTATCTCTCTCGATCTTGGTCCATACAGATATAATACCCCTTTTAATATAATACCCCTTTTAAGCTCTGATAACCAATTATAAAGCGTATTTTCTCTACCTCAGATTCACTGCTGATCTATTCTTATGTCGTGAGCATGCCCCGACCTGACATCATCTTCAAAAGTTATTTTTGGTCCAATGTAAGTCCAATTACTGTTCGAGGAAATCGCAATTTTACCAGAAACATGCAGTAATCATTCTTTTAGTACGAGTTATTTCTGTTTTTTTTTAACAATTCAAGCTTCTATTTCCAATATCAATGTTGACGGAAAGCAAGACCGAAAAACTTCTTCATTTCGGTTGAAAATTTGAAATGTCGACAAGGAAGTATTTGAAAATGAATATTTGGGAAAAAAAAGCCTCTCAAGTTAGATATGAAAATGTCATGCCGACCTTATTTCTGAGACATTTTTGGCTTTATTTCTGTAATTCCTTGAAACAAATCAAGAAATTTAATGATCTTGTTACTTTACTGTGATATGAAATTTATTAATATTGAAAACATATCGTTAGCAGTTTAAATGCAAAAATATTCATCGGATAAATTACTTCATTACATTTTGTTATTATTAATCAATATAATAAAGATCGTCAATGAGATGACGAATTGTCCTAATCTCATTGAAATCGTAACCATCACATCCTGGTTTGGGTAAAAGGAGGTTTATTTTTTATTTATCAAAGTTAAAAAATGCGAATTTTAGGTGAATATTTCCATTGAAATACTATAGTGCAGATCCCTCGTGGAAGTGACGCATGTACGGCAAGGGCCGGTTCTAGCAATGAGCTGAAGAATATTGCCGACGTAGATGTTAATTTCAAACACTGGTCTTGCACATAATGTTACACAATCTACGAATAACGAAAAATTACGAAGTAAATGAAAGTATATTAAACCTTTCTGTATTATGTTCTAGAATTTTAGAACTATTCGACTGGAAGACTTCGACGATGAACGGAATTGTCCGGTCGTATATATTTTAGCGGAATTTAAAAGTTTTAGCGGAATTCTCGCCAAAGATCATTTTTACGCAGTTATTGAATTTTTTAAGGAATTTAAAATTCGAAAATCTATCAGTAAGTTAAAGATTAAGGCGTACCTCACCAGATCAGTATATTCTATAAAAATATAAGAATTAAATTAAAGAAAACGTTATGAAATTCTATGTCTTAGGTGACAGGACAGGGTCAGGTAAGGTGACGGAGATTGCAAGAATTTCGATATAAATGAAACAATAATTAGGAGCAAAGAATAGTTCGCTAAAGCTAAAATTATTTACCGTACTCGTTATACGTATGTAGGATAATTAACATGTGAGACCTTAGGAAAGGTAAGGAGAACTATCCTAGTTATAGGCGGAATTTCATTACATGCGTGATCGTTACGAACGAGTTTTACTATAATCCTTTATGTTTCTTTTACTATGGGTCATCTTCAGGTAATGGTATACACTATTCAAACTTGCGGGGAAAAATTATACCCATGATCACATTATTCAAATACTAATAGCCATTTTGAAGCTGCCATCTACCTTACCATTCGAAAAACAACCAAAAAGGAGCTTATTTGTAACAAAGACTAAAGGACAGGAACAAGGAATTGGTAGGTGTTTGGGAAAAGAGACGATGCGCAGAATCCGGAAAATATCCTCGATGGCAGGAGAGCCACATCAGTGGAATCCAATCCCATTAACGGCATCTGCAACTTGTAGAGGGAAAAAGATATGGCAAGCCATTAGAGGCCCATTCAAAACGTGCGCGTTTGGGAAATTAAAAAATCCCACTTCGGGAGAGAAGTCGCTCGATCCGAGATTGCCTAATTTATTCCGGAAAATAAGCAATTAAATGAAGTCGGGTGAAGTCTTCCATTTTCCAGGTCGAGATGGGAATCTATTTAAAAGTCATGAGGATTGAGAAATAGACGCTAATTTTCCAACCTTAACGATATCTAGGAGATTCCTTGGAATCATTCCCCTCTACAGAACTATTTTCAGCCTCTCTGGGGATGAATTAATGGAAAGGTTCGGTTCTTTGCTGATATTTCTCCAGCTGATGACTATTAAGCAATCTAATACTTGAGGAGCAAACTTGTATTTTATTTCACAGAGAACCCCTTTCATCGTATCTTTATTTGTGTCAGTGATACCGATAGCGTATTTTTCGTAGAGTGTGTAATGAAGTGAAGATAAGTGAAGATTAGCTTTGTAATTTCTGTTGTGTTTCATATTCAGACGGTCGGTTACGACGCTATCATCATCAAGTAGCACATATCTATTTATCACGAATGAGAGAATCAATTTATTCAATTGAGTGCATTCGCCAAATTTCAATCGATTAGAAAGTTTCTCTTCCTTTCTTTCGTTTTTGCTTGGATTTCCTAAAATACATTCCTTTTCCCCAATGAATGCTTACAAGTTCATTTAAGATTCGTTTACTTTGCGATAGGGATATTTTGCATTTGAGATTTGAACTCCGGAGTAAGTTCTCCTTTAGCACTTTACTTTCATTACTTCCTTCGTTCTCAGAGATGGTATTCATTCTCTATATTTATATTCTTTCCTTTAGATTCCTCAGTTTTAGTTTACTTGTTGTCCTAAGTAATAGTGTTTCCTCGTCAGGTTTTCGCTTGGCAAGTCCGCTTTCATAAATCCACTCTCATAATTTGAATTTGATCCTGAATTCCTTTCAAACAATCTTCTCTTTTGGAGTTCTCGAAGGAATCTCATTGAAAGAAACTTCGGAGTGATACACACCTCAGCACTATCTCTTAAATTTTCACCTCAAAGAATTCCTAATCTTGCATAGATCATTCTCCGCTTATGTTAATAAACGAATGTCTCCCTTTACTTATCCCATACTGTTTTTTTCAAGAACGCTCTCATTTTAAAGCTATCATCATCAATGAAATATTTTTTGAACTTAGGAACCATAAAATAGATTGGTATCGGAGTGAATATTATTGAATCTTCTCTTCACAATTATTTCATCTTATGATCCTTTCATTTAAATTTCCTTTCCATATAGTTTTTAGGTACCAAATATTTATTAATGAAATAAAGTCATTATTTGTTTTGAAAGGAATCAGGAAGTGTCCTAACTATTTCACTCCACAGCACATTGGGTAGTTTCTTTTACAGCACACAGAATGTTAATAAACATTTTTATGAATCTGAAGATAAAATTATGTATGTACATATACTTTTAAAATTGGCTTTTAACAAGATAAATTCCTTGTATGCCATCTACAATTTTTCACGTTCCTTATTTTATTTCCAAGAGGGATGAAAAATATGATTCGCCAAGATAAGATAATCTAAGTGTTAACAGGAATTCAGTGGCTAATTGAGGATATTGACATTAGATTATGGAGTCCAAATAGAGTTATAATACCGTTGAAATTTGCACACATCAATAGAAAAGAACTTGTTTACATTGTCTCCAGTACATGGCGTAGAATTATTACACACAATTCGTAAACACTCAAAGTTTCGTATCGACGCTACCATCAATATTTTTGCAGCACGGTTCTAATGGTCCACCAGTGTGTAGCGGCATACAGTTAGGGAATTAATTTCTTTTGGCCACATCGTGGTTTTGGTGGCTCCCAGTCATGTTGATTCACTATTTTTTGAATGGCGTAAAAGGTGTCATTCACAGGGTAAGAGATCTCCCCTACTAATAGCATTACAAGGACACTTCTCATCTTCGCAAACCTCTTTTAATGTCGAGAGACCCACCGCAGTATTTGGTCTGATGAAGACGGGTGTTGTCGAAATACCGCAGTTGAATTTTTTTTAATGTTTATTGAATGACAACTTATTTCTCTTTCATAATGAATGCATCATTCGATGACGCAAAACATTTCCATGGGACAATTGTTAATTAATCTCAGAAATCCAATGAATCCGACGTACGTAGGAAATCCATTTTCTTTATTATTAATAATATATGAATTGCAGTGGGAATTCAGTCTGGTGGCAACGCAAAAAATATTTATTATATATATTAGGGCTCACACATAGCTACATTAATATTTACAGCTACAATATTTCGATGCTACCACAATCACAAGTCATACATATTCACAAAAGATAACTTACTAAATACGAATTTACATGCATCAACTATTGTTCCTCATATGAGTACTTCTCCAATAGGTTTTCACGGAGACCCAATTCCATCCACACTTCATCATCTTTTTCTTTAAGCCGACTCCAGCCGTTCCTAATTGAGAAAATATACAATCTTAGCGATTATTGGGTATTTTTTAATCGGAAAAGCGAAAGTTCGGAGAAATATTTCCGTTCCAGCGAACGTCTGATCGTGACCAAAGGAGATTAATTAGTAGAATTCCGAGAGCAATTAAAGGTTAATTTGGTTAATGACCCGATTTAAGGAGTGAAAGCGGATGATTATGGAAGGAGCGATTTTTCGCCACTTAATCCGGCATAGATTGCTCTGAAATACTCTCTTTCACACCGTTTTGCCCTTCACATACAAACAGATATGCCTCTATACTGCGAGTAAGTATGTGGGCCTGCATTGATTGATAACAAAGAAGGAAGATTGATAAAACGACTTTTTAAGCTTTGCACTGTCAGGTATATTTTTATATGATATTATAAATACAATAATTGCAGTTGGACCCTCAGTCCGGTGAAAAAGTTCTACAGTGGTGTTATAAACTAATAGTAATACACTGGGAATACTCGGGTGAAGGAACCTTACAAGTGGGCAGCATAGGAGGCATTATCATTTTTAGCGTTAAGACGGAGAGAAAACCGCTTATTAAATAGTGTCTCAAGCGTCTTAAACGAGTTTTACTGTACATAATAGCACCCTAAGAATACGAGACCCCAGACAATACCAGATGCCCCATAAAAGAGTATCAGATATGAAAGCGTTTTAAACGGATTTTGCTGTAACTTTTCTCCTCCTTGAGATCTAAGCATTCCGGGAAACAAAGTGCTTCTTATGATGATTATGCTCTCTCACATGAATCCGTTGGGAAGAAATAATGTACTCGCAGCCATTGCATAAACACTTCAAAGGCTTAGGGAATCGGAGTTACTGTATAACTTGGAGAGTTATGCTATCAATTGTTGCCATTTTTACCTGTAAATCGGAGGAATCTAAATTTGCTTTAAAGGAACACCTCTTTGATAAATGCAATATAATATGACAATATTATAGACAGAATAGTGTACTATAAAATTTTAATGTAATTCTTATTTATAATTACGTTGTTATGATAATGTACGTAAGAGGTTTTGATGGATTACGAATAAATTTCCAATGAAATTACTAATAACTTACATCTTAGAAGGTATATCTTTCTATTAAATCAAAATTCAAAAATCGTGTATTACATTCCCTCTCTCCATCAATTGAATTGGTTATAGAAATCGATAAAATTGCCATTTGGCGATTCAGCTGATGTTGATATGATTGCAGCCTTTATTTTCCAATTCTTTATTCCCTACATTTGGCCATACATATGGTAATTTCACTTATGACGGTTGAGAAGCAGTCTTACGATAATGTTTGGGACATATTGGTACAAACTGTCATGATTTGTTTCCTTTCATAAAATTTCATATAACTGCTTAATATATTGATACCTTTGAACGAAAGTATTTATTTTTGATAACTTTTATAATTTATTTATCCAATGAGACATACCCATTTTGTTAGAAACCAAGAAAAAATATTTCACAGAAGTAATCACTCCAATATGAAATGATTGTTCTATTTGTTTCATTTCACTCCAATCGTTGAGACTGAGAAAGAGAAAGCACAGGGGAAAGAGAAAATCACACAGAGAAAGATAATTAAGAAAACAGAGAAAGTTTAATTTGATGGCAGTAGGGTGATAAAGGAGCTTTCATTGGACAATGTAGCCTCGGAAAAGCAATTACGAATGAGTTAGTAATTAAATATTTTTCCCTAAGACTACTGCAGTTGCTCTTAGTAGCTGTAGAGAGATATTGGAGAATGGAAGAAAAGAGTTTCAAAGTAAGTTTGGGTTCGTTGAGAATCTCAATTTATTTTCTTTGTACAGACTATACAGAATCATGTCTTTCTTGGTAATAATAATCAACTAAATCAATCAAATCAATTATCATTAATGAGAGATTAGGTTGGTGATGCAAAATGAATTGGAGACAATTCACCCCACTGCAGGAAAAAAAAGTATAAATTTCAAACGCCAATATGAGTGGTTAGTACACATTTAAATATGTCGAATTGTTAAAACAAAATGAATTCCGGAAAAATAAATATAAATTAAGCGTGCTATTAAGAGAAAATAGTTTCAGAAAAATTATCATTTAAGATGTGGAGCTCAATGGTACCATATTTACTAGAGAATCTATCCTTAGTCTTCTGCATATTGTCCTTTGAAACAGAAATCCAAATTCACAATAAGGAAATATTTTCGATTAAATATGATTTCGTAACCATAGCCTTTCTGATTGGGAAATACTTTTTGCTTGAGAGCTTACTTATATGTCCATTAAGGATGTCTTTATGTCGAAAATCACAATGAGATTTGCTATCCAAGATGAATATGTACAGCTTTAATTCGAAAATTTCAGATTGGTGTATATTATACATTTGTTAAAAACAAAACTAATTCCGTAAATATCCCTCAATAGCTTAATCGAGAAACTATTGTAGAGCCCCGAATGAATTGTGAGTTATTTCCATTCACGTGTTTTAGGGAAAGTCAGACTCAGTGAATGGGAAAAAAGATAAAAGAGAGGATGAGAATGGAATTAGGGACCGGAAAGGATTTCCATCGGAGGGCAGTTTTGGTAATATCTAAAAGATCCGCATTCTGCCGACCTATTCAAATCGGTCTCCATGGTGATTTCTGGGAGTTGAATAACAAACAATTCTGATTAAGGGAATGCCATGAGACACGTGATTGAATTCGAGTTTATTAGGTTCAATGACATTCTATGGCCACCCTTCCACGAACCACGTTACGCCGTTTCTACAGCTGGGAATTTCAACGTTTAAATACAAGATTTAGATGAAAGGCCCAGAATCCTATACGCGAGAGAAATCTTTCTAGATGTATTACGAAAATATGTCACAAGTGGACAACTGTCTGGTCATAACGTAATGGAAATTAAATCATTAATACAGGTATTGCAACTAGTATATACGAGGAGTGCTCTAATGAAAAGGTATGAAACGATACTGTGTGTATAATTGAAGCCTTATTCAAAAGTAATCACCAGAGGCTTCAGCACAACTATTCCACTGTTTAATGAGCTGAAGGGTTCCCAGAATTCCTGTAGCTGTGACAAGAGCTAGTCCTTCACTGTGTCCTTCAGTTCGTCGTCAGAGTTGAAGTGCTTCCCTTTGAGATGTTTTCTTAGCGAACCTAACAGATGGAAGTTGCAGGATGACATGTCCGGGTGGATGATCAACCCTTTGGAGTTGATCAGTACACTTTGTGTGACCCTGGAGACTTGTGGACTCACATTATCGTTAATCACTCCCTCCCTGAGCAGCTTTTGATGGACTTGCATAGGCTATGGACACACTGTCCCCTGCATACAGCCACCATCCGCCAATGAATATTGGCTAGTTTAACACCTTCCACTGTCAGAAATCTGATGACAACTTGCTGCTCCTCAATCATCAAATTTTGTAATGTGAACTCCATGATGTTCTCATATGCACTGCCTCATCAATTGGATGGAACACTGAAATGTGGAAGGAATTCTGGAAGCAGAGAATATTTCGGCTCGTTAATCAGTGTTTAATATAGTTGTGCTCAGGCCTCTGGTGATTACTTTTGATTTCAATTATTCCCAAAGTGTCGTTTCTTACCGATTCATTGGAACACCCCTCATACATTCTTGAATACAATAATTGAAACGATAATTAACTCATTAATTAATTTGATAATAATAATGAACTGGAATAATAATTAAACTGACTATATATAGTAAATACATTATGAATCATGCAGGACTTTTCCTTTTCGGCTACCGTAGCGGCCCTGGGGTACACCGTGGATCACCCTACTCTTCCCACATTTCGTCTATGATATTGAAATTTATCAGTAGTTATTTCAGAAATTACAATTTCTTTTCATCTAAATAATGAAACCACATTTCTTCTTTGAGGATTTTTGACTTTTAGGACAAATAGGAATATTCCAGGCAACTTTTCCTTTCTGAAATGCATCTATTCTAATAGAATATTTGGCAATATGATTTCTTTGTGGCATAATTTTTATTTTCTAATCATGATCTCTTCCTAAAAAATCAGTTTTTAATTAAGATGTTTAAACTAGGATATCTTATGCAAGGGAATAAAACGTCCATCTTATATCTCTCATAGATTACAACTCTCGATGCATTAAAATAATTTATTGGTGATACATTTTTGCTCGAACGTTTCCGGGAAAATATTTCAAATGGTAAGGTTGAATGGGAAGAACTGATTATATAATATTTCTTGAAAATTCGATCTTTTCAACAACGTTGAAATTGAGTTTATATTACATTCTTTATTTATTTACTCAAATTGATTACCCCTTGATAAAAGCCGTAATTTTCAAGCTAAATTATAACGCTTTATATATGAAAATTTTTCAGTATAAGTCCGGGGTCTATCTTTACTGGCTTACAGTTAAACCAAGTAAATTATTACTCGATCCTCTCGTGTGAGATTGAAGAGAAATTTCTTTTATGCAATATTTTATGCATTTTATGAAATGCTATTGAATTTCTCTTCAAACTAGTCGTTTGAAAATTTCTGATTTAAATTTTATGCAAAGAATTTAATCACAGATATACCGTGTCATTAAATCAAGTAATCTGACTTCGTCTGTTATTATTTAATTTTAGGTATAATGTTAAAATGAAGTTTAAAATTTTTATTATCTGTATATCTTTGAAGTTTTTAATCCCCTAACATTTACTTTGTCAAATATTCCTGGAATCACCTACCGGAGGACTTTCGAGAAACGTAACCCGCAGTTGGCAAGGGATATTTTCGTTTACAGTTTTTGGAAAAACCTCCTTTACAAATATGCTATTGAAATCGCTATATCGAAGTAATTATTCTTTCATATTTTAGATGCAAGATTAATACTGCACTATAGACCACTAGTATTATAAGTTGAGAGAAAAGTTTCCTTCGCATCATTAGACTCGAAATACGCAACGATCTCCAATCGAATTAGCGCTTTCTCGAGACGGAATTGAATCCCCGAGATTTGGAGAGGAAAAAAACGTTAATTGCGGCGAGATCCAGCTGCTTAATTACTTGAATCGCGAGTAATCTCAATCGAGAACCCACTCCATCGCGTTCTTCGCCGACATTCCGAAGGCATCATTTTAATTATTCAGTCGCAAGCGTGGGCTATGATGAGAGTTTCGTTTCTCGCGTATCTCCTTGCATCTGCCAACTTCGCCATGATTAACAATTACTTATTTGGCATCGTCTTCAGCAAGCACGCCCTCTTTCACCCTTTATCACCTCGTGCCCACAATGACCCAACCTGGGTCCGGAATTCTTTCCCTCGTATTAACCAGAAGCCTGTCATAAAAGGAGACTCATCTCCTTTCCTTTCTCCAATCATCGCCCACCCGACTATAAACAGTGACGAGGTCCTTCATCAGTTTCCCATGCGGGGAAGACGCCAGCATCTCGCGTTTCTCGACGTCAACCTTTCCATATCTCCCCTTTTTCTACATCGTTTTACCTCCGTCCTCATTTTGTCACCACGCCCCCACCACTCCCCTTCCCGCTGTATTATACGAGATGACAAGAAATTAAAGCTGCTAAGGCTTACTTGGAGGATTTCCCTAATTTCGGTCCGATAATAAGCGAAGTTGATTGCAAAGGTAGAAACTTAATAGGGTGATTTCTAAAGTGGCAATGAGTCCGAAATTAATGTATACGTATGGCTCAAATTAGAAAACTAACTTTCGCCGCTCGATCGTCGTAAATTTCATTACGATTTCATCTCCGATTTACGCGAGGGGAAAAAATTCGGATTTTTAACTGAAATATCATAAAATTACTGATGGAACATCTAAAAATAAGATAAAATCCTTTTGATTACAAAGGTGGTAATTTATTGACAAATTAGTTTGAATACCCAATATGTTTCAAATGTTATACTATTAAATGAGACGAAATAAGCTTCAAGCGTAGTACCTCATATAAGGCAGAGAATAACAATTTTAAGTTAAAAAGAGCCAGTATTTCTCAAATTACTAACTATTGAAGAAGAAAGAAAATCTACTTTAGATAGAAATTCGTGAATCTTCGTATAATCAGGCATGGTAGAAATTCATAATGGAAAGAAAGTCAAAAAATTGTATTTTATCCACAACATTTAATTTAAACAAAAAACACACGACCGATTTCGACCAGATGATGACATCCTGTGTTATTTTTTCAAACGCTTTGGAAAAAACAACAACAACAAACTTTTTAAGTTGCTTTCGAAAAGTTTAGTAGCTTTAGCTTCCAATTTTAAATGAGTAATTAGTTCTGGCATAATTAATTTCACAATTAACTGATTTTTTAATTCTAGAGCACACATTCTCTAAGAAATGTATTTATTTCCGCTTATAAATTACATTCTTGATTATTTCTCTTCCCACATTGCTTCATTTGCTTTTATCACTTGTAGGGAAATATTATCTCCAACCTAATCTTAAAAATGAAGCTATAGAATTAAATAAGTTATTTTTATTCTCGTTTGAAAAATTTGTTGATAATACGTGGAAAGGGAATCACAAATCACCTCGAATATTATATGTAAGTTGATTTTTATTTATTCCTTGTCTATACTGATACACCGTTGTATAAATTTGTAACGTGAAGGAATATAAGCACGCCTGAGAATAATTCTCACATGAGACTTCTATACATTAAAAAAACCATACATGCACTTTGCTGCTTCACACAGAAAAAAACTTCACAATTGGATTACCTATAGCTTGAATAAATTAGCCTATTGAAAAACAACAAAATAAATTAATTATTATTAACCATTTCATTATCCAGATAACTATGATGACTTTGACTATAAAAAAGGTATGGCTAGAATTGCAATTATTCTGTGTTAATTAAGTGCACAAAAGCACTTAATTTTTCACCGATTTATATATATGAATTATATAGAAATAAGAATTATATAAATACGAGTAAAAGTTGCTTGCAAACTAATCGGTGAAAATTTACTAAAATATCCGATTATTCTCCGATACGTATATACGACCCCTGATCGCATACCGGATTTCACCTTTCCATGTTATCGCGAAAGCATTCCAAATAATTCTTAAAAATCGCCGAAATACATTTTAAAGGGGAGCATTTTGCACCCACCTGCCGTCGAACCAACACTCATTTGGTAGCATTCCTTCCACTGGTGCTATAGAAGACCACTTCATCTGCAATCTCCGTGTTTTTGAATGCTCTATCGCACCGAGAAAGGCCTCAATACAATTTTTTTAAATTCGCGGAAAAGACCACTTGGCGTCGAACTCACGACCCGTTTGTGATAGAGAATTGCATACTAATGTTAGGTGAGTGCTATTCTGAACTGTTCCAAAGTTTCAATTCAATATCTTATCGGGAAGGTCCTAAATTAAGATTCCGTTATCCCCGTCTGAAATATATATTCCTCTACTACTAATAATAAATGTAAGGGAACAAAAACTGCCGTAGCCGAGCAAGTTCTTTCTTATTTCTTATTCTTTTTATCTAAAATTAAATATGTGAAACATGCGCTTAAGATCGCGTATATACACGTAACAGAAATTTTTGGAGAATATTTTCCTAAATATTTTGATGCTCTCCCAAAATGTGATCCACTTCCCTCAACTAGAAAACAAACAAAGAAGGTGAAATTTTCGCATGTAAAACGCGGAGTCTTTTTTTACCCCCATTTTGCAAAAAGGTGCCTTCTTTACGCCGTCAGATATGTTTTTCTTAGTCATCGGTAAGTCCAAAAAAGCTCCAAAAATCGCCTAAATATTAAAATGCAGTTAGTTTTTATACGCGCATTTAATAGATGACAACTTTTAATTGATTCAAAGCATATTGTTCGCGTAGCTTCTCTCTTAGGAATCCCTCTCAAAGGCGACGGGAAAGAAATATCTCGCCGAATTAATTACTTCCGAGCTCTGATTCCTCTGTCTTCACGCATTTTATGAGCTATATTATTTAACGTGACAAGAAAACAAAAAATGATGACGGGATAAAGTGTTCCCTTTGGGCAAATAAATTTAATTTGAGGCGATAATCATCTTTAGGAGACAATGAATGGCTCGTCGAAAAGTGAGTGATGATGGGCGTGGTCTAATACGTTTCATTGGGGGCTTAAAACATCTGCTTGGAAGGACATATAGATCCCACTTTCTGTTGATTTTCCTCAGGTGAAGATTTTCATTAGTATTCTAAAAAGAAAAGATGTAAATAAAGAAGCCAATATACGCCAATTTTATTTCTCGTTGAATGACAAGTTATTGTGTGCTGACAGCTTGACTAAACCAATGCGCTCTACAAAATCCCTTCCATTTTGAGCACATATTTTGTATTTGTATTTTGTAAGGGACTTAGTGAAAACCGCGTTCGATTTGGGAGCGGTTTCAACTGTTATTACTGTAAGTAAGCAGGATTATACCTTTTTAAAAATACAACTTGCATTTTCTAATCAAACCTGGCCACTACAATAATTACAGAGAATGAGATTTCCTCCTCAGTCTAAGGTTCATAGTTGAAGATTCACAACAGTATTCTATCACAAAAAAGGATTTTATTCAACAAAAATTTTATTTACCTCTTTGTCACAGAGAAATAAAAACTCATTTTATATAGACCGACCACAAATACCTTTGATAAAAACCACATAGGTTACATTATATATATATATATATATATATATATATATATATATATATATATATATATATATATAACACATTAATAAAAAGATGGGATCGAACCATACACAAAACGAATTCTAGGCAATGTAATACCGATGCAGGCACAATAACGAATTGCAATATAAAACAAAGAAAAAGATGGAGAGATTGCAGGTATGCGATTAAATAAGGGATTTACTTTGCTATTTATATGTACTATTTTCAAAATTAAGGATATTTTCAAAACAGGTGTATTTCGGAAATTAGTATAAAACACGTTTAGGGATAAATTAAATACAAGCGTGAGTGCAGGTATGATAAAGTGGACCTCTTTTAAGCAAATTTACACACACTCAAATCAGGCCAAACTCCAAAAGTCTCGGAAACTAAATTAATTTCCAAAACCCGTTACGAAGGCTCATCCTTTGATGAGATACCAAATTTCGGATTATAAACATCCTCTCCCCGGAGTGAAAAATCTCGCTCTGTAACCCCTGCTTCTCTTAAGATGATGTGTCCCTTAAGAGGAGACGTTGAGTGGCAGCAGAGATTTATCGCAGCTAGGCACACTTTTTGTCATTCGCGTGGATGACAGACAGAGGGAGCTACTCGAGGAGACATGGAGTGGAGATATTTATTAAAAGAGATATTTTCGAGCAATTGCACGGGTATTTCGGTGTGAAATCTTTTCCTCCTGCCGGCCCTGAATCCGGCTTCTCGATTTTCTTTCATTTTTCGCTCTGAGAGGAATTCTAAAAACATGACACTTGTAGTCTTGGTGATTATAGTGGTGGTAGTCTAGACAGAGTCTGGATTATAATATTAAGAACCCTATATTATTATTACTGGTGTCATTTTTCATTTTCGTCTTACAGCATCTTGTAAAATGATCCCACTTCTCTAGTCTATGTTAGCTATCCAAAAATGTGTCAAACACAATGCGAGGGGTGCTTGGTGCTTTCGTTGGTGCGCCGCAAAACTAATCCCCCAGCGTGTCCTAGGGTAAAATGGTTAAGCAGACCCTTTTATATCCCTCTGTGCTATTTCTTCATTCCTTCCGATTTGTGGAGAACAGCATTAGAACGTCGGAAAAACGCTTTTGACGTCGGAGGAAATTCTATTGTAGGAGTTTGAATTGGAATGAAAATGTTGAAAAGGCCACCTTTAAAGACGTGCAATGCTCCTTCTCCCATAATCAAGAACTTCGAATCATTTTTTTCCCACTTTTAATTACGCCAGAACTTTCATTCTCTTCGATATTTTTTTGAACTTCTTTCGTCATTGAAGAAGATGAAAAGTAATTAATATTAATTTCCATCAAAGCACAACTTTCTTTTCTCTTGTTTGCATTCGTTTCTTTGTCTTTCAATCTCCTTTATATTGTGGCTCATTGTAACGGTCTCCATGAGTATTTATGAAGTCAGGCAGCTCTATCAACGTGGTACCCAAATATAACGACCTTACCATCACATATTGCGTGAATATCATAAAATTCTGATGACACTAAACTATAATTAGTCAGTGAAATAAAGTGCTTTGAGATGCAATATGAGGTAAATTAAATGACAGTATAGAAAGGAGTGGCATCACTCGAAAATATTTGAAAATATAAGTACGAACAAAACATGTGGAAAGTATGATTTGAGGAAAGTAGTTTCTTCGCTGAGGTCATTCACAGAGGCGGATTTATAATTAAGTGCAAGGCTCAGGCCTTTAAGTTAAACTACGCTTTAAAATTATAAGCTAAACATAACTTTAAATGCCACTTTAGGATTAAATGTTGAATTTAATATGGTTTTCAGTTAAATTTAACTTAATAGGTAAAGTCGACTTTAAATTATAATACCGAGCCTTAATGTTTATTTAAGTAGCTATGTATAAAAGTAGAGGCATTTTTATTAAGGTGTACCAACAGAAACAAATTGCGGTCCAATTAATCTTTCCGTTGCTTAACGAGCCCATCCTTTGGATACCCATTTTTCAGTCCCATTCAAAGATACGAAAGACCATATCGTTTCATTTGGTTCCGTGACATCCTAATGATCGTACAAGGGAGTTACTCAAGTTAATGTACCTCTTATCTTTACACGGCGGAAGTGTTTGTATTTCGTAGCTTTTATATTAGCGAAGTACCTAACTTTTCGGGGGTGGAGAAAAATCTTGCTTTATTCTCTGAAATTATACTTAAGATCAGTTCTCAAAAATTCGTAAAAATACTTATTATCTACACGTACATTAATAGCTTGCAAGCCGCCTTTTGGCGTGTAGCAGGGAGTGTAAAAACCGAGTCTTCGAGATATTTCTTTAGCTTCTTTTTATCGCATATAACGGATACAATGAGCCCTTAATACGCCTTTTCTCAGCATCTTTTTCTCATTGTCTGAAGTAGTTAAGGAGTCGTAATTTCTTTCTCTGAATTATCAAGCCGTCGCAACCTAGCTTCTATTCCTTTCTTTCTAGGATTCCTAACCTACGTCTGCAAGTATTTTCTCAAGGCTAGGATAGGCTTGCTTTTACTGTAGTATTCTTTAACGAAACGAATCGCTTTGCGCTGCATTGTAAATCTTTTATCCGCTGAATAAACTTATATAGTATTAAAATATTTCGGATAAGGCAAAGCGTAGTGTGCTTATCATTTATAGAATACTTTGCTTATTCTTACTTGCTGTAATTTCTAAGGCATAAAGTAAATCTGTTTTTCTTTCTTCTTCGATGCTTACATCAAAATCCATTTATAACTCAGACAAAAATCGATCTTTCTGTTCATAATATCTATGATTAATTAGTTCAGGCGATATTTGGTGGAATTTATTCATGACTAGTTGAGAAATGATATAGTGAAACTGTGGTTTTTTTCTTTAATGAATATGAATAGAGTTCCATGAATAGTCCCCTTATAACGATAGGTAATCATCGAAACTAATCTTGTACAGAAAATATAGTGTTTTTTGGGGAAAATACAACTCCTCTTTTCATTTTACATGCTGCATTTTCACAACACCTCGCCTTTTACTATGTATATTATTCGATTTCCTTAACTTGAATTTATATCCCACAAAACCTGATTTATTTTCCCTTTCACGTAGAAAAAGAAGAACCCCTAGATATTGAAATCAGTAACACCTCTACAAGTACAATTACAGACCAATTGATGCTGTTCAATTTGTATCCATATATCCCTGAACATATATGGAATTGATCAGTAATAAAAGTGATTTAATCTACAGTGATGAGCTTGTTAAGAAAAAACTTCCCCATTAACTTTGGTTCAGATTGACGTGCTTGTTTGATTACAGACGGAGAACTGAGATTTAGAGTTGATATTTTAGGAACTTCGAAAAATTAGCCATAACTATCAAAATCACTCGCATAGAATCAACTCATGTTGCTGAGTGTTTTCTCCTTGCATTTCCAACTACTTTCAGCTAAATTATACCTTTTAATCATATACATCTGCCCAGAATCATTCTCTTAATTCTTAGATCTCTATCAATTGAAACTAACTAATGATATGTAGGGTTAAGAAAATGCCTAGGTATTGATTAGTGACCAATTATAATATGATTTGATCGATTCGTCCGCATTGACTGTATTGACGCAGAAGTAGCATTCAAGTGTTTTTGTGTAAAGAGAAAGAGCATCGAGGATTTACAAAATATGTATGAAAATTATCAACGCCTATCGTATATCAGAAATGAACATTAAATTACTTATTAAAAGTGATGGAATAAAAAAATTCCCTTCAATTTTTAAATAACTTCAAGCGAAATTAGATGGCAAATGAATACCCATGTTTCCCCGGGGGAAAATCGAATTTACATCTGACAACAATTGAAGGACACCTAATCCAATCACGCAAAACTCTAATGCATTGATTTTTGTACTTTAAAGAATATAATTCGCTCAATTAATATGTTGAAAGCGTGGATTAAGAACAGGTAAACATTTAATTATATTTTAATGAATAATATTATAATTATTTCTAAAATATCTTTGATATTGCCGGTAAATTCATGTTCTGTTTTTTTTTAGTTCAATTAATATAGTAAAATGCACCGACTCATACATTCTAAAATGTCAATCTTTTTCTATTTTCAGTCAACTTCTTTTTTATTTCATACCTGTAATGAACTAATTTGCATAAATAAATTTCCCAATCGGAACATTATTCCAAATGACGCGCCTTCATTAAAATATAATAAAGAATGAAAGAAAATTGTTTTTTCGGAGCTTTACTCTCCATATCTCACACTCATTAAATATTTAAATACTGTTATTATGTCATCCGCGAGAATTTTTATGTGATAAATCGAAACCTTTGACAGGAGATGTCAAACTCTTGGGTATTCTATTTTGCCCCAGGTGCGATTTTATGCTCGCAATACAATTAAAAATAATAAATACTGATTAGAAGTAGCAGTAATCGTGTTTCATATGTGTGTATTTAAACGAATTTGTACTTTCAGAAATTCAATTATCGAAAGCATGAATTACAAAATAGTTGACTCTTTCTCCTAAATAAGTTTCATTCAAAAGTTATAATCATCAATAAACTAATTTAATCTCACCGATTTAAGAGGTTGAAATTACATTTTAATTCATGACGTGTTGTAATGAAATATCGAGGAGGGCTTAACCAACAGTTTACAATTTGAGATACGTAATGCTCTCATTTTAAAACCAAATATTGAATCATTTAGACAATCGTATATATACTCAAGTTCTAAGATTTATTGCCTATGTGTGTCACTTCTATTAAAAGTATATATGTTTATACTCATATAATCGACGTTTTTGGAGGAATGTGAAATTTTCCTTGACATTATTGAGTCGAGCTTCGACTGAGATCCAATATTACTTGGGTATTTACGATAAATCTCACCGAATTAAACTAAAAACCTATGCGACAAATCATAAATCTCACGCGAGAAGTTCCCTCACTGTTAGAGTATAAGGATGCGCCTGTCCGATTTCGTTTAGGACGAGTGCAGAAATGGGGAATAAACTTTCTCTTTTCCAAAAAACCCTCTTTCCATTTCCCTCATTTCGGTGCATCCGCGAGTTAATAATCTCCCCTGATGTTTAGGCATTACGCATTCGTGTGTGTAGCTCTGGTTGCATAAGATAAAGGTGGGCCCGTTAATTCAGAGTATGTATCTCGTCTGCAAATCACTTTTTCAACGTTGGTGCTGAAGAAAAGTAGCTAAAACGGGACGTGTTTTAGGCAAATAAGAAAGAGCTTCTCAATTATCATGTGTTCTCCAGTACAGATTATCATAAATGAATCGTCTACCTCCTTTCCAAATTTTTTTCATTAATTTCATCCTGAAGCATATAAATATCATTCTCTGTCGATTTTGAAAGGTTATTGACCCCACACGCGTTATACATATTTTGATACATGAGGAATTGAGAAGGGAATTTTTAATATCGCCAATATAGACGAAAGAGAATCCCGAGAAGCTCCTAATGCATGCTACGAAGTCTCATTCAGTTCACCCGAAGGCAAAGATATAAAGAAGTTCAGTTTTGCCGTTTTAATCTTCTCAAAAAGAAGGAATCCCTTTTGTTTCCCTCCCAATTAGTTCCTCCCCTTTAAATCCTTTCCAGATCTATAAGGTTCACCTTCTTCACACTAAATTTCCCCTTAAACAAAGCCCAAGTAATCCTCCTTTATTTCCCTACATCTCTTTCCTTATCGCCTAAATAAACTCTTTTTCCCTCTGGGATATCCTTAAATCTCATTTCTCTGCATTGAAATACGTTTGCATTTCCGCCAGAATCGTCGATTAATTTATTATGGGCTTAGTCTTCGACAAAATGCTTGAGACAAACAAGCTTTGACTCAACCATTGTAACATCCTTTTAAAGGCCCGTTCTTCTTTTCTTCGACGATCGTCTTTCACACCCTTTCTTTTTCCTCTCCTCTCGCTTCCTTTTTAATCTTCATTTCTACTTACTTTTCCCTTTTGTTTCATGTTATTCGTTCCAATGATAATTTGGACATTGCTAGAGTGAGTTATATCGAAATTATGAAATATCTTCTCGGGAAATACAGAGCGGCTATTTTACGACGTGTCACTCTTTCCACAATACAATAAATGGAGCTTTACAAAGATCCGAATATATCTTCTAACATACAGTAATAAATATATAAATCTACACTACACATATTTTACAACCATACTAACATATGAAGCATTTAAAAATATAATATAGGATACATTCCTATAACCGTTATCTTCAATAATAAGGGAGGAATTTTATGATGAGGATAATATAAAATCGAGGAAATTTTTAGACAGTTGTTATTTTGTGCATAGTGAGAAAAATAAAGTATCTTTAAAATTCATCTTACATGCAATACCATTTTACCTAAAATATAACGTTGAAGGCAGGAAAAACAAAGCTCTGTAAAATACCCTTCGAATGACTCTCCTATTTCTTTATGCGTCCCCTTTTCTGACCTTTTCCTGAGACATCCTTACTCCATGCACCTTCTTCCAACTTTTAATGCTACGACTTTAAAAGCTTTCATATGTTCTCTCTCTCGGTTTAATTGTCTCTTTTCTCGAGTATTTCTCCCTTAAATGTATTGTTTGAAGGCCCTTGGTTTCTTTCCTAGGAATTTCGCTGCTGTTGAGTTCCTTAATTGTTAATTTTCCTTCCCAATTAAACATACCTCTCTTTAAACATTTTAATGTAGTATATATCGTGTTAATATCTGAAATTTTCAGTCTCAATTGAAGAAAGGTGAATAATTTAAAATTTTACTTCATTTCCTGCGAATGACCAGTGTAATATTTTTCAACTCATGCAAACTTAGGGTATTTTAATTATACTCGTTACAAAATATGTTTTGTTGTGACATTTTGAAATATCATAACTTTCCTGGATCATCATGGAATGAGACTGCTATTCTTGAATCCACCCACTAATGGAAATTAATTAGTGTATAAATATATTTTGTAGTAAAATTTCTTAAACACGGAGTAATTCCCATATTATTTATTCGTCATTTCGCTCACATGTACTTCTGCTGTCGAAATACAATATTTACAGCAGTAACATAGATTATATCATTGTATCAAAAGAGTTGGAACTCGGCCGTTAATGAATAAGACAGAAACTCTCCTCTTCCCGAATGGGAATTCTCCTTCTAATAATTTCAGTGGTATTCGGCGAACGGACACTTAAATTACTTTCAGTATTTTTGTTTTAATACCTTTCGGTTTACAGGGAGGAAGTGAAAATTTTCTTCAGTTAATTTATTCCAATCCAATATGAAACGTTTTTAGAATTAAACACATCCGAACAATTTCTCTTTTAGTATCAATGAGAATTTCATATTCATGATCGTTTCTTTCCCTATAATAAATAGATAATTCAGTTTATAGGACAATTATTTATGTTTTCTTTGTAGCTTTGATCAAATCTCAGTATGTATGAATTGTTTTGTGACATAGTGAATATACGTCGGCTTGAATTTCCCATGCCTATTTCAAATCTAATATACAGCATATGAGCGCACTATATAATCAAGTATCCCTAGTTTTCTCGTTTAATTTCCGATACATCGAAATCCTTCCTGGAATTCGCAAGTCGTTTTGATCGTCAAAAATGTGAGAGAAACTATTTCGTTTTAAGAAAGAATTCCTTTCCTCCCACTCGCCTCATTCAGAGAAATCTTGGCTCCCTCCTCACCGGCGTCTAATAAAATATACATCCTCAGTCACTTGGATCTAATTGGCTTTTATCGAATGAGAACGTACTCTGCAGGTATTCAAGGGAAAGAAGAACTGTTGTCCCCAAGATCTCTTTAGTTACACGCTGAAGAATGGTGACGGTTTAAATGTCACTCAGGATTGGGTTACGTCCGGCAGAAGGCGTATTTTGATTGGTTTTTATATTGGGTTCTTCTTTGGCTTCCTCCCATCGAATCGTTATATTTTTTGCTCTACGAAAGAACCAAATCCGCTCTCTTTATCCGAACCATATAGTTTTCGCTCCGAAAATCATATCCTTCTGAAAGTTTGTTTTGTTTTTATAGCCGTCCACATTTACATTGTATCATACTAAATTTTTTAATAAGGTCTAGTTAGATTGCAAAATAATTACTTTCAAGACGTAGTTACAGATATCACTATAATCTGATAACAATTTCCGGATCTTTCTCCCTAAAAGAAGTAATCTTTATCAAAATAAGAAATTTTGTAATTTTCCACACTGGCTGACGGCCGCTTCAAAACTTGAAAATGGAACCGATCCTAGTAGTACACTAGAGTGGAAAAAGTTTTTTATTTTGATACTATGGCATTCCACACCTTCTCAGATAGATTTCAATGTGTAATTTTTCTTGCTCTCAGTCTTGAAGGCAAGATGTATAGCATTAGGTACATACGATATGGTCTAAAATTAATTAAAACTATTTTCGGATATACCGTTGTTAATCATTTCATATTGGCGAAGTTTTGCAATAGTACATTAATAGGATTACAATAATATTAAATATATTCAACCGCTATGTTTTACCAGAGAAAATTTTTACTTTCTACATATTTGTAGAGACCTTCAAAAACCCTAGATTTCCTTAGTTTTTGACGAAAAATTGAAAATGAATGATTTAAAAAGGATTTGAGAGAGAGCGTCGTCGATGCGAACGGTTTAATACGTTTTTCCTCCAGATAAACTAATGTGGAAAAGCTCTCAGGGGAATATTTGATTTAAATAAATAGTTGTGTAATTTAAATGTTAAGGTATTTCTGTGATATTCACTTTTAACACTCGGCCAATTCAACCAAATACAGCACGATGAAATTTATTCTTTACATTCCAATTACAATAAATATTTAAAGAATTTCGAACATCTCAAAAATCTCTGAATTGAAATACTCGAAAGAGCTCAAAAATAACATTGGCGATGGAGCAAGAATAATCCCGCAATAACATTTTGGCACGCGTCCCTTTTCCGCAGAAAATAGTAATTATGACGAGTGCAGTGTCACGGCTGTGTTTATTCGCTGTTCCGCTTTTCTTGGTTTTAAAATATTTCTCTTGGGCCCCTCGTCTATTTACCTCTAATAACTAATGCGCAGTGAAGGATTAAAGAGAAACTTTACTTAACGCAAAATGAAACTTTATCACGAAACATTGACCGAGAAATTTCGGTCTATTAGAACGTCCGGACACTAATTTTTCTAACAATTGGAGAGGTTTCAATATTCAATTATTCAATGCAGAGACATATCGAGGCATTTTAGTAGTTTATTTTTAATTTTGAGCAATAATCAAGAAGGGTTTGAATTATCAAAAAACTATTATCTCCAAGCAGATGAAAATAAATTCAATAAACCAACATGCGATATATTAATAATAAGTTGCATTAGAAGGCATATGAATCCTCTTGCTTTAATAATTCATCTGAGTTTCTCTATAAACTGTATAAATATCTAGCAGTACTTTTTCGCTTGTATTCCCCGCCCTTTAAGAAACTTGGTATACTTACGGATTTACTTCTCTCCTTATCGATTTTTATCTATAAATCTAAAAACTAACATTACTAATCAATTAACGTCCTTGCTAAGTATATTCTTCTCATTTCTTACGGAATGAATTTATCTAGCTTCCTTCAATGCACCAAATGTTCATTGAATTATTATTGGCTTCCTTTAATATCGGCTACATCCTCTATGCATATGCTCTCTCTTAATTTATTAAGAAAATAAAGTCTTTGATTGAAGCATTTTTCTTCTAAAGATTTCCATACTCTCCCTTGAAGCAACTCTCTCCGATTTCTTGTAGCAATATCTTACAAAACGTATTAACTTAATGAGTATTTTATAAGTTGTATCTTTTCTAATTCCTCAGAATCCCTCCCCAATCGATTCCAACTGCATGCTATTCCTTAACTCAGACCCAAGGACAATCAAGCTGTTAATTACTTTAGTCCAAGGGTTGTTTGAGACGAGTCACGTTTGACCATACAAACCCGGTCGACCTCTGAATCAATTGCCTTGGCTATTATGCGACTCGATCGAGGTCTCTCGTCTTCAAGAGCCTCCTTCTTGCAGATAGAAACCAATCTTAGCAATCCTCAGAAATAATTCAAGTTTTAACGCATCCCCACTGCAAATTATAGAAAACTATTTGAGTTTATGATTTCTATGAATCATTCGAAATTTTCATAATTTGCTCAAATTTGATGAAAATATTATTTAAACGAACAAAAAACAGCATAAGTAAAAACATCTAGATCTCTTTATCGTCTGACATATAGCTTAGAAATCAATTTGGTTTTCTTTTCGAATATTGCGTTTTGATGAATGAAAGCAATTTAAATTAAGACAATTTGTACTTATCAACAATTACATTTAAGAACGCCTTATATCAACTTATTCATCATGCATCGTGCAATCTAATATTTGCCAAAACATTTGGGTGAATATTTATGTATTATTATTAATTACGTTCAAAACTGCTCGCAAAAAAATTTCCAAGTTCACCTAGGCGTAGATCAAAACGGGAAAATGTAACTGATCTGGTATCGAACCAAGGTCCATTACCGGAAATGTTGGCGCCGATAATGTTTCGTCGAAGACCCTTCTATGCGTAATAAATTCCGAATTTCCCATTTAATTTTATTGTAGAACGCAAATGGTACCCTGACGTCGAACCAAGGACCATCAGGGAAACGGTGATCTGCTTTCGTAAAACAAACTCACGGCTGCTGTTCACATGCCGGGTTACGAACTCGCATCTTCTTGGGATAAGACTCATTAAAAATTACCGTTTCCTGCCGTACATTTCTTATGGGAGAACTAGGACGTCTGGAGCCGAACCAAGGGCCTAAAATAAGATATCATATAACTAACTGTATGTTAGTAGCAACGCAAAACATTTCTAAAATTTCACGTCCGTATCTTATCGGGAAGTTCCTCAGCCCCAGGTTTCCGTTTGAAATGCAAAATGGTGGAATCGAGATGACGCATCGAACCAAGGACCATTAGAGGAACGACTGCGAATATGAAATTTAATAATCACACTTTCCGGGATTCACCTTTCCAATTTATCGGGAAATCTTTCGAAAAAATTCTTAAGTATTACCGTAAAGAATTTTGAAGGGGAGAATTTTGCACCCATCTGGCGTCGAACCCACGCTCATTTCTTCCACTGGAACTATAGAAGACCATGTCATCTCCTTTCTCCACGATTTTGATTCTTCTATCTTACCGGAAAGTGCCTCAAATTAATTTTCAAAAATCCCTGCAATGCGTTCTTATGGAAGAATTCCGATTTTTGGCACCTTCTGGTATCGAACCCATGATAGTTAGCGTCAAAATCTGTATTATAAAAGGTTATTAAAAAATAAATCAAAAATAAACATCACTGAGTTATGTTTGCTCTTTGTTATCTCAATCATGTTCGTGTCAAAATCATCGGCTTTTATCAAGTGCCCCTTAAAATTCTATTCGAGCGAAAAGAACCTCCTTTTAATCTTGGCAACAGAGAGCAGTGAAAGCCGCATTTAACCCAATGTCCTCCACCCCCATTTGACCGCGAGGCAAACAACCTTTCTGCTCAATCCGCATGACCGTCCATTCATTTGGTCAAAGGACTCCATCGCTACTTAAGCAAGGGTTTGATCTTATGCAGATATGCGGTTTTGACAGTGCTTTGGGTCGATTAAGACGAAGTTCATGTTGAGATTGTCCGTTTGCATCCAGAACATCAATTGACTACAGGACCATTGCAGTCGGGACAGTTTTATTATTTACAAATAATATTAGAACACCATTGGACAGATCATAGAAAATCTTCCTAATACATTACTGAGAGCATCCTCTTGGTACATTACAGAGCATCCTCCAGGATTACATTGACTGTATAATAATTACAAAATGTTATTACAATATTGTGTTTAAATACATTAAATTTTCGTTCTTTGTTTTCGGTAAGGGCCTCTTCAGGTAACATTCCGGATAAAACGGTATTTTTCGAGAAAAACAGTGTCGCAAAATATAATATAATTAAAAGTATTTATTATAAAAAAGAAAATATTCTCTTTCTTCTCAGAGCATCGAACCGGAACCGAAAGACAAGCCGGACGAGAAAATAACTGTCCTATTTTCCGGAGTGATATCCGAACAAAAACCGAAAAAAATTGAAACATTTAATCCGAACCGAACCAAAAACTAATTTATTCTGTTCCGATATTTGACTACAAATAATGCCCATTTTAATATAGTGTAACTGGATGAAGTTTTACTTTGGCTTAGTTAAATTTTGCGCTTCGTAAATAATTTCATTCTTTCAATGAAGATAAAATTTTTAATTTCCATTAAAACTATTCCTAGGATTTTCACAAAACAAGAATAATCATAAATGGAAAAAGGAAGCTTTTGCAATATGTATTGCTAAGTAAATTTCAAGTGGAAAATCTGTGATTTGAAAACGTTTTTTTACTGTTTTATCTCCATTTAGAGATAAGAGAGAGGAAAATAATGTATCCTTTTTGAAAAACTGCTGAAATTTTCAATTAAATATTTAGAATAGATTCTATTTGTCAATAGATGTCACATGGAAGATATAATATTCAAAGATGTTCAAATTAGATATTATATTTATATATCGATGTTTTTCCTGTATCAAAATGTCGGCATAATACTATATAAAATTAAAATCTAGAACCACTAAGAAGTTCACAGCAACCATCTTAAGCCACGTCGTTGTATCTTCAGTTCTTCCATTTGAGGATGTCCGATCAAATGATAAACGAAATATGAGAGTGATTTTCATGGCGGCCCTTCTATATATTATAGGGACTGCAGAACATTTTCCCTTCTCCACTAATCTCTATAGCCTTTTGAGATCTAATTGAAAGAAAACGAACGTAATGTACGACCTCTACCACCGTCGTATATTTCTTTACAAACCCTTGCTCTCTGTTTAATTGAAACACAGGGTACACACGAAAACCATTAGAGGTCCCTGATTGATCCCTGACGATGCTTTTCCTCTAAATTGATTCCTTCCTTTCTTTGTTTTAAATAAAAGATTTCTACTTTAGGTATATGAAATATAAAACTAGATTAAATGAAATGGAATCTTTTTATTTTACGATTGAATTTTTTGATACCCTTCAAAATATTCAGTGGGGCCTCTAGCTTACTCACTGAACTTAAAATTATTCCCAATACAAGAAATATCTTTTTCAAGCAAAAAGAAATTCAAGCGTCCATGAAATCGGATTTAACTTAGTACGTAAACCAAGGTAATCTAGTAAATATTTTCATCTGAAACCTATATATTCCGGTAAGCTATAATGGTTTATTCATTCAAGTATGAAATCCTATGTAAATTACATCTGAATCCCCTACATATTCAGACTGACCTGAAGATAGCGAGGGACACAGAAAGTGTAAGATCATTAAACTTGCAAAACACTATGAAGAGATATATCTGCAGAAAGAAAATCTTTGAAAAACACTTAAACCAGTTATAAATGAAAATAAATGCAATACTTTTAGACAATTCATCGTAGACGTCATGAAATATTTCGATTTCTTAGTCATAAATTTACATAGGATAATTATTAATTACTATTATTTAATTTTTATCATCTTCGCAATACTTTTGAATATTTTGATCAGTATTTTTAACTCCCTTAGAGTTTTATTTGTAATTTTTCTACTGAATTCCTACTTATGATATTTTCACCGGATTTAATTTTCCGATTTGATAATAAATAAATAATAGCTAAAATTCCATTCCTTTTTATTTTACAACTTAAGATAAATACAAATATATCATAATCCTCTTATATCTGTATTACCTTTTGTTCCCCTGAAAAGCATCTTTACTGTGGGATGTTATTAATTTGAGGGAAGAGCAGGAATAAAAAGGCAGAGCGAAAGAGAGAGGCTTTTACTTCGATGAGAAGCAAATGATGAAAAAACAAATGAAGGTGATAAAAGAAGCCCTCCTCACAGCGATCCCTTTTCCAGGATAATAGGGTTCTTTCTATTCCTTTACTTTATTCATGTTGTGTTTTGTTATTG
Organism: Pachydiplax longipennis; assembly: GCA_036926295.1. Lineage (NCBI taxonomy): Eukaryota > Metazoa > Arthropoda > Insecta > Odonata > Libellulidae > Pachydiplax > Pachydiplax longipennis. Next base: position 403,241 of record JAVFKF010000082.1, on the reverse strand, counting down.
TAGCTAGGTTTACTTTTAGCTTCAAATGACATATTACTTAATACAGTAAAATCCAGTCGAAACGTTCTTCAGACTACTTAATGGAATTCCGATAGGTTTGGCTGTGTTTGATCGAATGTCACAAATAGAGAATCCCTCCGCAGCATTCGTCACGTCATACAACGTCATTTAACAACTGACCTATTACTACAATATATATTTAAACCAATCTACACGGTTATTAATTATCATAACATATCAGTTCACAAAACACTCCTAAATATCTATGCTATTCGCCATAATAACCAAAACCTTAGTAAGATAGAAAATATATAGCTCAATTATATATTTCTTTCTGACACATTCATCCACACTATAGTTTTGTTTAGTATATTTTTTTACCTTTCTGCAAAATTGAAGTTATAATTATCTTCCAGAAACTGAACGCGAATGCATAATTTAGGAAAATAGAGCTCTAGCGACCAATGCTCCTTTCAAACATAACTGTAAAGAGCGATGGAATCCATTTTCGCCTTACGAATCTTCAGCAGCTGCTACCAACCAAGTGTGGGCAATCAAAACGCGTTCATGGAATTGGATTTCAACTTGGATGAAAAAAGCGATATGGCAGATAATCCCAGTGTTTTCTGGCAAATTCTTCTCCATTCTTATTTGCAGAAGTGTTTTATTTCAAACTTAGGTTTTTCTGATGAGTATAAAATGCGTGAAAGGGGCCAACGGATGGCAAGCCAGCTCTCATTTACGTTCCCCACTAACTGATGAATGACGTGGGAGTATTCATTTTTCAAAATGCACCTACTATATTTCAAAAGGTTTAGCCAACACGTTTGTCATAGTTACCTATATTGCTTTATTAGATATAAAAATACATCAATTTTCTATGTAATTATTGAGCCCATCACTTATATACGTATAGAGTACGTTGGTACACTTGGGCAGCCGGCCATATTTGTATTCCTAGGTCAATAGGAATTATCTGCTCTCTTACTAAAGATGGAACTTGATGTAGTTAAATTATTTATAATGAAGAGATGTATGCATGAAGTTCAATTTCCACAACATCTCGGCCGCGGATTTTATTAAACTATTTCATGTAAGAAACAATGCAGAGTGAGATGTTTTCTTTTGAGGTCATTTCATTGGAGGGGATATGTCTTTTATGTGCCATTGCAATGCGACTAACTTTAATGGGATTAAAAGACTCATGATAAGAACGTGAGCATACTGAAGAAATGGGAGAACGTCGAACCGTGAATGATTGATGACCGCAGAAAAACATTTTGCGACTTTTTGCACCTTTTAAAGTTACCCTTCAGAGAATGCCGCATTCCGTGAAAGGAAAAAGGATACTTTAGAAAATATCGAAGGAAAGTATCGATATTTACAATGCACTCAAAAGAGGAACGCTTGTCCATGAAAATGGGCGGTTTAGTCAATGTAATGTACAGGAGTAATGCGTGAGAGAATCGACCACAATCGAAAGAAAAGCCTCACAATTCAGGATTTTAAGCATTTAATTTATAATATCAAGATCATGCAATAGACGCTAGAACAAATCGTTTTAAGGACTTATTCTTTCCACGCGGTCATAAAGAATTGCTCAATCGTTCGACGGAATGCAAGGTATTTATGTAGATGTAGGAAAGCTCTTCAGCAAGCAGGAAATACTCGAGGAAAGCAATATTCGTGAGAATGGAATGACGTTATAAATCTCCAAACGACGGTCCATTGCCTAACAGCATCATTTGGACTGCGAGAATATTAGCCTTATGGCGGTTATCCAATCGGAGCCATTAATTCCTCTTCAATGCAAGAGGAATGACAATTAAAGAGACATTAATGGAGGATTTGCTCAATGTTCGGGAAAAAGAGGACATGTCCATGTGCCGCCCTCTGTCACCCAGAAATTTGAACTTTTTACCGGACACTTTCTATGTTCTATCAACCCTCATGTTAAAGTAAGTAATTTTATAAAAGAATTATTACTTTTTAGATTGATGAACAGGATGTGAAAATAGTCTATATTAATAATTTATATTTCAAACGCTAAAAGCTATACCTGTATAACTGAGTTTCCATAGAACATGATTTTCCCAAAAATTATAATGATTACCGAATATTAAATTTGCTATCTATAGAAGATATGCAATATAGGATAAAAGCAACATAATCAGTAAGAGCATTTTACATAAGCATTTGCTGTATTCTCAATAGAACTGTCTTATTACATTTAATATGAAATCACATGTTAACCCAAAGAGAAAATAAATTATGTTTTTAGGAGACCAAATAGAGTTATTGTGTACAATATTTAGCCTTCGGCGCCAAATTTCGGTCTACACCGAAAATCCTACCTACCCTTGACTGCTGTTGGATTCTCTAATACTTCGCGAAAAAATGACTAGAAATAACTATCTCTATCTTTCTATCCAGAATTTTGGCTCTCGATATCCACTTTTGTATCTTATGCCTATGGTAACCCTAGCAATGAAGAAAAAAGGCATTTTGGTTAATGAGTAAATCATTTGTATTAGACATAATTTCGTAACTATAGTCATTTTCATTGATAGATTACTTTAGCTAGAAGCGTAATTATGTAAATTGTGCAATACAAATGTAATGTACATTATTGAAAAAACAGAGTTACGAAACCATTGCCATAAGCTACTAAAAAATGTGTTCGATTTAAAGATATCAATTTTTTCGAAATATGTCAAGCAAATCTCTTCGATTTGAAATTTCGCGCCCCTCTACTTTCTTAAGATAAAAGACAGTAAATTTAGCTTCCTTAACTTATCAAGTAAATATACGGTTAAACCAGAGCATTGGATCACATTATTTCTCTCTGCCAACTTCGAACCAGTTATAACCTTTTTCGCACCTACCATGATATCCTTCTGAAAGTATGTTTTTATCATTCCTTTAGATACACTGCATCAAACTTAATTTTAGATTATAATTCAGTGATAGTTAATTGCAAGTCGTAGTTATTGTGTTTATTAAACCTTCCAATTCCACTTAAGTAAAAAGGAAGCAAAGGGAAAATTGAAACTGAATAAGTAACGGTTTTCAGTTTAAGAATTTCGGTTTTTCGGTTCGGCTGTCACTTCGGCAAAATTGACTGTTTTTTCGGTTATGTCCGGTTCGATTCCCCGACTTAAACTGCGTTTTTATTCAGGTCAGTGAAGTTAACTCCGAATTATAAAATTCAGACCATAGTATCAAGTGACCTCTCTGAAAAATAGTGCATCTTTTAAATATTGAAGTACTATTATTAGTATTATTTTAGTACTTCCGTAGGAGATTCATCGAACAGAAAGCTCCCTTTTTTGTCATTTTATGCTGCTTAATCCTCAGATTAAAAGGGTGTTTCACCTTTTATGACACAATATCACCTCTCTTTGTCTTCCAAATCCTGTCATTTCCGAGATTTTTCGCTGGAATTCGAGTTCAGCAAGGCGGTGTTAACAGCGATTTATTCCCGATAAAGGCGAAATGGAATTGTGGACTCAAATAGCGTTCTACGTAGTTCTCCCATAATGTGAGTGGGGGTCACATTATGGATGTGAGTGGGGTCACATTATGGATGTGGTGGATATCATGAAAACTCTTCGCAGGCATCCCTGTGTAGTTAAGTAATATAACTGTTCCTCTTTCTGTGACTTATTTATCTGTGAGTTATTTATCTGTGATTTATTAAACATAAAAAGGTTATCCCGCTTAAGATGCGGCTTTTGCTTGGCCTGAAAAATGTCCTAACCAGGTTTACTGTATTTGGATATACATTCAAATGACATCAGGATGCGTTTAAAAAACAATCGAGAAGAGCAAAAAGGATACGGACATAGATTAGAAAGGAAAAATTGGTTTGAGCATCAGTTTATGCGAGGAAAAGAACAAATGCGTGGAAGCCCCGTCAGATGGAGCAGAGGAAAGAAATCATTTTGCAAAGGGAACGTAACAAGTGTGACAGCCTCTCTTCCATGACTTGGAGTGACCGTGCTTCCGTGACATTTCATTCCGAGAGTCGATCTCGCTTTGTAAACGACGGTGAGATATGAAGGGTGTGCTGGCAAGTGAAGTACGCCTTGAGAATCTCTCGCATTCTGGGAGATGACTAGTCGTAGTGGTCCTTAAAGAAGCAAAATGACCGAATACTCAAATGTAGACATTTTAGTTCAACTTTATAGCTTTTTGAATTCACAGCCCCTTCCAATTATAAAATTAACCTATGGATGACCTAAACCATGGTAACTTAATATAATATAAAGGTATATACTCTCTCTAGAAATGTTTTCGATGGAAATCACCACAAACTCGAGATTGACAGATTCAATTGCAAAATTAAGCCTATTGCTGAGAAATATCGATAACCAGCTCAGATATTACGATTCCGTTACATAAGTAGGATATCGAGCCGTAATATTTTGCTCCTTCTATCAACTAGAAACGGTTTTCTTCGACGATAGTAATATTCTAAAATTGTGTTTTATTACTTCTTGAATGTTTCTTTTACCCTAGATTTTAGAGTAAAACTTATAACCAGTTGTAATTTATGATAATAGTTGCAAAAAATAATTGCACTTGCTTAGGAAATCTTCCTCCAACTAAACTTTGCTAAAATTCACATTGTTGGAAACGGGGTATCGGAGCAGAATAATTAACGGCTTAGGTTTCGATCAGGGTTCGATAAAAAAACTCCAGCGAAAATAACGTTCTTTTTCGAATTGGTTGCAGTTCGATGCTCTAATTGCAATAGACATTTATTTGTTTGCCGGTGGAGTGGTTAGCTCCAGCCCTACAGTCCTGGGTTCGAATCCCGGCTTACCTGTTCTTTCCGATTAAAGAATGGTCGTTCAAATTATTAAAACGGATATAATTGGGGATTTCCGCTATAGAAATAATCAATCAATATTTTCAGTGTAAACGATTTACAAGAGATAGACCAAAAACCGTGTCATGAGATATGACAACATTTCTTGCGCATTAAATGCAATATTTTGGCTCTTGTTTTATAATATATATTTTATTATGTTATTATATTTTAACTAATATTATTTATTTATATGTTTCAATTATAATATTTATATATTTGAAGGGGAGAAACGCATGTTTAAAATTTGCCTCCAAACTCCGATCTTTTCAATATACATATCTTGCGATGATCACAGGTTATGGCAATATGGACAGACTCTACCAGAAAAATGAAGGCACAACTGAGCTGAGATTTAAGGATGAAAATTATGGTATTAAAAGTGGTGAAAAATTCAGTAGTGCGTTTAGAGTTGTTAGTGAAATATCTTCCTTCAATAAAATGTGTATATTTTGTGGCTGAGCGAATTAAGATGAAATGAAAGCTAGTCGCACAGCGATAATCAAAGTTTCACAGATTTGACCTTCTCCAGCAACGGGCATTGTAACTGCACCCTCATTACCGATCTCCTTTCTATTCACCACCGCCAACTCTGTTTCCATTCTCCTTGGAGGCTTCACTTCAGCATGATGCTGTTATTCACTGAGAAAGGAGAATATTGAACCTTCTTTATTTATTTCTAGATATCATTGCTTTTCAAAGATGAATTAAAGTCCTGAGAGGATTTATGCAAACGCATGAGGCTATTGTAAAATTTACAAACCTGCGAATTAGATTTTGAAACTAGATTCGTAGTTCAGAACTCGTGGTTCAAAACCCTAAAAATACATTTTCGGGAAAAAATCTTCCTGGGGTTTTCCTGGGAGTCAGATTTAGGGAATCGAATTAAGAAAAAAGTATATATTATTTTATATAAAAAGTATGTATATATATTATGTATATATCTATTTTAGTAATATGATACTGGGGTATGTATCGGAAAAAGGAAATTATTTTCATTTTATTGGTAGGTAATGTATCTCACTTAAGGAATAGTCATCATTTTTGTGTATTTATTGTCCAATCATAATTCATAAATTTTATTCATGCCTTACCTGGGCAGTAAATGTGTTACTAGAAATCTATTTCAATAGTCTAAACAACTTATTTAGTATAGACCCTCTCTTCCGCCAAACCTCATCGACATATTTAAAATTAGAAAGGAAAAAAAAAACAGGAAAAACGCAAAGAGACAAGGGTTTATGGGGAATATTTTTTGCAGTTAAATGTTGAAGAAGACAAAAACTCAATGATGGAAAACACTTATAAAGAAAAGCCGCATAGAAGGGTTAAAGAAAATCCGTGAAAACACAGCGAATGACTGTAAAATTATTAAGTTAAAATCGAAATACATTATGTATAAATCGTATCACAATAAAACCCATTAGCTGAAACGTTAGTCAAAGTGAGAGAAAAGAAACATAATTTAAATATAAATAAATAAATTATTATAAGATTAACGATTTTTGTCTTGGCCGAACAGAATTAAAGTGGACCAGTGAAGGTTCAGGCAGATTCATTTATTGGAAGGATGCGCGATTGGAAGAGGGATTCAACGAACTCAACTAAGCTGATTTCATACGCAGGTATTGTTTCAGAATTAATGCACTTGTACGAGCATTCATTTTAAGGTGAAATTCCCAAACGTAATCTTGATTTGATCCGCTGAGGAATCTCTTCGCCGATCGACTGCTTCTCCTATCGGAGGTTAAGAGCGGAAATTACTTCTTTAATTTCAATCCTCAGCTCTTCACTTGTTTTTTATTATTGATTTGATTGGTTTTCTCCTATACTCGAAATATTCGTTGAACGACGTGTCTTTAATTTTAAGATCTTCCTATTTTATGAGAAAGATTTCAGTATTCATAGGGGGTTTATTACTGAGAAATCTTTCATGTTATCCATTATTCTAAATATATTTCGGTTATTAAATTTATATGTTATATATTAACACTTTTCCAAGAAAATATTATTCCTTTGATTAATCCATTAATAATTGCGACATTAAGTGGTGAAAGATCAGAGACGTTTTACAAAATTTTCTTTTTTTATGTATTAAAAATTAAAAACTCTTTAATATATATCTTTATACCTTTACGTACAAAATTATGAGATATTTAATTAAGTTTCGTTTTTTTCCATGCATCAATATCTACAACATTACTACATTATTTTATTACTTTTAAGTTTTAAATTACTACTCCCTAATTAAATTCTTCATTGTTTCCATTTTTATTTACTACGAGTTGGGAACACAAGAGCGGAATTAAAATTCATTTAAATAATTATCAGCTAATGGCCCATATTGTAGGTCGCAACTAATATTATCCCTATAGATGTATGACTTCCCTCTTGCCTGTTGATATTTTCAAACTTCTCTTTCAAGGGGAGAAGTCAATAATAGTGAGAGACATCATATTTATGTAACCAAAATCATTCCGAAAATGTCTTTGATCGTCTTTCAATTTATTCCCAAGTCAAATTAATCAGAGGCGAAAGGTGTTAGTAAACTTATCCTTGCTGATATTCATATTTTCTCTAAATTAAACATCGGAAATTAAGATATTCAGCGCATTCAACTTCGCACCCCTTCGCCCGGGGCGACCGTTTGCGAAACCGTTATTATCCAAGCAAATTAAAGAAAATTCAAAGAAAATTAAGGAAAAAGAGCATTTTATAATTGATCATGTGGCTGTAAATACAGAATGCATAACACTTGTAGTTACTTCAGCAATATCTAATATGAAAAATTAATGTTGATGTAAAACGTACAAGCTGATAAACACGATATTGAAATTTTGATGAATTTTGCTAAAAGAAATGAAGTGACCGAATAAAATTTCCTCAAATAACGTTTAGCGTAATGAAGTGTCGTTTAAAATGACAAATATATTAGTAAGAGAAGTAAAAGAGTGGTATCTCGAACGGTTTGTTTCTTTAAAGGCTCGGCTGTAACAGTTAGACATTGCATCGTGTCACATCATCATTCGTCTAAACATATTATGTCGTCTTGGATGCTATTCGCTCTGGTTCACCAAAACATATTACTTTTGCCGGCAACTTCGAACCGGTTCGAGAAATTTAGCTTTACTCTAACCATTGTAGAGTTACGTTCTTCTTGAAGTGTATTTTATTATTTCCAGCTCAATGCATCAAGTTATATTTCAGAATAAAACTTAATAATAATTAGTTTCAAGTCGTAGTTATAGGCGTTTATTAAACCAGCGTCCAAAAATGCTAACGTGAATATTTGGAAAGAAAATATCAAACCGGAATGAAGATCGGTTTCGGTTCGGACTCAAGAATTACAATTTTTTCGGTTTTCACTTTGACAAAAATAGCAGTTTTTCGTTTTCGGTTTAGATTTCGTCTCGATTCCATGCTACTTCGTAACTTAATGTACTTTTCTCTATGATTAAACAGTAAGTTTCTTCCTTTTAGGAAGACGTGTGAGGCTCATAGCAAAATCGTAGATAATATTCCGCAGGAGATATTCCTCGAAGCACATCACAGTTATTAACCTGCAAGCATTACTTAGATAGAGTTATGGAGTAAAATTTCCGTTGAGAACGTGAGGTGAGCAGTGTATCTAAACTGGGAAATCACGTGTGAACTTGTGCAACATTGTGGGAGGAATTGGATACGGAGGAAAAGAGATCCAATCACAGTCTCGGGAGGGCGCTTATTTCCCCAAAAGCGCTTCTTTTTCATTATAATGGATACCACGCCAAATTAAGGTGATTCTCTGGGTTCCGCTGCTCACGAAAAAGTTTAGTTCGACTTTATTGCGAATGTTACCGATAAAATATTTGATGCAGCTAATAGGATTCATTCTTCGTAGGTCATGTTTTATCCCATGGGGATTAATTGAATGTCTCAAATGGCGTAGTGAGATCTTCAAATTTACGAACAATTTTAGCTTCTTTCCATTCCAACATATTATCATCAGTGGCAATCCTTTCCAATTCACAGAACGAATTATATTGTACATCTCAGTTTAGTTTACCTTCCAATTATCTCCCAGAATGCACCGCGTCAATCCCATTTCGAATTTTGCTTGAAAACCACACCTTCCCTTACCTTAATCGCTTTCGAATAACTCACATCTGATCCCATGACTCGTGTTTTTTTTCAATCTTCTGAGAAAATGGACGGTTCACCCTAAAAACTCTTTACCCAAAGACCAAACCAAGAAGACGGTTTGCACACGGACGGTTCTCCCTCGTCTCTCAGAGAGATCACACTAATTACTTCTGATCCAAGGATTTTTCACTAAAATGATATTTAACCATTTTAACAAAAAGAGGATAAGACGTAAACTAGATGGCACCGTTAGAATGTCAACAAGGATGGATATTAATGATAATATTATATCTTCAAATAGACTGTGATTGTCAATGAAAGAGGCAAAGCAGAGTGAAGAAAATACTGAAACAATAAATATCCTTTGGAAGAAATATTCTTTGGATGAAAAGTCTTTGATCATTTCAAAGGCGCACAAAATCCTTTTTTATCGTAATCTCCAAAAAATCAATGTATTCCTTTAAAACTTCTTCTTGTGAATTTCAGGGAATCAGCCCTAAATACAGCAAATAAATGACAAAAGAATATTCTGTGTCCGTGACAGAAGAGAGTATTCGGTATTAAATGAAGTAATCTTTTAGTGAGTGACATGGAATTCGCTCGTTCGAATTACCAACAATTAATCTCATCAAGGCATATATAGTAGACATCGTTGGAATACGTCACTAACGAGTAAAAACTAGCGAAGAAGAATTTCGTTCAAAAGGGAAGGTATTAATTCTCGTGTTATTATCTCTTTGGCGGGAAGAATCAAGGTCTGATTCCCTTCGAATGTGAATGGGGAAATAATCTGAGGCAATTTCTAGTGGGCCTCCGATTTAATTCAAAGGCGTCATTCGCAGGGGACTCAATGGAATCTCCACTCTTCCTTTCGTTTCTATTGCTGCTGTCTTCTTATGAAAAGGGTCGCCATTGACTGCAATAAGATTGACATTCAATTTGACCTGCCAATCCCACTTTGCAAAGCGAATATTATTTCCTTTGCCAAGGATTTTTATTATAGATGCGAATGCTTCACGCAGTAGAATTCCTTTATAGAAAGTTGTGACTCGAATCTCGATTAGGTAAGTCGTTGAACGAGTCAATTGCGTATTTTCCGTGAACACTGTTCGATTATTTATCCATACGATTATTCAAAAGGTCTGTAGCCTATTTTTTATGAGTTAAATTTAGTTCCATCATTTTTGACGGCAGAATTCACTATCATATATGAATTATATTTATATGAACTATTATATATGAATTAGAAATTTTATATAAATAGTTAAGAACCAGAGGTTATACAACGTTAAAGATTCTTAAATATCCTCCCTGCGCAGACAATAGATTTATTTATCTAATAATCCCGGATTAAACAAAGCGCTCTCTTAAGAAATGCGCGTGATATGCTTTTTTATGGAATGGAGGCTTCATTGTAAGATTAAGTTAAAAATAAAAATCGTACGAAATTTAGAAAAGCACAGAAAGAAGATGAATTGAATGTAGTTTTCTTTTGGTACTCAAAATTATAGGAATTTTGATGATACAAAGAAAAATTTTAGACAATAAATAACTAGTCCCCTTGACCAATGCGATTGCTTAAGCCCAGCTCATGAATTTTCCCGTAATAATATACGCAGAATTCAGACGCATTTAAAAGAAATGGTATAAATGACTGACGGACTTAATATTTGTATGTATATTAAGCATTTATATCTTCGATCTAAAATTTCCATCTCCTTCCCTCCCTTTACGCTTCCTTCCATTTATCTTCTTTCTGTTTCTCTATTTCCCAAACATCTATTCCGTTTATTTTAACTCACATATCTTAAATTTTTTCTTAACAAGCATCTTCCAACGATCTTTTTTCGCCTAATAAATGAAATCAGCTCGGTTCTTTAAACTCCCTTCCTTTGTACTGTTACTTTAAGTTTTCTTTTAATTTATTCTCTCCAATATTATTGTATAATAGTTGATAGTTATGTCCGTTGTTGGGTCTGATCATAAATAAATAATTAATCGTTTGTCAAATTTTTAATCGATATTTTTCCCATAAGACCACCCATAGCCGCCATTATTTCCTTGTGCACACACAATTTGTGCTTCCTTATTCTTCCATGCACAAGTGAGCAGAACCAAACCGAGAGTCGGAACTTTTGAAGGAAAGAATGTTTGTCCATTGTAAAATCCAGGAGCTGACATAGAGCGTCTAGACAATATGCGGACATCGTGATGCCTTTGTGGAGAACAGCCATTGTCCGTTTATACAACAACGGTCCTATTCAACCCACCCGAGTTTAACAAGATGCCATATCTAGTTCACATTCACACACTCCTCCAAATATCTTATTTAAATATTCCGATAGTTTTTAGTAGGACCAAACAACCTTCGAAAGAAAACTCCTTCCCTTTCTTTGTGGATCCGTTATGTCCCGAGATCGCAATATTTATTTACATTTACTTACTTAATCATGCTATCATATTCATTATAACTAATTTGCATTCTCATTAATTTTTTGTTTTCTTTTTTTCCTTCATTTAGATTTCCTTCATTTTAACTTATGATAAACGGATTAAATGTTAGACGGCCTATTTAGTTCCAATTTTCTCACAATTTCCTTATCACAAGCTTATTATCCCCTAAATCTGAATTACAAATTTATAATCAGGTATTGGTTGATTAAATATTATTTCGTTATTATAGTCATAATAATTAGCAAATTACTTTATATTAGAGTCATTCTTATATTACATGCGCCGGACAACATTCTTATCGAAATTCTTGCAAACGGAAATAAAAAAGAGGAAGAAAAACGTAAAACGCCTCTTTTTACTCACTGCACGATTCGTGATTCACATTAATTCGAGTTTTTCAGATACCGATTCAAAATCCTCAGCGAATAAAAAGATAATTCGATTGGGAATATCGAATATGTGCTCTAATATCCGTCGACAAAATGATAATTCGGCAAAACGGAATCGTCCTGGACGCAATGTGGAGATATACAGCAGACACGTTCGAGAAATCAAAACAGTATCACAAAAAACGTACGCCTGATCACTTCTATAAAATGGACGCATTCGTATTAAAGCTCTTAATTAGCTTCTGTCCTCACATCAAACTGTCCGTGGTTCGAATACTGGAGTTTGAATCCAAGAGCAGTTTTACTGCGAAAGAGCTGGTGGTAGTCAAAGGACATTTGTAGAAAATCCTCTTTTTTAGAGATAAAACATAAAGAAGACGCTTTAGAGTGGGAGGATATTATTCTTTTTTGCTCCGTTCCTCTCGTTTAACGTCCGCGGCTCTTTAGAAAATAATACGACTTGCCGAAAAAACAATGCGGTTTCCGTCAAAGGGTCCCCTTTACATCACGTCCTTTGACTCCGTGTGGAAGTTAATTGCACGAGAAAATCCAAATACTCACGAACCGCCCAACAGACGTACTCTACCACGCACGAACCTTTTTTCGTAAACCATTACGACCTCGAAATACGAACAATTTGATTGCCAATTTTACTCGTGTATGTACATTTTATATTATTGTTATTTTAATTTATGTCTCCACTTAGATCGGACATTTTCTTGCGTAATCTCTTCTAAAGAACTAAATTCTCGTTATTCTATTATGTTAGGTAGCGGCGATAAAGAATGTATTCCAATTATCCACTATAAATTAAATTTCTTACACAGATATTTCACAGATTAAAACAAGAGTGTAAGGCATCTAAACGGATCCAAACCGAAAAAAAGAATGTTTTTTTTCGTCCTGATGAACCATTATTTTTCTCGTGTGGTGTATCTAGCGATAGTCATAATTAATAAACTGATTGAGCAATGCCGGAATTTAAATAAAGATCTCCTTTTCTATTTGAAATAATATTGTTGGTAGTTACTTAATCTTCAGTAAAGCCCGTTTGTGGCGCATAAGACACTAGTGAATAATGACCAAAATAAAGGAGCTAAGACGTTCCCTTTACTCAAAAAGCAGACCCTTCTTCAAATATATGTTGTTAATAAGCCAAAATTCCCAGCATAAGAAGACGCTTGGTCTCCCCAAAATCGCGTTTTACTCTATGTATCTCTTTGGAAATCATCGAATGATTTTGACGAACCCCTTATGATAGAATCCTTCCTAGAGCAGCGCAAGTTGCTCTTCTTCCAAACTTCTCATTCAGGCGTCATTCACATTTTGTGATCCCACCTGCGACTTGAATCACTAATTCACGATGATGGCTCATTATGCATAGAATGGAAACTCCGTGGTTCCAATCTGATTGCATTTGCAGGAGGCGAATCACGTGGAGAGTAAAGTATGATATGCTCTGCACATTCCCACAGTGAACTCACAGAGCATCCTGTAGATAGGACAAAGTAAATGTTGATGGTGTAAGGCTGATAAATGCCTAATTACAAGCCAATATTTTGCTCCAATTATAAGAGAAAATCGACGAGAGTATGTCAAAGGGATACCATTGCTAAAAATGGCCAAATCTTAAATTTATCTTCGCGGTAAAGGAGGAAGAATGACGCGGTGCGCGGAGAGTCAAAGATGAATAAAGTGACTTATCGGAGAAGCTCCTTGAAGTTTAACGACAAAGCAGTCTCTATTAGCTCCTTTTGTAACCTGAAGTTATCTTACGAAGATGCTCTCAGACGCAGGTTGGGAATCATTGAAAGAAAAATGATTAGAAGCTAAAATTCGACTGCTTGACAAATTTAAAGAAAGCACGTTTTCCAAGGACGTAATTGTTATTAGGCGATCCCACTACTACTTCCGCCGATCCGATAATGAAAATAAAATTAGAGAAATAGACGCTAGAACAAGTCGTTTTAAGGACTCATTCTTTCCGCGAACAATATGCGATAATAACAAGCTATAGTTGCTCAATCGTCGGTGTGTGTGCATCCTCTGCCGCACGCCTAATGGCAGCTTGCAGGGTATTTATGTAGAGGTAGTTTATTACCTTTCGTACTGTACTTATTATTCTAATTTCTAACCCCAGAGGACTAAATGATATTGTTAGGGGTCGATTCTAAGCCGAGATCCAAACGAAAAGAGCTTACTAAGCGGGAAACGGGTTTTATGGTTTTGCTGTATTACATTACTGTATATATGCATGCATGTATGTATATATATGAGCCCGTTGTAATATGGAGTGAATACCTTGTAGCAGATATACGATATCATTATCTTATTCTTTTGTAAAATTCGGAGAAAATGTAAACGGAGACCCAATCTACAGGTCTAGAGTTGTCTCAAAGACATCGGCTGTGGAACTAAAAGCAACTAATGTGCCCGAGATACTTCATTGTCCATCGTAGAAGGGTTGCAACTGTACTTAATATGCACTGCATTCTTATCGAGACCTCATGAAACTGTCCATTAGGTATTTTACTGTATTTGTGAATTTTATACTTGAGTAACGGTGGATATTTTACCTAAGTCGACTGAAAATAAACCCCCAAGGCGTCTTTAGGGCCATAAAGGACAGTATTATGATATTTTATATCTTTAATATTTTTAACCTGGTGGAAGCCAGGTGGTAATATAACCATACACTTTAAAAGCATCAAAAATATCTACTAACATCACAGCAATATTTATGTACATCTCACATATTATGCATACAATCATTACTATAAATAGGATATTATAACCACTGTCCTCAATATCGGTACTTTATTATCTTTTACATCGTATAATTATAGATGTCATTTTCGCAAAATCACGATCGAAACACAAGTACTTTCAGGAATTCTCCCATATTCTCAAAACATCGTGATTCTCAGCGAACGCAATTTTCGAGGTGTCAAAGAGATTATAGCGAGAACGGATAGTTACTTGTGGTCCCTCTTTCCTGAGTAGTAGTATTAGATATGTAAATCAGATAATTAACAGGGGAGTTCGGTTTTTCACGCCCCCTGCCATACACCATAGGGCAGATCGCGGGGTACTCATGTAAATGTAAATAACAAATGAAACGTGGATGCAACTATTTACTCAACGAAAAAAGTCACCTCAATTCTTAAAGATCACAAGGACGGTTCACTTCCGAGTGTAAATTAGAGATATGGAAATTAATTACAGTAATGAGAATAGGATAGCATAACATATCAATACACAAGCATCCATTAGCAAACCACAGAATACAACCGAAAAGAAATATTCACTCTGTTTCTTTCAAGGACACCAACCAATGCCTAATGAAGAATATTAGAGCAAGTTGACTACTTATAAAATCTCCATCTCTTACATTAATAGAGATGATGAAATAGAAGGAAAATGGGAAGGACGAAATGCCCTATTTCTGCACATTCATCGTTTCCGTAGAAACGCTCTCGTCTTAATGCAGCCTCGGATAAACAAACCTTGGAGGGATAAATAGACGAATGTGGATCTGAGAGAGAAAAATGAAGAGGCGGTGAATTCCAAGGAATAGATTAGCACGTACGATTCAATGCTTTTAGTGGTATTTATAGGTTATTGCGCGGAAATTCTGAGAGGCAGTATTCTCTCTTACCGATATTCTCGCTATAGCGTACACCAAATCCACCGCAGAAATATAAGGATGAATGCTGCGTGGTTCGGAATGAGACAATTGCGTCAGCATTACAAAGGGTGTTTACAAAATCCGATTTTAATAGGTTTAATTTCAATGAAATAATTATATTCGAATATAATTCGAAAATTAATACGCTTAAGATGTATTCAAGTATTTTTAAGACTGCTACTGTCACTTGAGAACTTCATTATCCTTATGATAGGCATTTCATTCAAATAACTGCTTTTGCTTTACAAATATTTACAATCGAATAAAGATTTTGTATACACCCTCTATAATCAATGCAATGAATATAAGTGTATTCGAATCAGTCGAATATCTCAAGACCACTCCTACAAATAACTTAAACCGGAACACATCCGAAAAATCTGCGGTAAATCAAGGAAATTCTTTGGCTTTATAAAGCGCGTTGCGATTTCACCTTGATCCAATCGTAAATATGCGGCAATTATATGGGTTCAAGCGGATGAAATCTCGTTAATTCGAGAAAGTGGTACGTTTTGTTAAAAAAATGTCACGATCAAAAGCAAGCATAATGAAAAGATCATTTTAAGATATATCCTCCGACTCTTATTCATCGTTTCCCTATGGATTTCTCTAAGCAATTAAAACATATGCCAGTAATACTGGAAGTTACTCTGAATATTTCTTAATTTGAGTTATTGGGTTGGGGTTGAGTTATTTTTGCTCTTTAACTATGTTTAAATTCTAATATATCTTCGATTCAATTAAAAAGGCGATCTATCGGTGTTATTAAATGAATTTGTGGACTAAAAATTCGGAAAATATGGAAGAAAAATGCTACGAAGTCTATCATTTTACTGATTATGCATTGAGATATATTAACAGAAAATATAAGATTACGTAGTTTCTTAGTCCTAAACGAATGCATTCTCATAAAAACTGTAGTAGCTCGAGTAGCATTAAAATCTGTATTAGCTGCATATGACCTACCAAAATGGAGGTTTACATCAAGGGTAAAATTATTTACTCAACTAATGGCCAAGGGAATCCAAGTTTGTTTTTACTGCTGTTTAAGGGCTCCGTCAAGAAAAGACGTGAATTATCAGAGCACTTGTTGCATCTATTTTGAGGGCAGATTTCCTCCTAAAAGTGTGCGATCTCTTCGTTTTCCAATTTTCGGATTTAAAAAGCTATCTGTTATAAAAAGAAACAGGCTTTACGATAACCGAACTTGCCTAAAAATTTCATTAGAAGCAATTTGAAAAAAATATGTAAATACATAAATATTTTAGGTATTAACGGTTGAATTATATACTTGTACTATTGTTAAAAGTGCTTCGACAGCTATGGTCAATTTGCAAATGTAGTCTCCCCTCGGGAATCGAAGCCGAGACTGCTTTCGCCAAAGACCAACACACTGCTCACTTGACTATCAAGGATCCCATTGAATTCCTCATTTGCCTCACTTCATCGTTATATAAATGGTTTCGGAATTTTTCGATTTCCAAAGCAAAATAATTTTCGAGATATCTTTAACCTTAGGCTCGATCCCCGGCTAATAGGAATTTCTTGGTTGTGTATAGTTTTATGGTTTTACATATTACATATTACATACATTACACTCGTCCATAGTTCCACTGTAATTATTCACATTGAAGTTTGTGAAGGCTTCTGGAAGCTCTCATTGGAATCTAGGAATTTCAAAGTGAAAGAATCCTTTTAAACTATAAAACTAAGTAATCTCTGGAAGTAAATCTATCATTAATAAGTCCTAGTTTTAAGTCCTTTTCTACATCTAACAGAGTTGATGAAATTTACTCGTCCAAAAATCCAATCGTGATGCTAAATTTATGCTTAATTTGCATAATCCAGTACGCTACTGATAAAGAAATCATCTGTGGTTACCGTAGTTTATTCATTAATAGCTTCTAAATAATTGAGTTTATAATTTAATTAACTACTTATTTAGTTAATCATTTAATAGTGCATAATTTTAAAAATTCATGGAATTCTCACGAATGATAATTATCATATTTGTTTAATTACTGCAAGATTATCTCCACACGTAGACTCCGAGCAGCAGCTGTCCTCCTTTATGTCAAGAGAAGATCGAAGTAGAATTTCATCGGAACAAAAAGTTGCCCATTAATTGCGTCACATGACAGTATATCCGTTTAGAGAATTGGTGGCATTTTTCCCCCCGTGATGTCCGGACAGAAGTTGATTACGTGGGAGTTGTGATCTTCGATTGGAGAGGAAAGTTGAGCTTTCCTTCTTTGGGTGTCAATCCAAAGAAAGCAAAGGTGCACACACAAATTGCCATGTTTCTCCAGGACTGTAACGGATCAATTTTTCATCTTGTCCCGATTTATTTATTCTCGTTGAACCAGAGGGAAAATCGGAACGAATCAAATTGAACTGGCGTTACTTTGTGGAAATCGAAAATAATAATGGAGACTTTGTCCACTCTTTCCGTGGTCTAAATGTTTTCTATTATTATTAAATAATAATATTTTTCGATGCCCTTGTCAACTTTTATGTAGATAAAGGAAGAGTACATGATTATCCTACCATCATTCTTGCTAATAATTTACAGACGTATGTTGAAGTCTAAAAATTTTAGTAAATACAGGTTCTTTCAGATACAGATTATCTTAGGAAATACAGTAAATTCCTAGAAAACTTACCAACGTTGTACCTACGAGTTCCGGCTTGAGTATTGATAGTATTGTTACATAAGCAACCTAAAAAGTGCCTTCGGATTGTGGTAATTGTGGTGCATGAGCCATGACTCTGCTTTCCTAATCGATTACTTTCGTGTATCGATCTCGGAAAAAATACGCATTCTTTTAGACTGATAGATATTTATTTTCCGATCTTTCCGCAGTTTCCGAACGGGTTATTCCGAACAAGGAAGGCACCCAGTATCGGCTACATCTTCCACGAATGTGCTTTCTCTGAATTCATTAAGTAAATTAAGTCTGATTGAACCCCCTTTCTTCTAAACATTCCATCAAATGTTTCACCGAATCTCTAGGAGGAAGTAGAGCGTCATGATCTACTCTTTCATAGTGAAGATTAAGAATGCACGGTTGAAGATGACCAATTCGTTGAGGAAGGAAAAGGTTCCTCCACCGGAAATTGAAGGGAAAGAGAAACAGAAGCGTTAATGAAAGGTCTTTTCGGGGGGATATTGACGTGGCTGGAAATTATGCTTTCGGTGAGAAACCAAAGTCAGCAATTTGGTCTGCGGTTCAACTAAACTCGAAAAAAGGAGTCTTTCTCCGTGAGGAGAATATTCTGCATCTACATAAATACCCTACAAGCCGCCTTTGGCAGGAGGGGG
This sequence comes from Pachydiplax longipennis, assembly GCA_036926295.1. Lineage (NCBI taxonomy): Eukaryota > Metazoa > Arthropoda > Insecta > Odonata > Libellulidae > Pachydiplax > Pachydiplax longipennis. The sequence goes on along the minus strand of JAVFKF010000082.1, from coordinate 384,393 downwards.
AATATACTAAAGAAAATATTATGCTAAAATGATTATTATTATATAAGTTAAACATTCTTAAAGTAAAGCAATTTCTTTTTTAGAAAAGTGGGCAGTGAATTCCTAGGAATTCTTTTTAAAGGTAAACTCAAATTCTATGACCGTAAATTTAATATTTAAAATGTTATCCTTGAGACAAGCAAAAGTATCCGAGCTCTAAATAGGAGGTATATAAATGTAACCTTAACCTTTGACCGAGCAAGCGGGTCCCACCCACCCTTCTCTTTCATAATATTTCTATATCAATTACAAGTTTAGGGTATACTTATGAAGGAAATATACTTGATATACTTTTGTTCGAAATAAATTATTTTTTAAATTTGCTTTTTCGATGTTTCTAAAATTGGTCATTTTTTTATCTCATATGTCTGGCGATGGTAACTTCAACCTAAAAAATTTATTTTACCATAATGAGACTAATACAAAATTATGATACAATTTTAATTATATTTTACTTTATAGGAATTCGTATATTGTGTATTTTAGAGAATGATATATTCATAAACTTTGTACATGAATTTTAGCTTGTGACTGTTTTAGGGAATTCTCCAACGTTTAAGAGTCGATCGGGAGCTACTTTTCAAATTAATTAGGTGAAATATACCGTAAGAAAATAACTTATGGGAAGATAAAGTAAATGGTAACTCAGTGAACGCGTAGAAAGAGAAAAATTTGAGTTCGAATCTGACCTCATCGGAAGCGTAACATTTTAGGTTTCCCTTTCTAAAGGTCAATGTTTTCATTGGATGATGGTATAGTTGTCCTGATAAGTCCGTAGAATATTACAAATTCTACGCCTTTTTACGGCTTACAAGGTTTTCTTTTATACTTTTAATAATGTTATGCAGGGTATGCAAGGATAGATCCATTTCATGCAGACAGTCGGCACTTTTACACTTCAAAGATAATTATTGGGAATATTTTAAATACTATAGTTACCTATGGGATTCCTGATTATATTTAGATTTAAAAACAGTAATATTATGTAAAATTTATCAGATATTTGGAAATAAAAGTTAGTCACAGTATTAATGTACTTATACTGTCTGACAATTGATTAGATTGAATTATAATCAAGCATCACTTAGGATATTTCTTCACAAAAATTAAAATAATATTACTTTATAATGAACTATCTATCACAAGTTAAACTTAAGAGAGTGATAGTAAAATATCCTCAAAGACGTTTTCAAACATATAATCTCAGATGTCTTAGCACAAATTTTCTCATTTAAAGACAAAATTGTAAGAGATGATCTAAGAAAATTAATTTCAACATCTAGAAATTCGCAAATCTTTTCCTAGACTGAATAAATTCATGTGTTTGAATAATCACTACAGTGCCATTCAATGACGTTAGAATGAGTTCACCACATAAATTTCGAAGGTGGATGAATTTTCATCCACTTGAATGTCTCAATTCTTCTCTTTCAATAGCATCTGAGATTCTCAGTCAAACCATAAATGCAGACTTCGTGAAGTTATTGAATATTGACGTAACCAATTCGATGAAATGCCTTCTGAGGCTCTGTTTTCGAGTGAGATCTCGACTGGGAAGCCCTAATTATCTAGATAAATCATTCTCGGGTGCCTTTTATCATTGCTGGATGTCCTTATCAACTGAATGCATAGCTCGGCATTGGGTGAGGCTCATGTTTGGGAAGGGTAATAATTTATTATTTATTAATTATGGTTTCCCTCATAAATTATTATTTATTCATTAAGATTTTCCCAATAATTTATTGTTTATTTATTAAGGGTTTCCCCAATAATTTAATATCCCAGTAATGATTTTAACTCCTTTTAAAAATCTTTTAATTTTGAAGTAAAAACAGTAATTTTAGATCCTGAGATAATATCATTACAATGATCTTTCCCGGAGGGCACTTAACCGGATATAGTAGTGTAAAGTGTTAATAAAGCGCTAATTAGCCTCTACCTTATATTTTGATGCCGATGCATATCCACCATATTGTTTAACCGCAATGCATCATGGACGTGTTTATCGTCGAGATGCATTGCGATTAAACATCATTGTAAGCCATCGCGTTCGTTGAACTACGTCAATCAAGATCGTAAATCGTAAGACTTGAATGCGGATCAAAATGCGGTTCGTTAAAGAGAATGGGAAAACTATATGAGGGTGGTCTGAAAAGTTTCTGACCCCAGATTTTTCAGAAATCTTCAGAATATTTTCAGAAAACATGTCGAGAAATGGCGAAATGTCGGAAACTTTTCAGACCACCCAAATATTTTAAGTATACAATATAAAACCAGGCTTCATTGTGTTGCTTGAAATAGCTTTTTCGATCTAGCGACAGGTTATAAACCTGTAAATTGGGAAAAAGTAAGCAGTGAATCTTAATCACCCATTCCCTGACTCAAAAAGTAAACATATTCAAGTTTTTTATTTGTATCATCATTACAAAGAATTATTATTAAAATAATAGTAATAAGTGTTTATGAAAATCTATTAGGTCCCGTATTTTATGTAAGTAAATGTAAGGAAAGATTCTACGGCCAGTTCAGCACGTAGTTCAATCAATTTCTCACCAAACTAAATTCTATCCAGAATAAGATTTAGTGATAGATAAATTACCGCAGGTTCTGTCTTTCACTATTCGAGAACAGAGGCTGCATTGACGTAGTCGGAGCGACATCTTATAGAAGATCCGATGTTTATAAATTAAAATGTGCAATACAATTTGCATTGGGCAAACTGGGAATTTCAGTATTCGTGTATCCGTGAATCTCCCGCCTAGCTTACCATTCACGTGAAAACAACCGTTTCAGGAGTATTTCACCAAAAGTCTACCTTTTCTTAGCATAAATCCTCACTTTAATGCACTTTATAACCTTCAACTTATGCGTCAACACCTCAATGTTACCTTGCTAACAAGTTTCATTCCCATATTCTTCCCCTATAATAGAATTTACCCTATAATTTTATCTATAATAGGATCACACCTTATCCTAGTTCTATTGAAAATACCACCAACCATTCCTTCCTCTCTTGCCCGTCATGATTTCATTTTGAATGCGATTTTTTTCTGCTTATTTTCGTTATTACTTTATTTACTCTCTTTACGTTTTCTGTTTATGTATTTCCGTGAAATTTTAAACATCTTAGCGGCAAAATGATGAGCCGTCATTTAATAAAAATTTAAATGGAAATAATATAGATCGTTTCTCATCTAAATATTCTGATATAAATGACATTCTTCCATTAGCAGAAACCCATTTTCATCAAAACGATTCCATAAATAAATCTTCGGCTACATAAATTCCAGTGAGAGGAACCCTTATGAATGATATTCGAAAATTTTAATGATTGAAGATAGCAATGGTGACATTTTGGAAAATGGACACACCTATCTCCATTTACAATATTTTCCGCTTCAGTGAAGAAGACTTATCAAAACTCATTCTTCATTTTCCCATTCGTTTATTCGATAGTAGGAATATTTGTGGACTTTATATGATACCCACGAGAGCAAAATTTCCATTTAAAACGTGGCATGGCAAATACAGGCCTAAAATAGCATAAAATAACTATTCTGCGGCGTGAATACTGTAATTTACGTGTTTTCCAATCACCATGAGGCCTGCAATATGGATGGTTGGGGACCCGTTCATGCATTTGAAATAGGAATTACTCATCTCTACCTATTCTTGCTGTTTATAATTTAACTGGTGAATTCCCTCATCTTTTTTTCAATTTCTATTAAATTCTTGGTTGATATATTAGATCTGTACCGTAGCTTTCACACAAATCATTGTTGTGAACAGTATTTGTTTATTTGGTTGCCAAAACAATGTGGGTTTTGTTATCATCATTGTCTTATTTAACAGCAAAATGCTCCAAGTTTTTCAGAATGAAAAAATTTATTATTTGAAAATTTAAGTCAACTGACCTAATATTATTTCCATTGTAGAAGGTCGGGAAATGCGTGAAAATTAATTTTCAAAAATTACTCCCATATTGTTTCTTACGAGAGTTACTGACATCAGATGAATAAATATATACACAATTTTGATTAATACAAGGGATAATATTTTATTTAAGGGTCATTATCAATAAATAAAATGGGGAAAATTTCCATAACTGTACTCACATTTGGAAACGACGCTTTCAATTTAATTAAGCGACAAAATTAAAATTTTCAAATAAAAAAGCCCTTGAGGACCATATGTAATATGAGAATTTGGAATATATATACGTGATTGCGATAAACAAATCAATTCATAAGAGGTAATTGATTTCGGCAGTTTATAAAAGATATTTTGCATCGCTCAATATTAATAAGTAAGCGAAAGGTTGGCGGGAATGGCAATTTGGAATAGACCAAGAGAAACTCTAAATATTTACTTTGACGTTAATTTATCATTAATTATTATTTTTCCAGTCTCAAATATGCTGAGGATGAATAATTTTTCATGCGGTGAAATTGCACTTAGTAAAGAAACAAATTAAGATATTTTATATATTTTTAACTACATATAGCTCAATAATTCTATATTCCCCTACATAATCTATATATTCTATACATAATCTATATATAAATAAATAATCCCTATATAATCTATTTATAACTAAATCCGCTGTATTCTCACAGCCCATTTCACACTGAAAACATGTTAAGATGCTCTGCTGGGTGCATATAAGGCAGTACAGATGTACAGAATTCCTTCTCTAATTACATACATATGAAAATTACTTCATCGTGGTGTAAACATTACCAAAATTAAGAAAAAATGGAAAACGCTGTTATTATAAGAAAGGCATCTTTAAGAAAAACATAACGATAAGGCAAACAGTACCACGCAACAGTAGATCGCGGATATCAACAGCTGTTTTGCATGTAAAACAAACCAAAGTAGATTCTTTATCATTTGAAGTTGTAAAAGACTTCTAAGAAAACGAAAGAGCCAGAAAACCCTGTACTTCTTAATGTTTTTTAATGTAAAAACATAAAAGTTTGTAATTTTCCAGTTTTAAAGCTGTCTCACTTATAGTTACGGGTTCAGGTGGTCCTCTTTAAAACGTCTTAACCTTGTTTAATAATTATATATATACACATAGTGAAGTAGAATGGGAGAGAGGAACGACAAATCCTTGAAAACGAGACGAAGAGCAAACAAAATACAATGAAGGTGATCTTCCCGTGAAAGGGGAATCCATCCTCTTGAGAGGTAATAAGCAAAAGAAACCCATAAAAATAACACACAGGCGCTTCAAACATACTTTTTCGTTTCTCTTGTCGAGTGGACGCCCACTAACTGGCTGAAAGGAGAAAGAAAAGGGATGGCGATTTGAGGGGATACAAAGATGAAGACAAAATAGGAGTATTAGAAAGGGTAAATGTGCAGGAATCGCAGAAGAAAGACATTTTCAGGCGGAACTTAACTATGGTAGTAGAGGAAAAATGATCATTGTTATACGGAAGGGTATTTCGAAATCAAAAGAAATAATTACGCTGATTGATTTTAAAGGAAGAAAACAGTTATTTATTTTGTATCTTAATAACTATTTAAGCTATTATTCAGAATTCAAGTTACATCTTTTTATACAAATGTAATTACTTGAAAGGGCACTTTAAAATGTGGTTTATATATTGGCGAAATAGCCATAATGTATTAAATAAAGTATATAAGAGGACATAGAAACCAATATATAGTTTTTTTCATTTTGAGAGAAATATATGCGACTAAAGTAAATTTCTTAATTATTTAAAAACTGATACGTGTATTTTGTGAAATGCCTTCGCCTCTCATCAGTTATTGGAGAACGTATTTGGGAACACGCTTTCCATCTATCGGCGTACATTTGAATCATATTACGCATAGCATTTTATAGGGTAAATATTCTTTTCTATTATTAGAATATCCGAGCGATTTCAATCCAACCTACAAGTATTAAACATTTTTTTCCATTCTATCATTTATATTTAACTTGTAAACAAGTACCTATGCATAGGCAATCAACATTCTTGCTAGTAAAGGCTACATTTTGAATTCTTTCACTATGGAAACTGAACCTAAGCGGCATAAAATGTTTCCATATTAATTACGAACTTAAATGAAATTAAATTAGAACATCTATATTTAAGTTTCAAAAAAGATTCATTTTTCAAGCAATACATACACCACAGTTACACACTTAAAAATTAAAAAAAAAGAAAAACAAAGTTCTATTTGAGTGCTTAATTTATTCATCTACTAACCTTTCTTATTTTAAGAGACTTGTGAACAGTTTTTCATAATTCTTCTGAAAAAGAGTCCGAGAAAATAACCTAATGATATTTATCTTATTTCCGGTGTTTCAGTAAATTTTCTAGTGACTCATTGGGTCTATGAAGTGTGTCATTTCTTTAAACGAATTTGGCGCGATAACCAAAATGGGAATGGAGGCTGTGACAGACATATGGTGGAGGAGATAAGTAAGGAAAGAAGGAAGAGTGGGTCGTGCTTTGAGAAATAATGAGGTGAGGGAAATCATGGATGCATTGAAATGGAACATTGTATGCTTATGAACATATTTCGGATAGGACGTTCTCTGACTTTGTATCTCTCAGAGAGAAGTCGCGATATTTTCATAGGACTCCTTTGAATATATTACGTAGCAACCAATGCATAAATTATAATCCACACCATTGAAATGAAATACGCCCTGATAAGTATTCTGAATTTGACTGTCATATATTTTATGCTCTATAGACATCATATTGCATGGATTATCACGATCCATTTATATTTCAGCCAATAAATAACAGCAATGTCGAAGAGTTGGAATGTCCGACGTGTATAAATTATGAAATTAATATCGTGAATAATACTCAAAATTTTTCATTTATTTATAATTAGATATGATTATGATTTTAGATTATTTATGTATATATCCTTATCCTAGAAAACGCTATAAAATTACAAATTGATTAAACCACCGTTTTATTCGATTTATATTCTGTATGTAAATTATTGCATCCCAAGGCCTGTTTTCCCCCTATCCCTTATATATGAATAGTCTGGAATGAGGATTTCTATTAAGTTACCTTACTTATTCAAAATGCTGTGAGTGGAAAATGACCACGTAAGTTTATCTCTATGAATAACAACCTTCATTTCATTCAATAAGGAATAACATCGATCAATTATTCCGCTTCACTCAAACCTCATTCATGTCAGATAGCTCTCGTGTGAGATAAAAGTACGAAAGGAGTTAAATGTAAGAAAAATACATTTTTTCATTCCCTAAGGTGAATTCAATCACTTTCACCAGGGTAGCAGAGGTGGAGTTATATTATATATCACAGAAATCTTTTTCGGATTTTCTAATTTTTCGGGTGAAATTCTAAAGCAGATTGTATTGGAAGAGTCTACTTTTCAAACAAAATTCTGGCATAAAAATAAATTTGCCAAGATTCCACTTTATAAATTCATTTTACGACCGGTCTGGAATGGCCTTCGTTCGTCTTCAGGAGTGGCTTATACGAAACCGATCTTATCGAGCGGTGTTTTTTCAGTAATGGAATGCCAAAAAGTTAAGCATTTATCCATAGAGTTAACAAAAGTCTGGTGACTAACCTCAAGTCAACACTGGAGGAAGTAGGGCTACTAAAAGTTCACCTAAAGGCACTGGTGTGCTGGAGAGAATTCGAACCTGTTGATCGTAAGCCGATTGGATGAAAAATGTATGATTAAGGCGAGGGAAAAATCTTGGGTCACCGCTATAAATCTCTATAAAATTGGCTGTCGAGTGTCGCAATCGCCACGAACATCTCAGTCGTCTCAGGATTATGCTCAATTTGGGAAAAGAAAGGCGGATTTCCTCTACACAAACTCAGATTATTCTGTTACTCCAGGGTAATTTAACAAGGGTTCAAACATTCTTTAAAAAATATTACGTTTCTATGCTTTAGAAAGATAGCAGAACGATTGCTTTAGGAGATCATATTCTTTTATCTCTTCATTTTTTTCAACGACACCAAATTTTTTAATGAAAATGTCTCTTTCATCATGGAGGGGGGTACGATTTTTGTTGACAAAAGAAATCTTTAATTCTATAACGCATAGCTAAATAGGCGATACACTCTATACTACAGCAAAGGAATAAGATTGCTGTGGACAACATTGTCGTCTTTTCACAGTGGAATATCAATGGCTCGCAGAAAAATTAGTATTTCTCGATGGCGCGAAGGCGTAGTGTCGTTTAGTAAACAATTGCTGCAAGATAATACACCAAGAGTGACAACAAAGAAAGAACATCGAACAAATATACTCTGGTGAAGTGCTAACCTTAGACTAATTGTTGCAAACTGTTTTAAAATTACTCCAAGAGATAATAACGATTTTTCCTCTATTAGACTATAAATTAGAGGATCAGTTGTGTAGGGATCCAATTCCATTGATACAATTCATTACTATTGCCTTTGTCGAAATAGTTCTCTAACCTGCCGATAGCAGCGATATATAGGTTGTAATTACAAAGTAATTCATGAGGTAATCATATAAAATCGCAGGTAATGAGAAATATATATCAATGGAGCATCAGTTGTCTAGTATCGATCTAAGATGGTTTTCCTATACTCACGTATGAAACCAATAGGTCATCAAAAATCCAATACTAAGATATCCTCGACGCAGATTATATAAATCAATTTAAACCATTAATGGAATTCTCTAATGACTTCGTTGCTCCCAATATTCAATTTCCAAATCAAATTACTTCCGCACAATTAATAGCTTTCAAATTATTGGCAAAGAGGACCGAGTTTAATCTATCTCCAAAGGTCACAACTTCAATGGAATAAATCATTTGGATAATAACGGACGATTCGCATGGCAGTCTTAAACTTTTAAAATTATTACTGCCAACATTATGAAAATCAGTGAATAAGCTGAGAATCTCTAGTTTCAATATTTAAACTAGTTTGTGAGTTATCTTTGGGTCCATAAATGTATGTATAATATGCTTATATAAAATCAAACGTTAAATACTCTAAACCCAGAAGATTTTTAACTTTACATTCTAGGATGTTCCCAATAACGCAATAATTTTGTAAAATTCTACAATTTTTGTGTAACTTTACCAAGTTATTGCATTATTTCCTGTAATTGTTGCTTCATTTTGGTCATTTTTTGTTCTAAAATGAAGCAATTATTACCAGACAGACAATTGGGAGAAAATAATGTGAAAATTTTTCAGTTTATCGACTGAGGTGGAGAATCGACTACCAGGTGTTGGGAGAATCTACATTATAATCAGAACGAGTAAAGCGGTATTTTGACAAAGCGATGAAAGAGAGAACCGCGTTTCACACCTCATCTTTAATTGCTATACAGAGAGTCCGATTTTGTATAATAGGGTTGCCTTCTCTACAGTCGGTCTATTCAATTTTTCACAACGAATGCAAAGTGCTGACTCGGCTTTGAATGAATGCCTCGCCTGAGGATAGCTCCTTAAAGGAAAGCCTCCGTGGAAATCCCTTTCATCCCACTGAATTGAGGGATTTCTGATGTCCCTTTGTATTTCCCTGACATTGTGACGTGAAAAATGCTCATTCGCAGTTTCTCCTGAACCGAAAGAATCTCATGAAAGGAATTGAATTTATACGCCCACGTTTATTATGTTGGACATAAGAATCTCTGTGAATGCTAATGCAAAACTATCACCATATTTTACGGAAAGAGCACTTTTCATACAATTGCAAATATATGTTGAATTTAAGCAAAATAATAGCATCAATCTTGTTTTAGTGTGTAATCAGTACTCTATGCAGTATTGTGTCATTTATTTAGTGCATAATAGCGTTGTAGTGTATGTAGAGTTGCAACGGATTGTAAGTCCATTTGCAATTAATAAATTAATAATAATAATATGACTGTTGAAGTAATTAAGCATTGACAGAGGAAATGCGTGGGTCAATTATTATGAAATTGCTAAAGTAATTGAAGTAATGGAAAAGACAAAAGATGATTTAAGATGAATAAGCTAAGGCATCGAATGGGCTAGACATAATTTGTAATTTTTGAAGAAGTAGATTAACTTTAATTTCATAATTAATAAATTGTAGAATGATATATGTGTTACGTTTCTCTTCTTGTTTATATAAACTGAATTTTTAAAACAGCCTGAGATTTATTTTAAAGCCATAGATATCATGGTTGTACATAATGCTCTATCCCAAGAGATGCATCAGCGTAAACACAATTAAAATACAATTTATATAGGGATAACATCCCGGCCTGGAAGGAAAAGTTGGTCCATATTTTTTTAATCCGAGCAAAACACTGTCTCATCTCGGGGATTCTTTCTCCAGGGTCTCCAAAAATCGTCAGCTTTAAATCATCCGTAACATTAAACCAATTTCAAGGGACTGACGTTGGAACAAATGAGGTTCCAGAAGCGAGAAAAAAGAATAATTTGCTGAAATGATGTAAGAGAGATTGTTAATAGGGAGTAGGACTAATGCTAGCACGCGATTTTGTATCTGAGAAATAAGGGAGAGTGGCGAAGATAAAGATAATGAGGCGAAAAAAGAAGGGAAATAATCAGATTGTATGAAATTATTGTGATCAATCTACAGGAAAACCATCCAGGGAAAAATCATGCAGAGATTACCCGATTCCAGAGCTGCGTTAAACTAAAAGCCTTACCCAAGATAACCCAAAAATAGAAACGTAAGATTTTACCGGTAATTCAGAGGACATCCACCGTTTCTTAGAAAAGAAGGGCTCGCCCGATTTTGTAAAGCCACATATTTCTAACCTTGATGTTTTCCATATCTTAACATTAAAAGTAACTTAACCCTCGTGACTCACATATCATATAAAAATATATATTATGTGTGAATTAAAAATAACTTCCTTCGTTGAAAATTTGCTGTTAGGAATTAGTCTGCTGGAATGAAATTATTTTTATCAAATTACAAAAATAATCCGAGTCGACATCAATCAATAAGTATAAACTAAAGACAAATTAACAACTGCTTTCCAATTATGCAACTCGATCACATTCCTCTATATTTGCGATGATATTCAACAGAAGAATACACTGAAAATGTCTCCTCAATAATCAGTTGATATGAGGACAAAAGAGGGAATATTTTTCGAAGCACAGGCGTGCTATTTCGAGGGATGATATGGTACTAGTACTAATAAACGTAGCAAAATAAGGAAAAAGGCATAAAAGCAGTGAAAGAAAGGGAAAGAGTTATGAAATTAGCTTTCGGTGGCGTCGTGTGTCTTTTTATTTATGGCCCCAATAAAGAGGTCTTTTCTTGAGGAAGACGCGATGCTTCGGAACAGAGGATTCCCTCAGATTTATGAAAACCCAAATTAATTCCGTGGCACATTTAGTGGGCGACATTTATTAAAAATGATAAATATTTATCATTATAGAATGAACGGCGAATCTATTATTCAACTGCAAATATCTATGTATTAAACTATCCGAAAATCTGAAATGGGGAGTCACAACAAAGATATCATTTCAGAGAAATCTCTACTTTGCAATTTAGATAGATAGATGTTAGGGAATGATTTATCTGGAGAACTACTCATTCCAATGCTGAAAAATGTAAAAATTTACTGCTAAAAATTCAAAATTTCTAAAATGGCTTACTTCCACATTTACTTCTTATTACCTTCATGTATATAACTATAAGGCTGTGATTCTCTATAAACAATGCCATTTGTATGATGTACGTATATTATGTATTATTGTTTACTAAATGAATTGTGTATATCGTGTAAGAAATTGTATTTCCGTGTAGAAAAGATGGGTACTGTCCACGGAAGGTTTTGAGGGGTTTCCTCTTTGGGCAAATTATGGTCAATTTCTTCCCTTCCCTCATACGTTCAATGGCCAAGTTAAAGCAAATAAATATATACAAAGTACTTGGTGGAATATCTGGATAATGCACAAATTCTATCGATTTGTTTGTTTGTCACAGATTTGAGTCCACTTCGTTTGCCCAAATTGTGTCAAGATTTGGATGTGTCCTCTGAGACCAGGAATGTAGTGGCATTCTTATTAATTCATTTTACAGGGTTCGATCCAATATCACTCGGATTGATTTCCCTAAAGAAAACAAGTTAATTTTTATCTTTTCGAGCTTTTATTTCTCTCGCAAAATTAAATTGGAAAGAATGTTCGTGCGAACTCGAGACAAGTATCATAAGAGATTCGATGTAGATTTTTGTTCACATGATCGAATTCCGGAGAAATTCTCTTTTCCGCTGCCACTTAATCTCTAATAATCCTTTCCTCTTTTACAGTCAATATGTCGAACGGGACCCTGGGTGGCATCCTGGCCGCCGCGGCCTCATTAGTGGCCGCCTTTGTTCTTCTCCTTTGTCTGCCTGGACCTTCCGCGGCCCAGTCACTCGACAACCCTTCCTCGGGAGACGACGGCTCGGCCCTCGACTTCTACAAACGCCTCTACGACTTCGGCCTCGGAAAGCGAGCTTACGACTACAAGAGGATCCCCGGATACAACTTTGGACTGGGGAAACGCGCGGATGACCGGGATCGGCTGTACTCCTTCGGTCTGGGTAAACGGGACCGCTCTTACGGGAAGTCCTACTCATTTGGAATTGGAAAGAGGGTGGAGGAGGAAGATGACAGCCCTTACGACGATGATGAAGACACCGAGGGAGAATGGGGAGAAGAAGAATGGGCACCTGAAGAGAGCAAGAGGGCAAGGCAGATGTACTCTTTCGGACTTGGAAAGAGGGCCAGGACGTACTCCTTCGGGATTGGCAAGAGGGCAAGGACGTACTCGTTTGGTATCGGGAAGAGGTACCCCAGGTACGGCTTTGGCATCGGCAAGCGAACCGATGAGGAAGATGACGTCCCAACAGGTGAACAGGATAAGAGGAGGGATCACAGGTTCTCCTTCGGACTGGGAAAGCGAGAAGTGTCTCCTCTAGATCTGGAGGACAAGCGCAGCAGATTATACGACTTTGGCCTGGGGAAGAGATCCGAGGAAGAAGTGGAGAAGAGAGGCGACTCGAAAGGCAGGACTCAGACTGGGTTTGGCCGAGCAGGAAGAAGAACGTACAGCTTTGGACTGGGGAAGCGCATCCCGCTGTACGACTTCGGATTGGGCAAAAGAACCGAAAGGGCAGTGACGACGGCAACCAACGCGACGAGCGCCGGAAACAACTGAATAGCGGAAAGAAGAGTAGAGATTTAATTTGAGAATCAAAAACCCCTTTGAAAAACATCCGCAGTGCATGATGGAAGGTTAGATATGATTACCAATTAACGTTTGATTTGGTCATCGCCACGATGTTTGGTTACGTTCTCTTTGGTTGAGGCTTTCGACTTTGTTTTGGATCTCTGAAAGGAACGGATGGTGGTTCGTTTGATGAATTCGCCAAAGACTGCGTCAATTTGACGATTGCTGATTCTGTCGTCATGTGCAAATCTACTTCACTAGATTTCTCCTTGTCCCAAAACTGTAAAAAAAAAACTGCACCAGTAGTATGATGTGGTGTCCAGTTGAGAAAAAGAGTATTTGTCACGAATGGTTGATTAATAAAGAGATTCGATGGCAATTGGTTTAGAATCAACTGAATGGATCCCAAACACCTTAACTTACCTATATATATAATTCGACAAATACTCTTCCTCCAACCCCGGCGTAGTAACGGTCTGTCCTCTTTCAGCTGTATGTGTTTGAGTAACGATTCTCCGTAAAGGGAATGTCTTTCACTTAACCTCTCTTTGGTAAACTGTCGATAAAAGATGGGTTGGTCTGTCATTATTTCTCTCTCTACCTCCTTCACATGTTTGTATCAGAAGAATGAGCTGTCTTCTCAGCAAATCCACTTTTGCTTTCTTGTTGCCCAATAGTTAATGATTATGTGTATTTTAATGTATATAACGATTTTCAGATTATATTCTTGTATTCGTTGCATCTGAAACTTTTCCCTTTTATGATTGTTTCATTTCTTGATGAAATTCCCGAAATTCAAGGCTAATGACGTCAAAAGGCTGATCCAGACTCAGAGCAATGTATCTCATCTATGCTGCAGGATGTTTCCTTACAATTCGATACAATTTGTACCGCAGCTTGTTGCGCAACCTGATTGTCATATTTCTTGCTTCCCGCTGAAATGGTAAACAACTTTAGCACGTTTCAACAAGACTTGACGGTTCAGTCTTCCAGTAGTTGCAGACTTATCTTGCGGAAACGATGTATAATTGTATATTTCTCTGATATTTTGCTCCACTTAAAAGCAAAGTAGTTTGTAAATCACTGCATCAGATTATCATGACATTTCTGAAGTATTCTATACTGTTCTCCAGTTTATCCCGTCAGTTCCATACTTAAAATTGTAGCTAAAATCTCTTAACATAATCTACGACACGTAATTTTAATCGTCAGATAACACCGTATAGAGACGCCCTGAGATGAGGCTATTTTTGCAATTTACATCCTTCCCTTATAATCTAGCAAGATCTAGTAGATATTGTCGCCACAGCTGGTATCTTCCACAAGTGATTTGCTCACCCAACATCCATTATTAATTCCGCTAAAAGTTGAAAATATAAATTTCCGTGTAAAGATCTGCAATAACTTAACTGAACATGACTACTAAATTAACACAATGCGAGGTCTGGATGCGGAACCATGTTTACAGAATGAATTAATATTTATGTTTTGAAACAATATTCAATAACGCTCAGATGCATTGCTCACAGTCTGGAATAGCCTTCTATTTTCCCCTCTTCACCTTGGTAACGAATACTCCGACAAAAGCAAACACATTGAATGCAATGCATTGGAAGAGGATACAAACTTTAACATAATTACATTTTCCAATTAGCAAAATTTATGAATTACAGAAGGAATCCTAATGTAAGTATTGCTATCACTTGGTTAGCACAACGGATGTGTCTTAAGATACACACATATAAAATATAATGGAAAATGAACAAAGAAACACATAAATTGATTACCCATATAAACAATACGAATGTAATCGGCAGTAAACAAGAATAACATATTTAAGACCCTCTTGTTTTGATTTGTCAAGAGACATTGTTTATCAAATGTTAAAAATGAAATTTTTTGGTTAACATGAAGGTAGAATGAGGAGAATCTCATACTAAAACATTTTCTCTCGTGAAATTTTACGCCACAGATAAGCAACAAAAATAAAACGATAGATTCAAAAATCTTAACAAGGATTAGAATTAGTTTAGCTAAATTAACGGCGCTGGCGAACCGATTTTGAGATAGATTTGGCTAGCTAACTAGTGATAGATTTCTCAATTGCGATCAAAGTAAAATTCGCTCAATTAAGGTATTAAATGATACACAATTAGCATGCATTAAGAAGATTATTCGTATAAATCAGGAATACATACTTTTATTCTGATTTACCTAACAAATCGTAGCCTCCATTGCAGCATGATCCAATCTAAAATGTTATTTTAAGAAAATTTTACAGAATATAAAAGAAATCCCAGTCGAACTGGAAATACCAAACACAATCGAAATTTTATCTTCAACATAATCACATGAGTATAAAGGTGAGTATGAGAATATTTATACACATTTATTAAACGATTAAAGTCTCAAAGTACTCCAGAAATATATTGAATACTTCTAGCACTTCACTTTGGGTCAGTAAATTGGATGAATTTTCTTATGCATTACTTACATATATTAAAATAAATAAAACGGGTGGTCTGATAACTCAAAAAGAGATTTTTAAACAAAATTACAGCTGACGCATAATGAGCTAGAATCGGAAAAAGCTGGCCAAAATGATTATTTCCTTAGTATGGAACTGGAACCTATGTATGTTCATTCAAAAACAGAATTGTTATGTTTGTTATATTTCATGATCTGTACGCGACAAGAAGATTCAGGATGTCAAACTTAACCAACTTTCATAGAAAAGGATTTCCCGGAGTAGAATTCAATTTCGAAGTTCTAATATCAAGAGGATTTTGATAAAAGCACGAAGAAAACATGAAAATCTTTTATAGTATAATTTCTTATCTTAAAATTTGATAAGTTTTGCGCTAAAAGATGAGTCTTTGCTTATTTTGTGCAAAATGATTACGGATAATTTTCTCTGTACTGTCAATTTCGTATGTCGCGAAATAGAAAATGTATATTATAATCGGTGAAGCACTTAGGATTTAATGATTTTCGATCAATATTCTCCGTATACTTATTCAGCGATATCTTATTCCCTTGATTTAATTTTTTTTAATTCCATCGCCAAAGTAAAAACGACTTAAAACATAATGGAAAAAGTAGAATTTACTTACAAGAAATCTGTGTAAATAATTCGTTAAGGTAATTTTAAGTATCACTTTAAATTAAACTTCTTATTAAAAGCAACGATATCAAGTAGGCATTTTAAAATTCTGAACATTATTGAGACATACTAACCGCAAAGGAGACCAATTTTTTCATGCTAATCCAGTAATAAACATAACCCAAATTTATACAAGTTATCTCGAGACTTCCTTAATGTCATGAAAAAAACAATCCAAAAACGGCTTAAATATCGTTACAAATTCATAATGTACTGAAAATGCTCTCTAAGGAAAAAGTTCATCTACATACGTACCCAGCAAGCCGCCTTTTGGGCGGGTGGCAGGGGGTGCAAGCACCATGACTCTACTTTCCTAGTCGATTATTTTCGCGTATCGTTCTTTAAAAAATGAATTCTTGAATTGACTCGCTCTAGCATCTATTTCTCTGATCTTTCTCGCTGTATCAGAACGGCCTATATAACAAGGAGGGCGCATAATATCGGCTACATCTTCTATGAAAGTACTCTGTCTGAATTTATCTAGTAATTTAAATCTCTGATTGAGCCTTCTTTCTTCTAAAGATTCCCATCCTGCCTCCTGAAGCATCTGAGTAACACTTACCGATTTATAATAGCAACTTTTTCACAAAGCGTATTGCCTTTCGTTGTATCTTTTCTATCTCGCGAATACAACACTTTTCAGCAAGGTCCCATACAATGCATGCATACTCGAGGTGAGGCCTAACTAGTAACTAGCCTAACTAAGTAACATCGCTCGCGGACTTTTTCTTCGCTTTTACCGACTATTCTTTTGACGAAGCCGAGTTTCCTAAGAGCCCGCCTGCATGTATTATGGATGTGGGTGTCCCAAGTTAAGTTATTCGT
This sequence comes from Pachydiplax longipennis, assembly GCA_036926295.1. Classification (NCBI taxonomy): domain Eukaryota; kingdom Metazoa; phylum Arthropoda; class Insecta; order Odonata; family Libellulidae; genus Pachydiplax; species Pachydiplax longipennis. The sequence continues at coordinate 367,182 of JAVFKF010000082.1, read as the reverse complement.
GAGGGTTATTCCGAGATATTTTACCGAATCGACTGTTGATAAAGTTTTCTCTCGAACGCTATATGAATTATCATTTTCAAAGGATTTTCTTTCGAAGAAATTAACTACCGAACATTTGTCTACGTTGATCTCCAGTTGCCAGTCGTCGCACCATTTAATAATTTTATCTAAATCATTCGACAGGCTTAATCTATCGTCATTACTTTTTATTTCTCTGTAAATAATCTTGACGTCAGCAAGTATTCTAACCTTACTGTCGATGTATAGCAAAGTTCTGTAGCAAAAATGGACTGATATGAAAAATATTTTGCAGCGAAAGTAAGATGTGAATTCATTATAACTGCCGAAAGTACTACTTTCATTCAGATCGGTCTAATTGTTTTCCAATATTTATTTCGATTCCTTCGGCGGATTTTGATAAAAGCATCAAAACCCACCACATTTATTTTTAAACTTGCTTCGAATGTGTTGCTCACCCAGGAGATGATAGAATGCCGCTTTAGGTCCAACTGGTAGCTTTCTTTTGTGCACACGCGGAAAATATCATCGATAAACTAAGAGATTTCCACTCAGGCTGGAGTCGAATGAACTTCACGGAATCCAAAAGCAATGAAACAGAAATAGACATTCACGAAAATGTTATTGCATTGCAAGCATCTATAATAAATATCAAATATAAATTAATGCATTAGTGAAAGATCCCCCATCAAGCTCAATTAAATATTAAAAATTCAGTACATTTATTTCAACACTTATATGATCCTTTTAAACCAGAATGCGTGGAATCCATCCATTTCTTCATTCTGATAACATATTGTTTATTGTTTATTGAACAAAATATTGAACATTATTGAACATTATTGGAATTACATCAACTCAAATTAATATATTTACTTCTTTTAAGCCGATCGAAATGCTTTCAACCGAATGTTAAGCTCTGATTTTTACCACACTTTAATTTACTCTAATACAAAGCAAAATAGGACTTTTACGTCACAAATGATAATTCCCTACATAACTTCGTAAAAAGAGATTTAACTCATCTCCATTATTTTAATAAAAGTTAGGCCCTTCGTGAGAGATATTGAAGCATACTAACATTTCCGTGAAGCAATTAAAACCAGAGTATTGTTAACCACTGGAAAATCCCACCTTTAAGAAAGATTATCTTTAATAGAATTGTATTAAAATCGCTAAAACCGAGAGGCGGATTATCTTCAGTCCACACGCGGCATTTTCATTCTGAAACACTACGTTCATCGACATTTTATTCGCTCATATCTTAGTATATGAAATAACCGTGGGACTCTAAATAGCTAACAAGAGTTTAAAGATACATTAAATGCAGTTGATAATTAGCTTACAATGGAACACGCGATTGAATACGAAAAAAAGATTATTTTCCTCAACACACTTGAGTTCCTCCTCTTATTTTTCGTTATCCGTGTGTTTCATTCTTTCATCGTTATAAAAGTTAAATTTCCTTTGAGAAAGCACTTCACTCTTCTTCATCAATCTTTGTTACATCTGAAGCGAGGCAAAACCCGTTTAAGACGCTGTCGTCTCCACGAGAAACACATGGTTAAGATTCCCGTTTTCCCAATCTCAGATGCTTTGCTTTTTAGCCAATAGTTTGTCTCATTCGATTATTTTTACCTTAACTGCGTCTCACTTATTTCAGGAATTTTTTCTTCTTTGGAATGACTGGTTTTCAGAGAATGCAATTCAGATAACTCGACAATCTCCATCCCACTGTCTTAGCAGATACGAATTCTGAGATACAATAACACCTCCTCTAGTATTTTTGTCGTTTACCAATATGAAGAAATTAGGATGTTATTTTATTAATCGAGATCTTTACCCCCGAGATAATTTCGCTGTTTTCATTGAATGATAATCAATGATTTCATTAGTTTCTGAATAGCACAAAATAATGTCTTTTAGTTATATTTAAAATAATAATAAGTAAAATATTCGGTGGTGGGGACTTATAATGAGTGTAAGTTTTTTCCCCTCGAATCTCCAATAATTTTGCTCTCGACAACAGTAACTGAGAACGACTCAAAAGACAGCATCAATTGTATATATGATCATATTCATTTACAGGTATGATCGAACCCTCTCTTCAGAGTAACATTTCACTAAGATTAAACTGCTCCCCGCCAGATGCACTTTCTATTAGGCGTTTTAAATGAGAATGTATGGAAAAATATGAGGAGTAAGGCTGGCGTGGTGGGCAAAGAACACGCTTGCAAGGTCCCTTGTGTAATCCGCGGCATTAAGAGAAGGGCACCAAACAGCAGATGTACGTGACATCAGCTCTGATTTCCATTGCACGACCTCCGCGAAACGTGTGGTTGACCCAAAGAGCCCGACCACATCTGCATTTTCCCACGCAGCCAAATAAACGCCCGTTAAACAAATGGATACTATTTGTCACAAGATTTTCCACAATATTCTAGCCGAAAGTGTTAACAAAACAGCAATTCCGTTCCGAGAATAAGTCGAATGAATTCGTATTACATAACATATTCATTTACTTATTATGTAAATGCGTCACAAGTGGGGAACTGTCCGGTGATAACGTCACAGAATTAAATACAATAAATAATGCCATTAACTAAAAATAATTAATACAATAAAATTAATACAAAAATTAGTACAATAATTTAGAAAATGGGCGCGTTTTTAAATTCATCGATGGATCCATAAAACTGTTTTTTATTAACCGATGGATGCTTTCCACCGATGTCCATCTTGATTAATACCCGATGAATTTCCGATGTCAGTGGCGGGTTATTAACCTCATAGGAAAGAAGTAAATGGCAACTAAGAATGGGGAATATAACGTATTTATAATGCAACAATCAGCGAACACAAAGGAAGCGATGATTTAAGTTTCAACAGAGTTTAAAGAATTATGGAGATGGAAATAGTTGTGTATGCAACAGTAGCCATTTTATCAAACAGGAGAGAAACAAAGAGACTGTTCTTAAATTCATCAAGAATCGATAATCCATCGAAATATTCAGACAAACATCGATGAAATCCATCCCTCATTAGATTGATGCATATAAAAACGTTCCCAGTATTTAATATATTATTTTAAAACATCCATTTCCGGTGACCGGGCTTTTCTCTCTTCATCAATACATGTAAACGACTGACCATTTGAAAGCAAAAGCCTACTAAAAATTGTGAGACCGATGAAAATGTACCATTTGGTCAAAAGATCGAGTTAATATATTAATCATCGTGTTTCTTCCTGGACGTGTAGATTCCCGGGTTGCTATATACAGAATTTTTGTTTACTTATCAACGTTTCTAAACATTTATTCGGAGAGTGATATCATTCTCGGTCATAAAATGACGAAAAAAAGTTATCGCAAGTAATATGATAGTCACCGTGAACGAAGACGTCGTACGCAACTAAAACAATAAACTTGCATCTTTTGGAAGCAGAACGGCGCTCAAAGTGAGCATTGCTGAGGGTTTGTGTTTCACTTTTTCCCGGTATTATACATTCTTGCTTAATGTTCACTACGTCTAAATTTGAATTTAAACTAAAGCGATATTTAGCGGAATGGTGAGTATCATAAAATTTTTACATCCCTGTTTAGTTAGATACCGTTTGCAATGAACCATTCTCGCACGTCTGAGAGAGAAAGAATGGCAAAAAACATTATAAACCACTGTCATAGGATTCTATAATGTGAAAATTAATAAAATAATAATAGAATTTAGAACAGCCTCACGAACGATCGAGGCCGGCGCCGTGTAATGAGCTACCGCCGCAAGAAAAATTGTCTTTCTTAGGTTGTTTATGAACTTAAAGGGTTCGGACTTAAACAGAAAATAAATTCACTATTTTCTTAGAAACTTTCTCGCTGGATGTTTTTACGTGGGCGAATTGGACGAAAAGTAGCAGGCGACTACTTTTTTCAATGCATTTTGTGTGAAATTCTCGACCTTTTCATTAATTTCTGTTGAAAATTTCCCCAAAATATTTTCACCTGCCTATGTATTAACGCTAAAAGAAACAGAAAGGTTTGAAGCTGATATTGATATAAAACAATCCCATGTTTCTTGAATTAGAGAATCAATGGCACCTGTTCCAAAAGAAACGGAAGAAAACGCCGTATTTCATTGAGATGTAACATTTTTGTTGTTTTTTGAGATTATGTTGTAAATAAACAAAACATAATCATGGCGTGGTGTGTAGTATCACTGATACTAAATAATGAAAAAAATTGAAACAATTTTGACCAACTCCAAAATTTTACGCAAATTTTGCAACGGCGCGCTAATTTGAAATACACGGGCATTTTAAATGGGAAGAATCTGTGCCTTTATGATGGTGAATGGACAATAGTAATTATACTCTAGCACTATTTCATGTGATAATAATTCTTCTTTCCACCCCAAGCTTCCATATTTTCAGCCATTTGAAAATGAGAGCTACGCAAGCACAACAACGCCCCTGAAAATAATGAAAGTAAAACAAAAGTAGCGTTTCATTTCCCAATCCTCTCCTATAAGCTTTTACCGTCGTATGGTGAAACGCGTATAGCGAAACGCGGGCTTTCAAGAGGTGAGTTTAAAAGTTAGTGTATGCGGAGTGGAAGCGCGTTTATGGCGTGTTGAGAAAGAGCCTTGTTTATGACTTTGGGAGAGAGAATAAAAGCTGGCGGTGCTCAATGATATCCATTGAATACTTTCTACTCAATGGACCGTTGAATAGTTCGTTTGGAATATTATCTTTTTTGTATTTAACGACATCTGTTCTTTTATCAAATTACCCTTCATATTTGGTTAATGTATATTTGGTACTTTATAAACCTCTCGGGATAGCCAAGTGGGTGGCCCGTTCGCCTTTGATGGAAGCGATCCGGGGTTCGATTCCCAGTGGAAGCAGAGCAACAACGCTATTTTACTATGCTATATTTACAATTACGATGGCTTACAAAAGCAAATATAAACCAAACATGATCACAAATCTCATACAAAAAATAATGCTCATCATTGCATTCGCAAAGTTTGCTACTTTTAATAAAAGATTATTTAAGTATAAGAAAATAATGTTTCATCCTTGATCGAAGACTTGACACATTCTTGAGTTATTTAGAAAAAATCGTGATTAGTATGAAGACGCTCTAGGGAATGAGTATTTTCTTCTTCGACAAAGATATTTGTCTTTAAAAAATTCAGCTCGATGGCCGTTGGTTCTAGAAGTGCGCTCTCTTCCAGAATTCCGAATTTAAATGACACTTTCAAACGCTTAACCCCGGAGAATTGGTTTTCTCCTTTTCAGAAAAACGTACAAAAAGAATTCGGAGGTGTTGTGAGAAAGATATTAGTGAGAAGAGTATCGCATATTCTACTCTAATTTGAACGAAAACGAATGTTTTCAACAGGGAGGCTCAAAAGTAATCAAATCATTGTGTAGAGAAAGTGAGCACGGCAATGCCATGCTCTGAAAGCACTGTAATGGAAATATAGGGTAATGAGTAAGCAAGAGTATCCTCAGATGCAATGGATGGATTCACATTAATCTTCTTCTATCAAAGTAGAGATACGCTTTCGAACGTATGTTATTCAACCCCCGTTGAGGAATAAAATTGGAGTTTGGAAAACGAACTTTTAAGCGGAATCAACGTACAGCGCTTGAAGATAAATAAAAGATTTTTGAGAGCTCATATCGTAGAACTTTTTAATCCATTTGCAATTTAAACCGTTTAAAAGAGATGTACTCAAACGTTCTTTATTCTTTACGGTGGGCGACAAGAGCTGGCCAAAATACGAAATTTGCTTCTTCAAGTTAAGAAACTTTAAATAGCCACCCTTAAATAAATTATACAAATTACTTACGTTAATTCCTGCAGATGAAAAATCTACATGGTCCAAGGTTCGCATATCATTCGAAAAATGTCGGTGTTCAAGAACATTTTTCAACTTCAAGTCGGTACTGAGCCCATATGGGCATCACTTAGACCATCTTAGAATTCTCTGAAGAGAAATCTTAAATAAAATGACGATATTTTTCACCAAGCTATGAAATTGCTGTAAAAATTCATTTTTACCTTAAATCGAATCTTTAGAGCAAAACTGAGAACGACTTTTTATCTTATAATAACCGTTCTGCATATATTTATTCATCCGATTTCAGTAACTTCCATAAAAAATACAAGTGAAAAATATTGGAACATTAATCACATCACACCGATGTGATATGTAGGGTTTTTAGGAGTCGTAGGAGCCAATGGAGTATTATATAGCCAATGGAGTATCCTTGGATCTACTCTGGATGACTCGAATCATCTCTTATAAAAAATGCACGTAAAGTTATTTTTGATAGATTGCAGACTTTTCTCTTTGGCAGAATTAAAACAGGAATAATGGTCCTACGAAATCGAGACAAGTTCCAAATAAAAGGAAATTGAATGAAAATTTTTATTTTGGTCGCAAAATATCGTTTTCAAATCAAAATTGAGAGAATTTGGACAAAAATGACGAAACATTTGTTTAATTTCGCGGGCATAAAGAAATCGTAGCCTCGAAGACGAAGGAGATTGTTGCACACATACGAATATAGTATAGGAGAGAAACGTCCTCATCAAAGTAAAAGGAAAGTCGACATTTCATGGAAAGGAAAGTATTAGTAAATACTTCCGTCTTTGATGGAAGTGGTCCCAGGTTCGATTCCCTGAAGGGGACCTGTATGCGTAAAATTTCTTCAGCTTTCAAAGTCACGAATTTGCAAAAGACACTTTAATACCTGAAAGTAATTTAAAGAAATTTTAGGTTTCGTTCAAGAAAAGTCTCCCTTTTTCTCCATTCCACATACCTTTGGAAACTTACAAAGTCGCTCATTTCTGCGAGTAATTTCAAAAATGACTCAACCCGTATATCTATGACACCCGATTGCGAGAAAATGAAGTTGCTCTATTTTTGGAGAGCGGCCGTCGATGCTGCGGAAATCGAATATTTAGAAACGAAATCCGTCGAGACAAAGAAGTGAGAATGGGGCTCGAGAAATATGATGAGAGAGGATATCGAGAGATTAATGGAGGACCAAATTGCGCGGTTTGACATTCTTTTCTTTTGCGACGAACAAAATCTCATTCTTTCTCTTCTGTTTCCACTTCAAATTCCAAATGCGTCCCAGAAAAATGCGAGAATTAAGTGTGAAGATATCGATCTCTTAAAGGGATTGAAATGGAAATCTCGTTATATACTCGGCGATAAAATTTCTCATCGCTTTGATTTCCACTGTATAAATTTCAAATAATAGATTAGGGAAAAGAGTCATAAGAAATGAAAGAACACGTTACTAAACTCTATATGTCAGATAAAAGGACAAGTTACAAGTAGTAATAAGACCTAAGAATTTAGTTCGCTATAGCTAGTTAATTTTAGTTCGCTATAGTTATTCATGCGTAATCGTTATATTATAGATTTTTGTTTCTAAGATCTTCGTATCCGAAAAAAACAACACACGATTTTGAATAATGATGAGTTATGAAAGAGGTAATAATTGGACCAATATAAAATATTATAACAATGATACCAAACCAATTGAATGGACCAATAACGGAATAGTTCACTATATTTCGTATAATCCGTACTCGTGGAATAATTAACATCTGAGATCATAGGAAAGGACCGATAACCCATCTCTTCGTGATCGTTCTTTTGCAGTATATTCTTTTGCTTTTGTTTTGTAGAATATTCAGATTCTTATCTTTTCTGATTATATTTTCATATCTCAAAACAAAAATTCTCGCGCATATTATTTTACGCACAAATTCTACTATAACAGATTTTACAGCCGCTTGAATCTTCATTGACGAAATTGACAAAAGGAATTCACTGACATCATTATTCTTCGAGATTTGTACTTTTCGAGGAACCTCCTATTCGACATGATTTGCTTCATTTTGTCTGAATGCCAAGAGTTAAACAAACGTTGTATACCAACGCTCGTTTATCATTAAATAACGTGTTCTGAAAAACTTACTGAGAATACCACAATAAAAGGAATGAAGTAACACCAGTTTAAAACATTCCAATTTAACACGCTATCCCGCTTAATACGCGGTTTTCTCTTCTTCCTTTTCATACGAAACATGATAAAATACCGCTTAAGACGCTCTGCTAATAAGGCGGATTTCAAAAGCACTGAAGACCGCTATAGAAAAAGCCGCCTCACTTGATAGTTGCTTACGTTATCCTCCATAACCTGGCAAAATTTTCTTTAAGAAAGGCAGAAAATTACCAATATTAAGTAATAAAGGAAAATGCTCTTTTTGTATGAAAAGCAGACAATTCTTTAAAGAAATATGATGAGAAGGCAAATTAAATTACACAGAATAGTTCGCAGACTTCATAGAATCTACAATTGTGACATCTAAAACAAAAAAATGAGGGCTGCTTTTCATCTCTGAAGTTTTTTCAATGTATAACGCGTGAATTTAAATATTATGAAGCCAAAATACCTCTCCCTTTTCTTTACCAAGGTAATGCGGTTTATTCGGTTATGTTTATTCGGTTATATCGCTATCTCGCTAATAACACGGTTTTCGTGAAAGTATCTTAACCGGGGTTTAACTGTAATTAAATCATCTAATTCTTTAAAGTACTATGAGAACGCGTAGGCATTATGCGATATTTAAATTTGAAGCTCCTAATAAATGACAATGAAAATAAATAAAGAAATGGTTAAATTAAACTAAACTTATGATACGGGGTAGACAATGTTATACGAAAAAAATTTTCATTCTCTTGGTTTTTTAATGGGGGTGTTAAAATGTTTTGAAATGATTGGAGGTATGCAATACGGGGCACTGGGAAAATTATATATATATATATATATATATATATATATATATATATATCATCATCATCATCATCATCATCATCATCAGCCATTTTCAATCCGATGTCGGATGTAGGCCTCCCCAAGCGCTTTCCAATTCTCTCTATTCTGAGCTTCTCTTTGCCAAGTCACCCCTAAATACTTAATTATGTCTCTGTTCCATCGATCCTTTGGTCTTCTTCTTGGTCTCTTCACATCTCTTGGTGTCCAGTTCTGAACCGCTCTTGCCCAACGGTTGTCGTTTCTTCTCGCCACATGGCCTGCCCACATCCATTTCAGTGACCTTACTTTATCTATGATGTCTGTCACTCCGGTCTTCATCCTCACCCAGGTGTTGCGTTTCCTGTCTCTTCTTGTGATCCCAAGCATACACCTTTCCATACTTCCTTGCGTTGTCTGAAGTCGCTGGGTTATTGCTGCGTTTAACACCCAGGTTTCACTTCCATATGTCAACACTGGTAGAATGCATTGGTTGAAGACCTTTCTCTTCAAGACCATTGGCATTTGTGACTTTAGAATGTGTACATTTCTTCCGAAGGCACTCCAGCCGAGTTTAATTCTTCTGTTTACTTCGTTAATCCTGTTTTTCTCTCCTGTGGTTACTAGTTGTCCTAGGTATGTGTATTCTGAGCAGACATCCAGAGGCGTCCCTTCAAATTTGATTGTTTCTTGTGCTGCAAAAGAGTTATACATTACCTTTGTTTTTGTTAAATTTATCCTGAGTCCTATCTTCTGTCCTGCTGTGTTCAGTTCATGAAGTCTTGAAGCTAGATCTTCTCCGTTGGTTGCGAATAGTTCTATATCATCTGCAAAGCGCAGATGACTGATGCGTTCCCCATTAATCCGCAGACCTTTCTGTTCCCAGTCCAAGGTTTTAAAAACTTCCTCCAGAACAGCTGTGAAAAGAATTGGGGAAAGGCAATCTCCTTGTCTAACTCCCTTCTCTATCTTGAATTCTTCAGTAACTTCGTGTAGCATTACTGAGGCTGTGGCATTTTTATAAATGCTGCGTAGGAGTCGGATGTACTCTGCATCTACTCCTTGTTTTTCCAGAGCTTCTAGTGTAGAGGAGGTACTTACCGAGTCGAAGGCCTGAGCATAGTCCACAAAGCATAGTACTAGTGGCATCTCATATTCATTCGTCCTGCTGATTATTTCTTGTAGTGTGTGGATGTGGTCCATAGTACTGAAGCCCTTCCGGAATCCTGCTTGTTCTCTAGGCTGGGCAGATGATAGAATAATCTTTATCCGTTCAGCTATTATCCTCATGAATGTTTTGTAAATAACAGGAAGGAGACTGATGGGGCGGTAATTCTTCAGCTCTTCCTTGCTTCCTTTCTTGTGTAAAAGGACTATTCTTGCATGATTCCAGTCCTGGGGGATTCTTCCTTGTTTCAGGCAATTAGTGAATAACTGCGCTAAAACGTGTGCGACTTCTGTTCCACCAAGTTTTAGATATTCTGCTAACACTCCATCTATGCCCCCTGCTTTTCCGTTCTTCGTCTGCTTTATTGCTGCAATTACTTCTTCTGGGAGAATAGAGAGGGGATCTTGTTGGTTTTGGCTTTCATCTTGGTTTTCTTCTTCAGAATTTTCTTCCTTCTTGTATAGGTTGCCAAAGTATTCTGCTACCGTCCTTAGTATTGCTTGTCTGTTGCAAGTGCTTGTACCATCTTCCTTCTGTATGGCTAAAATCTGTTTTCTTCCAATCGCTAGGCGTTGTCTGGTCTTCTTCATACTTTTGCTGTTTTCTATAGCCTCTTGCACAATTCTCTCATCGAATTTGCTCACGTCTTCCTTAATTGCCCTTCTATATATATATGGAAAACTCAATTTTCAGTTAATAAATCTTTAGTTTATAATTATATCTGATTTAGTGGAGTTAAAAAGTAAAAATTCCAGAATTTGTCGTTTTCTGTTGAATAATGTTAAAACTTTATGTTTAATAAACTTATAAACTTCACAGAATCAGGCGAGTTGTTGTACGAATAAGAAGATAACGATTATTCGTTCGAAACCGGTCGTGTTACTGTTTTGTTAAATATAAAAATTAATGGTAAAAGTACAAATCACCCTTAGATTCTTTCCATTAATAAACAGTTATTAAACAGGATAGAGTATCCTCTAAAAAATTATTCCGATTTATTTATTTTCATGTCATGGTATATTATAAAGTTACTCGCGTGAACTTCTGTGAAATATATAAGTGAAGGAACTTGAAGGAAAATCTGATTGTAAAGTTCTGCCACAATCACTTAACATCACTAAATTTTTCACGAAAAATGGCACTTCAAAAGTTACTAGGAGATAAGTTGATAAAGAAACCTCCCCTTTCTAGATCCTGTTGCGTATCGTCACACGCAATCTCAATACGTGGTCAGTTTGAAGACATTGTCTACTTGAAATCCCATTTGCGAATCCGGAATCTCATAAATACAGAGGAAGAGAGTGGAATCACCATAAGCTGTACATAGAACCAAAATCCGGGAACCAAAATCCGGAGGAATCCAAAGCCAAGTTGCGGATGGCTCAGATTCGTACATAGTTTCTCAAGAAGGAAAATACTAACCATTTTTTTGGATGTAGCTTAAATATCGATGTGAAATTGAAATGCATGTATTTAGTTTATTGCGAGTCACTTCTTTTGAATGACCAATTCATTGTGAGAATGAAATGAAGATATCGCGAAGCAGATCAATCTATATCCTACCGTTGGAGCAGATATGAACTCTATCACTTTTAACGAACATTAGTTAAAAAGTTGTTTACTTCGCCAAAGAAGTAAACATCGTAAAAAAACAGAAAATGAGTTTCTTTGCAGACTGAGAGAGATTGTGATGCCGCCACGGCTGTCGTCATTCTTCCCTAATTGTCTATATAGTTCAATTGTTTCATTCTAGAAAATGACCAAAATTAAGAAACTAAGGTGTTCTCTTTTTGCGAAAAGCAGTTCTTCATGAAAAATATGATGTGATGCAACCAGAATTACACAACTCGGTTATAAAGCTATACCGCTTGAGATGCTGATTTGCCCTCGAAAAGCATCTTAACAGTGTTTTACGGTAATTAATATTCTTTGCTTGTTAATGAGGATATCCATTAGTAACAGTAGTTATTTTAAAAAGTTTTCTAAAATCCTGAAATAAATATTTATTTCTATTCATATATGTCCTCAGTAAATCATTCCTAATGAGCAATAAACAGAATTATTACGAAATAGTAAACATTACTTAGAACAAAAGAATTCTGCCACAATTAGCCGAAGTAATCCGAATAGCCCCGTAATTCCGCGGTCAAAGAGAGAACTCGAATTCATAAAAAGGAAAGGCGAATCAGAATGGCATTTTCTGCTTAAAAATCCTCTTTTTCGATACCGGAAACTCATAAATACGAAACCGAGGGAATCACCGTAAGCCACGGATTTTGCATCGAAATCCCGACTGAGAAGAGAACTTGACCTTTCGGGCGATTTGAGGAGGACATAGGGATTTATCCGTCTGTTGACGCAAAGTGATATTTCTTACCATTTTTCCATTACGTACTCGAAAGATCTGATTCATCCCTTCTGAAATCCCTTCCTCGTGTATTTTTGAATAACCCATCGTGCTCCGTTTCTTTTACTGAACCAGAATGGCTGCATTGAACATAAATGTCAAAGATTTTGGTTTTCACCCTTATTTCTGGGTTTTTAAATTGAAAAAAGGCTATAGAAGCACATATATTTCGTATTCTAATTCCATAGATCCTCAAATATCGATAATTTCGAACTGATTATTTTTCAAGATATTATACCGAAAAAGCAGGACAAAAATACAAAGTCAATTTTTTCGAGTGCAGATACTTCGCATGGCCACTCAAGAATAAATACAACTATGCAAATCATTTACGTTGATTAATGAAAAATACAATGGGGTCAAAGATGACCAAATTATGAGATCTTTGATTTTTCGCGAAATTGTTCAACTAAAAGCCGGGTAAAATATAATTCCATGTTATAAACATTATTTCCTACGTAAAACTTGAATTTAACCACATTGAACATGTTGAATATTTGCATACCTTAAATAAAAATGGCGTACCCTTATTTTAGAGCGAATTTTCACCTACGGTGAGAAAAATAGTAAGAGTTGTTATCTAATTAGACGAGCTAATTTATACCAAGATATTCCCTGACGCCTTCTAAAGAGGAATCTGAAATGTAACGTATTTACAGAATTCGAAACACCGATAAATAAACCGACTTCTTCAACTAATAAATTTATGCTGTGCATTTTCGGTGGTTCTTTTTCATATATTTTTTTCGTTGGAGCATTTTTCACGTTGTTCCTACATGGCGAGATGACTGGTTTTCTTACTAATAATAATATTAATAAATTCAGCACTATCGGATTTCGATTGTCGCCCAGACTGCACTATTACAAAGGACTTTTTAAAGTTGCACTGCCACGTAGCACATAGGTTTGAATCGTTCGTAAGGCTCAGTTGTGGAAAAACAGGGAGTAATTCCGCTGTGAAATCGATATTTTATTTGGACAGCTTTGTATTAATTATCGTCCAAATTTAAGTATTAAATATCAAAGTAAAGTATATTTTTTCTTTTCATGGTCAATTCATAATTCTGGAGATAAAAACAAGCTCAAAATATCAAAAGAAATAATTTGAGACCGGCAAGAATGAAAAATTTCCCTGTAGCGTTGAAATTGCTAATATATTTTTGCTTTGATAAAATGGTTTCAGAACTCCGTATGAATCATTTAAATAAATAAAATATAAATAATAATTTCAAAGTTAAGGAGAGCTAGGATAAAATTTCTTTGAAGAAAACTACAAACGTGCGTTTTAGAACCTGAGTTTGCGCTTAGGAATAAAATACACATCAGCAAAAAGACACCCGAAAGAGGGAGATTGCGGAAAACCTTCGAAACATACAGTTAACTAAATTTTACGGAGCAAGTAGAAAGAAAGAAAGCTCTGAAAGACAGCACAAATTACGGATAAACATTCACGTAAATAAAAAATATATGTTGCGTAAGATATAAAAGGTAAATGAACATTATGAGATACAAACACTTGCGAAATTACGAAACAAAATAGATCAGTAAGAAAAAATGTATAAAAAGACTACAATGAAACTTTTGTTACATTATAAAATAATTAAGCTAAAAAATAAAATGAAATAATGGAAATCAAAGAATACATTAGAGATGAAATGCTCTTCTAGCACACAATGATGAAAGTAATTAATTTTTCCTTAGTACTAACAAGGAAAACAAATTCTTTGTGTAGAACGGATTCGCTTCGATCTAAAATGATAGACATAATAAAGTGCGACCTTTCATTTCAATGGGCCATCATTTTATGCGAAATATGCAAATGAATTGAGCATCCACTCTTTACAAGTGCATTGCCATGTAGAACGTGAAATTTTCCACATTGTAAAACATCTTTCTATCGTTTTACAACAAACTCATTTTTTCCGTATAAATCTCAGCTTCCCACCTTTAGACATTATTAATCATCTTCGTTAACTTTTATTCAAATATGAATCAGGTCAGAAATGCGGTATCAGTCATATGTAGACTGTTTTCGGCTACTTTACCCAGTTTGATCAACTGGCATCATTCACTTGTCCGTCTTCGATATTAAAAGTAATATGGAAGCTCTTTCTAAAAAGCAGATCATTACTCAAGAATATGATGAGAAGGGAACCAATATAATACAGCAATAATTTGCTAGATATTTACAACAGAGGCAAATAAAACAAAACAAAGAAGTACACTTTCTGTATTAAGGTGTTTACACCTTAATACAGAAAGGGTACTTAAAGGGTAGGTTAGTACTTAAAGCATTTACCTAAACATTAAAGAGCCAAAACACCTCTTTTTTCCATCATAAATGAAATATTAAAGTATCCTAACGCAGTTGTAATGCTATCCTCTTTTTCATGCAGTTTATATTTGGTCCCCTGGAAAGCATCATAACAGAGTTTCACTGTATCTCGAGTCATTACTACTGTGCCAACTAATACCATCTAGTGTGAGAGACTTTTCCCATATTAAGTCAATAGGATTGAGAAAGAAATCAACAAGTCAAAGATACAAAGGGTTAAAATGTTTATTTCTAAACATTTAACAGTCAGTCAACAAAAAAGTAAGAACTAATATCATCCTGTAATATACAAAAGAGAGAAAACACAACAAATCACTATGTAACCACACAATGTGAATTAAGCATTGGGCAAAGCTTCTTTCCTTTTACGAACTACATTAGATATAAAGAATTCCCCCGCTTTGTATGAACTGCGAACCAATGCTCCACTAGCAGTATACAGGAAACCCAATGACTTTCCAACTTCTTCCCAATGCTTGAATTTAGCTGGAGTCACATATTCCACCACTTTGAGGTGTCTTTTGGTTGGCTGCATATACTGTCCTAATGTCAAACAGTCCACCTTCATAGACCTCAGATCTAAAAGAAAGGGAAAATTAAATAAATGCAGCATCAGGTAGCCAAGATTTGGATTATTGGAAATGCAGTAAAATCCAGTTATGATGCACTTCACATTACTCTCAACATGTCCACCAAAATGATGAAATTGACTATTTTCTCAGTTAAAAGAAAGTAACTTTAATATGAAATTGGACACGAAAGAGAGGCAACCATGACAATGAAATTTCTACATTTGCAAAACACTAATACTCACATGACGTAGAAACACTATCCACTCCCATGCCAAAAAAATCATAGTATTCAAAATACTCTCTAACTCTTCCTGTGATGGGGCATGCATTTAAACCAGAAAACATCAATTTTTTATTATACTTTACAAATAATTTAGAAATAAAATTAAGTCCCCATGCAGTTTCTTATAAATTCCACACCCGGAGACCCATGAAATAACCAAAGTGCTTTACAGTACTTTTATAAAATACCACAACACATGTTCAGAGAAATTTTCTATTTCCCTGATATCACTTACTATAAATAAACATTCTACAAATAGCAAGTCAATACAAATACCATAGAGCTACATTAAGAATATTGTTTTTTAGGTATAAAAATTATTTCTCTTTTATGACTTATTTTTTATACTTAAAAAATAATATTAGTAATGTAGCTATAGTATTTGTATTGACTCACTATTTGTAGAAGGTTTACTTCCACTTCAATAACACAAACACAGAGTAAAAGTAGCTTACATAATGCAAGCTAGTGGGTGAATCATCCTGAGCATATATCAAAACAGGAAAATATATGGTCAGCTAATGAATAATATTCCATTATCATAAACATCACAGCTGATTAAGTTTTAACCCCTTTTACTATATGCTGAATTTCAAGTCAATATCATATCAGGAACCCCTAATTCCAAATTTCCCATTAAATTCTATGGTAGAATGCAATGGTCAGTATTTTAGACATTATTTATTCAGAAATTTAATCAGAAGCAGCTCCATAGATTTTTTTGTTATTTTCAGAGCCAATCTTAAAAATATTTAAAAAAAACACAAAATTGGAAATGAATGAACTAACCTTTCATAGTCTGTAGTACTTGCTCATCTGTTTCTCCGAGTCCAAGCATAATAGATGACTTAGTGACTAAATCTGGCTGACATTTCTTGGCTTCCTCGAGAACAGCAAGTGATTGTCTGAAAAATTCAAACATCAAATTCTTCCATATTCTTAAAATTCTTTCAAAATATCGCAAGTACAAAATAAATAAAAGAGATGGTACATTTGTTTCATATTTTTCATTTACATCCAAAACATGTCACTTTGAAGGACTTCAATAACATTTTCTCAATATATTGTAAAATAATTTGCTAGATCAACAAAGATGCTAATATATAATAACAACATTAGATGAACTCAGACATTGTAATTGGAGTTTATTATTTCTAATTCAAAATTTAAAAATTCCTTGCTTTTTAAAAGATATATTCACTGAAACACAACAAAAGTCTATTAACAAGAATAACAACTAATTTTTCTCCTTCACATGAAGTATACCAATAAGATAATATTTAGTTTGTAAAGTGTGGCAGTTTATATAAATCACATACGTATGGATTCTTTCCAACTTGGCTAATTCTATCAGAAATTCATTGTCATAATAACTATCAACTGTTATAAGTTATATGATTTCATATTTATACATATAGTTGAACATTTTCTTTGGTTTATCTGTTACAGGCTACATTACTACTGACAAGATAAAGTTCCAAATATTATGTCCTTTGTCATTTTTCCCACTCTTTTCGAAAAATTTTTCCTGTCCTTTACAATTTTAATTTCCATTTTTTATTTTCTTCATTCTATTGTGAAAAACAATTACATTAAATACTACCTTTGTATTTTTACCATGTGCTCATAGGTTTTTTTCACTCCTGTTCTCTTTGGGTCTTCCTACAAAGTGGGTTTATTCTTTATCAACTTTAAGAAGCAAATATTCTTTCCCTCTCTGTATTATTTCTTTATAATTTTATTAATTTTTATTTATTTATTGTTTCACATACAGTAAGATCACCTATTACTGTGAAAACAATAGCAATAACTACTGATAAACACAACCAGAAATATCTGATTAGCCGGGATTCAAATTTGGGACGACACTGTTGGAGCACACTCAGCTGTCAGTAGATAATTTATTCAGTTTTTGTAGTACAACAACATATGAGGTTAGGTGAAAATGAGGCTCATATGAGCTTAAAATCACCATTTAAGGGTCTATCTATCATCCAAGAATTAAATCAGCCATCTATTCAGTAATTTCTTGCAATGAAAATCAAAAAGATGTGAATTTACCAAACGATCCCCACACAAAAGAGGTCACAAGCCACATTTGGGATATTAATGTTCCAATGTGCATAAAAGCTGATTCTTTCTCATATAAATAAACATGTTGGAGATACATACCTGTATCTTGCTCGCCTATCCCGCACAAATGGAGTTAAAACCTCAACTGTTTCAATGTTATGAGCATATACATCAAGACCTGATGTGGCAACGCAATGCACTGCTTCCAGATCCCCTCGAAAATCCGGAACCAAACATTCCACCATTAATGAAGAATTCCTGAAGACATATACAAAATTAAATATTCAAACTGTCCTCAAAACAATTGTAATATGACCAAAGCATATTCAACATTAGTTTAGCATACATTTAACTAGAGAACAATCTTTTGGAACAATCGCAATGTCAGAAATTTGGAGCAGAAGGCTACAAAATGATTTCCAGCATCTTGTAGTAATCCTAAATTAAATTTGGTTGTATTACGAAGTTGTATAAATGGCAAGATAACAAATTAGGGACTTCACAAATTTAATCCTGGAAGCTTCTGGGTGTCAATTGTTAAACATTCTGTTTGAATTAGACTTGGGTCTAATTTGAAGAATCTCAATTTTATGGTTTGAAGAGGTTTTCTTTTGGTATGAAGACGACATGAAAATCAATTCAACTCTTAATTTGATGCATTTGTCAACAAATATATTCATTTTAAGATATATTATATACTATATAAGAGATCTTTACTATTCTGATTTAAACATATTCTCATTAATCAGGTAATCATAAAAATAATTCATTCCTCCAAAAGTAAGGCTGAGTCTTACATTAATTTTTGCTCACAAAGATGCTTCATAGCTTATTTTCAGGGGTTTATATATTTTACTATGTGGATATTCAACATGTGAAAATCATCATTTTGTCATAAATTCACTGTAATGACAACTATAAGTACCCTCTTGTTTATTATACAAATCACTAATGCCAATTATATTTATTTAAGAATTGATTGTTTATTATTCAGCAGCTCTATTGTGTGTTTCAACAGACAAATGAAAACCTGTCTGACAATCTCATCAGGTGCTAATAATATGGGCATTCTAAAAATCGTGTAGTTTTATTTTTGGATTAATGTGGTAAATACAAACATTCTGGCATTAGTGAAAGTAATCACCAAGTAATACAGGTACTTCTAAAGAATCTCTCAGAATTGTTTCCAATCAAGTAGAAATTAACAGGCTCCCATTCCAATGTATTTCGTATCATTTCGTGTACGATGCACATATTTCTAATCGCAACCCTTTAGTAAATACCAATGCAGCTTTCAGATATTGGAAAATTAATGGGAGACCATGGAAAAAGAAAATCATAAGAGATTCTTATACTAATAGTTGAGGGTAGTATCCAATTATGAAGTGTTAGATTAAATATATAGCAGCCTTCTAAATTAACAGAACTAGATGTTGAAATAATTTTGAAAACCACTGAAACCAACATTCTTAACTTATTTGCAATGTGTATTCCCAAAAATAATTTCAACTAATGTAATTGACCTTAAAGTATGAAGTATTATTCTTATGTTGCAGTCATATATTAATTTTTCTTAGCTTTTTCATAAACAACAAATATGAAAACAAATTCAACAAAAGAAAATCAAGAACTGAATATTTTCAAATAACCCATAGATAAACACAATGATATTTTTCAGTACATTTTTGGAGTTTATTTGAAATATTTTTAAAGCTATCGCTATTAAATGAAACACAAATGTTAACTATTGCTCAATATATCTCAAACATACAATGAAATACTACTCTCAGTACAAAAATGCATATAACAAAATAAACCAAAGTACCTCTTTTTAATTTCCCTCACAGTTCTGGCAATATGTTCTGCTCCACCATCTGGAAGATCTGAAAAGAAAGGCTTAAGCATTATATGCATTTTTGATTTTATTTTTTTAAATGGACAGAATTTTGATCTTACCATCTCGATCGACAGATGTGAGTACCACATAATCCAAACCCCACGACGCAATGGCTTCTGCTGTGTTTTGTGGTTCATTTGGGTCTGGCGGAGGAGGATTGCGAGCAGTTTTCACTGAACAGAATCGACATCCGCGAGTACAGGTATCACCTAGTAACTGTAAACATAAATGCTTATGTAATTTCATTTCTCAATAACAAAACCATTTCATGGATAAACATGCAATGTTATCATATAATCATAAATTCAAACATTAAGAAAAATTGATAAAATTCAAGTTTCGATCACTGGTGATGAATGATATTCTACAAATGAATAATTTTCTCATTTAGCTATAATCGCTTTTAATATCGTTAAAAATCTTTCGTTATGTGGAGGAAAGGTGTTATTGATGTTAGGCTTATTGTACGATTCACACATTCTGTAATCGACAACATAACATGACAAATTATGAAAATAAAGCAAAACATTACCAATAAATATTTAGAAATGAGTATCTTATCCTGTATCTGATCTGAATGAACGTTAGATTTAACATAACGAGGACTGCATCACTCTTTTCCTTTTGATTATATAGGTCTATGCTAATATTAATAAAGAATTGTAAGGACATTTATCCTCACCATTTGCAAATGATAGGTCAACAAACCATAATAGTTGCTGTAGCAGTCCCATGTTCTCCTCCGCCCCAACACTCGCCAATATTTGGACATCTAGCTTCTTCGCAAACTGTATGTAGATTCAATTTCCTTAAATCATCTTTTAAGCGTGAATAATTAGGGCCTACAGGTATTTTGGTTTTAAGCCATGGTGGAAGTCGTAATCTTTCAGATTCGCCTTTTTCTCTGCGTAGTTTTCCTTGGTAATCTTCCCAGGTCTTCACGTCGCCACTAACGAAATCCTGCAAATCAGGCCCCTCGGCTAACTTACGTTTAGCTTCTTCCGTCAAAGACGACGAGTTTCTCACTATGCACGCATATCCATTATAATAATGAGTCCGAAAAGGAAACTTTATCATTTTCGGTGTTTATTAAAACTTATCGAACTCTTGCATAACAGTTAACTCCCGAAAATCACTTTTTGATAAGAAGCTACTTAGAAGGAAAAAACTGAAATTTTGTACTAATGAAATATAGAGATATCAAGAAATACTATGACCTCAGAGGCTGATGAAATTCGACTCACAAACAAACATATGATTTCAAACTACTAGCGATAATCATAAGCCAGGGGGAGGCATCTTAAATGGGAGAGAGTTGCTCAGCCTGTGCTGCCATCTCTGCGGTGCCAAAGGCTAACTAATCGTTAATATCACGGGGCGGCAACATGCGGGTTGGCAGGGTGGCATCGCAGCGGTGCCAACTGCATCTAGGTAAAAGATGTGCGCGCCACTTTTCGCGAAATTCTTCAACTTCGAGTCGATTGTGAACCCGAACTAGGAAAATCATAGGGTAAAAAATGATGCCATATTATAAATATGTTCGTTTTCCTTCAAAAGACTTAGTTTCAATGAGCTCTGTTGAATATTTATATACTTTACATTACAAAATGGCCGACCCTTATTTTGGAACAAAGTTTTACATAAACCGAGGAAAATAGTAGATTGAGACACCGTGTGACACGGAATTATTTACACCACGATACGCTATGAACCTTCCTTAATGGGAATCTGAAATGAAATTTTGCCCCAATCTATCTATATATTATTTTAAAACATGCTTTTTTGGTGATCGGGACTTTTCTCCCTTATTACTCCATCAATATATATAAATGAATGACCGTTTGATGGCAAAAGTTGTCAGGTTCATGCGAAAAATAGTCAGACGAATCAAAAATGCACCATTTGTTAAACAAATTGAAATAATATTTTAATCATCTCATTTTTTACTGGACGAAAAAAGGCCCGGGTTGCTATATACAGATTGAAATTGTTTACTTAGTGATGAGTGTAAACAAGTTTTTAAATCGGATAATGCATCTATTCTCGGGCATAAAATGATTCGCAATTAACGTTACAGTCTCCATGAACGAAAACTTCGACGTCGTACGCAACCATAACAGTTGAATAAGCAAGCCACATTGCATCTTGCGGGAGCAGAACGACAGCCAAAGAAACATGAACATTGCCGAATATGAAAGTTTGCGTCACGGTTTTATCATGTGGTATGTTTGAATAATTTTGCATCATATCACTTCCCGGTTTCGTATGTTGCAAATTTTCTATATATCTAAACCTGATATCAAATGATTTTTATTGTTTATATTTCACTCATTGAATAGATAATATTCAACATTTAATCATATTTCTGAGTAAAGAAAAGGATGTCCTGCGATTTCAGAAAACTCACCAGCATGAAGTACAAGCTTAACGAAAGCCTTTTATTCCCAATCGCTATCTCCGAAGCACAAAAATGTATTATTTTGTCACATTAACGATGTTAGAGACTATCAATGCGGGGAGAATGCTATGCGCTTTGACAATATAACACAATGTATTCGTATGAAAGTGTGACATTTTGCTTCCCCTCCAGCTCTCCTCTCCCAGATCAGATCACTGCAGACGAGTAGTAGTTATTTTTGTATTTCATGTATGAAGAGAAGAACATAGAAAATAAATAAATAACGTGGATGCAGGAGGTATGTTTCTTTCTTTTATCTTGGTTATTTAAGTGACACTTCATTGCCGGTATAAAAGGAAGTGGTTTTTATAACGACAGATTTAGGTAAAGCTGGCAGTCATATTTTGTATCTTTACCATAATTCATTTAGTCATAAATGCATTGAGTGAATTGAGGTATTCGGTGTACATGTATCGTTATAGTGATGACGCGCACCATTCGTGATTATACTACTATAAGAAAATTTTTAAAACATTCGATAACATTTATACTATCACGTTCTCTAATATAATAGGGATTTTGTTTGGGTTCATATGATATGGCGTTAGAAAACGCAAGACGCTTTATTTGGCTATTGAGTTTTGTTGCTGGATGTGTAGAAGGCGATATCCATCGCTACAATCGAGGTATATCGAAACAGACACTGATAAAGAATATGAAGGTGTGTATTTTTAGGTATGTTTTAGTTTTTGTGTATTTGTTTGTAAAGATTAGTGTTTGTTGAAGTGTATTTGCGTGGGAAATTGAGTATCAGTGTCTTCTGCGAAAGTTTCGCACGGGGCAACTAGTAATATATAATTCGACTTTTCGACAACCCTACGAGGGCCAATTCCGTGCGGCGGAGCTTCGTCCTTCGTTACGCTCTCGTGTTTTGAGAGGAACAACGAACCAATACGATTCTGATTCGTTCTTTTTGTATTTTTTAGGCATTATCATACTTCGTACATATCTTAGATATCAATATTCATTAGAAAGTCACCATATGTTGTAGGGTGATAATTGAAAAAAATTAAATGGGCTAAGCTTTAAAGCAGTGGTTCCCAAAGTGGGCGCTACCGCCCCCTGGGGGGCGGTGCTCTAGTTTATGGGGGCGAAAAGAGCCAAGTATTACCTAAGTATTATTCCTTTTGCATAAATGTGCTATGAAAATTAAACCTTTATTGGATTATAAATAAACATTTGATTAGTCATTGTTTTTAATTTAATTATTACAATGTTCCTCGTCTGTTTATTTAGCCTATGATTATGATTATTATTTTAAAGTTACCGCTTGGGGGGCGTTGAGTATTGTTTTATGGATCCAAGGGGGAGGTGACTCGAAAAAGTTTGGGAATCACTGCTTTAAAGCATAGGACCACGTCAGCGACATTAATATCATATATTAGTTTACTTTCGTGCGATAATGCTAAATTTCTGGCATATATGCATATAGTGGTGGCATATAGTATCATGGATATAAGCGGACATCTCTGCTGTAGCACAGCAATAATCTTTGAACGCTATTTCATTTAGTGGAAAATCACTTGAATTGCCTTTAAGATATTGGCGAATCTTTTTATGAGATCTTCGTCATTTGTTTTTAAGAAATGTTTCATTAAATTAGCATTGGGAAACGGTAGTTTACGAAAAAATTAATAATTTAAAACAAACCATATACAGAACTCTTATCTTTGTGAGTGAAAATTCCATCCTTATCAATTTCAGTGTCCTGATTTTTACATTTAATAAAAGATTACGCATTAATAAAATAAAGTGCATAGCTCTAGATGGAGACTATACTGAAGAATAAAAAAAGTTTTCAGGTAAAAAATTGATTTTTTATTTGTTAGGCTCGGGACTTTTCAGGCTATGTAGTATATAACCACGGCATCTCCAACCTCCGTGATTTTCACTGTTCTATCACTCCGAAAAAACACTCAAACCAGTTTTCGAAAATTCGCGCGGAAGACCGCCTGGCGTCGAACACAGGACCCGTTCGTGAAAGACAATGGCACACGAATGTTAGAGTAGTGCCCAAAAATCGCAATTTTCCCATAAGAATGCATTGCGCGGATATTTGAAAATTATTTTGAGGCACTAATCGGTAAGATAGAGGAAACAAAATCTCGGAGGTTAAAGTTGAGGTACTCTTCTATGGTTCTCATGGAAATAATGTTGCCAAATGACTGTGAGTTCGACTCCAGGTGGGTGCAAAATTCTTCCATAAGAAATGCATTGCTGGAATATTTGAAATTTTTTTTTCAATGCCCTACCGATGAGCTGGAAAGATGAAACCCGGAATGTTGACAGAGGCGTTTGAAAACATTCTTTCGTGAGGTTCACCGTTCCTCATATGGTCCTTGGTTCGATGCAAAAGCGTCATTCCGATTCCACCATGCATTTTAAACGGGGATAACGGAATTTCATTTTGGGACCTTCCCGATAAGATATTGATTCAAAACTTTAGAAAAGGCCATAATGGCATTTATCTAATATTTATATAGAATTGTCTCTCACAAACGGTTCCTGTGTTCGACGCCAGGCAGTCTACCGCGCGAATTTTCGAAAATTGTTTGGAGTCCTTACTCGGAGGGATAGATCGGTGAAAATCACGGAGGTTGGAGATGCCGTGGTTTTTTGTTGTACTAACTGAAGAAATATTACCAAAATACCGTGAGTTCGACGCCATGTGTGTGCAAAATTCTCCGTTATAAAATGTATGGCGGTCAATTTTGACAATTATTTTTAAAGCTTATCCGATAACCGGGAATGATATAATATGAGATGCACATAGAGGCATGCCATATGTTTCATATACGCTCTTCGCCGTTCCTCTGACGGTTCTTGGTTCCATGCCTGAGCGTCATTTCTATACCACCGTATATTTCAAAGGGGGATAGCGTATTCTTATTTTAGGACCTTCTCGATAAGATATTGAATTGAAACTTTGAAACAGATCAGAATGGCACTTATCTCATATTAATATGCAATGGCTATGCACGATTGGGTACTTAGTTCGAAGCCAGGCGGTCATTTGCAGGACGTTTTGAACATTGTTTTGAGGCCTTTCTTGGTACGATACTGCATTCAGCTGATAGCTTGCAGCATGCAAGCAACTTTTACTCGTGTGTGTATATATATATATATATATATATATATATATATATATATATATTATTATTATATATATATAGCTAACTCTCCGGATATACCTATATAGATATATAGATATATATATATATATATAGATATAGGGGATACGAATTCTGACCATGTTCCACAAGCGCCATCGACGTCAGATTTTTTCGACGTACTGGCCCTACACTCTAGACGCCAGAATAATGCAGACATCGACGCTAGCTATCATGGGTTCGATACCAGAAATTCCCAAAAATCGCAATTTTCCCATAAGAATGCATTGCGCGGATTTTGGAAAATTATTTTGAGGCACTTATCGTTAAGATAGAGGAACCAAAATCTCGGAGGTTGAAGTTGAGGTAGTCTTCTATATTACGAATGGAAGAAATGTTGCCAAATGACCGTGAGTTCGACTCCAGGTGGGTCCGAAATTCTTCCATAAGAAATGCATTGCTGGAATTTTTGGAAATTTTTTTAAATGTCTTCCCGATAAGCTGGAAAGATAAAACTCGGTGTGGCGACGGAGGCGTTTAAAAACATTCTTTCATGAATTTCACCGTTCGTCTAGTGGTCCTTGGTTCGATGCAAGAGGGTCATTCCGATTCCACCATGCATTTCAAACGGGGAAAACGGAATCTTATTTTAGGACCTTCCCGATAAGATATTGGATCGAAACTTTGGAGGAAGTCGGAATGGCACTTATCTAATAATAATTCGCTATTTTCTCTCACAGAAGGGTCCTGAGTTCGACGCTAGGCGGTCTTTTGCGCAATTATTTGCAATCTGTTTTGAGGCCGTTCTCGATGCGGTAGAGCAATCAAAATCACGGTGTTTGCAGATGAGATGGTCTTCCATAGTACCAAAGGAAGAAGTGTTACCAAATGTCCGTGTGTTCGATGCCAGGCGGGCTCGAAATGCTTCCGTAAGAAATGCATTGCTGCAATTTTTGAAAATTTTTTTCAATGCCTTCTAGATATGCTGGAAAGATAAAACTCGGAATGGAGACAGAGACGTTTGAAATCCTTCTTTCATTAAGTTCACCGTTCGTCTAGCGGTCCTTGGTTCGATGTGTGAGGGTCGTTCCGATTCTACCATGCATTTCAAACGGGGAAAACGGAATCTTATTTTAGGACCATCCCGATAAGCTATTGAATCGAAACTTTGGAGGAAGTCGGAATGGCACTTATCTAATATTAATTTGCTATTTTCTCTCACGGAAGGGTCCTGAGTTCGACGCTAGGCGGTCTTTTGCGCAATTATTTGCAATCTGTTTTGAGGCCGTTCTCGATGCGGTAGAGCAATCAAAATCACGGGGATTGCAGATAAGTAGGTCTTCCATAGTACTTTAGGAAGGAATATTTCCAAATAACCGTGAATTCGACGCCAGGTGGGTTCCAAATGCTTCCGTAAGAAATGCATTGCTGAAATCTTGGATGATTTTTTTAAATGTGTTCCCGATAAGCTAGAGAGAAAAAACCCTTGAATGCTGACAGAGGCGTTTGAGAGCATTCTTTCATGAGGTTCGCCGTTTCTCCTGTGGTCCTTGGTTCGATGCAAGTGTCATTCCTATTCTACCATGCATTTCAAACGGAGAAAACGGAATCTTATTTTAGGACCTTCCCGATAAGATACTGAATTGAAACTTTGAAACACGTCAGAGTGGCACTTCTCTAACATTCGTATGCCATTGTCTCTCACGAACGGGTCCTGTGTTCGACGCCAGGCGGTCATTTACGCTAATTTTTAAAATTGTTTTTTGACCTTTCTCTATGCACGAAACTATTCAAAATCACAGCGTTTGCGTTTGATGTACTTTTCTATAGAACCAGTGGAAGAAAGGTTGCATATGACCGTGAGTTCGATGCCACAGGGATGTAAATTTCCCACGTAAGAAATGCATTGCGGAAATTTTTAAGAATTTTGCTGGATAAGCTTCGAAAATGTTACCCATAAGGGGAACTTATAGTACATTTTTACCAATTAGCTTGCAGTATGCAAGCAACTTTTACTCGTATTATATATATAGCTAACTCTCCGGATATACCTATATATATATATATTTATAGGGGATACGAATTCTGACCATGTTCCACGAGCGCCGTCGACGTCAGATTTTTTCGACGTACTGGCCCCACACTCTAGATGCCAGAATAATGCAGAGATCGACGCTAGCTATCATGGGTTCGATACTAGAATGTCCCAAAAATCGCAATTTTCCCATAAGAATGCATTGCGTGGATTTTTAAAAATTATTTTGAGGCACTTATCGGTAAGATAGAGGAACCAAAATCTCGGAGGTTGAAGCTGAGGCAGTCTTCTATGGTTCTTATGGTAGAAATGTTGCCAAATGACCGTGACTTCGACTCCAGGTGGGTCCGAAATTCTTCCATAAGAAATGCATTGCTGCAATTTTTGAAAATTTTTTTCATTGTCTTCCCGATAACCTGGTAGGATAAAACCCGGAATGGTGAGAGAGGCGTTTGAAAACTTTCTTTCATGAATTTCACAGTTCGTCTAGTGGTCCTTGGTTCGATGCAAGAGGGTCATTCCGATTCCACCATGCATTTCAAATGGGGAAAAGGGAATCTTATTTTGGGACCTTCCCGATAAGATATTGGATCGAAACTTTGGAACAAGTCATAATGGCACATTTATAATATTAATATGCTGTTTTCTCTCACAGAAGGGTCCTGAGTTCGACGCTAGGCGGTCTTTTGCGCAATTATTTGCAATCTGTTTTGAGGCCGTTCTCGATGCTATAGAGCAATCAAAATCACGCTGTTTTTAGATGAGATGGTCTTCCAAAGTACCAAAGGAAGAAATGTTAGCAAATGACCGTGTGTTCGACGCCAGGTGGGTTCGAAATGCTTCCGTAAAAATGCATTGGTGAAATCTTTTATGATTTTTTTAAAATCCTTTCCGATAAGCTGGAAAGATAAAACCCGGAATGGTGATAGAGGCGTTTGAGAACATTCTTTCATAAGGGTCAACATTTCTCCTGTGGTCCTTGGTTCGATGCAAGAGTGTCATTCCGATTCTACCATGCATTTCAAACGGGAATAACGGAAACTTATTTTATGCCCTTCCCGATAAGATATTGGATTGAAACTTTGAAACACGTCATAGTGGCACTTTTCTAACATTCGTATGCCATTGTCTTTCACGAACAGTTCCTGTGTTCGACGCCAGGCGGTCTTTCGTGTGAATTTTCGAAAATTGTTTTGAGTCCTTACTCGGAGCGTTAGAACAGTGAAAATCACGGAGGTTGGAGATGCCGTAGTTATCTATTGTACTAACTAAGAAATGTTACCAAACGACCGTGAGTTCGACGCCAAGTGGGTGCAAAATTCTCCGGTATAAAATGCATGGCGGTCAATTTTGACAATTATTTTGAATGCATATCCGATTACCGAGAATGATATAAAACGGAATGTACATAGAGACAATTCATATGTTTCATATACGCTGCTCGCCGTTCCTCTGACGGTTCTTGGTTCGATTCCTGAGCGTCATTTCTATTCTACCATGTATTTCAAAGGGGGATAGCGTAATCTTATTTTAGGAACTTCCCGATAAGATATTTAATCGAAACTTTGGAACAGGTCAGAATGGCACTTATCTAATATTAATATGCAATTGCTTCGCATGATTGGGTCCTTAGTTCGACGCCATGCGGTCATTTGCGCGAAATTTTGAACATTGTTTTAAGGCCTTTCTTGGTACGATACTGCATTTAACTGATAGCTTGCAGTATGCAAGCAACTTTTACTCGTATTATATATAGCTAACTCTCCGGATATACCTATATATATATATACGAGTAAAAGTTGCTTGCATACTGCTATCCGTTGAATACAGTATCACACCAAGTACTGCCTCAGTTCAAATTTAAAACTTCGCGCCAAAGACCGCCTGGCGACGAACTAAGAACCCGATCGTGAGAGAAGACCGGATCCCGACCGTACGGTTTTTGCCGTACGGTCGGTAATCCCCACAGCTTATCAACCGTATCACGGCGCAATTCCTGAAGAAGTATATGGAGCCTTTCACACTAGCGACCGTACGGTTTTTTGCCGTCCATCGCCGTGTAGCAGCCGTGTCATCCACTGCCATTATTTTCTTACAATCCAACTTATAATGCTGACTTTTCAGCCAGATTACTACTTCACTAGCTTCGTAAATGTTCGACGGATCATATGAATTGAGTTCATTCAATTTTCGCTTTAAACTTTGTTGTTCGGGATTACCGACCGTACAGCAAAAACCGTTGTGTGTGAAAAGGGCCTTACTCGTTACAAAGTTTCGATTCAATATCTTATCGGGAAGGTCCCACGCCTCTGTCACCATTCCGGGTTTTATCTTTCCAGCTTATCGGGAAGCCATTTAAAAAATCGTCCAATGCATTTCTTATGGAAGAATTTTGCATCCACCTGGCGTCGAACTCACTGTCATTTGGCTACATTTTTTCCATGAGAAGCATAGAAGACTACCTCAACTTCAACCTCCGAAATTTTGGTTACTCTATCTTAACGATAAGTGCCTCAAAATAATTTTCAAAAATCCGCGCAATACATTCTTATGGGAAAAATGCGATATTTGGGAATTTCTGGCATCGAACTCATGATAGCTAGCGTCGATGTCTGAATTATTCTGGCATCTAGAGTGTGGTGCCAGTGCGTCGAAAAAATCTGACGTCGACGGCGCTTGTGGAACATGGTCAGAATTCGTATCCCCTATAAATATATATCTATAATATATAGCTAACTCTCCGGATATACCTATATATATACGAGTAAAAGTTGCTTGCATACTGCAAGCTATCCGTTGAATACAGTATCATACCAAGTACTGCCTCAGTTCAAATTTAAAACTTCGCGCCAAAGACCGCCTGGCGACGAACTAAGAACCCGATCGTGAGAGAAGATAGCAAAATAATATTAGATAAGTGCCATCCATGTTCCAAAGTTTCGATTCAATATCTTATCGGGAAGGTCCCACGCCTCTGTCACCATTCCGGGTCTTATCTTTCCAGCTCATCGGGAAGGGATTTAAAAAATCGTCCAATGCATTTCTTATGGAAGAATTTTGCATCCACCTGGCGTCGAACTCACTGTCATTTGGCTACATTTTTTCCATGAGAAGCATAGAAGACTACCTCAACTTCAACCTCCGAAATTTTGGTTACTCTATCTTAACCATAAGTGCCTCAAAATAATTTTCAAAAATCCGCGCAATGCATTCTTATGGGAAAATTGCGATTTTTGGGAATTTCTGGCATCGAACCCATGATAGGTAGCGTCGAAGTCTGCATTATTCTGGCATCTAGAGTGTAGGGCCAGTACGTCGAAAAAATCTGACGTCGACAGCGCTCCCCTCCTCACACTGCCACAGTTCATTGCCTCAACGGGGCGGAGGGGTGTTAACGGAGGTTGGAGGCGATGCATAGCCCAGGTTCAACCATGCTAAGAAGGCTTCAACAATATCTCCGGCCAAATTGTGAAAGTGGCATTCACCAACCGGCAGTAGGACAGCCTGGTGAATTATTGTCCTTCATCCCCCAAATGCAAATACAATTTTCATGATGAGCTTCTGTAATGGAAATTTATCCGGACGTAAAAGCACCACCCATTCGGATGTCCGGGAGGTGGTGGCATTACAGAGGTCCATCATGAGGAAAAGAGCTACCACCCTCCACTTCGCGACTTACAACTGCCGCAGCTTGAAGAGTGAAGACAGACTACTGGAACTACTGAATGAAACAGAGAAGATAAATTGGGACGTCATCGGTCTCAGCGAAGTTAGACGAAAATCAGAAGACTTGATTACACTCAAGGAAGGTAATTTATTTTATTACAGGGGTACTAAGGATGGAAGACTAGGAGGTGTCGGGTTCCTGATCAACAAGAGATGGAAAAACAATGTACAGAAGATAGAAAGTATATCTGAGAGAATTTGCAAGCTCATACTCAAGATAAATGAGCGTTACTCTGTTCAGATCATACAAGTTTACGCACCAACAGCAGCGAGCAGCGAAGAAGAAATTGAAAAATTTTACCAAACTCTGGGCACTGAGCATGATAAGGAAGCCCACTATTATAAAATAATTATGGGCGATTTTAACGCTCGTGTAGGTCAACAGGAAGCCGATGACACCGTCGCAGGACAATACGGACTGGGCCAGAGAAACGAACGTGGTCACCGCCTGGTAGAGTTTGCTGAATGCACCAATATGTACATAACAAATACATATTACAAGAAGAACCCAAAAAGGAAGTGGACTTGGAGAGGACCCAACGGAGTAAAAAATGAAATAGATTACATATTGGTTAATAAACTCTACACAGTAACAGACTGTGGAGTCTTGAATAACTTTAGCACTGGAAGTGACCACAGGATCGTAAGATGCAGATTGAAGATTAATCTCCAAATGGAACGCAAGAAGTTGATTTCATGCAAAAAACATGAAATAAGCATCAAAAAACTAGAAGAAAACAAGAATAAATATCAGCTTGAGCTAAAAAATAGATTCTCAGCACTTCAAGAAGAAGAACTAGAAACCAAAGTCATGCAAGCTGTTAAGGAAGCAGCAGAAGAAGTGGCAAGCACACCAAGAAGAGCTAAAGATAGAAAGCTAAGTGACAACACCCGACAAATGATGAAACGACGTAAGGAACTGAAGAATTCAGATACACAAAAGGATAACATCGAATACGTCGAGCTTAGTAAGGCTATCAGAAGGGCAATTAAGGAAGACGTGAGCAAATTCAATGAGAGAATTGTGCAAGAGGCTATAGAAAACAGCAAAAGTATGAAGAAGACCAGACAACGCCTAGCGATTGGAAGAAAACAGATTTTAGCCATACAGAAGGAAGATGGTACAAGCACTTGTAACAGACAAGCAATACTAAGGACGGTAGCAGAATACTTTGGCAACCTATACAAGAAGGAAGAAAATTCTGAAGAAGAAAACCAAGATGAAAGCCAAAACCAACAAGATCCCCTCTCTATTCTCCCAGAAGAAGTAATTGCAGCAATAAAGCAGACGAAGAACGGAAAAGCAGGGGGCATAGATGGAGTGTTAGCAGAATATCTAAAACTTGGTGGAACAGAAGTCGCACACGTTTTAGCGCAGTTATTCACTAATTGCCTGAAACAAGGAAGAATCCCCCAGGACTGGAATCATGCAAGAATAGTCCTTTTACACAAGAAAGGAAGCAAGGAAGAGCTGAAGAATTACCGCCCCATCAGTCTCCTTCCTGTTATTTACAAAACATTCATGAGGATAATAGCTGAACGGATAAAGATTATTCTATCATCTGCCCAACCTAGAGAACAAGCAGGATTCCGGAAGGGCTTCAGTACTATGGACCACATCCACACACTACAAGAAATAATCAGCAGGACGAATGAATATGAGATGCCACTAGTACTATGCTTTGTGGACTATGCTCAGGCCTTCGACTCGGTAAGTACCTCATCTACACTAGAAGCTCTGGAAAAACAAGGAGTAGATGCAGAGTACATCCGACTCCTACGCAGCATTTATAAAAATGCCACAGCCTCAGTAATGCTACACGAAGTTACTGAAGAATTCAAGATAGAGAAGGGAGTTAGACAAGGAGATTGCCTTTCCCCAATTCTTTTCACAGCTGTTCTGGAGGAAGTTTTTAAAACCTTGGACTGGGAACAAAAAGGTCTGCGGATTAATGGGGAACGCATCAGTCATCTGCGCTTTGCAGATGATATAGTACTATTCGCAACCAACGGAGAAGATCTAGCTTCAAGACTTCATGAACTGAACACAGCAGGACAGAAGATAGGACTCAGGATAAATTTAACAAAAACAAAGGATGTGTATAACTCTTTTGCAGCACAAGAAACAATCAAATTTGAAGGGACGCCTCTGGATGTCTGCTCAGAATACACATACCTAGGACAAATAGTAACCACAGGAGAGAAAAACAGAATTAACGAAGTAAATAGAAGAATTAAACTCGGCTGGAGTGCCTTCGGAAGAAATGTACACATTCTAAAGTCACAAATGCCAATGGTCTTGAAGAGAAAGGTCTTCAACCAATGCATTCTACCAGTGTTGACATATGGAAGTGAAACCTGGGTGTTAAACGCAGCAATAACCCAGCGACTTCAGACAACGCAAAGAAGTATGGAAAGGTGTATGCTTGGGATCACAAGAAGAGACAGGAAACGCAACACCTGGGTGAGGATGAAGACCGGAGTGACAGACATCATAGATAAAGTAAGGTCACTGAAATGGATGTGGGCAGGCCATGTGGCGAGAAGAAACGACAACCGTTGGACAAGAGCGGTTCTGAACTGGACACCAAGAGATGTGAAGAGACCAAGAAGAAGACCAAAGGATCGATGGAACAGAGACATAATTAAGTATTTAGGGGTGACTTGGCAAAGAGAAGCTCAGAATAGAGAGAATTGGAAAGCGCTTGGGGAGGCCTACATCCGACATCGGATTGAAAATGGCTGATGATGATGATGATGATGATATATATATACGAGTAAAAGTTGCTTGCATACTGCAAGCTATCTGTTGAATACAGTATCATACCAAGTACTGCCTCAGTTCAAATTTAAAACTTCGCGCCAAAGACCGCCTGGCGACGAACTAAGAACCCGATCGTGAGAGAAGACAGCAAAATAATATTAGATAAGTGCCATCCTTACTTGTTCCAAAGTTTCGATTCAATATCTTATCGGGAAGGTCCCACGCCTCTGTCACCATTCCGGGTTTTATCTTTCCAGCTTATCGGGAGGGCATTTAAAAACATTTCCGCAATGCATTTCTTATGGAAGAATTTTGCATCCACCTGGCGTCGAACTCACTGTCATTTGGCTACATTTTTTCCATGAGAAGCATAGAAGACTACCTCAACTTCAACCTCCGAAATTTTGGTTACTCTATCTTAACGATAAGTGCCTCAAAATAATTTTCAAAAATCCGCGCAATGCATTCTTATGGGAAAATTGCGATTTTTGGGAATTTCTGGCATCGAACCCATGATAGCTAGCGTCGATGTCTGAATTATTCTGGCGTCTAGAGTGTAGGGCCAGTACGTCGAAAAAATCTGACGTCGACGGCGCTTGTGGAACATGGTCAGAATTCGTATCCCCTATAAATATATATATAGGTATATCCGGAGAGTTAGCTATATATAATATATATATATATATATATATATATATATATATATATATATATATATATATATATATATAGGTATATCCGGAGAGTTAGCTATATATAATAGATATATATATATATATATATACGAGTAAAAGTTGCTTGCATACTGCAAGCTATCAGTTGAATGCAGTATCGTACCAAGAAAGTCCTCAAAACAACGTTCAAACCACGCGCAAATGTCCGCCTGGCGTCGAACTAAGGACCCAATCGTGCGTAACAATTGCATATTAATATAAGATAAGTTCCATTCTGACCTGTTCCAAAGTTTCAATTCCATATCTGATCTGGAAGGTCCTCAAATAAGATTACGCTTTCCTTCTTTGAAATACATGGTAGAATAGAAATGACGCTCTGGCATGGAACCAAGAACCGTCAGAGTAAGGGCGGACAGCATATATGAAACATATTCTATGTACATTCCATTTTATATCATTCCCGGTAATCGGATATGCATTCAAAATAATTGTCATGATTGACCGCCATGCATTTTATACCGGAGAAATTTGCACCCATTTGGCGTCGAACTCATGGTCATTTGGTAACATTTCTTCAGATAGTAAAATAGATAACCACGGCATCTCCAACCTCCGTGAATTTCACTGTTCTATCGCTCGGAAGAAGGACTCAAAACAATTTTCGGAAATTCGCGCAAAAGACCGACTAGCGTCAAACTCAGGACCCTTTTGTGAGACAAAATTGCGAATTAATATTAAATAAGTGGCATTATGACTTGTACCAAAGTTTCGATTCAATAGCTTAACGGGAAGGTCCTAAAATATGATTCCGTTTTCCCCGTTTGAAATGCATGGTAGAATCGGAATGACACTCTTGCATCGAACCAAGGACCACTAGAGAAGCATGGATGTCATGAAAGAATCTTCTCAATCGCTTCTGTCACCATTCCGGGTTTTATCTTTCCAGCTTATCGGGAAGGATTTAAAAAAAATCATCCAAGATTTCACCAATGCATTTCTTACTGAAGGATTTCGAACCCACCTGGCGTCGAACACACGGTCATTTGCTAACATTTCTTCCTTTGATACTATGGAAGACCATCTCATCTGCAAACACCGTAATTTTGATTGCTCTATCGCATCGAGAACGGTCTCAATACAGATTGCAAATATTCGCGCTAATGACCGCCTAGCGTCGAACTCAGGACCCTTCTGTGAGAGAAAATAGCGAATTAATATTAGGTAAGTGCCATTATGACTTATCCCATAGTTTCGATTCAATATGTTATCGGGAAGGACCTAAAATAAGATTCCGTTTTCCCCGTTTGAAATGCATGGTGGAATCGGAATGACCCTCTAGCATCGAACCAAGGACCACTAGACAAACGGAGAAATTCATGAAAGAATTTTTTCAAACGCCTCTGTCTCCGTTCCGGGTTTCATCTTTCCAGCTTATCGGTAAGGCATTGAAAAAAAATTTAAAAAATTGCAGCAATGCATTTCTTATGGAACAATTTCACACGCACCTGGCATCGAACTCACGGTCATTTGGTAACCTTTCTTCCTTTGATACTATGGAAGACCACCTCAACTATAACCTCCGTGATTTTGGTTACTCTATCTTAACGATAAGTGCCTCAAAATAATTTTCAAAAATCCGCGCAATGCATTCTTATGGGAAAATTGCGATTTTTGGGAATTTCTGGCATCGAACTCATGATAGCTAGCGTCGATGTCTGCATTATTCTGGCATCTAGAGTGTAGGGCCAGTACGTCGAAAAAATCTGACGTCGATGGCGCTTGTGGAACATGGTCAGAATTCGTATCCCCTATATCTATATATATATATATCTATTATATATAGCTAACTCTCCGGATATACCTATATATATACGAGTAAAAGTTGCTTGCATACTGCAAGCTAATTGGTAAAAATTTACAATAAGTTCCCCTTACGGGTGTCATCTTCGAAGCTTATCCAGCAAAATTTTTAAAATTGCCGCAATACATTTCTTACGTTAGAAATTTTCATCCATCTGGCATCGAACTCACGGTCATATGCAACCTTTCTTCCACTGGTTCTATAGAAAACTACTTCAAACGCAAACGCTGTGATTTTGAATAGTCTACTGCATAAAGAAAGGCCTCAAAACAATTTTTAAAAAATTGCGTAAATGACCGCCTGGCGTCGAACACAGGACCCGTTCGTGAGAGACAATGGCATATGAATGTTAGAGAAGTGCTACTCTGACGTGTTTCAAAGTTTCAATTCAGTATCTTATCGGGAAGGTCCTAAAATAAGATCCGTTATTCCCGTTTGAAATGCATGGTAGAATCGGAATGACGCTCTAACATCGAACCAAGGACCTCCAGAGAAGCAGTGGACGTCATGAAGGAATCTTCTCAAACGCCTCTGTCACCATTCCGGGTTTTATCTTTCCAGTTTATCGGGAAGGCATTTTAAAAAATCGTCCCTGATATCAGCAATGCATTTCTTACGGAGGCATTTCGGACCCACCTGGCGTCGAACACACGGACATTTGGTAACATTTCTTCGTTTGGTACGATGGAAGACCATCTCAACTGTAAACACCGAGATTTTGATTGCTCTATCGCATCGAGAACGGCCTCAAAACAGATTGAAAAAATTCGCGCAAAAGACCGCCTAGCGTCGAACTCAGGACTCTTCCGTGAGAGAAGATAGCAAAATAATATTAGATAAGTGCCATCCTTACTTGTTCCAAATTTCGATTCTATATCTTATCGGGAAGGTCCTAAAATAAGATTCCGTTTTCCCCGTTTGAAATGCATGGTGGAATCGGAATGACCCTCTTGCATCGAACCAAGGACCACTAGACGAACGGTAAAATTCATGAAAGAATGTTTTCAAACGCTTCTGTCACCATTCAGGGTTTTATCTTTCCAGCTTATCGGGAAGGCTATTAAAAAAATCTTCAAAGATTTCAGCAATGCATTTCTTATGAAAGAATTTTGCATCCACCTGGCGTCGAACTCACGGTCATTTTATAACATTTCTTCCATTCGTAATATAGAAGACTACCTCAACTTCAACCTCCGAGATTTTAGTTCCTCTATATTAACGAGAAATGCCTCAAAATAATTTTCAAAAATCCGCGCAATGCATTCTTATGGGAAAATTGCGATTTTTGGGAATTTCTGGTATCGAAACTATGATAGCTAGCGTCGATGTCTGCATTATTCTGGCGTCTAGAGTGTAGGGCCAGTACGTCGAAAAAATCTGACGTCGATGGCCCTTGTGGAACATGGTCAGAATTCGTATCCCCTATATCTATATATATATATATCTATTATATATAGCTAACTCTCCGGATATACCTATATATATACGAGTAAAAGTTGCTTGCATACTGCAAGCTAATTGGTGAAAATTTACAATACGTTTCCCTTACGGGTATCATTTTCGAAGCTTATCCAGCAAAAATCTTAAAAATTGCCGCAATGAATTTCGGACGTGAGAATTTTTCATCCATCTGGCATCGAACTCACGGTCATATGTAACCTTTCTTCCACTGGTTCTATACAAAACTACTTCAAACGCAAACGCTGCGATTTTGAATAGCCTCCTGCATAGAGAAAGGCCTCAAAACAATTTTTAAAAATTTGCGTAAACGACCGCCTGGCGTCGAACACAGGACCCGTTCGTGAGAGACAATGGCATACGAATGTTAGAGAAGTGCCACTCTGACGTGTTTCAAAGTTTCAATTCAGTATCTTATCGGGAAGGTCCTAAAATGAGATTCCGTTCTTCCCGCTTGAAATGCATGGTAGAATCGGAATGACGCTCTAGCATCGAAGCAAGGACCACTAGAGAAGCAGTGGACGTCATGAAAGAATCTTCTCAAACGCCTCTGTCACCATTCCGGGTTTTATCTTTCCAGCTTATCGGGAAGGATTAAAAAAAAAATCATCCAAGATTTCACCAATGCATTTCTTACGGAAGCATTTCGAACCCACCTGGCATCGAACACACGGTCATTTGCTAACATTTCTTCCTTTGATACTATGGAAGACCATCTCATCTGCAAACACCGTAATTTTGATTGCTCTATCGCATCGAGAACGGTCTCAAAACAGATTGCAAAAATTCACGCTAATGACAGCCTAGCGTCGAACTCAGGACCCTTCTGTGAGAGAAAATAGCGAATTAATATTAGGTAAGTGCCATTATGACTTATTCCAAAGTTTCGATTGAATATCTTATCGGGAAGGTCCTAAAATAAGATTCCGTTTTCCCCGTTTGAAATGCATGGTGGAATCGCAATGACCCCCTTGCATCGAACCAAGGACCACTAGACGAACTGTGAAATTCATGAAAGAATGTTTTCAAACGCCTCCGTCGCCGCACGGAGTTTGATCATTCCAGGTTATCGGGAAGGCATTGAAAATAAATAACAAAAATTGCAGCAATGCATTTCTTATGGAAGAATTTCGGACCCACCTGGAGTCGAAGTCATGGTCATTTGGCAACATTTCTACCATAAGTACCATAGAAGACTGCCTCAGCTTCAACCTCCGAGATTTTGGTTCCTCTATCTTACCGATAAGTGCCTCAAAATAATTTTCAAAAATCCACGCAATGCATTCTTATGGGAAAATTGCGATTTTTGGGACATTCTAGTATCGAACCCATGACACCTAGCGTCGATGTCAGCATTATTCTGGCATCTAGAGTGTGGGGCCAGTACGTCGTAAAAATCTGACGTGGACGGCGCTTGTGGAACATGGTCAGAATTCGTATCCCCTATATATATATAGGTATATCCGGAGAGATAGCTATATATAATAGATATATATATACGAGTAAAAGTTGCTTGCATACTGCAAGCTAATTGGTACAAATTTAACAATAAGTTCCCCTTACGGGTGTCATCTTCGAAGCTTATCCAGCAAAATTCTTAAAAATTGCCGCAATACATTTCTTACGTGAGAAATTTTCATCCATGTGGCATCGAACTCACGGTCATATGCAACCTTTCTTCCACTGGTTCTATAGAAAAGTACTTGAAACGCAAACGCTGTGATTTTGAATAGTCTCCTGCATTGAGAAAGGCCTCAAAACAATTATTTAAAATTTGCGTAAATGACCGCCTGGCGTCGAACACAGGACCCATTTCTGAGAGACAATGGCATACGAATAATAGATAAGCGCCACTCTGACGTGTTCCAAAGTTTCAATTCAGTATCTTATCGGGAAGGTCATAAAATAAGATTCCGTTATTCCCGTTTGAAATGCATGGTGGAATCGGAATGACACTCTTGCATCGAACCAAGGACCACTAGACGAACGGTGAAATTCATGAAAGAATGTTTTCAAACGCCTCCGTCGCCACACCGGGTTTTATCTTTCCAGCTTATCGGGAAGGCATGGAAAAAAAATTTCAAAAATTGCAGCAATGCATTTCTTACGAAAGCATTTCGAACCCACCTGGCGTCGAACACACGGTCATTTGCTAACATTTCTTCCATTGATACTATGGAAGACCATCTCATCTGCAAACGCCGTAATTTTGATTGCTCTATCGCATCGAGAACGGTCTCAAAACAGATTGCAAATATTCGCGCTAATGACCGCCTAGCGTCGAACTCAGGACCCTTCTGTGAGAGAAAATAGCGAATTAATATTAGGTAAGTGCCATTATGACTTATTCCAAAGTTTCGATTCAATATCTTATCGGGAAGGTCCTAAAATAAGATTCCATTTTCCCCGTTTGAAATGCATGGTGGAATCGGAATGACCCTCTTGCATCGAACCAAGGACCACTAGACGAACGGTGAAATTCATGAAAGAATGTTTTCAAACGCCTCCGTCGCCACACCGGGTTTTATCTTTCCAGCTTATCGGGAAGGCATGGAAAAAAATTTTCAAAAATTGCAGCAATGCATTTCTTACGGAAGCATTTCGAACCCACCTGGCCTCGAACACACGGTCATTTGGTAACATTTATTCCTTAAATACTATGGAAGACCATCTCATCTGCAAACACCGTGATTTTGATTGTTCTATCGCATCGAGAACGGCCTCAATACGGATAGTAAAATATCGCCCAAAAGACCGCCTAGCGTCGAACTCAGGACCCTTTCGGGAAGGAAAATAGCAAATTAATATTAGATAAGTGCCATTCTGACTTCTTCCAAAGTTTCGTTTCAATATCTTATCGGAAAGGTCCCAAAATAAGATTCCGTTTTCCCCGTTTGAAATGCATGGTGGAATCGGAATGACCCTCTAGCATCGAACCAAGGACCACTAGACACACGGAGAAATTCATGAAAGAATTTTTTCAAACGCCTCTGTCTCCGTTCCGGGTTTCATCTTTCCAGCTTATCGGTAAGGCATTGAAAAAAAATTTTAAAAATTGCAGCAATGCATTTCTTATGGAACAATTTCACACGCACCTGGCATCGAACTCACGGTCATTTGGTAACCTTTCTTCCTTTGATACTATGGAAGACCACCTCAACTATAACCTCCGTGATTTTGGTTACTCTATCTTAACGAAAAGTGCCTCAAAATAATTTTCAAAAATCCGCGCAATGCATTCTTATGGGAAAATTGCGATTTTTGGGAATTTCTGGCATCGAACTCATGATAGCTAGCGTCGATGTCTGCATTATTCTGGCATCTAGAGTGTAGGGCCAGTACGTCGAAAAAATCTGACGTCGATGGCGCTTGTGGAACATGGTCAGAATTCGTATCCCCTATATATATCTATATAGGTATATCCGGAGAGTTAGCTATATATAATAGATATATATATATATTACTAGTAAAAGTTGCTTGCATACTGCAAGCTAATTGGTGAAAATTTACAATAAGTTTCCCTTACGGGTATCATTTTCGAAGCTTATCCAGCAAAAATCTTAAAAATTGCCGCAATGCATTTCGAACGTGAGAATTTTTCATCCAACTGGCATCGAACTCACGGTCATATGTAACCTTTCTTCCACTGGTTCTATAGAAAACTACTTCAAACGCAAACGCTGTGATTTTGAATAGTCTACTGCATAAAGAAAGGCCTCAAAACAATTTTTAAAAAATTGCGTAAATGACCGCCTGGCGTCGAACTCAGGACCCGTTCGTGAGAGACAATGGCATATGAATGTTAGAGAAGTGCTTTATAACATTTCTTCCATTCGTAATATAGAAGACTACCTCAACTTCAACCTCCGAGATTTTGGTTCCTCTATCTTAACGATTAGTGCCTCAAAATATTTTCAAAAAACCGCGCAATGCATTCTTATGGGAAAATTGCGATTTTTGGGAATTTCTGGTATCGAACCCATGATAGCTAGCGTCGATGTCTACATTATTCTGGCGTCTAGAGTGTAGGGCCAGTACGTCGAAATAATCTGACGTCGATGGCGCTTGTGGAACATGGTCAGAATTCGTATCCCCTATATCTATATATATATATATATATATATATATATATATACGAGTAAAAGTTGCTTGCATACTGCAAGCTAATTGGTGAAAATTTACAATAAGTTTCCCTTACGGGTATCATTTTCGAAGCTTATCCAGCAAAAATCTTAAAAATTGCCGCAATGCATTTCGAACGTGAGAATTTTTCATCCATCTGGCATCGAACTCACGGTCAT
Organism: Pachydiplax longipennis; assembly: GCA_036926295.1. Lineage (NCBI taxonomy): Eukaryota > Metazoa > Arthropoda > Insecta > Odonata > Libellulidae > Pachydiplax > Pachydiplax longipennis. The sequence continues at coordinate 325,206 of JAVFKF010000082.1, read as the reverse complement.
ATGTAACCTTTCTTCCACTGGTTCTGTAGGAAACTACTTCAAACGGAAACGCTGTGATTTTGAATAGTCTCCTGCATTGAGAAAGGCCTCAAAACAATTTTTAAAAATTTGCGTAAATGACCGCCTGGCGTCGAACACAGGACCGATTTGTGAGAGACAATGGCATACGAATAATAGATAAGCGCCACTCAGACGTGTTTCAAAGTTTCAATTCAGTATCTTATCGGGAAGGACATAAAATAAGTTTCCGTTATTCCCGTTTGAAATGCATGGTGGAATCAGAATGACCCTCTTGCATCGAACCAAGGACCACAGGAGAAATGTTGACCCTTATGAAAGAATGTTCTCAAACGCCTCTGTCACCATTCCGTGTTTTATCTTTCCAGCTTATCGGGAAGGATTTTAAAAAAATCATAAAAGATTTCACCAATGCATTTCTTACGGAAGCATTTCGAACCCACCTGGCGTCGAACACACGGTCATTTGCTAACATTTCTTCCTTTGATACTATGGAAGACCATCTCATCTGCAAACACCGAGATTTTGATTGCTCTATCGCATCGAGAACGGCCTCAAAAGAGATTGCAAAAATTCGCGCTAATGACCGCCTAGCGTCGAAGTCAGGACCTTTCTGTGAGAGAAAATAGCGAATTAATATTAGGTAAGTGCTATTATGACTTATTCCAAAGTTTCGATTCAATATCTTATCGGGAACGTCCTAAAATAAGATTCCGTTTTCCCCGTTTGAAATGCATGGTGGAATCGGAATGACCCTCTTACATCGAACCAAGGACCACTAGACGAACTGTGAAATTCATGAAAGAATGTTTTCAAACGCCGCCGTCGCCACACGGAGTTTGATCTTTCCAGGTTATCGGGAAGGCATTGAAAAATATTTTCAAAAATTGGAGCAATGCATTTCTTATGGAAGAATTTCGGACCCACCTGGAGTCGAAGTCATGGTCATTTGGCAACATTTCTACCATAAGAACCATAGAAGACTACCACAGCTTCAACCTCCGAGATTTTGGTTCCTCTATCTTACTGATAAGTGCCTCAAAATAATTTTTTTAAATCCACGCAATGCATTCTTATGGGAAAATTGCGATTTTTGGGAATTTCTAGTATCGAACCCATGACACCTAGCGTCGATGTCTGCATTATTCTGGCATCTAGTGTGTGGGGCCAGTACGTCGAAAAAATCTGACGCCGACGGCGCTCGTGGAACATGGTCAGAATTCGTATCCCCTATATATATATATCTATATATATATATATATATATATAGGTATATCCGGAGAGTTAGCTATATATAATAGATACGAGTAAAAGTTGCTTGCATACTGCAAGCTATCCGTTGAATACAGTATCATACCAAGTACTGCCTCAGTTCAAATTTAAAACTTCGCGCCAAAGACCGCCTGGCGACGAACTAAGAACCCGATCGTGAGAGAAGACAGCAAAATAATATTAGATAAGTGCCATCCTTACTTGTTCCAAAGTTTCGATTCAATATCTTATCGGGAAGGTCCCACGCCTCTGTCACCATTCCGGGTCTTATCTTTCCAGCTTATCGGGAGGCATTTAAAAAGATTTCCGCAATGCATTTCTTATGGGAGAATTTTGCATCCACCTGACGTCGAACTCACTGTCATTTGGCTACATTTTTTCCATGAGAAGCATAGAAGACTACCTCAACTTCAACCTCCGAAATTTTGGTTACTCTATCTTAACGATAAGTGCCTCAAAATAATTTTCAAAAATCCGTGCAATGCATTCTTATGGGAAAATTGCGATTTTTGGGAATTTCTGGCATCGAACCCATGATAGCTAGCGTCGAAGTCTGCATTATTCTGGCATCTAGAGTGTAGGGCCAGTACGTCGAAAAAATCTGACGTCGATGGCGCTCGTGGAACATGGTCAGAATTCGTATCCCCTATATATATATATCTATATATATAGGTATATCCGGAGAGTTAGCTATATATAATAGATATATATATATATATATATATATATATATATATATATATATATATATATATATATATATATATATATATATATATATATATATATAATAGATATGGCACATTTAATTTTCTTTCTAATTTGAATGAGATCAATCCAAATTTAACACTTAAATACTGCGACATATATTAATAGCTTGTTAATTTATGCACTTTCCTGTTTTGGAAAGAAATACATAAAATCTTTGAAAATATCGAGAATTTTTAACACGGAATCATAGGCAAAAAAAACAAAAAAACCAGTCTCTGAAATGTTCCTTAAAGTACGAATGCCGACTTTTAACTTGAGCTGATTACCCTACCTGAGACAATTCGGGGACAATGGTGCATGAAAGTGAGATATTATTTATCCGGCAACCACAGGTATTTCGAAAAGTCGATGAATTCGAAATTCTGATTAAACCGGGAATTCATGCAGATTGCGTTTCTATTTCAATGATTACGATGAACTAGTCAGATTATTTTAAAATAGAGCGTTGGAAGAGCATTTTCTGGGAGGCATAGAAAAGGAAGGAGTGTTTTCGCAGCCATTAGAATTTTTGACCAGATGTCTTTCCGTATTTTGAAGGATGGAGTCATTTTCTTTCAACCATTAATACATTTATAGGTCCTAGAATTACGAGAGAATACGTATAATATCAAGTTTCGGGAAGAGAGAGAGATTTGGGAAAACGTCATTGGGGTAAAGAAGAGAATTTCATCTGTTTTGGATGAAGTGACCTGCGAATCTCAGCGCGATGAGTTAGTGATTGTGTTTTTGAATCACTTGATTACAAACTGATGAAGTTAACAAACGGAAATCGTAAGTCAGTGAATTAGAGTACATTCTAATAGTTAAGACTATAGAATTTTAGAGAGGATCGGATATACAATCACCGCAACGTATGGGCTTGTCTGAGAGGGAAAATTCTCTCTATAAGCATGATGAAGGTTAAGAGAAGAACTTAATAAGAAGAGATCTCTGCAGCCCACTTTCACAGACATTTACCGTCATGTTTCGCGCCTTGTTCGTAAATCGCTCCTCAACTCAGGTTCAACCGCCTAACTTTAAGGAAGAAGACTTGCGGTAACTACGATTGTGCCAGTTTAAAATGAGAGTGTAATGTTCTCGGGAAAGTTAAGATTGCCACATGTTATTTGTTTCGCATGTGTGTATATAGGAAAGTGCAATCGATTGCTTCGTTGAATCATCCACGATTAGAGCACATGATCATCTATCGATGTTAATCGCTGCTAAACGGAAAGTGCAGAATCGATGTGAATCATTCCACGATCTGGATCGTTCGCGACAGAAGTGTGTCTGCTGCTGTACTGACTAGGAAGATATTCTTCTTTGGACCTAATTACTCGGAGGTCATGGAAAAAGTCTTTTGAGCGTGATTCTCTTAAAGCCGCTTATGACACATCTTCTTCCTGAATCTCATAGTGCCTCGAAGGTGGTTGTTAATATCTTTTATGTGTGTCTGGTGATTAGTTAGTTGTTTTACGTCTGCGTCGATACCCTGGAAACATTATCCTGTAGACGCTTGGATTGCGCGCATTTGTAAGTTGTTTTTCAACGAAAATTTTATTGGAGCTCATAGTTTTTCGAAATTTTTTGGTGTGCATTGAGGAATTGCCTATAAGAAAACACATCTCTGAGCTGTTGGGTTGTGAATCATTAAAATGACACACCGAGTTCTCTCACAACTTTTAAAACATTGTTAAAATCTGTGAAATGTTTAGAAATTCTTGCGACCGGATTTATCCAATTACAATCTAACAGTATCGATTTTAGGATTCAGTCAAGGATTTTACCCTGGAATACACATTTCTGTTTGGGACCGAATTGTACATTCTGTCTGTAGCAGGATTAGCACCAATGAAATAGCTAGGTATATGATACAAGGATAAACTATGAAAGATTACATGTGAAATTGTGCAGTAATGAATTAATAAAACAAGAAATCTGAGCATTGAAAGTAATACCTATCAAATTAATAACACCATAATCATAATAATAGGATTATCATTATGATAAAATAATTATTTAATAACTAATACGCTACACTGCTGAAATATATTAATGCACAAAGTAGACGAGCTCTTTCTTCTTTTATTTATAGTGAAATGCAAATTTATTTAATTATGTTCCTTCTTCCCATCCTCTCTGTACTACAGCCTTCTTCTTTGGTGACATATTTTCCAATCCTCTTTGGGAAAGCAGTCTCATTCATTCTTTCAATGTCATGTAGCCTCTCAGCTTTTATGAACCTTACCATATCTTTACCTTGATTATTGTATTTAATCCAACATTTCAATACATTCTATATTTACCATTTAGTACGACAGGTTAGTATATCCACCTTGGATATTGGCTTTCAACCTCAATCTGAGAATTTTAGTCCTTTAAGACAGAGTACTTGTTTCTGTCCCATTACTTCACTATTGGAGGTTTCAATGTTTTATATATCTGCATTTTTGGTTAACTCGATATCATGCTTTGTAGTTGGGGTCCCCTTGTTCTCAATATCAAACCATTTCACTAGTTTGTTTCCAATTTTAGCTCAAGCCTTTCTTTTCTTCATACCCTTCTGTGGGCCATCATGTCTTATGCATCATTATGATGCTTTAAAAGGCTTGCTTATAATCAAAAAAACAGCACTTGGATGTCTAATAGGCACTTCTCTAATTAGGCAGAGAACCACCCTGGTACTCTACTATTTCCCTTCAACTTTCCTTTCTTAGTCTCTTGTTTATTATAGAAGACAAAACTTAAAACTGCACGGTTAGCATGGCATCTCAGCTATAATTACTACTCTCTAATTTGTCTCCTTTCTTTACTATTAATTATTTATTTCCAATCCTCCAATCATCTTTTCAGTTTCCCATATTATTGTGATTCATTTACGTACAACATTCTCAATTGCTTTAACTACATAATGAGTAACTTGTGTTGGAAGATTTGGTTATAAAAGTATACTGGATAGCAAATGAACTGCATAGGAAATGGACTATTTATCGAGAGACTAATCAAAGATAACTAATTATCATGTACATAATCTCCAATACCCAACTGTAAATTATTTCATGGATCTTTTTCAGGACTATGGACTATGTTCTACTATTTGTTAGAAATTTTCTCTTACGAGTTAGGAAAACGATTCTCAGTGAATGTGATCTTTCCCTCATTATCTTGGTTTTAAGGTTAATCATGCAGTGTATTATCATGTAGCTTGAACTTTTTTGGCATGTTGTTTCAGAAAACACAGTCGGTATTCTTTTGTTTACATATCTGATCATGTAAGTTGAACAGGAACTTTTGTGGTTTGAATTTACCTTTTCGTAAACAAAAATGTTAAGTTTTGATTCAATTCTGATTTAGCTCCAGCAGTTCAGGTTCACTTTTCAGTTGAGGAAATTAATATTTTTCCTTTGAGTTCATGTTTTGGTTTTATGCCAAATCTGAAACTGAATGATATTGTAATGAAATACAGATAAAGTGTCATGGAGGAAGAGTTCTGTGATTGTCAAATATCAATCTTTTATAGCCTTAAGAAGTGTGCAATGTTATTGGCATACTATGGTAAGTCACAAAATATGACTGACCGCTGGTTTTTTATTCATAAACTTAAATTCCATTTTAAGAATGAGATAAGCATTTTAACATTTACTATTAGTTAGATAGCATCACAATCTCGATATTTCAAAAATCTTATATCAGCTGAGCTCACAGAACACCCAATACGTATGTGCTCTCCAGGTTCAATTCAATTCAATTTGTTTTCATTCAATGATCAATACATTGATATAGAATACGTCAAGACAATAAATAAAATAAAAATATGAATCAATATAATGAGTCAATATATCACTTATGCATACAGGTCACTTATACATACAAAATTCGTTAACCCAATAAAATACATGCTTCTTTAAAAAATCAATTAATTTCTTACGAAAAGCATATATTGAACATGTTTCTTTGAGATAATCTTGTAACTTATTATGCAGAATTAGTCACATGGATTTAGGACCTAATGCAGTAGCTTTGGTTCTTAAGAATGGTCTATGTAGGTCCTTACTCATACGTGTTCCGTAATGGTGGACCTCATTGTATTTTACTAAGGTCGAAAGGTTCACCCTAGTGTGCATTAGCATTTCGTAAATATAAATGCATGGGACTGGCAGGAGATTAACTTTCCGAAATAACGGACGGCACGGTGCATCATGTCTAGCTTATATTGATTTTCTGCTTGTTGACTCTTAAATATTCTATTATTATAGGGAAAACTTTGGAACACTTTGTTGCATAACAACCATATCTCTATGCTCCATTAAATATGTATTCACCCTTCAGAAATGCATAGACATTTTTGAGAACCCTATTTAGGCAATTACAATCTAATAGTCTCGATGAAACCATGATTTTTCCCTGGAATACAGTTTTCTGTTTGGGACCGAAGTGTAACTTCTGTCTGTATCAGGATTAGAACCAATTGAGTAGCTAGGTAATTGATTCAAGGATAAACTATGAAAGATTACATGTGAAATTGTGCAGTAATGAATAATTAAAACCAGAAATCTGAGCACTGAAAGTAATAGCTGTCAAATTAATAACACCATAATCATACTAATAGGATTATCATTATGATAAAATAATTATTTAATAAATAATACACAGCACTTCTGAAATACATTAATGCACAACGTAGACAAGCCCTCTCATCTCTTGTTTATAATGAAATGCAAATTTATTTAATAATATTCCTTCTTCCCACCCTCTTTGGCAAAGCAGTCTCATTCATTCTTTCAGTGTTCTAACAATTTTAGCATCTCAGCTTTTATGTACCTTACTCACCTTGGTTGGTGTCTTTAATCCAACATTTTAATACATTTCTATATTTGCCACTTAGTACGACAGGTTCGTATATCAACTTATGATTTTGGCTTTAAACCCCTTTCTGAGAATTTTAGTCTTTTAAGACAAAGTACTTGTTTCTGCCCCATACGTCACTATTGGATTATCTGCATTTTTGGTCAACTCGATATCAAGCATTGTAGTGGGGGTCCCCTTGTTCTCAATATCAAACCATTTCACTAGTTTGTTTCCAATTTTAGCTCAAGCCTTTGTATTCTTCATACTCTTTTTCACAATTTTTTTCACCTTCCGTAGGCTGCCAATTTCATGCATCATTATGATGCTACAAAAGGCTTGCTTATAGTCTATTAACAGCATTTGGATGTCCAATAGGCACTTCTTTGATTAGGCTGTATTCCACACTGGTACTCTACTATCACCCTTCAACTTTTCTTTCTTAGTATCTCGTTTTTAATAGAAGAAAAATCTCAAAACTACACAGTTAGCATGGCATCGCTGCTATAATTGCTACTCTCTAATTTCTCCCCTTTCTTTACTGTTGCTTATATACTTCCAATCATCTTTTCAGTTTCCCATATTATTGTGATTCATTTACGTACAACATCCTCAATTGCTTTAACTCCATTATGAGTAAGTTGTGTTGGATGATTTGGTTATAAAATTATACTGGAAAGCAAATGGACTATTTAACGAGACTCTGAATAAAGATAACTAATTATCATGTACATACCCTCCAATACCTAACTGTAAATTTTTAGATGACTCTTTGTCAGGACTTTGTACTCTTTTGTACTCTTGTTTGACAAATTTTCTCTTACGAGTTAGGAAAACGATTCTGAATCAATGGGATCTTTTTCTCATTATCTTGGTTTTTAGGTTAATCATGCAGTGTATTATCATGTAGCTTGAATATTTTTGGCATGTCGTTACAGAAAATACAGTCAATACTCTTTGGTTTCCATATCTAAACATGGAAGTTGAACAGGAACATTTGTGTTTTGAATTTACCTTTTGGTGAACAAAAATGTAAAGTTTTGAATCAATTCTGATTTAGCTCCAGCAGTTCAGGTTCACTCTTCAGTTGAGGAAATCGATATTTTTCCTTTGAGTTCATGTTTTGGTTTGATGCCAAATCTGAAACTGAAGGATATTGTAATGAAATACAGATAAAGTGTCATTGAGGAAGAATTCTGTGATTCTCAGATATTAATCTTTTTCGGCATTAAGAAGTGTGCAATGTTATTGGGCTACCATGGTCAGACACAAAATGTAACTGACCGCTGGTTTCTTATTCATAAACTTACTTTCCATGTTAAGAATGAGGTAAGCATCTTAACATTTGATATTAGTTAGAAAGCATCACAGTCTTGATATTGCAAGAAATCTTATTACAGCTGAGCTCACAGAACTCCCAAGATCTATGTGCTCTCCCGTTATACTATTTTCCTGCTTGTTGAGTCTTAAATATTCTATTATTATAGTCAAAACTTTGGAACACTCAAAGACTTTGTTGCATAACAACCATAGCTCTATGCTTCATTATACCATGCATCGACTCTTAAGTTGTCCATAGTCACAATTGGAATGTCATTCATATTTATCTTAAATTATAACCTTCATAGGATAGTTGGAAAGTGTTTCAAGAAACAGATTGTGTATTTGATCAGTTTTGGACTTAGGTTTGGCACTATTTAAATGAGATTGCTTAAAGAATAATCATGGTGCTACTCCAGATATTCCTGTGTTATTAACATATGCACATTTTCCGATCCAATGCATATGTTGGTTTTCTGAGAAAGCAATGGTCAATCTTGAGGACGATCATGAGCATTTCAAGCATTTTATTACTCTGTGCTATATGCTGCATGATGGCTAACTACGCTAAGATTTATGCTTATTATCGAGGACATTTTTTGTTATAACAATTGGTAAATGTTTATTGGGATAGGACAGGCTAGTGCTATCATCAAATGCACAGTCAGTATAGATCTAAATGTGCCTTACATACCATATTATATGACTCTGAAAATAAATCTTAGCAGTAAAGTAATTTGCAGTTCTTGAGAACATTCTGTGTGTTTCCCCATGGAATCCATTTTCAAGCCTAACTCCATGGAAGTATTCTTCATCTAAGAAGCAATGCTTTAGATAATGAATTACAAAGGGGATTATGTTTTAATACTCAATGTTACATTAAGTATTCTTCAGTGTCATGAGTGGTGCACTCACAGGAGGTCCTACTGTCTAGATGTAGGCGATGGTCGGTAAACAGAGCTACAAATATAAATTTTTTTAATAGAACTTTTTGTTTATACAGTAAAAAATGTACAAGAGGCTCCTACTTAAGATGCTATCCCAGTTATTATGCAGTTATTTTCCAGTCCCTGACAAAGGAATGGAAAGGTAAAAACTCTGCTTATATTGCACTTCCACCAGCTTCAGCCAATTTGCAGCTTGTGAATCACCTTTCCGAAGATAGCTGTAGAGACAGTAGCAGTAGTGTCTGATCTGTTCCTGCACACATCGTCTGGTTCGAAACCCCAAATTATTCCTACTGCACCTACTCCGGGAAAGCACCAATCCTTTCTGAACAACCTATTTTGTATTAGAATTAAGATGGGAATGATGAAAATGATGATAAAAAACTTTAATTTGCAAATGAATTCCACACAGAACTCCTTTTTCACAAATTACTCGATGACTCATCTATTTAGTGCCATTTCTGTGCCTTTGCAGGACGCTCTGGGAGGTTATCGAGACATTGCATGTCTGGCCTAATATAATATGTCCCATCCAGTAATGTTGAAAGGTAGATCGGCTTATTCATTAGGCAGGTTGAAAGCACACTCAACAGAGTTATTATCTTCCCATTAATTATTTAAACTTTAGAAGTTATCAGTGGTGATAATCGTTGACAAAAATGAACATTTCTTCTCCTTTCAGGTTATTCACTGCATGCTCCAAAGTATTGCCCATATTTGGCTCCTTGTCCTCAAATAAGGCACGTTAATATTCAGTGCCTGGGAAAGAAAGGTCTTCAGCTGATTGTGGAAAAGCTATTTATATTAGCACAGATTTTACCTTCATATGAGAATTTTGTCTGGTTCACGATGAATTTAAGGTGTTATCCATCCTTGCATTTTAAAATTGCTGATTTCTTTTGTTGCACTAACCGTAAGAGTGGCAGCGTTATGATCATTCGAAAAAATTATCATTGATCTGCTCTAGATGATTTTGTCTTCTGTGACCTATTAGGGAAAACAGGTTTTGAATGCTGTCCCAATCGCATTATTACTAAAAAGATTTTCCATTATACGTTCTCTACTTACTGGTCTTCAACATCATAGTTCAGTCTTTCTTCTCAAAGTAAATATTTTATTAGATAAGGAAATGCTTCATTGTTCTTCAATATTAACTTATGTGGGGATTTTAATATCCATCGTTTTGATAATAATCTTCCTACAATGTGCAAAACCTTCCAACATTTTTTTTATTTACAAATCAAATGTAAAGCATTCAATCTTCACCAAAGTGCATTCTAACATTGATGTTCTAATGAGGATATTTTGTACTTAAGAAAATATATTTGAGGACTGCTATGCATGTACATGAAGTGGAAAAATAAATTATTCTTATTCATAAAAATTTTGAATTTTTCATCAAAACACTCCTACCCAAAAAATTTAAGGTGACTGATCTACTACACCCTTATCTGTAATTATTTTGGGTACATCTCTTCAAAAGAAGGAAATATGGCACATTTAATTTTCTTTCTAATTTCAATGAGATCAATCCAAATTTAACTCTTAAATCCTGCGACATATCTTAATAGCTTGTTAATTTATGCACTTTACTGTTTTGGAAAGAAATACATAAAATCTTTGAAAATATCGAGTATTTTTAACACGGAATCATGGGCAAAAAAACAAAAAAAACAGTTCTGAAATGTTCCTTAAGGTACGAATGCCGACTTTTAACGTGGAGCTGATTACCCTACCTGAGACAATTCGGGGACAACCGTGCATGAAAGTGAGATATTATTTATCCGGCAACCTCAGGTATTTCGAAAAGTCGATGAATTCGAAATTCTGATTAAACCGGGTATTCATGCAGATTGCTTTTCTATTTCAATGATTACAATGAACTAGTCAGATTATTTTAAAATAGAGCGTTGGAAGAGCATTTTCTGGGAGGCATAGAAAAGAAAACAGTGTTTTCGCAGCCATTAGAAAATTTCACCAGATGTCTTTCACGTATTTTGAAGGATGGAGTCATTTTCTATCAACAATTAATGCATTTATAGGTCCTAGAATTACGAGAGAATACGTATTATATCAAGTTTCGGGAAGAGAGAGATTTGGGAAAACGTCATTGGGGTAAAGAAGAGAATTTTATCTGTTTTGGATGAAGTGACCTGCGAATCTCAGCGCGATGAGTTAGTGATTGTGTTTTTGAATCACTTGATTACAAACTGATGAAGTTAACAAAGGAGATCGTAAGTCAGTGAATTAGAGTACATTCTAATAATCAAGACTATAGAATTTTAGAGAGGATCGGATTTACAATCACCGCAACGTATGGGCTAGTCTGAGAGGGAAAATTCTCTCTATAAGCATGATGAAGGTTAAGAGAAGAACTTAATAAGAAGAGATCTCTGCAGCCCACTTTCACAGACATTTACCGTCATGTTTCGCGCCTTGTTCGTAAATCGCTCCTCAACTCAGGTTCAACCGCCTAACTTTAAGGAAGAAGACTTGCGGTAACTACGATTGTGCCAGTTTAAAATGAGAGTGTAATGTTCTCGGGAAAGTTAAGATTGCCACATGTTATTTGTTTCGCATGTGTGTATATAGGAAAGTGCAATCGATTGCTTCGTTGAATCATCCACGATTAGAGCACATGATCAACTATCGATGTTAATCGCTGCTAAGCGGAAAGTGCAGAATCGATGTGAATCATTCCACGATCTTGATCGTTCGCGACAGAAGTGTTTCTGCTGCTGTACTGACTAGGAAGATATTCTTCTTTGGACCTAATTACTCGGAGGTCATGGAAAAAGTCTTTTGAGCGTGATTCTCTTAAAGCCGCTTATGACACATCTTCTTCCTGAATCTCATAGTGCCTCGAAGGTGGTTGTTAATATCTTTTATGTGTGTCTGGTGATTAGTTAGTTGTTTTACGTCTGCGTGATACCCTGGAAACATTATCCTGTAGGCGCTTGGATTGCGCGCATTTGTAAGTTGTTTTTCAACGAAAACTTTATTGGAGCTCATAGTTTTTCGAAATTTTTTGGTGAGCATTGAGGAATTGCCTTTAAGAAAACACATATCTGTACTGTTGGGTTGTGAATTATTAAAATGACACACCGAGTTCTCTCACAACTTTTAAAACATTGTTATAATCTGTGAAATGTTTAGAAATTCTTGTGACCGGATTTATCCAATCACAAACAGTGTCGATTTTAGGATTCAGTCAAGGATTTTACCCTGGAATACACATTTCTGTTTGGGACCGAATTGTACATTCTGTCTGTAGCAGGATAAACTATGAAAGATTACATGTGAAATTGTGCAGAAATGAATTATTAAAACAAAAATCTGAGCATTGAAAGTAATACCCATCAAATTAATAACACCATAATCATAATAATAGGATTATCATTATGATAAAATAATTATTTAATAACTAATACGCTACACTGCTGAAATATATCAATGCACAAAGTAGACGAGCTCTTTCTTCTTTTATTTATAGTGAAATACAAATTTATTTAATTATGTTGCTTCTTCCCATCCTCTCAGTACTACAGCCTTCTTCTTTGATGCACATATTTTCCAATCCTCTTTGGGAAAGCAGTCTCATTCATTCTTTCAATGTCATGTAGCCTCTCAGCTTTTATGAACCTTACCATATCTTCACCTTGATTATTGTATTTAATCCAACATTTCAATACATTCTATATTTGACATTTAGTACGACAGGTTAGTATATCCACCTTGGATATTGGCTTTCAACCTCAATCTGAGAATTTTAGTCCTTTAAGACAAAGTACTTGTTTCTGTCCCATTACTTCACTATTGGAGGTTCCAATGTTTTATATATCTGCATTTTTGGTTAACTCGATATCAAGCATTGTAGTTGGGGTCCCCTTGTTCTCAATATCAAACCATTTCACTAGTTTGTTTCCAATTTTAGCTCAAGCCTTTCTTTTCTTCATACCCTTCTGTGGGTCATCATGTCTTATGCATCATTATGATGCTTTAAAAGGCTTGCTTATAATCAAAAAAACAGCACTTGGATGTCTAATAGGCACTTCTCTAATTAGGCAGAGAACCACCCTGGTACTCTACTATTTCCCTTCAACTTTCCTTTCTTAGTCTCTTGTTTATTATAGAAGACAAAACTTAAAACTACACGGTTAGCATGGCATCTCAGCTATAATTACTACTCTCTAATTTGTCTCCTTTCTTTACTATTAATTATTTATTTCCAATCCTCCAATCATCTTTTCAGTTTCCCATATTATTGTGATTCATTTACGTACAACATTCTCAATTGCTTTAACTACATAATGAGTAACTTGTGTTGGAAGATTTGGTTATAAAAGTATACTGGATAGCAAATGAACTGCATAGGAAATGGACTATTTATCGAGAGACTAATCCAAGATAACTAATTATCATGTACATAATCTCCAATACCCAACTGTAAATTATTTCATGGATCTTTTTCAGGACTATGGACTATGTTCTACTATTTGTTAGAAATTTTCTCTTACGAGTTAGGAAAACGATTGTCAGTCAATGTGATCTTTCCCTCATTATCTTGGTTTTAAGGTTAATCATGCATGTAGCTTGAACTTTTTTGGCATGTTGTTTCAGAAAACACAGTCGGTATTCTTTCGTTTACATATCTGATCATGTAAGTTGAACAGGAGCTTTTGTGGTTTGAATTTACCTTTTCGTAAACAAAAATGTAAAGTTTTGATTCAATTCTGATTTAGCTCCAGCACTTCAGGTTCACTTTTCAGATGAGGAAATTAATATTTTTCCTTTGAGTTCATGTTTTGGTTTTATGCCAAATCTGAAACTGAATGATATTGTAATGAAATACAGATAAAGTGTCATGGAGGAAGAGTTCTGTGATTGTCAAATATCAATCTTTTATAGCCTTAAGAAGTGTGCAATGTTATTGGCATAACATGGTAAGTCACAAAATATAACTGACCGCTGGTTTTTTATTCATAAACTTAAATTCCATTTTAAGAATGAGATAAGCATTTTAACATTTACTATTAGTTAGATAGCATCACAATCTTGATATTTCAAAAATCTTATATCAGCTGAGCTCACAGAACACCCAATACGTATGTGCTCTCCAGGTTCAATTCAATTCAATTTGTTTTCATTCAATGATCAATACATTGATATAGAATACGTCAAGACAATAAATAAAATAAAAATATGAATCAATAAAATGTGTCAATATATCACTTATGTATACAGGTCACTTATACATACAAAATTCGTTAACCGAATAAAATACATGCTTCTTTAAAAAATCAATTAATTTCTTACGAAAAGCATATATTGAACATGTTTCTTTGAGATAATCTTGTAACTTATTATGCAGAATTAGTCACATGGATTTAGGACCTAATGCAGTAGCTTTGGTTCTTAAGAATGGTCTATGTAGGTCCTTACTCATACGTGTTCCGTAATGGTGGACCTCATTGTATTTTACTAAGGTCGAAAGGTTCACCCTAGTGTGCATTAGCATTTCGTAAATATAAATGCATGGGACTGGCAGGAGATTAACTTTCCGAAATAACGGACGGCACGGTGCATCATGTCTAGCTTATATTGATTTTCTGCTTGTTGACTCTTAAATATTCTATTATTATAGGGAAAACTTTGGAACACTTTGTTGCATAACAACCATATCTCTATGCTCCATTAAATCATGTATTCACCCTTTAGAAATGCATAGACACAATTGGAAAGTCATTGATATTTATCTTGAATCATTACCTTCATAGGATAGGTGCAAAGTGTTTGCAAATGTTGCAAAATTTTGTTGACAAAAATGAACATTTCCTCTCCTTGCAGGTTATTCACTGCATGCTCCAAAGTAATGCCCATATTTTGCTCCATGTCTTCACATAAGGAACATTAATACTCAGTGCCTGGGAAAGAAATCTCTTGAGCTGAAAGTGGAAAAGCTATATACCAAAGCTATTTACCTATTTACCTAAAAGCTATTTACCTATTTGCTAAAAGCAGAGATTTTACCTTCATATGAGAATTTTGTCTGGTTCACGATGAATTTAACGTGTTATCCATCCTTGCATTTTAAAATCGCTGATTTCTTTTGTTGCACTAACCGTAAGAGTGGCAGCGTTATGATCATTCGAAAAAATTATCATTGATCTGCTCTAGATGATTTTGTCTTCTGTGACCTATTAGGGAAAACAGGTTTTGATTGCTGTCCCAATCGCATTATTACTAAAAAGATTTTCCATTATACGTTCTCTACTTACTGGTCTTCAACATCATAGTTCAGTCTTTCTTCTCAAAGTAAATATTTTATTAGATAAGGAAATGCTTCATTGTTCTTCAATATTAACTTATGTGGGGATTTTAATATCCATCGTTTTGATAATAATCTTCCTACAATGTGCAAAACCTTCCAACATTTTTTTTATTTACAAATCAAATGTAAAGCATTCAATCTTCACCAAAGTGCATTCTAACATTGATGTTCTAATGAGGATATTTTGTACTTAAGAAAATATATTTGAGGACTGCTATGCATGTACATGAAGTGGCAAAATAAATTATTCTTATTCATAAAAATTTTGAATTTTTCATCAAAACACTCCTACCCAAAAAATTTAAGGTGACTGATCTACTACACCCTTATCTGCAATTACTTATGGGTGCATCTCTTCAAAAGAAGGAAATATGGCACATTTAATTTTCTTTCTAATTTCAATGAGATCAATCCAAATTTAACTCTTAAATCCTGCGACATATCTTAATAGCTTGTTAATTTATGCACTTTCCTGTTTTGGAAAGAAATACATAAAATGTTTGAAAATATCGAGAATTTTTAACACGGAATCATAGGCAAAAAAAAACAAAAAAAACAGTCTCTGAAATGTTCCTTAAGGTACGAATGCCGACTTTTAACGTGGAGCTGATTACCCTACCTGAGACAATTCGGGGACAACCGTGCATGAAAGTGAGATATTATTTATCCGGCAACCACAGGTATTTCGAAAAGTCGATGAATTCGAAATTCTGATTAAACCGGGTATTCATGCAGATTGCTTTTCTATTTCAATGATTACAATGAACTAGTCAGATTATTTTAAAATAGAGCGTTGGAAGAGCATTTTCTGGGAGGCATAGAAAAGAAAACAGTGTTTTCGCAGCCATTAGAAAATTTGACCAGATGTCTTTCCGTATTTTGGCGGATGGAGTCATTTTCTATCAACAATTAATGCATTTATAGGTCCTAGAATTACGATAGAATACGTATTATATCACGTTTCGGGAAGAGAGAAATTTGCGAAAACGTCATTGGGGTAAAGAAGGAAAATTTATCTGTTTTGGATGAAGTGACCTGCGAATCTCAGCGCGATGAGTTAGTGATTGTGTTTTTGAATCACTTGATTACAAACTGATGAAATTAACAAAGGAGATCGTAAGTCAGTGAATTAGAGTACATTCTAATAATCAAGACTATACAATTTTAGAGAGGATCAGATTTACAATCACCGCAACGTATGGGCTAGTCTGAGAGGGAAAATTCTCTCTATAAGCATGATGAAGGTTAAGAGAAGAACTTAATAAGAAGAGATCTCTGCAGCCCACTTTCACAGACATTTACCGTCATGTTTCGCGCCTTGTTCGTAAATCACTCCTCAACTCAGGTTCAACCGCCTAACTTTAAGGAAGAGGACTTGCGGTAACTACGATTGTGCCAGTTTAAAATGAGAGTGTAATGTTCTCGGGAAAGTTAAGATTGACACATGTTATTTGTTTCGCATGTGTAAATAAGAAAGTGCAATCGATTGCTTCGTTGAATCATCCACGATTAGAGAATATGATCAACTATCGATGTGTATCGCTACTAAGCGCAAAGTGCAGAATCGATGTGAATCTTGGCGAGGTATTCCACGATCTGATTCGATCGCGACCGCAGCGTGTCTGCTGCTGTACGTACAAGGATGATATTTTCTTTGGGCCTAATTACCCGGAGGTCATATGGGAAGATTTGAGTAGTCTTTTGAGAAAGATTCTGTCAAGGGCGCTTATGACACATCTTCTTTCTGAATCTCATAGTGCCTCGAAGGTGGTTGCTAATATCTTTTTTGTGTGTGTGGTGATTAGTTAGTTGTTTTAAGTCTGCGTCGATACCCTGGAAACATCCTGTAGACGCTTGGATTGCGAGCTTTTGTAAGTTGTTTTTCAACGAAAACTTTATTGGAGCTCATAGTTTTTCGATATGTTTTGGTGTGCACTGAGGAATTGCGTTTAAGAAAACACATCTCTGAGCTGTAGGGATGTGAATCATTAAGATGGCAATCGGAGTTCTCTCGCAACTTTTCAAACATTGTGTAAAATCTTTGAAACGTTTAGAAATTTTTGAGAACCCTATTTATGCAATTACAATCTAACAGTCTCGATGAAACCATGATTTTTCCCTGGAATATAGTTTTCTGTTTGGGACCGAAGTGTACCTTCTATCTGTATCAGGATTAGAACCAATTGAGTAGCTAGGTAATTGATTCAAGGATAAACTATGAAAGATTACATGTGAAATTGTGCAGTAATGAATAATTAAAACCAGAAATCTGAGCACTGAAAGTAATAGCTGTCAAATTAATAACACCATAATCATACTAATAGGATTATCATTATGATAAAATAATTATTTAATAAATAATACACAGCACTTCTGAAATACATTAATGCACAACGTAGACAAGCCCTCTCATCTCTTGTTTATAATGAAATGCAAATTTATTTAATAATATTCCTTCTTCCCACCCTCTTTGGCAAAGCAGTCTCATTCATTCTTTCAGTGTTCTAACAATTTTACAATCTCAGCTTTTATGAACCTTACTCACCTTGGTTGGTGTCTTTAATGCAACATTTTAATACATTTCTATATTTGCCACTTAGTACGACAGGTTCGTATATCTACTTATGATTTTGGCTTTAAACCCCTTTCTGAGAATTTTAGTTTTTTAAGACAAAGTACTTGTTTCTGCCCCATGCGTCACTATTGGATTATCTGCATTTTTGGTCAACTCGATATCAAGCATTGTAGTGGGGGTCCCCTTGTTCTCAATATCAAACCATTTCACTAGTTTGTTTCCAATTTTAGCTCAAGCCTTTGTATTCTTCTTACTCTTTTTCACAATTTTTATCACCTTCCGTAGGCTGCCAATTTCATGCATCATTATGATGCTACAAAATGCTTGCTTATAGTCAATTAACAGCATTTGGATGTCCAATAGGCACTTCTTTGATTAGGCTGTATTCCACACTGGTACTCTACTATCACCCTTCAACTTTCCTTTCTTAGTATCTTGTTTTTAATAGAAGGAAAATCTCAAAACTACACGGTTAGCATGGCATCGCTGCTATAATTGCTACTCTCTAATTTCTCCCCTTTCTTTACTGTTGCTTATATACTTCCAATCATCTTCTCAGTTTCCCATATTATTGTGATTCATATACGTACAACATCCTCAATTGCTTTAACTCCATTATGAGTAAGTTGTGTTGGATGATTTGGTTATAAAATTATACTGGAAAGCAAATGGACTATTTAACGAGACTCTGAATAAAGATAACTAATTATCATGTACATACCCTCCATTACCTAACTGTAAATTTTTCGATGACTCTTTGTCAGGACTTTGTACTCTTGTTTTAGAAATTTTCTCTTACGAGTTAGGAAAACGATTCTGAATCAATGGGATCTTTTTCTCATTATCTTGGTTTTTAGGTTAATCATGCAGTGTATTATCATGTAGCTTGAATATTTTTGGCATGTCGTTACAGAAAATACAGTCAATACTCTTTGGTTTCCATATCTAAACATGGAAGTTGAACAGGAACATTTGTGTTTTGAATTTACCTTTTGGTGAACAAAAATGTAAAGTTTTGAATCAATTCTGATTTAGCTCCAGCAGTTCAGGTTCACTCTTCAGTTGAGGAAATCAATATTTTTCCTTTGAGTTCATGTTTTGGTTTTATGCCAAATCTGAAACTGAAGGATATTGTAATGAAATACAGATAAAGTGTCATTGAGGAAGAATTCTGTGTTTCTCAGATATTGATCTTTTTCGGCATTAAGAAGTGTGCAATGTTATTGGGCTACCATGGTCAGACACAAAATGTAACTGACCGCTGGTTTTTTATTCATAAACTAAATTTCCATGTTAAGAATGAGGTAAGCATCTTAACATTTGATATTAGTTAGAAAGCATCACAGTCTTGATATTGCAAGAAATCTTATTACAGCTGAGCTCACAGAACTCCCAAGATCTATGTGCTCTCCCGGTATACTAATTTCCTGCTTGTTGAGTCTTAAATATTCTATTATTATAGTCAAAACTTTGGAACACTCAAAGACTTTGTTGCATAACAACCATAGCTCTATGCTTCATTAAACCATGCATCGACTCTTAAGTTGTCCATAGTCACAATTGGAATTTCATTCATATTTATCTTAAATTATAACCTTCATAGGATAGTTGGAAAGTGTTTCAAGAAACAGATTGTGTATTTGATCAGTTTTGGACTTAGGTTTGGCACTATTTAAATGAGATTGCTTAAAGAATAATCATGGTGCTACTCCAGATATTCCTGTGTTATTAACATATGCACATTTTCCGATCCAATGCATATGTTGGTTTTCTGAGAAAGCAATGGTCAATCTTGAGGACGATCATGAGCATTTCAACCATTTTATTACTCTGTGCTATATGCTGCATGATGGCTAACTACGCTAAGATTTATGCTTATTATCGAGGACATTTTTTGTTATAACAATTGTGAAATGTTTCGGGGATAGGACAGGCTAGTGCTATCATCAAATGCACAGTCAGTATAGATACAAATGTGCCTAACATACCATATTATATGACTCAGAAAAGAAATCTTATCAGTAAAGTATTATTCAGTTCTTGAGAGTGTTACATGTGTTTCTCGGTGGATTCCATATTCATGCTGAACTCCATGGAAGTATTCTTTATCTAAGAAACAATCCTTTCGTGAATTAATTACAAAGGGGATGAGGTTTTAATACTCCATGTTACCTTAAGTATTCTTCAGTGTCATGAGTGGTGCACTCACAGGAGGTCCTACTGTCCAGATGTAGGTGATGGTCAGTAAACAGAGCAACAAATATACAAATATAAATTTGTTAATACAACTTTTTCCATATACAGTAAAAAATGTACAAGAGCCCCTTACTTAAGATGCTATCCCAGTTATGATGCATTCTTTTTTCTAGTCCCTGTCAAAGGAATGGAAAGGTAAAAACTCTGTTTAAGATGCACATCCACCAGCTTCAGCCAATTTGCAGCTTGTGAATCACTTTCCTTAAGAAAGCTGTAGACGTAGTAGCAGTAATGTTTGATCTGTTCCTACACACATCCTCTGGTTCGAAACCCCAAATAATTCCTACTGCACCTACACAGGAAAAGCACCAATCCTTTTTGATCAACCTATATTGAAACAGAATGAAGATGGGAATGATGAAAAAACTTGCAAATGAATTCCACGCAGAACTCCTTTTCCAAAAATTCCTCAATGAGTCAATTGTGTAGTACCATTTCTGTGCCTTTGGAGGAAGCTCTGAGAGGATGTCGCATGCGGGGCCTAATATAAGATGTCCTATCCAGTAATGTTTAAAGAGAGCTTGGTTAATTGATAAGGCAGGTTTAAATCACACTCAACATAGTTAATATCTTCCCATTAATCATTTAAACTTTAGAAATTAAATTATCAGTGGTGATAATCGTTGACAAAAATGAACATTTCCTCTCCTTTCAAGTTATTCACTACATGCTCCAAAGTAATGCCCATACTTAGCTCTATGTCTTCAAATAAGGCGCATTAATAATCAGTGCCTGGGAAAGAAATGCCTTGTGCTGATAGTGGAAATTCTATTTTGATTAGCACAGATGTAACCTTCATATGAGAATTTTGTCTGGTTCACGATGAATTTGAGGTGCTATGTATCCTTGCATTTTAAAATTGCTGATTTCTTTTGATGCACTAACCATGAGAATGTCATCCTTTTGATCATTGGAAAGAATTATCATGGATGTGCTCTAGATGATATTGTCTTTTGTGACCTATTAGGGATAACAGGTTTTGAATGCTGTCCCAATCGCATTATTACCGAAATGATTTTCCATTATACTTTCTCTACTTACTGGTTTTCACCATCATAATTCAGTCTTTCTTCTCAAAGTAAATATTTTATTAGATAAGAAAACGCTTCATTGTTCATCAATATTAACTAATGTATGGATTTTAATATCAATCGTTTTTATAATAATCTTTTTACAATGTCGAAATGCCTTCCAACATTATTTAAAATTTAAATCAAGTGTAAAACAGTTAATATTCATGAAAGTGCATTCTAACATTGATGTTCTAATGAGGATATTTTGTACTTAAGAAAATATATTTGAAGACCTCTATGCATGTACATGATGTGGCAAAATAAATTATTCTTATTCATAAAAATTTTGAATTTTTCATCACAACATTCCTACCCAAAAACAAACCACTTTAGAGGTGACTGATCTACTACACCCTTATCTGCCAATATTTTGGATGTATCTCTTCAAATTAAGGGGAGATATGGCACTTTTATTTTTTTAAATTTTAATGAGATCATTCCAAATTTAACTCTTACATACTGCCACATTATTTTAATAGCTGTTTAAATTATGCACTTTACTGTTTTGGAAAGAAATACATAAAATGTTCGAAAATATCGAGTATTTTTAACACGGAATGCTAGGCAAAAAAAGAAATAACCTGTCGCTGAAATGTTCCTTAAGGTACGAATGCCGACTTTTAACGTGGAGCTGATTACCCTACCTGAGACAATTCGGGGACAACCGTGCATGAAAGTGAGATATTATTTATCCGGCAACCACAGGTATGTCGAAAAGTCGATGAATTCGAAATTCTGATCAAACCTGGAATTCATGCAGATTGCGTTTCTATGTCAATGATTACGATGAACTAGTCAGATTATTTTAAAATAGAGCGTTGGAAGAGCATTTTCTGGGAGGCATAGAAAAGAAAACAGTGTTTTCGCAGCCATTAGAAAATTTGACCAGATGTCTTTCCGTATTTTGAAGGATGGAGTCATTTTCTTTCAACCATTAATGCATTTATAGGTCCTAGAATTACGAGAGAATACGTATTATATCAAGTTTTGGGAAGAGAGAGAGATTTGGGAAAACGTCATTGGGGTAAAGAAGAGAATTTTATCTGTTTTGGATGAAGTGACCTGCGAATCTCAGCGCGATGAGTTAGTGATTGTGTTTTTGAATCACTTGATTACAAACTGATGAAGTTAACAAACGGAAATCGTAAGTCAGTGAATTAGAGTACATTCTAATAGTTAAGACTATAGAATTTTAGAGAGGATCGGATTTACAATCACCGCAACGTATGGGCTAGTCTGAGAGGGAAAATTCTCTCTATAAGCATGATGAAGGTTAAGAGAAGAACTTAATAAGAAGAGATCTCTGCAGCCCACTTTCACAGACATTTACCGTCATGTTTCGCGCCTTGTTCGTAAATCGCTCCTCAACTCAGGTTCAACCGCCTAACTTTAAGGAAGAGGACTTGCGGTAACTACGATTGTGCCAGTTTAAAATGAGAGTGTAATGTTCTCGGGAAAGTTAAGATTGCCACATGTTATTTGTTTCGCATGTGTGTATATAGGAAAGTGCAATCGATTGCTTCGTTGAATCATCCACGATTAGAGCACATGATCAACTATCGATGTGTATCGCTACTAAGCGCAAAGTGCAGAATCGATGTGAATCTTGGCGAGGTATTCCACGATCTGATTCGATCGCGACCGCAGCGTGTCTGCTGCTGTACGTACAAGAATGATATTTTCTTTGAGCCTAATTACCCGGAGGTCATATGGGAAGATTTGAGTAGTCTTTTGAGAATGATTCTGTCAAGGGCGCTCATGACACATCTTCTTTCTGAATCTCATAGTGCCTCGAAGGTGGTTGTTAATATCTTTTTTGTGTGTGTGGTGATTAGTTAGTTGTTTTACGTCTGCGTCGATACCCTGGAAACATTATCCTGTAGACGCTTGGATTGCGCGCATTTGTAAGTTGTTTTTCAACGAAAATTTTATTGGAGCTCATAGTTTTTCGAAATGTTTTGGTGTGCACTGAGGAATTGCGTTTAAGAAAACACATCTCTGAGCTGTAGGGATTTGAATCATTAAAATGGCACTCGGAGTTCTCTCCCAACCTTTCAACATTGTTTAAAATCTTTGAAACGTTTAGAAATTTTTGAGAACCCTATTTATGCAATTACAATCTAACAGTCTCGATAAAAACCATGATTTTTCCCTGGAATACAGTTTTCTGTTTGGGACCGAAGTGTACCTTCTGTCTGTATCAGGATTAGAACCAATTGAGTAGCTAGGTAAATGATTCAAGGATAAGCTATGAAAGATTACATGTAAAATTGTGCAGTAATGAATAATTAAAACCAGAAATCTGAGCACTGAAAGTAATAGCTGTCAAATTAATAACACCATAATCATACTAATAGGATTATCATTATGATAAAATAATTATTTAATAAATAATACACAGCACTTCTGAAATACATTAATGCACAACGTAGACAAGCCCTCTCATCTCTTGTTTATAATGAAATGCAAATTTATTTAATAATATTCCTTCTTCCCATCCTCTTTGGCAAAGCAGTCTCATTTATTCTTTCAGTGTTCTAACAACTTTAGCATCTCAGCTTTTATGAACCTTACTCACCTTGGTAAGTGTCTTTAATCCAACATTTTAATACATTTCTATATTTGCCACTTAGTACGACAGGTTCGTATATCAACTTATGATTTTGGCTTTAAACCCCTTTCTGAGAATTTTAGTTTTTTAAGACAAAGTACTTGTTTCTGCCCCATACGTCACTATTGGATTATCTGCATTTTTGGTCAACTCGATATCAAGCATTGTAGTGGGGGTCCCCTTGATCTCACTATCAAACCATTTCACTAGTTTGTTTCCAATTTTAGCTCAAGCCTTTGTATTCTTCATGCTCTTTTTCACAATTTTTTTCACCTTCCGTAGGCTGCCAATTTCATGCATCATTATGATGCTACAAAAGGCTTGCTTATAGTCAATTAACAGCATTTGGATGTCCAATAGGCACTTCTTTGATTAGGCTGTATTCCACACTGGTACTCTACTATCACCCTTCAACTTTTCTTTCTTAGTATCTCGTTTTTAATAGTAGACAGATCTCAAAACAACACGGTTAGCATGGCATCGCTGCTATAATTGCAACCCTCTAATTTCTCCCCTTTCTTTACTGTTGCTTATATATTTCCAATCATCTTTTCAGTTTCCCATATTATTGTGATTCATTTACGTACAACATCCTCAATTGCTTTAACTCCATTATGAGTAAGTTGTGTTGGATGATTTGGTTATAAAAGTATTCTGGAAAGCAAATGGACTATTTAACGAGACTCTGAATAAAGATAACTAATTATCATGTACATACCCTCCAATACCTAACTGTAAATTTTTAGATGACTCTTTGTCAGGACTTTGTACTCTTTTGTACTCTTGTTTGACAAATTTTCTCTTACGAGTTAGGAAAACGATTCTGAATCAATGGGATCTTTTTCTCATTATCTTGGTTTTTAGGTTAATCATGCAGTGTATTATCATGTAGCTTGAATATTTTTGGCATGTCGTTACAGAAAATACAGTCAATACTCTTTGGTTTCCATATCTAAACATGGAAGTTGAACAGGAACATTTGTGTTTTGAATTTACCTTTTGGTGAACAAAAATGTAAAGTTTTGAATCAATTCTGATTTAGCTCCAGCAGTTCAGGTTCACTCTTCAGTTGAGGAAATCAATATTTTTCCTTTGAGTTCATGTTTTGGTTTTATGCCAAATCTGAAACTGAAGGATATTGTAATGAAATACAGATAAAGTGTCATTGAGGAAGAATTCTGTGATTCTCAGATATTAATCTTTTTCGGCATTAAGAAGTGTGCAATGTTATTGGGCTACCATGGTCAGACACAAAATGTAACTGACCGCTGGTTTCTTATTCATAAACTTACTTTCCATGTTAAGAATGAGGTAAGCATCTTAACATTTGATATTAGTTAGAAAGCATCACAGTCTTGATATTGCAAGAAATCTTATTACAGCTGAGCTCACAGAACTCCCCAGATCTATGTGCTCTCCCGGTATACTAATTTCCTGCTTGTTGAGTCTTAAATATTCTATTATTATAGTCAAAACTTTGGAACACTCAAAGACTTTGTTGCATAACAACCATAGCTCTATGCTTCATTAAACCATGCATCGACTCTTAAGTTGTCCATAGTCACAATTGGAATTTCATTCATATTTATCTTAAATTATAACCTTCATAGGATAGTTGGAAAGTGTTTCAAGAAACAGATTGTGTATTTGATCAGTTTTGGACTTAGGTTTGGCACTATTTAAATGAGATTGCTTAAAGAATAATCATGGTGCTACTCCAGATATTCCTGTGTTATTAACATATGCACATTTTCCGATCCAATGCATATGTTGGTTTTCTGAGAAAGCAATGGTCAATCTTGAGGACGATCATGAGCATTTCAACCATTTTATTACTCTGTGCTATATGCTGCATGATGGCTAACTACGCTAAGATTTATGCTTTTTATCGAGGACATTTTTTGTTATAACAATTGGTAAATGTTTATTGGGATAGGACAGGCTAGTGCTATCATCAAATGCACAGTCAGTATAGATACAAATGTGCCTTACATACCATAATATATGACTCTGAAAATAAATCTTAGCAGTAAAGTAATTTACAGTTCTTGAGAACATTCTGTGTGTTTCCCCATGGAATCCATTTTCAAGCCTAACTCCATGGAAGTATTCTTCATCTAAGAAGCAATGCTTTAGATAATGAATTATAAAGGGGATTATGTTTAATACTCAATGTTACATTAAGTATTCTTCAGTGTCATGAGTGGTGCACTCACAGGAGGTCCTACTGTCTAGATGTAGGCCATGGTCGGTAAACAGAGCTACAAATATAAATTTTTTTAATAGAACTTTTTGTTTATACAGTAAAAAATGTACAAGAGGCTCCTACTTAAGATGCTATCCCAGTTATTATGCAGTTATTTTCCAGTCCCTGACAAAGGAATGGAAAGGTAAAAACTCTGCTTAAATTGCACTTCCACCAGCTTCAGCCAATTTGCAGCTTGTGAATCACCTTTCCGAAGATAGCTGTAGAGACAGTAGCAGTAGTGTCTGATCTGTTCCTGCACACATCGTCTGGTTCGAAACCCCAAATTATTCCTACTGCACCTACTCCGGGAAAGTTCCAATCCTTTCTGTTCAACCTATTTTGTATTAGAATGAAGATGGGAATGATGAAAATGATGATAAAAAACTTTAATTTGCAAATGAATTCCACACAGAACTCCTTTTTCACAAATTACTCGATGACTCATTTATTTAGTGCCATTTCTGTGCCTTTGCAGGATGCTCTGGGAGGTTATCGAGACATTGCATGTCCGGCCTAATATAATATGTCCCATCCAGTAATGTTGAAAGGTAGATCGGCTTATTCATTAGGCAGCTTGAAAGCACACTCAACAGAGTTATTATCTTCCCATTAATTATTTAAACTTTAGAAGTTATCAGTGGTGATAATCGTTGACAAAAATGAACCTTTCTTCTCCTTTCAGGTTATTCACTGCATGCTCCAAAGTATTGCCCATATTTGGCTCCTTGTCCTCAAATAAGGCACGTTAATATTCAGTGCTTGGTAAAGAAATGTCTTGAGCTGATAGTGGAAAAGCTATTTATATTAGCACAGATTTTACCTTCATATGAGAATTTTGTCTGGTTCACGATGAATTTAAGGTGTTATCCATCCTTGCATTTTAAAATTGCTGATTTCTTTTGTTGCACTAACCATAAGAGTGCCAGCGTTATGATCATTCGAAAAAATTATCATTGATCTGCTCTAGATGATTTTGTCTTCTGTGACCTATTAGGGAAAACAGGTTTTGAATGCTGTCCCAATCGCATTATTACTAAAAAGATTTTCCATTATACGTTCTCTACTTACTGGTCTTCAACATCATAGTTCAGTCTTTCTTCACAAAGTAAATATTTTATTAGCTAAGGAAAAGATTCATTGTTCTTCAATATTAACTTATGTGGGGATTTTAATATCCATCGTTTTGATAATAATCTTCCTACAATGTGCAAAACCTTCCAACATTTTTTTTATTTACAAATCAAATGTAAAGCATTCAATCTTCACCAAAGTGCATTCTAACATTGATGTTCTAATGAGGATATTTTGTACTTAAGAAAATATATTTGAGGACTGCTATGCATGTACATGAAGTGGCAAAATAAATTATTCTTATTCATAAAAATTTTGAATTTTTCATCAAAACACTCCTACCCAAAAAATTTAAGGTGACTGATCTACTACACCCTTATCTGCAATTACTTATGGGTGCATCTCTTCAAAAGAAGGAAATATGGCACATTTAATTTTCTTTCTAATTTCAATGAGATCAATCCAAATTTAACTCTTAAATCCTGCGACATATCTTAATAGCTTGTTAATTTATGCACTTTCCTGTTTTGGAAAGAAATACATAAAATGTTTGAAAATATCGAGAATTTTTAACACGGAATCATAGGCAAAAAAAAACAAAAAAAACAGTCTCTGAAATGTTCCTTAAGGTACGAATGCCGTCTTTTAACGTGGAGCTGATTACCCTACCTGAGACAATTCGGGGACAACCGTGCATGAAAGTGAGATATTATTTATCCGGCAACCACAGGTATTTCGAAAAGTCGATGAATTCGAAATTCTGATTAAACCGGGTATTCATGCAGATTGCTTTTCTATTTCAATGATTACAATGAACTAGTCAGATTATTTTAAAATAGAGCGTTGGAAGAGCATTTTCTGGGAGGCATAGAAAAGAAAACAGTGTTTTCGCAGCCATTAGAAAATTTCACCAGATGTCTTTCACGTATTTTGAAGGATGGAGTCATTTTCTATCAACAATTAATGCATTTATAGGTCCTAGAATTACGAGAGAATACGTATTATATCAAGTTTCGGGAAGAGAGAAATTTGCGAAAACGTCATTGGGGTAAAGAAGGAAATTTTATCTGTTTTGGATGAAGTGACCTGCGAATCTCAGCGCGATGAGTTAGTGATTGTGTTTTTGAATCACTTGATTACAAACTGATGAAGTTAACAAACGGAGATCGTAAGTCAGTGAATTAGAGTAAAGTCTAATAGTTAAGACTATAGAATTTTAGAGAGGATCGGATTTACAATCACCGCAACGTATGGGCTAGTCTGAGAGGGAAAATTCTCTCTATAAGCATGATGAAGGTTAAGAGAAGAACTTAATAAGAAGAGATCTCTGCAGCCCACTTTCACAGACATTTACCGTCATGTTTCGCGCCTTGTTCGTAAATCGCTCCTCAACTCAGGTTCAACCGCCTAACTTTAAGGAAGAAGACTTGCGGTAACTACGATTGTGCCAGTTTAAAATGAGAGTGTAATGTTCTCGGGAAAGTTAAGATTGCCACATGTTATTTGTTTCGCATGTGTGTATATAGGAAAGTGCAATCGATTGCTTCGTTGAATCATCCACGATTAGAGCACATGATCAACTATCGATGTTAATCGCTGCTAAGCGGAAAGTGCAGAATCGATGTGAATCATTCCACGATCTGGATCGTTCGCGACAGAAGTGTTTCTGCTGCTGTACTGACTAGGAAGATATTCTTCTTTGGACCTAATTACTCGGAGGTCATGGAAAAAGTCTTTTGAGCGTGATTCTCTTAAAGCCGCTTATGACACATCTTCTTCCTGAATCTCATAGTGCCTCGAAGGTGGTTGTTAATATCTTTTATGTGTGTCTGGTGATTAGTTAGTTGTTTTACGTCTGCGTCGATACCCTGGAAACATTATCCTGTAGGCGCTTGGATTGCGCGCATTTGTAAGTTGTTTTTCAACGAAAACTTTATTGGAGCTCATAGTTTTTCGAAATTTTTTGGTGAGCATTGAGGAATTGCCTTTAAGAAAACACATATCTGTACTGTTGGGTTGTGAATTATTAAAATGACACACCGAGTTCTCTCACAACTTTTAAAACATTGTTATAATCTGTGAAATGTTTAGAAATTCTTGTGACCGGATTTATCCAATCACAAACAGTGTCGATTTTAGGATTCAGTCAAGGATTTTACCCTGGAATACACATTTCTGTTTGGGACCGAATTGTACATTCTGTCTGTAGCAGGATAAACTATGAAAGATTACATGTGAAATTGTGCAGAAATGAATTATTAAAACAAAAATCTGAGCATTGAAAGTAATACCCATCAAATTAATAACACCATAATCATAATAATAGGATTATCATTATGATAAAATAATTATTTAATAACTAATACGCTACACTGCTGAAATATATCAATGCACAAAGTAGACGAGCTCTTTCTTCTTTTATTTATAGTGTAATACAAATTTATTTAATTATGTTGCTTCTTCCCATCCTCTCAGTACTACAGCCTTCTTCTTTGATGCACATATTTTCCAATCCTCTTTGGGAAAGCAGTCTCATTCATTCTTTCAATGTCATGTAGCCTCTCAGCTTTTATGAACCTTACCATATCTTCACCTTGATTATTGTATTTAATCCAACATTTCAATACATTCTATATTTGACATTTAGTACGACAGGTTAGTATATCCACCTTGGATATTGGCTTTCAACCTCAATCTGAGAATTTTACTCCTTTAAGACAAAGTACTTGTTTCTGTCCCATTACTTCACTATTGGAGGTTCCAATGTTTTATATATCTGCATTTTTGGTTAACTCGATATCAAGCATTGTAGTTGGGGTCCCCTTGTTCTCAATATCAAACCATTTCACTAGTTTGTTTCCAATTTTAGCTCAAGCCTTTCTTTTCTTCATACCCTTCTGTGGGCCATCATGTCTTATGCATCATTATGATGCTTTAAAAGGCTTGCTTATAATCAAAAAAACAGCACTTGGATGTCTAATAGGCACTTCTCTAATTAGGCAGAGAACCACCCTGGTACTCTACTATTTCCCTTCAACTTTCCTTTCTTAGTCTCTTGTTTATTATAGAAGACAAAACTTAAAACTACACGGTTAGCATGGCATCTCAGCTATAATTACTACTCTCTAATTTGTCTCCTTTCTTTACTATTAATTATTTATTTCCAATCCTCCAATCATCTTTTCAGTTTCCCATATTATTGTGATTCATTTACGTACAACATTCTCAATTGCTTTAACTACATAATGAGTAACTTGTGTTGGAAGATTTGGTTATAAAAGTATACTGGATAGCAAATGAACTGCATAGGAAATGGACTATTTATCGAGAGACTAATCCAAGATAACTAATTATCATGTACATAATCTCCAATACCCAACTGTAAATTATTTCATGGATCTTTTTCAGGACTATGGACTATGTTCTACTATTTGTTAGAAATTTTCTCTTACGAGTTAGGAAAACGATTGTCAGTCAATGTGATCTTTCCCTCATTATCTTGGTTTTAAGGTTAATCATGCATGTAGCTTGAACTTTTTTGGCATGTTGTTTCAGAAAACACAGTCGGTATTCTTTCGTTTACATATCTGATCATGTAAGTTGAACAGGAGCTTTTGTGGTTTGAATTTACCTTTTCGTAAACAAAAATGTAAAGTTTTGATTCAATTCTGATTTAGCTCCAGCACTTCAGGTTCACTTTTCAGATGAGGAAATTAATATTTTTCCTTTGAGTTCATGTTTTGGTTTTATGCCAAATCTGAAACTGAATGATATTGTAATGAAATACAGATAAAGTGTCATGGAGGAAGAGTTCTGTGATTGTCAAATATCAATCTTTTATAGCCTTAAGAAGTGTGCAATGTTATTGGCATAACATGGTAAGTCACAAAATATAACTGACCGCTGGTTTTTTATTCATAAACTTAAATTCCATTTTAAGAATGAGATAAGCATTTTAACATTTACTATTAGTTAGATAGCATCACAATCTTGATATTTCAAAAATCTTATATCAGCTGAGCTCACAGAACACCCAATACGTATGTGCTCTCCAGGTTCAATTCAATTCAATTTGTTTTCATTCAATGATCAATACATTGATATAGAATACGTCAAGACAATAAATAAAATAAAAATATGAATCAATAAAATGTGTCAATATATCACTTATGTATACAGGTCACTTATACATACAAAATTCGTTAACCGAATAAAATACATGCTTCTTTAAAAAATCAATTAATTTCTTACGAAAAGCATATATTGAACATGTTTCTTTGAGATAATCTTGTAACTTATTATGCAGAATTAGTCACATGGATTTAGGACCTAATGCAGTAGCTTTGGTTCTTAAGAATGATCTATGTAGGTCCTTACTCATACGTGTTCCGTAATGGTGGACCTCATTGTATTTTACTAAGGTCGAAAGGTTCACCCTAGTGTGCATTAGCATTTCGTAAATATAAATGCATGGGACTGGCAGGAGATTAACTTTCCGAAATAACGGACGGCACGGTGCATCATGTCTAGCTTATATTGATTTTCTGCTTGTTGACTCTTAAATATTCTATTATTATAGGGAAAACTTTGGAACACTTTGTTGCATAACAACCATATCTCTATGCTCCATTAAATCATGTATTCACCCTTTAGAAATGCATAGACACAATTGGAAAGTCATTGATATTTATCTTGAATCATTACCTTCATAGGATAGGTGCAAAGTGTTTGCAAATGTTGCAAAATTTTGTTGACAAAAATGAACATTTCCTCTCCTTGCAGGTTATTCACTGCATGCTCCAAAGTAATGCCCATATTTTGCTCCATGTCTTCAAATAAGGAACATTAATACTCAGTGCCTGGGAAAGAAATCTCTTGAGCTGAAAGTGGAAAAGCTATTTACCAAAGCTATTTACCTATTTACCTAAAAGCTATTTACCTATTTGCTAAAAGCAGAGATTTTACCTTCATATGAGAATTTTGTCTGGTTCACGATGAATTTAACGTGTTATCCATCCTTGCATTTTAAAATCGCTGATTTCTTTTGTTGCACTAACCGTAAGAGTGGCAGCGTTATGATCATTCGAAAAAATTATCATTGATCTGCTCTAGATGATTTTGTCTTCTGTGACCTATTAGGGAAAACAGGTTTTGATTGCTGTCCCAATCGCATTATTACTAAAAAGATTTTCCATTATACGTTCTCTACTTACTGGTCTTCAACATCATAGTTCAGTCTTTCTTCTCAAAGTAAATATTTTATTAGATAAGGAAATGCTTCATTGTTCTTCAATATTAACTTATGTGGGGATTTTAATATCCATCGTTTTGATAATAATCTTCCTACAATGTGCAAAACCTTCCAACATTTTTTTTATTTACAAATCAAATGTAAAGCATTCAATCTTCACCAAAGTGCATTCTAACATTGATGTTCTAATGAGGATATTTTGTACTTAAGAAAATATATTTGAGGACTGCTATGCATGTATGTACATGAAGTGGCAAAATAAATTATACTTATTCATAAAAATTTTGAATTTTTCATCAAAACACTCCTACCCAAAAAATTTAAGGTGACTGATCTACTACACCCTTATCTGCAATTACTTATGGGTGCATCTCTTCAAAAGAAGGAAATATGGCACATTTAATTTTCTTTCTAATTTCAATGAGATCAATCCAAATTTAACTCTTAAATCCTGCGACATATCTTAATAGCTTGTTAATTTATGCACTTTCCTGTTTTGGAAAGAAATACATAAAATGTTTGAAAATATCGAGAATTTTTAACACGGAATCATAGGCAAAAAAAAACAAAAAAAACAGTCTCTGAAATGTTCCTTAAGGTACGAATGCCGACTTTTAACGTGGAGCTGATTACCCTACCTGAGACAATTCGGGGACAACCGTGCATGAAAGTGAGATATTATTTATCCGGCAACCACAGGTATTTCGAAAAGTGGATGAATTCGAAATTCTGATTAAACCGGGTATTCATGCAGATTGCTTTTCTATTTCAATGATTACAATGAACTAGTCAGATTATTTTAAAATAGAGCGTTGGAAGAGCATTTTCTGGGAGGCATAGAAAAGAAAACAGTGTTTTCGCAGCCATTAGAAAATTTCACCAGATGTCTTTCCGTATTTTGGCGGATGGAGTCATTTTCTATCAACAATTAATGCATTTATAGGTCCTAGAATTACG
The DNA here is from genome assembly GCA_036926295.1 of Pachydiplax longipennis. NCBI lineage: Eukaryota > Metazoa > Arthropoda > Insecta > Odonata > Libellulidae > Pachydiplax > Pachydiplax longipennis. Next base: position 291,681 of record JAVFKF010000082.1, on the reverse strand, counting down.
AGAGAATACGTATTATATCAAATTTCGGGAAGAGAGAAATTTGGGAAAACGTCATTGGGGTAAAGAAGAGAATTTTATCTGTTTTGGATGAAGTGACCTGCGAATCTCAGCGCGATGAGTTAGTGATTGTGTTTTTGAATCACTTGATTACAAACTGATGAAATTAACAAAGGAGATCGTAAGTCAGTGAATTAGAGTACATTCTAATAATCAAGACTATAGAATTTTAGAGAGGATCAGATTTACAATCACCGCAACGTATGGGCTAGTCTGAGAGGGAAAATTCTCTCTATAAGCATGATGAAGGTTAAGAGAAGAACTTAATAAGAAGAGATCTCTGCAGCCCACTTTCACAGACATATACCGTCATGTTTCGCGCCTTGTTCGTAAATCGCTCCTCAACTCAGGTTCAACCGCCTAACTTTAAGGAAGAGGACTTGCGGTAACTACGATTGTGCCAGTTTAAAATGAGAGTGTAATGTTCTCGGGAAAGTTAAGATTGCCACATGTTATTTGTTTCGCATGTGTAAATAAGAAAGTGCAATCGATTGCTTCGTTGAATCATCCACGATTAGAGAATATGATCAACTATCGATGTGTATCGCTACTAAGCGCAAAGTGCAGAATCGATGTGAATCTTGGCGAGGTATTCCACGATCTGATTCGATCGCGACCGCAGCGTGTCTGCTGCTGTACGTACAAGGATGATATTTTCTTTGGGCCTAATTACCCGGAGGTCATATGGGAAGATTTGAGTAGTCTTTTGAGAAAGATTCTGTCAAGGGCACTTATGACACATCTTCTTTCTAAATCTCATAGTGCCTCGAAGGTGGTTGCTAATATCTTTTTTGTGTGTGTGGTGATTAGTTAGTTGTTTTAAGTCTGCGTCGATACCCTGGAAACATCCTGTAGACGCTTGTATTGCGAGCTTTTGTAAGTTGTTTTTCAACGAAAACTTTATTGGAGCTCATAGTTTTTCGATATGTTTTGGTGTGCACTGAGGAATTGCGTTTAAGAAAACACATCTCTGAGCTGTAGGGATGTGAATCATTAAGATGGCAATCGGAGTTCTCTCGCAACTTTTCAAACATTGTGTAAAATCTTTGAAACGTTTAGAAATTTTTGAGAACCCTATTTATGCAATTACAATCTAACAGTCTCGATGAAACCATGATTTTTCCCTGGAATATAGTTTTCTGTTTGGGACCGAAGTGTACCTTCTATCTGTATCAGGATTAGAACCAATTGAGTAGCTAGGTAATTGATTCAAGGATAAACTATGAAAGATTACATGTGAAATTGTGCAGTAATGAATAATTAAAACCAGAAATCTGAGCACTGAAAGTAATAGCTGTCAAATTAATAACACCATAATCATACTAATAGGATTATCATTATGATAAAATAATTATTTAATAAATAATACACAGCACTTCTGAAATACATTAATGCACAACGTAGACAAGCCCTCTCATCTCTTGTTTATAATGAAATGCAAATTTATTTAATAATATTCCTTCTTCCCACCCTCTTTGGCAAAGCAGTCTCATTCATTCTTTCAGTGTTCTAACAATTTTACAATCTCAGCTTTTATGAACCTTACTCACCTTGGTTGGTGTCTTTAATGCAACATTTTAATACATTTCTATATTTGCCACTTAGTACGACAGGTTCGTATATCTACTTATGATTTTGGCTTTAAACCCCTTTCTGAGAATTTTAGTTTTTTAAGACAAAGTACTTGTTTCTGCCCCATGCGTCACTATTGGATTATCTGCATTTTTGGTCAACTCGATATCAAGCATTGTAGTGGGGGTCCCCTTGTTCTCAATATCAAACCATTTCACTAGTTTGTTTCCAATTTTAGCTCAAGCCTTTGTATTCTTCTTACTCTTTTTCACAATTTTTATCACCTTCCGTAGGCTGCCAATTTCATGCATCATTATGATGCTACAAAATGCTTGCTTATAGTCAATTAACAGCATTTGGATGTCCAATAGGCACTTCTTTGATTAGGCTGTATTCCACACTGGTACTCTACTATCACCCTTCAACTTTCCTTTCTTAGTATCTTGTTTTTAATAGAAGGAAAATCTCAAAACTACACCGTTAGCATGGCATCGCTGCTATAATTGCTACTCTCTAATTTCTCCCATTTCTTTACTGTTGCTTATATACTTCCAATCATCTTCTCAGTTTCCCATATTATTGTGATTCATATACGTACAACATCCTCAATTGCTTTAACTCCATTATGAGTAAGTTGTGTTGGATGATTTGGTTATAAAAGTATACTGGAAAGCAAATGGACTATTTAACGAGACTCTGAATAAAGATAACTAATTATCATGTACATACCCTCCATTACCTAACTGTAAATTTTTCGATGACTCTTTGTCAGGACTTTGTACTCTTGTTTTAGAAATTTTCTCTTACGAGTTAGGAAAACGATTCTGAATCAATGGGATCTTTTTCTCATTATCTTGGTTTTTAGGTTAATCATGCAGTGTATTATCATGTAGCTTGAATATTTTTGGCATGTCGTTACAGAAAATACAGTCAATACTCTTTGGTTTCCATATCTAAACATGGAAGTTGAACAGGAACATTTGTGTTTTGAATTTACCTTTTGGTGAACAAAAATGTAAAGTTTTGAATCAATTCTGATTTAGCTCCAGCAGTTCAGGTTCACTCTTCAGTTGAGGAAATCAATATTTTTCCTTTGAGTTCATGTTTTGGTTTTATGCCAAATCTAAAACTGAAGGATATTGTAATGAAATTCAGATAAAGTGTCATTGAGGAAGAATTCTGTGTTTCTCAGATATTGATCTTTTTCGGCATTAAGAAGTGTGCAATGTTATTGGGCTACCATGGTCAGACACAAAATGTAACTGACCGCTGGTTTTTTATTCATAAACTAAATTTCCATGTTAAGAATGAGGTAAGCATCTTAACATTTGATATTAGTTAGAAAGCATCACAGTCTTGATATTGCAAGAAATCTTATTACAGCTGAGCTCACAGAACTCCCAAGATCTATGTGCTCTCCCGGTATACTAATTTCCTGCTTGTTGAGTCTTAAATATTCTATTATTATAGTCAAAACTTTGGAACACTCAAAGACTTTGTTGCATAACAACCATAGCTCTATGCTTCATTAAACCATGCATCGACTCTTAAGTTGTCCATAGTCACAATTGGAATTTCATTCATATTTATCTTAAATTATAACCTTCATAGGATAGTTGGAAAGTGTTTCAAGAAACAGATTGTGTATTTGATCAGTTTTGGACTTAGGTTTGGCACTATTTAAATGAGATTGCTTAAAGAATAATCATGGTGCTACTCCAGATATTCCTGTGTTATTAACATATGCACATTTTCCGATCCAATGCATATGTTGGTTTTCTGAGAAAGCAATGGTCAATCTTGAGGACGATCATGAGCATTTCAACCATTTTATTACTCTGTGCTATATGCTGCATGATGGCTAACTACGCTAAGATTTATGCTTATTATCGAGGACATTTTTTGTTATAACAATTGTGAAATGTTTCGGGGATAGGACAGGCTAGTGCTATCATCAAATGCACAGTCAGTATAGATACAAATGTGCCTAACATACCATATTATATGACTCAGAAAAGAAATCTTATCAGTAAAGTATTATTCAGTTCTTGAGAGTGTTACATGTGTTTCTCGGTGGATTCCATATTCATGCTGAACTCCATGGAAGTATTCTTTATCTAAGAAACAATCCTTTCGTGAATTAATTACAAAGGGGATGAGGTTTTAATACTCCATGTTACCTTAAGTATTCTTCAGTGTCATGAGTGGTGCACTCACAGGAGGTCCTACTGTCCAGATGTAGGTGATGGTCAGTAAACAGAGCAACAAATATACAAATATAAATTTGTTAATACAACTTTTTCCATATACAGTAAAAAATGTACAAGAGCCCCTTACTTAAGATGCTATCCCAGTTATGATGCATTCTTTTTTCTAGTCCCTGTCAAAGGAATGGAAAGGTAAAAACTCTGTTTAAGATGCACATCCACCAGCTTCAGCCAATTTGCAGCTTGTGAATCACTTTCCTTAAGAAAGCTGTAGACGTAGTAGCAGTAATGTTTGATCTGTTCCTACACACATCCTCTGGTTCGAAACCCCAAATAATTCCTACTGCACCTACACAGGAAAAGCACCAATCCTTTTTGATCAACCTATATTGAAACAGAATGAAGATGGGAATGATGAAAAAACTTGCAAATGAATTCCACGCAGAACTCCTTTTCCAAAAATTCCTCAATGAGTCAATTGTGTAGTACCATTTCTGTGCCTTTGGAGGAAGCTCTGAGAGGATGTCGCATGCGGGGCCTAATATAAGATGTCCTATCCAGTAATGTTTAAAGAGAGCTTGGTTAATTGATAAGGCAGGTTTAAATCACACTCAACATAGTTAATATCTTCCCATTAATCATTTAAACTTTAGAAATTAAATTATCAGTGGTGATAATCGTTGACAAAAATGAACATTTCCTCTCCTTTCAAGTTATTCACTACATGCTCCAAAGTAATGCCCATACTTAGCTCTATGTCTTCAAATAAGGCGCATTAATAATCAGTGCCTGGGAAAGAAATGCCTTGTGCTGATAGTGGAAATTCTATTTTGATTAGCACAGATGTAACCTTCATATGAGAATTTTGTCTGGTTCACGATGAATTTGAGGTGCTATGTATCCTTGCATTTTAAAATTGCTGATTTCTTTTGATGCACTAACCATGAGAATGTCATCCTTTTGATCATTGGAAAGAATTATCATGGATGTGCTCTAGATGATATTGTCTTTTGTGACCTATTAGGGATAACAGGTTTTGAATGCTGTCCCAATCGCATTATTACCGAAATGATTTTCCATTATACTTTCTCTACTTACTGGTTTTCACCATCATAATTCAGTCTTTCTTCTCAAAGTAAATATTTTATTAGATAAGAAAACGCTTCATTGTTCATCAATATTAACTAATGTATGGATTTTAATATCAATCGTTTTTATAATAATCTTTTTACAATGTCGAAATGCCTTCCAACATTATTTAAAATTTAAATCAAGTGTAAAACAGTTAATATTCATGAAAGTGCATTCTAACATTGATGTTCTAATGAGGATATTTTGTACTTAAGAAAATATATTTGAAGACCTCTATGCATGTACATGAAGTGGCAAAATAAATTATTCTTTTTCATAAAAATTTTGAATTTTTCATCACAACATTCCTACCCAAAAACCAACCACTTTAGAGGTGACTGATCTACTAAACCCTTATCTGCCAATATTTTGGGTGTATCTCTTCAAATTAAAGGGAGATATGGCACTTTTATTTTTTTAAATTTTAATGAGATCATTCCAAATTTAACTCTTACATACTGCCACATTATTTTAATAGCTGTTTAAATTATGCACTTTACTGTTTTGGAAAGAAATACATAAAATGTTCGAAAATATCGAGTATTTTTAACACGGAATGCTAGGCAAAAAAAGAAATAACCTGTCGCTGAAATGTTCCTTAAGGTACGAATGCCGACTTTTAACGTGGAGCTGATTACCCTACCTGAGACAATTCGGGGACAACCGTGCATGAAAGTGAGATATTATTTATCCGGCAACCACAGGTATGTCGAAAAGTCGATGAATTCGAAATTCTGATCAAACCGGTAATTCATGCAGATTGCGTTTCTATGTCAATGATTACGATGAACTAGTCAGATTATTTTAAAATAGAGCGTTGGAAGAGCATTTTCTGGGAGGCATAGAAAAGAAAGCAGTGTTTTCGCAGCCATTAGAAAATTTGACCAGATGTCTTTCCGTATTTTGAAGGATGGAGTCATTTTCTTTCAACCATTATTTCATTTATAGGTCCTAGAATTACGAGAGAATACGTATTATATCAAGTTTTGGGAAGAGAGAGAGATTTGGGAAATCGTCATTGGGGTAAAGAAGAGAATTTTATCTGTTTTGGATGAAGTGACCTGCGAATCTCAGCGCGATGAGTTAGTGATTGTGTTTTTGAATCACTTGATTACAAACTGATGAAGTTAACAAACGGAGATCGTAAGTCAGTGAATTAGAGTAAAGTCTAATAGTTAAGACTATAGAATTTTAGAGAGGATCGGATTTACAATCACCGCAACGTATGGGCTAGTCTGAGAGGGAAAATTCTCTCTATAAGCATGATGAAGGTTAAGAGAAGAACTTAATAAGAAGAGATCTCTGCAGCCCACTTTCACAGACATTTACCGTCATGTTTCGCGCCTTGTTCGTAAATCGCTCCTCAACTCAGGTTCAACCGCCTAACTTTAAGGAAGAAGACTTGCGGTAACTACGATTGTGCCAGTTTAAAATGAGAGTGTAATGTTCTCGGGAAAGTTAAGATTGCCACATGTTATTTGTTTCGCATGTGTGTATATAGGAAAGTGCAATCGATTGCTTCGTTGAATCATCCACGATTAGAGCACATGATCAACTATCGATGTTAATCGCTGCTAAGCGGAAAGTGCAGAATCGATGTGAATCATTCCACGATCTGGATCGTTCGCGACAGAAGTGTTTCTGCTGCTGTACTGACTAGGAAGATATTCTTCTTTGGACCTAATTACTCGGAGGTCATGGAAAAAGTCTTTTGAGCGTGATTCTCTTAAAGCCGCTTATGACACATCTTCTTCCTGAATCTCATAGTGCCTCGAAGGTGGTTGTTAATATCTTTTATGTGTGTCTGGTGATTAGTTAGTTGTTTTACGTCTGCGTGATACCCTGGAAACATTATCCTGTAGGCGCTTGGATTGCGCGCATTTGTAAGTTGTTTTTCAACGAAAACTTTATTGGAGCTCATAGTTTTTCGAAATTTTTTGGTGAGCATTGAGGAATTGCCTTTAAGAAAACACATATCTGTACTGTTGGGTTGTGAATTATTAAAATGACACACCGAGTTCTCTCACAACTTTTAAAACATTGTTATAATCTGTGAAATGTTTAGAAATTCTTGTGACCGGATTTATCCAATCACAAACAGTGTCGATTTTAGGATTCAGTCAAGGATTTTACCCTGGAATACACATTTCTGTTTGGGACCGAATTGTACATTCTGTCTGTAGCAGGATAAACTATGAAAGATTACATGTGAAATTGTGCAGAAATGAATTATTAAAACAAAAATCTGAGCATTGAAAGTAATACCCATCAAATTAATAACACCATAATCATAATAATAGGATTATCATTATGATAAAATAATTATTTAATAACTAATACGCTACACTGCTGAAATATATCAATGCACAAAGTAGACGAGCTCTTTCTTCTTTTATTTATAGTGAAATACAAATTTATTTAATTATGTTGCTTCTTCCCATCCTCTCAGTACTACAGCCTTCTTCTTTGATGCACATATTTTCCAATCCTCTTTGGGAAAGCAGTCTCATTCATTCTTTCAATGTCATGTAGCCTCTCAGCTTTTATGAACCTTACCATATCTTCACCTTGATTATTGTATTTAATCCAACATTTCAATACATTCTATATTTGACATTTAGTACGACAGGTTAGTATATCCACCTTGGATATTGGCTTTCAACCTCAATCTGAGAATTTTACTCCTTTAAGACAAAGTACTTGTTTCTGTCCCATTACTTCACTATTGGAGGTTCCAATGTTTTATATATCTGCATTTTTGGTTAACTCGATATCAAGCATTGTAGTTGGGGTCCCCTTGTTCTCAATATCAAACCATTTCACTAGTTTGTTTCCAATTTTAGCTCAAGCCTTTCTTTTCTTCATACCCTTCTGTGGGCCATCATGTCTTATGCATCATTATGATGCTTTAAAAGGCTTGCTTATAATCAAAAAAACAGCACTTGGATGTCTAATAGGCACTTCTCTAATTAGGCAGAGAACCACCCTGGTACTCTACTATTTCCCTTCAACTTTCCTTTCTTAGTCTCTTGTTTATTATAGAAGACAAAACTTAAAACTACACGGTTAGCATGGCATCTCAGCTATAATTACTACTCTCTAATTTGTCTCCTTTCTTTACTATTAATTATTTATTTCCAATCCTCCAATCATCTTTTCAGTTTCCCATATTATTGTGATTCATTTACGTACAACATTCTCAATTGCTTTAACTACATAATGAGTAACTTGTGTTGGAAGATTTGGTTATAAAAGTATACTGGATAGCAAATGAACTGCATAGGAAATGGACTATTTATCGAGAGACTAATCAAAGATAACTAATTATCATGTACATAATCTCCAATACCCAACTGTAAATTATTTCATGGATCTTTTTCAGGACTATGGACTATGTTCTACTATTTGTTAGAAATTTTCTCTTACGAGTTAGGAAAACGATTGTCAGTCAATGTGATCTTTCCCTCATTATCTTGGTTTTAAGGTTAATCATGCATGTAGCTTGAACTTTTTTGGCATGTTGTTTCAGAAAACACAGTCGGTATTCTTTCGTTTACATATCTGATCATGTAAGTTGAACAGGAGCTTTTGTGGTTTGAATTTACCTTTTCGTAAACAAAAATGTAAAGTTTTGATTCAATTCTGATTTAGCTCCAGCACTTCAGGTTCACTTTTCAGATGAGGAAATTAATATTTTTCCTTTGAGTTCATGTTTTGGTTTTATGCCAAATCTGAAACTGAATGATATTGTAATGAAATACAGATAAAGTGTCATGGAGGAAGAGTTCTGTGATTGTCAAATATCAATCTTTTATAGCCTTAAGAAGTGTGCAATGTTATTGGCATAACATGGTAAGTCACAAAATATAACTGACCGCTGGTTTTTTATTCATAAACTTAAATTCCATTTTAAGAATGAGATAAGCATTTTAACATTTACTATTAGTTAGATAGCATCACAATCTTGATATTTCAAAAATCTTATATCAGCTGAGCTCACAGAACACCCAATACGTATGTGCTCTCCAGGTTCAATTCAATTCAATTTGTTTTCATTCAATGATCAATACATTGATATAGAATACGTCAAGACAATAAATAAAATAAAAATATGAATCAATAAAATGTGTCAATATATCACTTATGTATACAGGTCACTTATACATACAAAATTCGTTAACCGAATAAAATACATGCTTCTTTAAAAAATCAATTAATTTCTTACGAAAAGCATATATTGAACATGTTTCTTTGAGATAATCTTGTAACTTATTATGCAGAATTAGTCACATGGATTTAGGACCTAATGCAGTAGCTTTGGTTCTTAAGAATGGTCTATGTAGGTCCTTACTCATACGTGTTCCGTAATGGTGGACCTCATTGTATTTTACTAAGGTCGAAAGGTTCACCCTAGTGTGCATTAGCATTTCGTAAATATAAATGCATGGGACTGGCAGGAGATTAACTTTCCGAAATAACGGACGGCACGGTGCATCATGTCTAGCTTATATTGATTTTCTGCTTGTTGACTCTTAAATATTCTATTATTATAGGGAACACTTTGTTGCATAACAACCATATCTCTATGCTCCATTAAATCATGTATTCACCCTTTAGAAATGCATAGACACAATTGGAAAGTCATTGATATTTATCTTGAATTATTACCTTCATAGGATAGGTGCAAAGTGTTTGCAAATGTTGCAAAATTTTGTTGACAAAAATGAACATTTCCTCTCCTTGCAGGTTATTCACTGCATGCTCCAAAGTAATGCCCATATTTTGCTCCATGTCTTCAAATAAGGAACATTAATACTCAGTGCCTGGGAAAGAAATCTCTTGAGCTGAAAGTGGAAAAGCTATTTACCAAAGCTATTTACCTATTTACCTAAAAGCTATTTACCTATTTGCTAAAAGCAGAGATTTTACCTTCATATGAGAATTTTGTCTGGTTCACGATGAATTTAACGTGTTATCCATCCTTGCATTTTAAAATCGCTGATTTCTTTTGTTGCACTAACCGTAAGAGTGGCAGCGTTATGATCATTCGAAAAAATTATCATTGATCTGCTCTAGATGATTTTGTCTTCTGTGACCTATTAGGGAAAACAGGTTTTGATTGCTGTCCCAATCGCATTATTACTAAAAAGATTTTCCATTATACGTTCTCTACTTACTGGTCTTCAACATCATAGTTCAGTCTTTCTTCTCAAAGTAAATATTTTATTAGATAAGGAAATGCTTCATTGTTCTTTCAATATTAACTTATGTGGGGATTTTAATATCCATCGTTTTGATAATAATCTTCCTACAATGTGCAAAACCTTCCAACATTTTTTTTATTTACAAATCAAATGTAAAGCATTCAATCTTCACCAAAGTGCATTCTAACATTGATGTTCTAATGAGGATATTTTGTACTTAAGAAAATATATTTGAGGACTGCTATGCATGTATGTACATGAAGTGGCAAAATAAATTATTCTTATTCATAAAAATTTTGAATTTTTCATCAAAACACTCCTACCCAAAAAATTTAAGGTGACTGATCTACTACACCCTTATCTGCAATTACTTATGGGTGCATCTCTTCAAAAGAAGGAAATATGGCACATTTAATTTTCTTTCTAATTTCAATGAGATCAATCCAAATTTAACTATTAAATCCTGCGACATATCTTAATAGCTTGTTAATTTATGCACTTTCCTGTTTTGGAAAGAAATACATAAAATGTTTGAAAATATCGAGAATTTTTAACACGGAATCATAGGCAAAAAAAAACAAAAAAAACAGTCTCTGAAATGTTCCTTAAGGTACGAATGCCGACTTTTAACGTGGAGCTGATTACCCTACCTGAGACAATTCGGGGACAACCGTGCATGAAAGTGAGATATTATTTATCCGGCAACCACAGGTATTTCGAAAAGTCGATGAATTCGAAATTCTGATTAAACCGGGTATTCATGCAGATTGCTTTTCTATTTCAATGATTACAATGAACTAGTCAGATTATTTTAAAATAGAGCGTTGGAAGAGCATTTTCTGGGAGGCATAGAAAAGAAAACAGTGTTTTCGCAGCCATTAGAAAATTTCACCAGATGTCTTTCCGTATTTTGGCGGATGGAGTCATTTTCTATCAACAATTAGGTCCTAGAATTACGAGAGAATACGTATTATATCAAATTTCGGGAAGAGAGAAATTTGGGAAAACGTCATTGGGGTAAAGAAGAGAATTTTATCTGTTTTGGATGAAGTGACCTGCGAATCTCAGCGCGATGAGTTAGTGATTGTGTTTTTGAATCACTTGATTACAAACTGATGAAGTTAACAAACGGAGATCGTAAGTCAGTGAATTAGAGTAAAGTCTAATAGTTAAGACTATAGAATTTTAGAGAGGATCGGATTTACAATCACCGCAATGTATGGGCTAGTCTGAGAGGGAAAATTCTCTCTATAAGCATGATGAAGGTTAAGAGAAGAACTTAATAAGAAGAGATCTCTGCAGCCCACTTTCACAGACATTTACCGTCATGTTTCGCGCCTTGTTCGTAAATCGCTCCTCAACTCAGGTTCAACCGCCTAACTTTAAGGAAGAAGACTTGCGGTAACTACGATTGTGCCAGTTTAAAATGAGAGTGTAATGTTCTCGGGAAAGTTAAGATTGCCACATGTTATTTGTTTCGCATGTGTGTATATAGGAAAGTGCAATCGATTGCTTCGTTGAATCATCCACGATTAGAGCACATGATCAACTATCGATGTTAATCGCTGCTAAGCGGAAAGTGCAGAATCGATGTGAATCATTCCACGATCTGGATCGTTCGCGACAGAAGTGTTTCTGCTGCTGTACTGACTAGGAAGATATTCTTCTTTGGACCTAATTACTCGGAGGTCATGGAAAAAGTCTTTTGAGCGTGATTCTCTTAAAGCCGCTTATGACACATCTTCTTCCTGAATCTCATAGTGCCTCGAAGGTGGTTGTTAATATCTTTTATGTGTGTCTGGTGATTAGTTAGTTGTTTTACGTCTGCGTGATACCCTGGAAACATTATCCTGTAGGCGCTTGGATTGCGCGCATTTGTAAGTTGTTTTTCAACGAAAACTTTATTGGAGCTCATAGTTTTTCGAAATTTTTTGGTGAGCATTGAGGAATTGCCTTTAAGAAAACACATATCTGTACTGTTGGGTTGTGAATTATTAAAATGACACACCGAGTTCTCTCACAACTTTTAAAACATTGTTATAATCTGTGAAATGTTTAGAAATTCTTGTGACCGGATTTATCCAATCACAAACAGTGTCGATTTTAGGATTCAGTCAAGGATTTTACCCTGGAATACACATTTCTGTTTGGGACCGAATTGTACATTCTGTCTGTAGCAGGATAAACTATGAAAGATTACATGTGAAATTGTGCAGAAATGAATTATTAAAACAAAAATCTGAGCATTGAAAGTAATACCCATCAAATTAATAACACCATAATCATAATAATAGGATTATCATTATGATAAAATAATTATTTAATAACTAATACGCTACACTGCTGAAATATATCAATGCACAAAGTAGACGAGCTCTTTCTTCTTTTATTTATAGTGAAATACAAATTTATTTAATTATGTTGCTTCTTCCCATCCTCTCAGTACTACAGCCTTCTTCTTTGATGCACATATTTTCCAATCCTCTTTGGGAAAGCAGTCTCATTCATTCTTTCAATGTCATGTAGCCTCTCAGCTTTTATGAACCTTACCATATCTTCACCTTGATTATTGTATTTAATCCAACATTTCAATACATTCTATATTTGACATTTAGTACGACAGGTTAGTATATCCACCTTGGATATTGGCTTTCAACCTCAATCTGAGAATTTTACTCCTTTAAGACAAAGTACTTGTTTCTGTCCCATTACTTCACTATTGGAGGTTCCAATGTTTTATATATCTGCATTTTTGGTTAACTCGATATCAAGCATTGTAGTTGGGGTCCCCTTGTTCTCAATATCAAACCATTTCACTAGTTTGTTTCCAATTTTAGCTCAAGCCTTTCTTTTCTTCATACCCTTCTGTGGGCCATCATGTCTTATGCATCATTATGATGCTTTAAAAGGCTTGCTTATAATCAAAAAAACAGCACTTGGATGTCTAATAGGCACTTCTCTAATTAGGCAGAGAACCACCCTGGTACTCTACTATTTCCCTTCAACTTTCCTTTCTTAGTTTCTTGTTTATTATAGAAGACAAAACTTAAAACTACACGGTTAGCATGGCATCTCAGCTATAATTACTACTCTCTAATTTGTCTCCTTTCTTTACTATTAATTATTTATTTCCAATCCTCCAATCATCTTTTCAGTTTCCCATATTATTGTGATTCATTTACGTACAACATTCTCAATTGCTTTAACTACATAATGAGTAACTTGTGTTGGAAGATTTGGTTATAAAAGTATACTGGATAGCAAATGAACTGCATAGGAAATGGACTATTTATCGAGAGACTAATCAAAGATAACTAATTATCATGTACATAATCTCCAATACCCAACTGTAAATTATTTCATGGATCTTTTTCAGGACTATGGACTATGTTCTACTATTTGTTAGAAATTTTCTCTTACGAGTTTGGAAAACGATTGTCAGTCAATGTGATCTTTCCCTCATTATCTTGGTTTTAAGGTTAATCATGCATGTAGCTTGAACTTTTTTGGCATGTTGTTTCAGAAAACACAGTCGGTATTCTTTCGTTTACATATCTGATCATGTAAGTTGAACAGGAGCTTTTGTGGTTTGAATTTACCTTTTCGTAAACAAAAATGTAAAGTTTTGATTCAATTCTGATTTAGCTCCAGCACTTCAGGTTCACTTTTCAGATGAGGAAATTAATATTTTTCCTTTGAGTTCATGTTTTGGTTTTATGCCAAATCTGAAACTGAATGATATTGTAATGAAATACAGATAAAGTGTCATGGAGGAAGAGTTCTGTGATTGTCAAATATCAATCTTTTATAGCCTTAAGAAGTGTGCAATGTTATTGGCATAACATGGTAAGTCACAAAATATAACTGACCGCTGGTTTTTTATTCATAAACTTAAATTCCATTTTAAGAATGAGATAAGCATTTTAACATTTACTATTAGTTAGATAGCATCACAATCTTGATATTTCAAAAATCTTATATCAGCTGAGCTCACAGAACACCCAATACGTATGTGCTCTCCAGGTTCAATTCAATTCAATTTGTTTTCATTCAATGATCAATACATTGATATAGAATACGTCAAGACAATAAATAAAATAAAAATATGAATCAATAAAATGTGTCAATATATCACTTATGTTTACAGGTCACTTATACATACAAAATTCGTTAACCGAATAAAATACATGCTTCTTTAAAAAATCAATTAATTTCTTACGAAAAGCATATATTGAACATGTTTCTTTGAGATAATCTTGTAACTTATTATGCAGAATTAGTCACATGGATTTAGGACCTAATGCAGTAGCTTTGGTTCTTAAGAATGGTCTATGTAGGTCCTTACTCATACGTGTTCCGTAATGGTGGACCTCATTGTATTTTACTAAGGTCGAAAGGTTCACCCTAGTGTGCATTAGCATTTCGTAAATATAAATGCATGGGACTGGCAGGAGATTAACTTTCCGAAATAACGGACGGCACGGTGCATCATGTCTAGCTTATATTGATTTTCTGCTTGTTGACTCTTAAATATTCTATTATTATAGGGAACACTTTGTTGCATAACAACCATATCTCTATGCTCCATTAAATCATGTATTCACCCTTTAGAAATGCATAGACACAATTGGAAAGTCATTGATATTTATCTTGAATTATTACCTTCATAGGATAGGTGCAAAGTGTTTGCAAATGTTGCAAAATTTTGTTGACAAAAATGAACATTTCCTCTCCTTGCAGGTTATTCACTGCATGCTCCAAAGTAATGCCCATATTTTGCTCCATGTCTTCAAATAAGGAACATTAATACTCAGTGCCTGGGAAAGAAATCTCTTGAGCTGAAAGTGGAAAAGCTATTTACCAAAGCTATTTACCTATTTACCTAAAAGCTATTTACCTATTTGCTAAAAGCAGAGATTTTACCTTCATATGAGAATTTTGTCTGGTTCACGATGAATTTAACGTGTTATCCATCCTTGCATTTTAAAATCGCTGATTTCTTTTGTTGCACTAACCGTAAGAGTGGCAGCGTTATGATCATTCGAAAAAATTATCATTGATCTGCTCTAGATGATTTTGTCTTCTGTGACCTATTAGGGAAAACAGGTTTTGATTGCTGTCCCAATCGCATTATTACTAAAAAGATTTTCCATTATACGTTCTCTACTTACTGGTCTTCAACATCATAGTTCAGTCTTTCTTCTCAAAGTAAATATTTTATTAGATAAGGAAATGCTTCATTGTTCTTCAATATTAACTTATGTGGGGATTTTAATATCCATCGTTTTGATAATAATCTTCCTACAATGTGCAAAACCTTCCAACATTTTTTTTATTTACAAATCAAATGTAAAGCATTCAATCTTCACCAAAGTGCATTCTAACATTGATGTTCTAATGAGGATATTTTGTACTTAAGAAAATATATTTGAGGACTGCTATGCATGTATGTACATGAAGTGGCAAAATAAATTATACTTATTCATAAAAATTTTGAATTTTTCATCAAAACACTCCTACCCAAAAAATTTAAGGTGACTGATCTACTACACCCTTATCTGCAATTACTTATGGGTGCATCTCTTCAAAAGAAGGAAATATGGCACATTTAATTTTCTTTCTAATTTCAATGAGATCAATCCAAATTTAACTCTTAAATCCTGCGACATATCCTAATAGCTTGTTAATTTATGCACTTTCCTGTTTTGGAAAGAAATACATAAAATGTTTGAAAATATCGAGAATTTTTAACACGGAATCATAGGCAAAAAAAAACAAAAAAAACAGTCTCTGAAATGTTCCTTAAGGTACGAATGCCGACTTTTAACGTGGAGCTGATTACCCTACCTGAGACAATTCGGGGACAACCGTGCATGAAAGTGAGATATGATTTATCCGGCAACCACAGGTATTTCGAAAAGTGGATGAATTCGAAATTCTGATTAAACCGGGTATTCATGCAGATTGCTTTTCTATTTCAATGATTACAATGAACTAGTCAGATTATTTTAAAATAGAGCGTTGGAAGAGCATTTTCTGGGAGGCATAGAAATGAAAACAGTGTTTTCGCAGCCATTAGAAAATTTCACCAGATGTCTTTCCGTATTTTGGCGGATGGAGTCATTTTCTATCAACAATTAATGCATTTATAGGTCCTAGAATTACGAGAGAATACGTATTATATCAAATTTCGGGAAGAGAGAAATTTGGGAAAACGTCATTGGGGTAAAGAAGAGAATTTTATCTGTTTTGGATGAAGTGACCTGCGAATCTCAGCGCGATGAGTTAGTGATTGTGTTTTTGAATCACTTGATTACAAACTGATGAAGTTAACAAAGGAGATCGTAAGTCAGTGAATTAGAGTACATTCTAATAATCAAGACTATAGAATTTTAGAGAGGATCAGATTTACAATCACCGCAACGTATGGGCTAGTCTGAGAGGGAAAATTCTCTCTATAAGCATGATGAAGGTTAAGAGAAGAACTTAATAAGAAGAGATCTCTGCAGCCCACTTTCACAGACATATACCGTCATGTTTCGCGCCTTGTTCGTAAATCGCTCCTCAACTCAGGTTCAACCGCCTAACTTTAAGGAAGAGGACTTGCGGTAACTACGATTGTGCCAGTTTAAAATGAGAGTGTAATGTTCTCGGGAAAGTTAAGATTGCCACATGTTATTTGTTTCGCATGTGTAAATAAGAAAGTGCAATCGATTGCTTCGTTGAATCATCCACGATTAGAGAATATGATCAACTATCGATGTGTATCGCTACTAAGCGCAAAGTGCAGAATCGATGTGAATCTTGGCGAGGTATTCCACGATCTGATTCGATCGCGACCGCAGCGTGTCTGCTGCTGTACGTACAAGGATGATATTTTCTTTGGGCCTAATTACCCGGAGGTCATATGGGAAGATTTGAGTAGTCTTTTGAGAAAGATTCTGTCAAGGGCACTTATGACACATCTTCTTTCTAAATCTCATAGTGCCTCGAAGGTGGTTGCTAATATCTTTTTTGTGTGTGTGGTGATTAGTTAGTTGTTTTAAGTCTGCGTCGATACCCTGGAAACATCCTGTAGACGCTTGTATTGCGAGCTTTTGTAAGTTGTTTTTCAACGAAAACATTATTGGAGCTCATAGTTTTTCGATATGTTTTGGTGTGCACTGAGGAATTGCGTTTAAGAAAACACATCTCTGAGCTGTAGGGATGTGAATCATTAAGATGGCAATCGGAGTTCTCTCGCAACTTTTCAAACATTGTGTAAAATCTTTGAAACGTTTAGAAATTTTTGAGAACCCTATTTATGCAATTACAATCTAACAGTCTCGATGAAACCATGATTTTTCCCTGGAATATAGTTTTCTGTTTGGGACCGAAGTGTACCTTCTATCTGTATCAGGATTAGAACCAATTGAGTAGCTAGGTAATTGATTCAAGGATAAACTATGAAAGATTACATGTGAAATTGTGCAGTAATGAATAATTAAAACCAGAAATCTGAGCACTGAAAGTAATAGCTGTCAAATTAATAACACCATAATCATACTAATAGGATTATCATTATGATAAAATAATTATTTAATAAATAATACACAGCACTTCTGAAATACATTAATGCACAACGTAGACAAGCCCTCTCATCTCTTGTTTATAATGAAATGCAAATTTATTTAATAATATTCCTTCTTCCCACCCTCTTTGGCAAAGCAGTCTCATTCATTCTTTCAGTGTTCTAACAATTTTACAATCTCAGCTTTTATGAACCTTACTCACCTTGGTTGGTGTCTTTAATGCAACATTTTAATACATTTCTATATTTGCCACTTAGTACGACAGGTTCGTATATCTACTTATGATTTTGGCTTTAAACCCCTTTCTGAGAATTTTAGTTTTTTAACACAAAGTACTTGTTTCTGCCCCATGCGTCACTATTGGATTATCTGCATTTTTGGTCAACTCGATATCAAGCATTGTAGTGGGGGTCCCCTTGTTCTCAATATCAAACCATTTCACTAGTTTGTTTCCAATTTTAGCTCAAGCCTTTGTATTCTTCTTACTCTTTTTCACAATTTTTATCACCTTCCGTAGGCTGCCAATTTCATGCATCATTATGATGCTACAAAATGCTTGCTTATAGTCAATTAACAGCATTTGGATGTCCAATAGGCACTTCTTTGATTAGGCTGTATTCCACACTGGTACTCTACTATCACCCTTCAACTTTCCTTTCTTAGTATCTTGTTTTTAATAGAAGGAAAATCTCAAAACTACACCGTTAGCATGGCATCGCTGCTATAATTGCTACTCTCTAATTTCTCCCCTTTCTTTACTGTTGCTTATATACTTCCAATCATCTTCTCAGTTTCCCATATTATTGTGATTCATATACGTACAACATCCTCAATTGCTTTAACTCCATTATGAGTAAGTTGTGTTGGATGATTTGGTTATAAAATTATACTGGAAAGCAAATGGACTATTTAACGAGACTCTGAATAAAGATAACTAATTATCATGTACATACCCTCCATTACCTAACTGTAAATTTTTCGATGACTCTTTGTCAGGACTTTGTACTCTTGTTTTAGAAATTTTCTCTTACGAGTTAGGAAAACGATTCTGAATCAATGGGATCTTTTTCTCATTATCTTGGTTTTTAGGTTAATCATGCAGTGTATTATCATGTAGCTTGAATATTTTTGGCATGTCGTTACAGAAAATACAGTCAATACTCTTTGGTTTCCATATCTAAACATGGAAGTTGAACAGGAACATTTGTGTTTTGAATTTACCTTTTGGTGAACAAAAATGTAAAGTTTTGAATCAATTCTGATTTAGCTCCAGCAGTTCAGGTTCACTCTTCAGTTGAGGAAATCAATATTTTTCCTTTGAGTTCATGTTTTGGTTTTATGCCAAATCTGAAACTGAAGGATATTGTAATGAAATACAGATAAAGTGTCATTGAGGAAGAATTCTGTGTTTCTCAGATATTGATCTTTTTCGGCATTAAGAAGTGTGCAATGTTATTGGGCTACCATGGTCAGACACAAAATGTAACTGACCGCTGGTTTTTTATTCATAAACTAAATTTCCATGTTAAGAATGAGGTAAGCATCTTAACATTTGATATTAGTTAGAAAGCATCACAGTCTTGATATTGCAAGAAATCTTATTACAGCTGAGCTCACAGAACTCCCAAGATCTATGTGCTCTCCCGGTATACTAATTTCCTGCTTGTTGAGTCTTAAATATTCTATTATTATAGTCAAAACTTTGGAACACTCAAAGACTTTGTTGCATAACAACCATAGCTCTATGCTTCATTAAACCATGCATCGACTCTTAAGTTGTCCATAGTCACAATTGGAATGTCATTCATATTTATCTTAAATTATAACCTTCATAGGATAGTTGGAAAGTGTTTCAAGAAACAGATTGTATATTTGATCAGTTTTGGACTTAGGTTTGGCACTATTTAAATGAGATTGCTTAAAGAATAATCATGGTGCTACTCCAGATATTCCTGTGTTATTAACATATGCACATTTTCCGATCCAATGCATATGTTGGTTTTCTGAGAAAGCAATGGTCAATCTTGAGGACGATCATGAGCATTTCAACCATTTTATTACTCTGTGCTATATGCTGCAATATGGCTAATTATGCTATGAATTACGATTAATATGGAGGACATTTTTTGTTATAACAATTGGTAAATGTTTATTGGGATAGGACAGGCTAGTGCTATCATCAAATGCACAGTCAGTATAGATCTAAATGTGCCTTACATACCATATTATATGACTCAGAAAAGAAATCTTATCAGTAAAGTATTATTCAGTTCTTGAGAGTGTTACATGTGTTTCTCGGTGGATTCCATATTCATGCTGAACTCCATGGAAGTATTCTTTATCTAAGAAACAATCCTTTCGTGAATTAATTACAAAGGGGATGAGGTTTTAATACTCCATGTTACCTTAAGTATTCTTCAGTGTCATGAGTGGTGCACTCACAGGAGGTCCTACTGTCCAGATGTAGGTGATGGTCAGTAAACAGAGCAACAAATATACAAATATAAATTTGTTAATACAACTTTTTCCATATACAGTAAAAAATGTACAAGAGCCCCTTACTTAAGATGCTATCCCAGTTATGATGCATTCTTTTTTCTAGTCCCTGTCAAAGGAATGGAAAGGTAAAAACTCTGTTTAAGATGCACATCCACCAGCTTCAGCCAATTTGCAGCTTGTGAATCACTTTCCTTAAGAAAGCTGTAGACGTAGTAGCAGTAATGTTTGATCTGTTCCTACACACATCCTCTGGTTCGAAACCCCAAATAATTCCTACTGCACCTACACAGGAAAAGCACCAATCCTTTTTGATCAACCTATATTGAAACAGAATGAAGATGGGAATGATGAAAAAACTTGCAAATGAATTCCACGCAGAACTCCTTTTCCAAAAATTCCTCAATGAGTCAATTGTGTAGTACCATTTCTGTGCCTTTGGAGGAAGCTCTGAGAGGATGTCGCATGCGGGGCCTAATATAAGATGTCCTATCCAGTAATGTTTAAAGAGAGCTTGGTTAATTGATAAGGCAGGTTTAAATCACACTCAACATAGTTAATATCTTCCCATTAATCATTTAAACTTTAGAAATTAAATTATCAGTGGTGATAATCGTTGACAAAAATGAACATTTCCTCTCCTTTCAAGTTATTCACTACATGCTCCAAAGTAATGCCCATACTTAGCTCTATGTCTTCAAATAAGGCGCATTAATAATCAGTGCCTGGGAAAGAAATGCCTTGTGCTGATAGTGGAAATTCTATTTTGATTAGCACAGATGTAACCTTCATATGAGAATTTTGTCTGGTTCACGATGAATTTGAGGTGCTATGTATCCTTGCATTTTAAAATTGCTGATTTCTTTTGATGCACTAACCATGAGAATGTCATCCTTTTGATCATTGGAAAGAATTATCATGGATGTGCTCTAGATGATATTGTCTTTTGTGACCTATTAGGGATAACAGGTTTTGAATGCTGTCCCAATCGCATTATTACCGAAATGATTTTCCATTATACTTTCTCTACTTACTGGTTTTCACCATCATAATTCAGTCTTTCTTCTCAAAGTAAATATTTTATTAGATAAGAAAACGCTTCATTGTTCATCAATATTAACTAATGTATGGATTTTAATATCAATCGTTTTTATAATAATCTTTTTACAATGTCGAAATGCCTTCCAACATTATTTAAAATTTAAATCAAGTGTAAAACAGTTAATATTCATGAAAGTGCATTCTAACATTGATGTTCTAATGAGGATATTTTGTACTTAAGAAAATATATTTGAGGACTGCTATGCATGTATGTACATGAAGTGGCAAAATAAATTATTCTTATTCATAAAAATTTTGAATTTTTCATCAAAACACTCCTACCCAAAAAATTTAAGGTGACTGATCTACTACACCCTTATCTGCAATTACTTATGGGTGCATCTCTTCAAAAGAAGGAAATATGGCACATTTAATTTTCTTTCTAATTTCAATGAGATCAATCCAAATTTAACTCTTAAATCCTGCGACATATCTTAATAGCTTGTTAATTTATGCACTTTCCTGTTTTGGAAAGAAATACATAAAATGTTTGAAAATATCGAGAATTTTTAACACGGAATCATAGGCAAAAAAAAACAAAAAAAACAGTCTCTGAAATGTTCCTTAAGGTACGAATGCCGACTTTTAACGTGGAGCTGATTACCCTACCTGAGACAATTCGGGGACAACCGTGCATGAAAGTGAGATATTATTTATCCGGCAACCACAGGTATTTCGAAAAGTCGATGAATTCGAAATTCTGATTAAACCGGGTATTCATGCAGATTGCTTTTCTATTTCAATGATTACAATGAACTAGTCAGATTATTTTAAAATAGAGCGTTGGAAGAGCATTTTCTGGGAGGCATAGAAAAGAAAACAGTGTTTTCGCAGCCATTAGAAAATTTCACCAGATGTCTTTCCGTATTTTGGCGGATGGAGTCATTTTCTATCAACAATTAATGCATTTATAGGTCCTAGAATTACGAGAGAATACGTATTATATCAAATTTCGGGAAGAGAGAAATTTGGGAAAACGTCATTGGGGTAAAGAAGAGAATTTTATCTGTTTTGGATGAAGTGACCTGAGAATCTCAGCGCGATGAGTTAGTGATTGTGTTTTTGAATCACTTGATTACAAACTGATGAAGTTAACAAACGGAGATCGTAAGTCAGTGAATTAGAGTAAAGTCTAATAGTTAAGACTATAGAATTTTAGAGAGGATCGGATTTACAATCACCGCAACGTATGGGCTAGTCTGAGAGGGAAAATTCTCTCTATAAGAATGATGAAGGTTAAGAGAAGAACTTAATAAGAAGAGATCTCTGCAGCCCACTTTCACAGACATTTACCGTCATGTTTCGCGCCTTGTTCGTAAATCGCTCCTCAACTCAGGTTCAACCGCCTAACTTTAAGGAAGAAGACTTGCGGTAACTACGATTGTGCCAGTTTAAAATGAGAGTGTAATGTTCTCGGGAAAGTTAAGATTGCCACATGTTATTTGTTTCGCATGTGTGTATATAGGAAAGTGCAATCGATTGCTTCGTTGAATCATCCACGATTAGAGCACATGATCAACTATCGATGTTAATCGCTGCTAAGCGGAAAGTGCAGAATCGATGTGAATCATTCCACGATCTGGATCGTTCGCGACAGAAGTGTTTCTGCTGCTGTACTGACTAGGAAGATATTCTTCTTTGGACCTAATTACTCGGAGGTCATGGAAAAAGTCTTTTGAGCGTGATTCTCTTAAAGCCGCTTATGACACATCTTCTTCCTGAATCTCATAGTGCCTCGAAGGTGGTTGTTAATATCTTTTATGTGTGTCTGGTGATTAGTTAGTTGTTTTACGTCTGCGTGATACCCTGGAAACATTATCCTGTAGGCGCTTGGATTGCGCGCATTTGTAAGTTGTTTTTCAACGAAAACTTTATTGGAGCTCATAGTTTTTCGAAATTTTTTGGTGAGCATTGAGGAATTGCCTTTAAGAAAACACATATCTGTACTGTTGGGTTGTGAATTATTAAAATGACACACCGAGTTCTCTCACAACTTTTAAAACATTGTTATAATCTGTGAAATGTTTAGAAATTCTTGTGACCGGATTTATCCAATCACAAACAGTGTCGATTTTAGGATTCAGTCAAGGATTTTACCCTGGAATACACATTTCTGTTTGGGACCGAATTGTACATTCTGTCTGTAGCAGGATAAACTATGAAAGATTACATGTGAAATTGTGCAGAAATGAATTATTAAAACAAAAATCTGAGCATTGAAAGTAATACCCATCAAATTAATAACACCATAATCATAATAATAGGATTATCATTATGATAAAATAATTATTTAATAACTAATACGCTACACTGCTGAAATATATCAATGCACAAAGTAGACGAGCTCTTTCTTCTTTTATTTATAGTGAAATACAAATTTATTTAATTATGTTGCTTCTTCCCATCCTCTCAGTACTACAGCCTTCTTCTTTGATGCACATATTTTCCAATCCTCTTTGGGAAAGCAGTCTCATTCATTCTTTCAATGTCATGTAGCCTCTCAGCTTTTATGAACCTTACCATATCTTCACCTTGATTATTGTATTTAATCCAACATTTCAATACATTCTATATTTGACATTTAGTACGACAGGTTAGTATATCCACCTTGGATATTGGCTTTCAACCTCAATCTGAGAATTTTACTCCTTTAAGACAAAGTACTTGTTTCTGTCCCATTACTTCACTATTGGAGGTTCCAATGTTTTATATATCTGCATTTTTGGTTAACTCGATATCAAGCATTGTAGTTGGGGTCCCCTTGTTCTCAATATCAAACCATTTCACTAGTTTGTTTCCAATTTTAGCTCAAGCCTTTCTTTTCTTCATACCCTTCTGTGGGCCATCATGTCTTATGCATCATTATGATGCTTTAAAAGGCTTGCTTATAATCAAAAAAACAGCACTTGGATGTCTAATAGGCACTTCTCTAATTAGGCAGAGAACCACCCTGGTACTCTACTATTTCCCTTCAACTTTCCTTTCTTAGTCTCTTGTTTATTATAGAAGACAAAACTTAAAACTACACGGTTAGCATGGCATCTCAGCTATAATTACTACTCTCTAATTTGTCTCCTTTCTTTACTATTAATTATTTATTTCCAATCCTCCAATCATCTTTTCAGTTTCCCATATTATTGTGATTCATTTACGTACAACATTCTCAATTGCTTTAACTACATAATGAGTAACTTGTGTTGGAAGATTTGGTTATAAAAGTATACTGGATAGCAAATGAACTGCATAGGAAATGGACTATTTATCGAGAGACTAATCAAAGATAACTAATTATCATGTACATAATCTCCAATACCCAACTGTAAATTATTTCATGGATCTTTTTCAGGACTATGGACTATGTTCTACTATTTGTTAGAAATTTTCTCTTACGAGTTAGGAAAACGATTGTCAGTCAATGTGATCTTTCCCTCATTATCTTGGTTTTAAGGTTAATCATGCATGTAGCTTGAACTTTTTTGGCATGTTGTTTCAGAAAACACAGTCGGTATTCTTTCGTTTACATATCTGATCATGTAAGTTGAACAGGAGCTTTTGTGGTTTGAATTTACCTTTTCGTAAACAAAAATGTAAAGTTTTGATTCAATTCTGATTTAGCTCCAGCACTTCAGGTTCACTTTTCAGATGAGGAAATTAATATTTTTCCTTTGAGTTCATGTTTTGGTTTTATGCCAAATCTGAAACTGAATGATATTGTAATGAAATACAGATAAAGTGTCATGGAGGAAGAGTTCTGTGATTGTCAAATATCAATCTTTTATAGCCTTAAGAAGTGTGCAATGTTATTGGCATAACATGGTAAGTCACAAAATATAACTGACCGCTGGTTTTTTATTCATAAACTTAAATTCCATTTTAAGAATGAGATAAGCATTTTAACATTTACTATTAGTTAGATAGCATCACAATCTTGATATTTCAAAAATCTTATATCAGCTGAGCTCACAGAACACCCAATACGTATGTGCTCTCCAGGTTCAATTCAATTCAATTTGTTTTCATTCAATGATCAATACATTGATATAGAATACGTCAAGACAATAAATAAAATAAAAATATGAATCAATAAAATGTGTCAATATATCACTTATGTATACAGGTCACTTATACATACAAAATTCGTTAACCGAATAAAATACATGCTTCTTTAAAAAATCAATTAATTTCTTACGAAAAGCATATATTGAACATGTTTCTTTGAGATAATCTTGTAACTTATTATGCAGAATTAGTCACATGGATTTAGGACCTAATGCAGTAGCTTTGGTTCTTAAGAATGGTCTATGTAGGTCCTTACTCATACGTGTTCCGTAATGGTGGACCTCATTGTATTTTACTAAGGTCGAAAGGTTCACCCTAGTGTGCATTAGCATTTCGTAAATATAAATGCATGGGACTGGCAGGAGATTAACTTTCCGAAATAACGGACGGCACGGTGCATCATGTCTAGCTTATATTGATTTTCTGCTTGTTGACTCTTAAATATTCTATTATTATAGGGAACACTTTGTTGCATAACAACCATATCTCTATGCTCCATTAAATCATGTATTCACCCTTTAGAAATGCATAGACACAATTGGAAAGTCATTGATATTTATCTTGAATCATTACCTTCATAGGATAGGTGCAAAGTGTTTGCAAATGTTGCAAAATTTTGTTGACAAAAATGAACATTTCCTCTCCTTGCAGGTTATTCACTGCATGCTCCAAAGTAATGCCCATATTTTGCTCCATGTCTTCAAATAAGGAACATTAATACTCAGTGCCTGGGAAAGAAATCTCTTGAGCTGAAAGTGGAAAAGCTATTTACAAAGCTATTTACCTATTTACCTAAAAGCTATTTACCTATTTGCTAAAAGCAGAGATTTTACCTTCATATGAGAATTTTGTCTGGTTCACGATGAATTTAACGTGTTATCCATCCTTGCATTTTAAAATCGCTGATTTCTTTTGTTGCACTAACTGTAAGAGTGGCAGCGTTATGATCATTCGAAAAAATTATCATTGATCTGCTCTAGATGATTTTGTCTTCTGTGACCTATTAGGGAAAACAGGTTTTGATTGCTGTCCCAATCGCATTATTACTAAAAAGATTTTCCATTATACGTTCTCTACTTACTGGTCTTCAACATCATAGTTCAGTCTTTCTTCTCAAAGTAAATATTTTATTAGATAAGGAAATGCTTCATTGTTCTTCAATATTAACTTATGTGGGGATTTTAATATCCATCGTTTTGATAATAATCTTCCTACAATGTGCAAAACCTTCCAACATTTTTTTTATTTACAAATCAAATGTAAAGCATTCAATCTTCACCAAAGTGCATTCTAACATTGATGTTCTAATGAGGATATTTTGTACTTAAGAAAATATATTTGAGGACTGCTATGCATGTATGTACATGAAGTGGCAAAATAAATTATTCTTCTTCATAAAAATTTTGAATTTTTCATCAAAACACTCCTACCCAAAAAATTTAAGGTGACTGATCTACTACACCCTTATCTGCAATTACTTATGGGTGCATCTCTTCAAAAGAAGGAAATATGGCACATTTAATTTTCTTTCTAATTTCAATGAGATCAATCCAAATTTAACTCTTAAATCCTGCGACATATCTTAATAGCTTGTTAATTTATGCACTTTCCTGTTTTGGAAAGAAATACATAAAATGTTTGAAAATATCGAGAATTTTTAACACGGAATCATAGGCAAAAAAAAACAAAAAAAACAGTCTCTGAAATGTTCCTTAAGGTACGAATGCCGACTTTTAACGTGGAGCTGATTACCCTACCTGAGACAATTCGGGGACAACCGTGCATGAAAGTGAGATATTATTTATCCGGCAACCACAGGTATTTCGAAAAGTCGATGAATTCGAAATTCTGATTAAACCGGGTATTCATGCAGATTGCTTTTCTATTTCAATGATTACAATGAACTAGTCAGATTATTTTAAAATAGAGCGTTGGAAGAG
This sequence comes from Pachydiplax longipennis, assembly GCA_036926295.1. NCBI lineage: Eukaryota > Metazoa > Arthropoda > Insecta > Odonata > Libellulidae > Pachydiplax > Pachydiplax longipennis. Next base: position 264,343 of record JAVFKF010000082.1, on the reverse strand, counting down.
CATTTTCTGGGAGGCATAGAAAAGAAAACAGTGTTTTCGCAGCCATTAGAAAATTTCACCAGATGTCTTTCCGTATTTTGGCGGATGGAGTCATTTTCTATCAACAATTAATGCATTTATAGGTCCTAGAATTACGAGAGAATACGTATTATATCAAATTTCGGGAAGAGAGAAATTTGGGAAAACGTCATTGGGGTAAAGAAGAGAATTTTATCTGTTTTGGATGAAGTGACCTGCGAATCTCAGCGCGATGAGTTAGTGATTGTGTTTTTGAATCACTTGATTACAAACTGATGAAGTTAACAAAGGAGATCGTAAGTCAGTGAATTAGAGTACATTCTAATAATCAAGACTATAGAATTTTAGAGAGGATCAGATTTACAATCACCGCAACGTATGGGCTAGTCTGAGAGGGAAAATTCTCTCTATAAGCATGATGAAGGTTAAGAGAAGAACTTAATAAGAAGAGATCTCTGCAGCCCACTTTCACAGACATATACCGTCATGTTTCGCGCCTTGTTCGTAAATCGCTCCTCAACTCAGGTTCAACCGCCTAACTTTAAGGAAGAGGACTTGCGGTAACTACGATTGTGCCAGTTTAAAATGAGAGTGTAATGTTCTCGGGAAAGTTAAGATTGCCACATGTTATTTGTTTCGCATGTGTAAATAAGAAAGTGCAATCGATTGCTTCGTTGAATCATCCACGATTAGAGAATATGATCAACTATCGATGTGTATCGCTACTAAGCGCAAAGTGCAGAATCGATGTGAATCTTGGCGAGGTATTCCACGATCTGATTCGATCGCGACCGCAGCGTGTCTGCTGCTGTACGTACAAGGATGATATTTTCTTTGGGCCTAATTACCCGGAGGTCATATGGGAAGATTTGAGTAGTCTTTTGAGAAAGATTCTGTCAAGGGCACTTATGACACATCTTCTTTCTAAATCTCATAGTGCCTCGAAGGTGGTTGCTAATATCTTTTTTGTGTGTGTGGTGATTAGTTAGTTGTTTTAAGTCTGCGTCGATACCCTGGAAACATCCTGTAGACGCTTGTATTGCGAGCTTTTGTAAGTTGTTTTTCAACGAAAACATTATTGGAGCTCATAGTTTTTCGATATGTTTTGGTGTGCACTGAGGAATTGCGTTTAAGAAAACACATCTCTGAGCTGTAGGGATGTGAATCATTAAGATGGCAATCGGAGTTCTCTCGCAACTTTTCAAACATTGTGTAAAATCTTTGAAACGTTTAGAAATTTTTGAGAACCCTATTTATGCAATTACAATCTAACAGTCTCGATGAAACCATGATTTTTCCCTGGAATATAGTTTTCTGTTTGGGACCGAAGTGTACCTTCTATCTGTATCAGGATTAGAACCAATTGAGTAGCTAGGTAATTGATTCAAGGATAAACTATGAAAGATTACATGTGAAATTGTGCAGTAATGAATAATTAAAACCAGAAATCTGAGCACTGAAAGTAATAGCTGTCAAATTAATAACACCATAATCATACTAATAGGATTATCATTATGATAAAATAATTATTTAATAAATAATACACAGCACTTCTGAAATACATTAATGCACAACGTAGACAAGCCCTCTCATCTCTTGTTTATAATGAAATGCAAATTTATTTAATAATATTCCTTCTTCCCACCCTCTTTGGCAAAGCAGTCTCATTCATTCTTTCAGTGTTCTAACAATTTTACAATCTCAGCTTTTATGAACCTTACTCACCTTGGTTGGTGTCTTTAATGCAACATTTTAATACATTTCTATATTTGCCACTTAGTACGACAGGTTCGTATATCTACTTATGATTTTGGCTTTAAACCCCTTTCTGAGAATTTTAGTGTTTTAAGACAAAATACTTGTTTCTGCACCATGCGTCACTATTGGATTATGTGCATTTTTGGTCAACTCGATATCAAGCATTGTAGTGGGGGTCCCCTTGTTCTCAATATCAAACCATTTCACTAGTTTGTTTCCAATTTTAGCTCAAGCCTTTGTATTCTTCTTACTCTTTTTCACAATTTTTATCACCTTCCGTAGGCTGCCAATTTCATGCATCATTATGATGCTACAAAATGCTTGCTTATAGTCAATTAACAGCATTTGGATGTCCAATAGGCACTTCTTTGATTAGGCTGTATTCCACACTGGTACTCTACTATCACCCTTCAACTTTCCTTTCTTAGTATCTTGTTTTTAATAGAAGGAAAATCTCAAAACTACACCGTTAGCATGGCATCGCTGCTATAATTGCTACTCTCTAATTTCTCCCCTTTCTTTACTGTTGCTTATATACTTCCAATCATCTTCTCAGTTTCCCATATTATTGTGATTCATATACGTACAACATCCTCAATTGCTTTAACTCCATTATGAGTAAGTTGTGTTGGATGATTTGGTTATAAAATTATACTGGAAAGCAAATGGACTATTTAACGAGACTCTGAATAAAGATAACTAATTATCATGTACATACCCTCCATTACCTAACTGTAAATTTTTCGATGACTCTTTGTCAGGACTTTGTACTCTTGTTTTAGAAATTTTCTCTTACGAGTTAGGAAAACGATTCTGAATCAATGGGATCTTTTTCTCATTATCTTGGTTTTTAGGTTAATCATGCAGTGTATTATCATGTAGCTTGAATATTTTTGGCATGTCGTTACAGAAAATACAGTCAATACTCTTTGGTTTCCATATCTAAACATGGAAGTTGAACAGGAACATTTGTGTTTTGAATTTACCTTTTGGTGAACAAAAATGTAAAGTTTTGAATCAATTCTGATTTAGCTCCAGCAGTTCAGGTTCACTCTTCAGTTGAGGAAATCAATATTTTTCCTTTGAGTTCATGTTTTGGTTTTATGCCAAATCTAAAACTGAAGGATATTGTAATGAAATTCAGATAAAGTGTCATTGAGGAAGAATTCTGTGTTTCTCAGATATTGATCTTTTTCGGCATTAAGAAGTGTGCAATGTTATTGGGCTACCATGGTCAGACACAAAATGTAACTGACCGCTGGTTTTTTATTCATAAACTAAATTTCCATGTTAAGAATGAGGTAAGCATCTTAACATTTGATATTAGTTAGAAAGCATCACAGTCTTGATATTGCAAGAAATCTTATTACAGCTGAGCTCACAGAACTCCCAAGATCTATGTGCTCTCCCGGTATACTAATTTCCTGCTTGTTGAGTCTTAAATATTCTATTATTATAGTCAAAACTTTGGAACACTCAAAGACTTTGTTGCATAACAACCATAGCTCTATGCTTCATTAAACCATGCATCGACTCTTAAGTTGTCCATAGTCACAATTGGAATGTCATTCATATTTATCTTAAATTATAACCTTCATAGGATAGTTGGAAAGTGTTTCAAGAAACAGATTGTGTATTTGATCAGTTTTGGACTTAGGTTTGGCACTATTTAAATGAGATTGCTTAAAGAATAATCATGGTGCTACTCCAGATATTCCTGTGTTATTAACATATGCACATTTTCCGATCCAATGCATATGTCAGTTTTCTGAGAAAGCAATGGTCAATCTTGAGGACGATCATGAGCATTTCAAGCATTTTATTACTCTGTGCTATATGCTGCAATATGGCTAATTATGCTATGAATTACGATTAATATGGAGGACATTTTTTGTTATAACAATTGGTAAATGTTTATTGGGATAGGACAGGCTAGTGCTATCATCAAATGCACAGTCAGTATAGATCTAAATGTGCCTTACATACCATATTATATGACTCTGAAAATAAATTTTAGCAGTAAAGTAATTTACAGTTCTTGAGAAAATTCTGTGTGTTTCCCCATGGAATCCATTTTCAAGCCTAACTCAATGGAAGTATTTTTTATCTTAGAAACAATCTTTTAGATAATTAATTACAAAGGGGAATATGTTTTAATACTCAATGTTACATTAAGTATTCTTCAGTGTCATGAGTGGTGCACTCACAGGAGGTCCTACTGTCCAGATGTAGGTGATGGTCAGTAAACAGAGCAACAAATATACAAATATAAATTTGTTAATACAACTTTTTCCATATACAGTAAAAAATGTACAAGAGCCCCTTACTTAAGATGCTATCCCAGTTATGATGCATTCTTTTTTCTAGTCCCTGTCAAAGGAATGGAAAGGTAAAAACTCTGTTTAAGATGCACATCCACCAGCTTCAGCCAATTTGCAGCTTGTGAATCACTTTCCTTAAGAAAGCTGTAGACGTAGTAGCAGTAATGTTTGATCTGTTCCTACACACATCCTCTGGTTCGAAACCCCAAATAATTCCTACTGCACCTACACAGGAAAAGCACCAATCCTTTTTGATCAACCTATATTGAAACAGAATGAAGATGGGAATGATGAAAAAACTTGCAAATGAATTCCACGCAGAACTCCTTTTCCAAAAATTCCTCAATGAGTCAATTGTGTAGTACCATTTCTGTGCCTTTGGAGGAAGCTCTGAGAGGATGTCGCATGCGGGGCCTAATATAAGATGTCCTATCCAGTAATGTTTAAAGAGAGCTTGGTTAATTGATAAGGCAGGTTTAAATCACACTCAACATAGTTAATATCTTCCCATTAATCATTTAAACTTTAGAAATTAAATTATCAGTGGTGATAATCGTTGACAAAAATGAACATTTCCTCTCCTTTCAAGTTATTCACTACATGCTCCAAAGTAATGCCCATACTTAGCTCTATGTCTTCAAATAAGGCGCATTAATAATCAGTGCCTGGGAAAGAAATGCCTTGTGCTGATAGTGGAAATTCTATTTTGATTAGCACAGATGTAACCTTCATATGAGAATTTTGTCTGGTTCACGATGAATTTGAGGTGCTATGTATCCTTGCATTTTAAAATTGCTGATTTCTTTTGATGCACTAACCATGAGAATGTCATCCTTTTGATCATTGGAAAGAATTATCATGGATGTGCTCTAGATGATATTGTCTTTTGTGACCTATTAGGGATAACAGGTTTTGAATGCTGTCCCAATCGCATTATTACCGAAATGATTTTCCATTATACTTTCTCTACTTACTGGTTTTCACCATCATAATTCAGTCTTTCTTCTCAAAGTAAATATTTTATTAGATAAGAAAACGCTTCATTGTTCATCAATATTAACTAATGTATGGATTTTAATATCAATCGTTTTTATAATAATCTTTTTACAATGTCGAAATGCCTTCCAACATTATTTAAAATTTAAATCAAGTGTAAAACAGTTAATATTCATGAAAGTGCATTCTAACATTGATGTTCTAATGAGGATATTTTGTACTTAAGAAAATATATTTGAAGACCTCTATGCATGTACATGAAGTGGCAAAATAAATTATTCTTTTTCATAAAAATTTTGAATTTTTCATCACAACATTCCTACCCAAAAACCAACCACTTTAGAGGTGACTGATCTACTAAACCCTTATCTGCCAATATTTTGGGTGTATCTCTTCAAATTAAAGGGAGATATGGCACTTTTATTTTTTTAAATTTTAATGAGATCATTCCAAATTTAACTCTTACATACTGCCACATTATTTTAATAGCTGTTTAAATTATGCACTTTACTGTTTTGGAAAGAAATACATAAAATGTTCGAAAATATAGAGTATTTTTAACACGGAATGCTAGGCAAAAAAAGAAATAACCTGTCGCTGAAATGTTCCTTAAGGTACGAATGCCGACTTTTAACGTGGAGCTGATTACCCTACCTGAGACAATTCGGGGACAACCGTGCATGAAAGTGAGATATTATTTATCCGGCAACCACAGGTATTTCGAAAAGTCGATGAATTCGAAATTCTGATTAAACCGGGTATTCATGCAGATTGCTTTTCTATTTCAATGATTACAATGAACTAGTCAGATTATTTTAAAATAGAGCGTTGGAAGAGCATTTTCTGGGAGGCATAGAAAAGAAAACAGTGTTTTCGCAGCCATTAGAAAATTTCACCAGATGTCTTTCCGTATTTTGGCGGATGGAGTCATTTTCTATCAACAATTAATGCATTTATAGGTCCTAGAATTACGAGAGAATACGTATTATATCAAATTTCGGGAAGAGAGAAATTTGGGAAAACGTCATTGGGGTAAAGAAGAGAATTTTATCTGTTTTGGATGAAGTGACCTGAGAATCTCAGCGCGATGAGTTAGTGATTGTGTTTTTGAATCACTTGATTACAAACTGATGAAGTTAACAAACGGAGATCGTAAGTCAGTGAATTAGAGTAAAGTCTAATAGTTAAGACTATAGAATTTTAGAGAGGATCGGATTTACAATCACCGCAACGTATGGGCTAGTCTGAGAGGGAAAATTCTCTCTATAAGAATGATGAAGGTTAAGAGAAGAACTTAATAAGAAGAGATCTCTGCAGCCCACTTTCACAGACATTTACCGTCATGTTTCGCGCCTTGTTCGTAAATCGCTCCTCAACTCAGGTTCAACCGCCTAACTTTAAGGAAGAAGACTTGCGGTAACTACGATTGTGCCAGTTTAAAATGAGAGTGTAATGTTCTCGGGAAAGTTAAGATTGCCACATGTTATTTGTTTCGCATGTGTGTATATAGGAAAGTGCAATCGATTGCTTCGTTGAATCATCCACGATTAGAGCACATGATCAACTATCGATGTTAATCGCTGCTAAGCGGAAAGTGCAGAATCGATGTGAATCATTCCACGATCTGGATCGTTCGCGACAGAAGTGTTTCTGCTGCTGTACTGACTAGGAAGATATTCTTCTTTGGACCTAATTACTCGGAGGTCATGGAAAAAGTCTTTTGAGCGTGATTCTCTTAAAGCCGCTTATGACACATCTTCTTCCTGAATCTCATAGTGCCTCGAAGGTGGTTGTTAATATCTTTTATGTGTGTCTGGTGATTAGTTAGTTGTTTTACGTCTGCGTGATACCCTGGAAACATTATCCTGTAGGCGCTTGGATTGCGCGCATTTGTAAGTTGTTTTTCAACGAAAACTTTATTGGAGCTCATAGTTTTTCGAAATTTTTTGGTGAGCATTGAGGAATTGCCTTTAAGAAAACACATATCTGTACTGTTGGGTTGTGAATTATTAAAATGACACACCGAGTTCTCTCACAACTTTTAAAACATTGTTATAATCTGTGAAATGTTTAGAAATTCTTGTGACCGGATTTATCCAATCACAAACAGTGTCGATTTTAGGATTCAGTCAAGGATTTTACCCTGGAATACACATTTCTGTTTGGGACCGAATTGTACATTCTGTCTGTAGCAGGATAAACTATGAAAGATTACATGTGAAATTGTGCAGAAATGAATTATTAAAACAAAAATCTGAGCATTGAAAGTAATACCCATCAAATTAATAACACCATAATCATAATAATAGGATTATCATTATGATAAAATAATTATTTAATAACTAATACGCTACACTGCTGAAATATATCAATGCACAAAGTAGACGAGCTCTTTCTTCTTTTATTTATAGTGAAATACAAATTTATTTAATTATGTTGCTTCTTCCCATCCTCTCAGTACTACAGCCTTCTTCTTTGATGCACATATTTTCCAATCCTCTTTGGGAAAGCAGTCTCATTCATTCTTTCAATGTCATGTAGCCTCTCAGCTTTTATGAACCTTACCATATCTTCACCTTGATTATTGTATTTAATCCAACATTTCAATACATTCTATATTTGACATTTAGTACGACAGGTTAGTATATCCACCTTGGATATTGGCTTTCAACCTCAATCTGAGAATTTTACTCCTTTAAGACAAAGTACTTGTTTCTGTCCCATTACTTCACTATTGGAGGTTCCAATGTTTTATATATCTGCATTTTTGGTTAACTCGATATCAAGCATTGTAGTTGGGGTCCCCTTGTTCTCAATATCAAACCATTTCACTAGTTTGTTTCCAATTTTAGCTCAAGCCTTTCTTTTCTTCATACCCTTCTGTGGGCCATCATGTCTTATGCATCATTATGATGCTTTAAAAGGCTTGCTTATAATCAAAAAAACAGCACTTGGATGTCTAATAGGCACTTCTCTAATTAGGCAGAGAACCACCCTGGTACTCTACTATTTCCCTTCAACTTTCCTTTCTTAGTCTCTTGTTTATTATAGAAGACAAAACTTAAAACTACACGGTTAGCATGGCATCTCAGCTATAATTACTACTCTCTAATTTGTCTCCTTTCTTTACTATTAATTATTTATTTCCAATCCTCCAATCATCTTTTCAGTTTCCCATATTATTGTGATTCATTTACGTACAACATTCTCAATTGCTTTTACTACATAATGAGTAACTTGTGTTGGAAGATTTGGTTATAAAAGTATACTGGATAGCAAATGAACTGCATAGGAAATGGACTATTTATCGAGAGACTAATCAAAGATAACTAATTATCATGTACATAATCTCCAATACCCAACTGTAAATTATTTCATGGATCTTTTTCAGGACTATGGACTATGTTCTACTATTTGTTAGAAATTTTCTCTTACGAGTTAGGAAAACGATTGTCAGTCAATGTGATCTTTCCCTCATTATCTTGGTTTTAAGGTTAATCATGCATGTAGCTTGAACTTTTTTGGCATGTTGTTTCAGAAAACACAGTCGGTATTCTTTCGTTTACATATCTGATCATGTAAGTTGAACAGGAGCTTTTGTGGTTTGAATTTACCTTTTCGTAAACAAAAATGTAAAGTTTTGATTCAATTCTGATTTAGCTCCAGCACTTCAGGTTCACTTTTCAGATGAGGAAATTAATATTTTTCCTTTGAGTTCATGTTTTGGTTTTATGCCAAATCTGAAACTGAATGATATTGTAATGAAATACAGATAAAGTGTCATGGAGGAAGAGTTCTGTGATTGTCAAATATCAATCTTTTATAGCCTTAAGAAGTGTGCAATGTTATTGGCATAACATGGTAAGTCACAAAATATAACTGACCGCTGGTTTTTTATTCATAAACTTAAATTCCATTTTAAGAATGAGATAAGCATTTTAACATTTACTATTAGTTAGATAGCATCACAATCTTGATATTTCAAAAATCTTATATCAGCTGAGCTCACAGAACACCCAATACGTATGTGCTCTCCAGGTTCAATTCAATTCAATTTGTTTTCATTCAATGATCAATACATTGATATAGAATACGTCAAGACAATAAATAAAATAAAAATATGAATCAATAAAATGTGTCAATATATCACTTATGTATACAGGTCACTTATACATACAAAATTCGTTAACCGAATAAAATACATGCTTCTTTAAAAAATCAATTAATTTCTTACGAAAAGCATATATTGAACATGTTTCTTTGAGATAATCTTGTAACTTATTATGCAGAATTAGTCACATGGATTTAGGACCTAATGCAGTAGCTTTGGTTCTTAAGAATGGTCTATGTAGGTCCTTACTCATACGTGTTCCGTAATGGTGGACCTCATTGTATTTTACTAAGGTCGAAAGGTTCACCCTAGTGTGCATTAGCATTTCGTAAATATAAATGCATGGGACTGGCAGGAGATTAACTTTCCGAAATAACGGACGGCACGGTGCATCATGTCTAGCTTATATTGATTTTCTGCTTGTTGACTCTTAAATATTCTATTATTATAGGGAACACTTTGTTGCATAACAACCATATCTCTATGCTCCATTAAATCATGTATTCACCCTTTAGAAATGCATAGACACAATTGGAAAGTCATTGATATTTATCTTGAATCATTACCTTCATAGGATAGGTGCAAAGTGTTTGCAAATGTTGCAAAATTTTGTTGACAAAAATGAACATTTCCTCTCCTTGCAGGTTATTCACTGCATGCTCCAAAGTAATGCCCATATTTTGCTCCATGTCTTCAAATAAGGAACATTAATACTCAGTGCCTGGGAAAGAAATCTCTTGAGCTGAAAGTGGAAAAGCTATTTACCAAAGCTATTTACCTATTTACCTAAAAGCTATTTACCTATTTGCTAAAAGCAGAGATTTTACCTTCATATGAGAATTTTGTCTGGTTCACGATGAATTTAACGTGTTATCCATCCTTGCATTTTAAAATCGCTGATTTCTTTTGTTGCACTAACTGTAAGAGTGGCAGCGTTATGATCATTCGAAAAAATTATCATTGATCTGCTCTAGATGATTTTGTCTTCTGTGACCTATTAGGGAAAACAGGTTTTGATTGCTGTCCCAATCGCATTATTACTAAAAAGATTTTCCATTATACGTTCTCTACTTACTGGTCTTCAACATCATAGTTCAGTCTTTCTTCTCAAAGTAAATATTTTATTAGATAAGGAAATGCTTCATTGTTCTTCAATATTAACTTATGTGGGGATTTTAATATCCATCGTTTTGATAATAATCTTCCTACAATGTGCAAAACCTTCCAACATTTTTTTTATTTACAAATCAAATGTAAAGCATTCAATCTTCACCAAAGTGCATTCTAACATTGATGTTCTAATGAGGATATTTTGTACTTAAGAAAATATATTTGAGGACTGCTATGCATGTATGTACATGAAGTGGCAAAATAAATTATTCTTATTCATAAAAATTTTGAATTTTTCATCAAAACACTCCTACCCAAAAAATTTAAGGTGACTGATCTACTACACCCTTATCTGCAATTACTTATGGGTGCATCTCTTCAAAAGAAGGAAATATGGCACATTTAATTTTCTTTCTAATTTCAATGAGATCAATCCAAATTTAACTATTAAATCCTGCGACATATCTTAATAGCTTGTTAATTTATGCACTTTCCTGTTTTGGAAAGAAATACATAAAATGTTTGAAAATATCGAGAATTTTTAACACGGAATCATAGGCAAAAAAAAACAAAAAAAACAGTCTCTGAAATGTTCCTTAAGGTACGAATGCCGACTTTTAACGTGGAGCTGATTACCCTACCTGAGACAATTCGGGGACAACCGTGCATGAAAGTGAGATATTATTTATCCGGCAACCACAGGTATTTCGAAAAGTCGATGAATTCGAAATTCTGATTAAACCGGGTATTCATGCAGATTGCTTTTCTATTTCAATGATTACAATGAACTAGTCAGATTATTTTAAAATAGAGCGTTGGAAGAGCATTTTCTGGGAGGCATAGAAAAGAAAACAGTGTTTTCGCAGCCATTAGAAAATTTCACCAGATGTCTTTCCGTATTTTGGCGGATGGAGTCATTTTCTATCAACAATTAATGCATTTATAGGTCCTAGAATTACGAGAGAATACGTATTATATCAAATTTCGGGACGAGAGAAATTTGGGAAAACGTCATTGGGGTAAAGAAGAGAATTTTATCTGTTTTGGATGAAGTGACCTGCGAATCTCAGCGCGATGAGTTAGTGATTGTGTTTTTGAATCACTTGATTACAAACTGATGAAGTTAACAAACGGAGATCGTAAGTCAGTGAATTAGAGTAAAGTCTAATAGTTAAGACTATAGAATTTTAGAGAGGATCGGATTTACAATCACCGCAACGTATGGGCTAGTCTGAGAGGGAAAATTCTCTCTATAAGCATGATGAAGGTTAAGAGAAGAACTTAATAAGAAGAGATCTCTGCAGCCCACTTTCACAGACATATACCGTCATGTTTCGCGCCTTGTTCGTAAATCGCTCCTCAACTCAGGTTCAACCGCCTAACTTTAAGGAAGAGGACTTGCGGTAACTACGATTGTGCCAGTTTAAAATGAGAGTGTAATGTTCTCGGGAAAGTTAAGATTGCCACATGTTATTTGTTTCGCATGTGTAAATAAGAAAGTGCAATCGATTGCTTCGTTGAATCATCCACGATTAGAGAATATGATCAACTATCGATGTGTATCGCTACTAAGCGCAAAGTGCAGAATCGATGTGAATCTTGGCGAGGTATTCCACGATCTGATTCGATCGCGACCGCAGCGTGTCTGCTGCTGTACGTACAAGGATGATATTTTCTTTGGGCCTAATTACCCGGAGGTCATATGGGAAGATTTGAGTAGTCTTTTGAGAAAGATTCTGTCAAGGGCACTTATGACACATCTTCTTTCTAAATCTCATAGTGCCTCGAAGGTGGTTGCTAATATCTTTTTTGTGTGTGTGGTGATTAGTTAGTTGTTTTAAGTCTGCGTCGATACCCTGGAAACATCCTGTAGACGCTTGTATTGCGAGCTTTTGTAAGTTGTTTTTCAACGAAAACTTTATTGGAGCTCATAGTTTTTCGATATGTTTTGGTGTGCACTGAGGAATTGCGTTTAAGAAAACACATCTCTGAGCTGTAGGGATGTGAATCATTAAGATGGCAATCGGAGTTCTCTCGCAACTTTTCAAACATTGTGTAAAATCTTTGAAACGTTTAGAAATTTTTGAGAACCCTATTTATGCAATTACAATCTAACAGTCTCGATGAAACCATGATTTTTCCCTGGAATATAGTTTTCTGTTTGGGACCGAAGTGTACCTTCTATCTGTATCAGGATTAGAACCAATTGAGTAGCTAGGTAATTGATTCAAGGATAAACTATGAAAGATTACATGTGAAATTGTGCAGTAATGAATAATTAAAACCAGAAATCTGAGCACTGAAAGTAATAGCTGTCAAATTAATAACACCATAATCATACTAATAGGATTATCATTATGATAAAATAATTATTTAATAAATAATACACAGCACTTCTGAAATACATTAATGCACAACGTAGACAAGCCCTCTCATCTCTTGTTTATAATGAAATGCAAATTTATTTAATAATATTCCTTCTTCCCACCCTCTTTGGCAAAGCAGTCTCATTCATTCTTTCAGTGTTCTAACAATTTTACAATCTCAGCTTTTATGAACCTTACTCACCTTGGTTGGTGTCTTTAATGCAACATTTTAATACATTTCTATATTTGCCACTTAGTACGACAGGTTCGTATATCTACTTATGATTTTGGCTTTAAACCCCTTTCTGAGAATTTTAGTTTTTTAACACAAAGTACTTGTTTCTGCCCCATGCGTCACTATTGGATTATCTGCATTTTTGGTCAACTCGATATCAAGCATTGTAGTGGGGGTCCCCTTGTTCTCAATATCAAACCATTTCACTAGTTTGTTTCCAATTTTAGCTCAAGCCTTTGTATTCTTCTTACTCTTTTTCACAATTTTTATCACCTTCCGTAGGCTGCCAATTTCATGCATCATTATGATGCTACAAAATGCTTGCTTATAGTCAATTAACAGCATTTGGATGTCCAATAGGCACTTCTTTGATTAGGCTGTATTCCACACTGGTACTCTACTATCACCCTTCAACTTTCCTTTCTTAGTATCTTGTTTTTAATAGAAGGAAAATCTCAAAACTACACCGTTAGCATGGCATCGCTGCTATAATTGCTACTCTCTAATTTCTCCCCTTTCTTTACTGTTGCTTATATACTTCCAATCATCTTCTCAGTTTCCCATATTATTGTGATTCATATACGTACAACATCCTCAATTGCTTTAACTCCATTATGAGTAAGTTGTGTTGGATGATTTGGTTATAAAAGTATACTGGAAAGCAAATGGACTATTTAACGAGACTCTGAATAAAGATAACTAATTATCATGTACATACCCTCCATTACCTAACTGTAAATTTTTCGATGACTCTTTGTCAGGACTTTGTACTCTTGTTTTAGAAATTTTCTCTTACGAGTTAGGAAAACGATTCTGAATCAATGGGATCTTTTTCTCATTATCTTGGTTTTTAGGTTAATCATGCAGTGTATTATCATGTAGCTTGAATATTTTTGGCATGTCGTTACAGAAAATACAGTCAATACTCTTTGGTTTCCATATCTAAACATGGAAGTTGAACAGGAACATTTGTGTTTTGAATTTACCTTTTGGTGAACAAAAATGTAAAGTTTTGAATCAATTCTGATTTAGCTCCAGCAGTTCAGGTTCACTCTTCAGTTGAGGAAATCAATATTTTTCCTTTGAGTTCATGTTTTGGTTTTATGCCAAATCTAAAACTGAAGGATATTGTAATGAAATTCAGATAAAGTGTCATTGAGGAAGAATTCTGTGTTTCTCAGATATTGATCTTTTTCGGCATTAAGAAGTGTGCAATGTTATTGGGCTACCATGGTCAGACACAAAATGTAACTGACCGCTGGTTTTTTATTCATAAACTAAATTTCCATGTTAAGAATGAGGTAAGCATCTTAACATTTGATATTAGTTAGAAAGCATCACAGTCTTGATATTGCAAGAAATCTTATTACAGCTGAGCTCACAGAACTCCCAAGATCTATGTGCTCTCCCGGTATACTAATTTCCTGCTTGTTGAGTCTTAAATATTCTATTATTATAGTCAAAACTTTGGAACACTCAAAGACTTTGTTGCATAACAACCATAGCTCTATGCTTCATTAAACCATGCATCGACTCTTAAGTTGTCCATAGTCACAATTGGAATGTCATTCATATTTATCTTAAATTATAACCTTCATAGGATAGTTGGAAAGTGTTTCAAGAAACAGATTGTGTATTTGATCAGTTTTGGACTTAGGTTTGGCACTATTTAAATGAGATTGCTTAAAGAATAATCATGGTGCTACTCCAGATATTCCTGTGTTATTAACATATGCACATTTTCCGATCCAATGCATATGTCAGTTTTCTGAGAAAGCAATGGTCAATCTTGAGGACGATCATGAGCATTTCAAGCATTTTATTACTCTGTGCTATATGCTGCAATATGGCTAATTATGCTATGAATTACGATTAATATGGAGGACATTTTTTGTTATAACAATTGGTAAATGTTTATTGGGATAGGACAGGCTAGTGCTATCATCAAATGCACAGTCAGTATAGATCTAAATGTGCCTTACATACCATATTATATGACTCTGAAAATAAATTTTAGCAGTAAAGTAATTTACAGTTCTTGAGAAAATTCTGTGTGTTTCCCCATGGAATCCATTTTCAAGCCTAACTCAATGGAAGTATTTTTTATCTTAGAAACAATCTTTTAGATAATTAATTACAAAGGGGAATATGTTTTAATACTCAATGTTACATTAAGTATTCTTCAGTGTCATTAGTGGTGCACTCACAGGAGGTCCTACTGTCTAGATGTAGGCCATGGTCGGTAAACAGAGCTACAAATATAAATTTTTTTAATAGAACTTTTTGTTTATACAGTAAAAAATGTACAAGAGCCTCCTACTTAAGATGCTATCCCAGTTATTATGCAGTTATTTTCCAGTCCCTGACAAAGGAATGGAAAGGTAAAAACTCTGCTTAAATTGCACTTCCACCAGCTTCAGCCAATTTGCAGCTTGTGAATCACCTTTCCGAAGATAGCTGTAGAGACAGTAGCAGTAGTGTCTGATCTGTTCCTGCACACATCGTCTGGTTCGAAACCCCAAATTATTCCTACTGCACCTACTCCGGGAAAGCACCAATCCTTTCTGAACAACCTATTTTGTATTAGAATTAAGATGGGAATGATGAAAATGATGATAAAAAACTTTAATTTGCAAATGAATTCCACACAGAACTCCTTTTTCACAAATTACTCGATGACTCATTTATTTAGTGCCATTTCTGTGCCTTTGCAGGACGCTCTGGGAGGTTATCGAGACATTGCATGTCTGGCCTAATATAATATGTCCCATCCAGTAATGTTGAAAGGTAGATCGGCTTATTCATTAGGCAGCTTGAAAGCACACTCAACAGAGTTATTATCTTCCCATTAATTATTTAAACTTTAGAAGTTATCAGTGGTGATAATCGTTGACAAAAATGAACCTTTCTTCTCCTTTCAGGTTATTCACTGCATGCTCCAAAGTATTGCCCATATTTGGCTCCTTGTCCTCAAATAAGGCACGTTAATATTCAGTGCTTGGTAAAGAAATGTCTTGAGCTGATAGTGGAAAAGCTATTTATATTAGCACAGATTTTACCTTCATATGAGAATTTTGTCTGGTTCACGATGAATTTAAGGTGTTATCCATCCTTGCATTTTAAAATTGCTGATTTCTTTTGTTGCACTAACCATAAGAGTGCCAGCGTTATGATCATTCGAAAAAATTATCATTGATCTGCTCTAGATGATTTTGTCTTCTGTGACCTATTAGGGAAAACAGGTTTTGAATGCTGTCCCAATCGCATTATTACTAAAAAGATTTTCCATTATACGTTCTCTACTTACTGGTCTTCAACATCATAGTTCAGTCTTTCTTCACAAAGTAAATATTTTATTAGCTAAGGAAAAGATTCATTGTTCTTCAATATTAACTTATGTGGGGATTTTAATATCCATCGTTTTGATAATAATCTTCCTACAATGTGCAAAACCTTCCAACATTTTTTTTATTTACAAATCAAATGTAAAGCATTCAATCTTCACCAAAGTGCATTCTAACATTGATGTTCTAATGAGGATATTTTGTACTTAAGAAAATATATTTGAGGACTGCTATGCATGTATGTACATGAAGTGGCAAAATAAATTATTCTTATTCATAAAAATTTTGAATTTTTCATCAAAACACTCCTACCCAAAAAATTTAAGGTGACTGATCTACTACACCCTTATCTGCAATTACTTATGGGTGCATCTCTTCAAAAGAAGGAAATATGGCACATTTAATTTTCTTTCTAATTTCAATGAGATCAATCCAAATTTAACTCTTAAATCCTGCGACATATCTTAATAGCTTGTTAATTTATGCACTTTCCTGTTTTGGAAAGAAATACATAAAATGTTTGAAAATATCGAGAATTTTTAACACGGAATCATAGGCAAAAAAAAACAAAAAAAACAGTCTCTGAAATGTTCCTTAAGGTACGAATGCCGTCTTTTAACGTGGAGCTGATTACCCTACCTGAGACAATTCGGGGACAACCGTGCATGAAAGTGAGATATTATTTATCCGGCAACCACAGGTATTTCGAAAAGTCGATGAATTCGAAATTCTGATTAAACCGGGTATTCATGCAGATTGCTTTTCTATTTCAATGATTACAATGAACTAGTCAGATTATTTTAAAATAGAGCGTTGGAAGAGCATTTTCTGGGAGGCATAGAAAAGAAAGCAGTGTTTTCGCAGCCATTAGAAAATTTGACCAGATGTCTTTCCGTATTTTGAAGGATGGAGTCATTTTCTTTCAACCATTATTTCATTTATAGGTCCTAGAATTACGAGAGAATACGTATTATATCAAGTTTTGGGAAGAGAGAGAGATTTGGGAAAACGTCATTGGGGTAAAGAAGAGAATTTTATCTGTTTTGGATGAAGTGACCTGCGAATCTCAGCGCGATGAGTTAGTGATTGTGTTTTTGAATCACTTGATTACAAACTGATGAAGTTAACAAACGGAGATCGTAAGTCAGTGAATTAGAGTAAAGTCTAATAGTTAAGACTATAGAATTTTAGAGAGGATCGGATTTACAATCACCGCAACGTATGGGCTAGTCTGAGAGGGAAAATTCTCTCTATAAGAATGATGAAGGTTAAGAGAAGAACTTAATAAGAAGAGATCTCTGCAGCCCACTTTCACAGACATTTACCGTCATGTTTCGCGCCTTGTTCGTAAATCGCTCCTCAACTCAGGTTCAACCGCCTAACTTTAAGGAAGAAGACTTGCGGTAACTACGATTGTGCCAGTTTAAAATGAGAGTGTAATGTTCTCGGGAAAGTTAAGATTGCCACATGTTATTTGTTTCGCATGTGTGTATATAGGAAAGTGCAATCGATTGCTTCGTTGAATCATCCACGATTAGAGCACATGATCAACTATCGATGTTAATCGCTGCTAAGCGGAAAGTGCAGAATCGATGTGAATCATTCCACGATCTGGATCGTTCGCGACAGAAGTGTTTCTGCTGCTGTACTGACTAGGAAGATATTCTTCTTTGGACCTAATTACTCGGAGGTCATGGAAAAAGTCTTTTGAGCGTGATTCTCTTAAAGCCGCTTATGACACATCTTCTTCCTGAATCTCATAGTGCCTCGAAGGTGGTTGTTAATATCTTTTATGTGTGTCTGGTGATTAGTTAGTTGTTTTACGTCTGCGTGATACCCTGGAAACATTATCCTGTAGGCGCTTGGATTGCGCGCATTTGTAAGTTGTTTTTCAACGAAAACTTTATTGGAGCTCATAGTTTTTCGAAATTTTTTGGTGAGCATTGAGGAATTGCCTTTAAGAAAACACATATCTGTACTGTTGGGTTGTGAATTATTAAAATGACACACCGAGTTCTCTCACAACTTTTAAAACATTGTTATAATCTGTGAAATGTTTAGAAATTCTTGTGACCGGATTTATCCAATCACAAACAGTGTCGATTTTAGGATTCAGTCAAGGATTTTACCCTGGAATACACATTTCTGTTTGGGACCGAATTGTACATTCTGTCTGTAGCAGGATAAACTATGAAAGATTACATGTGAAATTGTGCAGAAATGAATTATTAAAACAAAAATCTGAGCATTGAAAGTAATACCCATCAAATTAATAACACCATAATCATAATAATAGGATTATCATTATGATAAAATAATTATTTAATAACTAATACGCTACACTGCTGAAATATATCAATGCACAAAGTAGACGAGCTCTTTCTTCTTTTATTTATAGTGAAATACAAATTTATTTAATTATGTTGCTTCTTCCCATCCTCTCAGTACTACAGCCTTCTTCTTTGATGCACATATTTTCCAATCCTCTTTGGGAAAGCAGTCTCATTCATTCTTTCAATGTCATGTAGCCTCTCAGCTTTTATGAACCTTACCATATCTTCACCTTGATTATTGTATTTAATCCAACATTTCAATACATTCTATATTTGACATTTAGTACGACAGGTTAGTATATCCACCTTGGATATTGGCTTTCAACCTCAATCTGAGAATTTTACTCCTTTAAGACAAAGTACTTGTTTCTGTCCCATTACTTCACTATTGGAGGTTCCAATGTTTTATATATCTGCATTTTTGGTTAACTCGATATCAAGCATTGTAGTTGGGGTCCCCTTGTTCTCAATATCAAACCATTTCACTAGTTTGTTTCCAATTTTAGCTCAAGCCTTTCTTTTCTTCATACCCTTCTGTGGGCCATCATGTCTTATGCATCATTATGATGCTTTAAAAGGCTTGCTTATAATCAAAAAAACAGCACTTGGATGTCTAATAGGCACTTCTCTAATTAGGCAGAGAACCACCCTGGTACTCTACTATTTCCCTTCAACTTTCCTTTCTTAGTCTCTTGTTTATTATAGAAGACAAAACTTAAAACTACACGGTTAGCATGGCATCTCAGCTATAATTACTACTCTCTAATTTGTCTCCTTTCTTTACTATTAATTATTTATTTCCAATCCTCCAATCATCTTTTCAGTTTCCCATATTATTGTGATTCATTTACGTACAACATTCTCAATTGCTTTAACTACATAATGAGTAACTTGTGTTGGAAGATTTGGTTATAAAAGTATACTGGATAGCAAATGAACTGCATAGGAAATGGACTATTTATCGAGAGACTAATCAAAGATAACTAATTATCATGTACATAATCTCCAATACCCAACTGTAAATTATTTCATGGATCTTTTTCAGGACTATGGACTATGTTCTACTATTTGTTAGAAATTTTCTCTTACGAGTTAGGAAAACGATTGTCAGTCAATGTGATCTTTCCCTCATTATCTTGGTTTTAAGGTTAATCATGCATGTAGCTTGAACTTTTTTGGCATGTTGTTTCAGAAAACACAGTCGGTATTCTTTCGTTTACATATCTGATCATGTAAGTTGAACAGGAGCTTTTGTGGTTTGAATTTATCTTTTCGTAAACTAAAATGTAAAGTTTTGATTCAATTCTGATTTAGCTCCAGCACTTCAGGTTCACTTTTCAGATGAGGAAATTAATATTTTTCCTTTGAGTTCATGTTTTGGTTTTATGCCAAATCTGAAACTGAATGATATTGTAATGAAATACAGATAAAGTGTCATGGAGGAAGAGTTCTGTGATTGTCAAATATCAATCTTTTATAGCCTTAAGAAGTGTGCAATGTTATTGGCATAACATGGTAAGTCACAAAATATAACTGACCGCTGGTTTTTTATTCATAAACTTAAATTCCATTTTAAGAATGAGATAAGCATTTTAACATTTACTATTAGTTAGATAGCATCACAATCTTGATATTTGAAAAATCTTATATCAGCTGAGCTCACAGAACACCCAATACGTATGTGCTCTCCAGGTTCAATTCAATTCAATTTGTTTTCATTCAATGATCAATACATTGATATAGAATACGTCAAGACAATAAATAAAATAAAAATATGAATCAATAAAATGTGTCAATATATCACTTATGTATACAGGTCACTTATACATACAAAATTCGTTAACCGAATAAAATACATGCTTCTTTAAAAAATCAATTAATTTCTTACGAAAAGCATATATTGAACATGTTTCTTTGAGATAATCTTGTAACTTATTATGCAGAATTAGTCACATGGATTTAGGACCTAATGCAGTAGCTTTGGTTCTTAAGAATGGTCTATGTAGGTCCTTACTCATACGTGTTCCGTAATGGTGGACCTCATTGTATTTTACTAAGGTCGAAAGGTTCACCCTAGTGTGCATTAGCATTTCGTAAATATAAATGCATGGGACTGGCAGGAGATTAACTTTCCGAAATAACGGACGGCACGGTGCATCATGTCTAGCTTATATTGATTTTCTGCTTGTTGACTCTTAAATATTCTATTATTATAGGGAAAACTTTGGAACACTTTGTTGCATAACAACCATATCTCTATGCTCCATTAAATCATGTATTCACCCTTTAGAAATGCATAGACACAATTGGAAAGTCATTGATATTTATCTTGAATTATTACCTTCATAGGATAGGTGCAAAGTGTTTGCAAATGTTGCAAAATTTTGTTGACAAAAATGAACATTTCCTCTCCTTGCAGGTTATTCACTGCATGCTCCAAAGTAATGCCCATATTTTGCTCCATGTCTTCAAATAAGGAACATTAATACTCAGTGCCTGGGAAAGAAATCTCTTGAGCTGAAAGTGGAAAAGCTATTTACCAAAGCTATTTACCTATTTACCTAAAAGCTATTTACCTATTTGCTAAAAGCAGAGATTTTACCTTCATATGAGAATTTTGTCTGGTTCACGATGAATTTAACGTGTTATCCATCCTTGCATTTTAAAATCGCTGATTTCTTTTGTTGCACTAACCGTAAGAGTGGCAGCGTTATGATCATTCGAAAAAATTATCATTGATCTGCTCTAGATGATTTTGTCTTCTGTGACCTATTAGGGAAAACAGGTTTTGATTGCTGTCCCAATCGCATTATTACTAAAAAGATTTTCCATTATACGTTCTCTACTTACTGGTCTTCAACATCATAGTTCAGTCTTTCTTCTCAAAGTAAATATTTTATTAGATAAGGAAATGCTTCATTGTTCTTTCAATATTAACTTATGTGGGGATTTTAATATCCATCGTTTTGATAATAATCTTCCTACAATGTGCAAAACCTTCCAACATTTTTTTTATTTACAAATCAAATGTAAAGCATTCAATCTTCACCAAAGTGCATTCTAACATTGATGTTCTAATGAGGATATTTTGTACTTAAGAAAATATATTTGAGGACTGCTATGCATGTATGTACATGAAGTGGCAAAATAAATTATTCTTATTCATAAAAATTTTGAATTTTTCATCAAAACACTCCTACCCAAAAAATTTAAGGTGACTGATCTACTACACCCTTATCTGCAATTACTTATGGGTGCATCTCTTCAAAAGAAGGAAATATGGCACATTTAATTTTCTTTCTAATTTCAATGAGATCAATCCAAATTTAACTATTAAATCCTGCGACATATCTTAATAGCTTGTTAATTTATGCACTTTCCTGTTTTGGAAAGAAATACATAAAATGTTTGAAAATATCGAGAATTTTTAACACGGAATCATAGGCAAAAAAAAACAAAAAAAACAGTCTCTGAAATGTTCCTTAAGGTACGAATGCCGACTTTTAACGTGGAGCTGATTACCCTACCTGAGACAATTCGGGGACAACCGTGCATGAAAGTGAGATATTATTTATCCGGCAACCACAGGTATTTCGAAAAGTCGATGAATTCGAAATTCTGATTAAACCGGGTATTCATGCAGATTGCTTTTCTATTTCAATGATTACAATGAACTAGTCAGATTATTTTAAAATAGAGCGTTGGAAGAGCATTTTCTGGGAGGCATAGAAAAGAAAACAGTGTTTTCGCAGCCATTAGAAAATTTCACCAGATGTCTTTCCGTATTTTGGCGGATGGAGTCATTTTCTATCAACAATTAATGCATTTATAGGTCCTAGAATTACGAGAGAATACGTATTATATCAAATTTCGGGAAGAGAGAAATTTGGGAAAACGTCATTGGGGTAAAGAAGAGAATTTTATCTGTTTTGGATGAAGTGACCTGCGAATCTCAGCGCGATGAGTTAGTGATTGTGTTTTTGAATCACTTGATTACAAACTGATGAAGTTAACAAACGGAGATCGTAAGTCAGTGAATTAGAGTAAAGTCTAATAGTTAAGACTATAGAATTTTAGAGAGGATCGGATTTACAATCACCGCAACGTATGGGCTAGTCTGAGAGGGAAAATTCTCTCTATAAGCATGATGAAGGTTAAGAGAAGAACTTAATAAGAAGAGATCTCTGCAGCCCACTTTCACAGACATTTACCGTCATGTTTCGCGCCTTGTTCGTAAATCGCTCCTCAACTCAGGTTCAACCGCCTAACTTTAAGGAAGAAGACTTGCGGTAACTACGATTGTGCCAGTTTAAAATGAGAGTGTAATGTTCTCGGGAAAGTTAAGATTGCCACATGTTATTTGTTTCGCATGTGTGTATATAGGAAAGTGCAATCGATTGCTTCGTTGAATCATCCACGATTAGAGCACATGATCAACTATCGATGTTAATCGCTGCTAAGCGGAAAGTGCAGAATCGATGTGAATCATTCCACGATCTGGATCGTTCGCGACAGAAGTGTTTCTGCTGCTGTACTGACTAGGAAGATATTCTTCTTTGGACCTAATTACTCGGAGGTCATGGAAAAAGTCTTTTGAGCGTGATTCTCTTAAAGCCGCTTATGACACATCTTCTTCCTGAATCTCATAGTGCCTCGAAGGTGGTTGTTAATATCTTTTATGTGTGTCTGGTGATTAGTTAGTTGTTTTACGTCTGCGTGATACCCTGGAAACATTATCCTGTAGGCGCTTGGATTGCGCGCATTTGTAAGTTGTTTTTCAACGAAAACTTTATTGGAGCTCATAGTTTTTCGAAATTTTTTGGTGAGCATTGAGGAATTGCCTTTAAGAAAACACATATCTGTACTGTTGGGTTGTGAATTATTAAAATGACACACCGAGTTCTCTCACAACTTTTAAAACATTGTTATAATCTGTGAAATGTTTAGAAATTCTTGTGACCGGATTTATCCAATCACAAACAGTGTCGATTTTAGGATTCAGTCAAGGATTTTACCCTGGAATACACATTTCTGTTTGGGACCGAATTGTACATTCTGTCTGTAGCAGGATAAACTATGAAAGATTACATGTGAAATTGTGCAGAAATGAATTATTAAAACAAAAATCTGAGCATTGAAAGTAATACCCATCAAATTAATAACACCATAATCATAATAATAGGATTATCATTATGATAAAATAATTATTTAATAACTAATACGCTACACTGCTGAAATATATCAATGCACAAAGTAGACGAGCTCTTTCTTCTTTTATTTATAGTGAAATACAAATTTATTTAATTATGTTGCTTCTTCCCATCCTCTCAGTACTACAGCCTTCTTCTTTGATGCACATATTTTCCAATCCTCTTTGGGAAAGCAGTCTCATTCATTCTTTCAATGTCATGTAGCCTCTCAGCTTTTATGAACCTTACCATATCTTCACCTTGATTATTGTATTTAATCCAACATTTCAATACATTCTATATTTGACATTTAGTACGACAGGTTAGTATATCCACCTTGGATATTGGCTTTCAACCTCAATCTGAGAATTTTACTCCTTTAAGACAAAGTACTTGTTTCTGTCCCATTACTTCACTATTGGAGGTTCCAATGTTTTATATATCTGCATTTTTGGTTAACTCGATATCAAGCATTGTAGTTGGGGTCCCCTTGTTCTCAATATCAAACCATTTCACTAGTTTGTTTCCAATTTTAGCTCAAGCCTTTCTTTTCTTCATACCCTTCTGTGGGCCATCATGTCTTATGCATCATTATGATGCTTTAAAAGGCTTGCTTATAATCAAAAAAACAGCACTTGGATGTCTAATAGGCACTTCTCTAATTAGGCAGAGAACCACCCTGGTACTCTACTATTTCCCTTCAACTTTCCTTTCTTAGTTTCTTGTTTATTATAGAAGACAAAACTTAAAACTACACGGTTAGCATGGCATCTCAGCTATAATTACTACTCTCTAATTTGTCTCCTTTCTTTACTATTAATTATTTATTTCCAATCCTCCAATCATCTTTTCAGTTTCCCATATTATTGTGATTCATTTACGTACAACATTCTCAATTGCTTTAACTACATAATGAGTAACTTGTGTTGGAAGATTTGGTTATAAAAGTATACTGGATAGCAAATGAACTGCATAGGAAATGGACTATTTATCGAGAGACTAATCAAAGATAACTAATTATCATGTACATAATCTCCAATACCCAACTGTAAATTATTTCATGGATCTTTTTCAGGACTATGGACTATGTTCTACTATTTGTTAGAAATTTTCTCTTACGAGTTTGGAAAACGATTGTCAGTCAATGTGATCTTTCCCTCATTATCTTGGTTTTAAGGTTAATCATGCATGTAGCTTGAACTTTTTTGGCATGTTGTTTCAGAAAACACAGTCGGTATTCTTTCGTTTACATATCTGATCATGTAAGTTGAACAGGAGCTTTTGTGGTTTGAATTTACCTTTTCGTAAACAAAAATGTAAAGTTTTGATTCAATTCTGATTTAGCTCCAGCACTTCAGGTTCACTTTTCAGATGAGGAAATTAATATTTTTCCTTTGAGTTCATGTTTTGGTTTTATGCCAAATCTGAAACTGAATGATATTGTAATGAAATACAGATAAAGTGTCATGGAGGAAGAGTTCTGTGATTGTCAAATATCAATCTTTTATAGCCTTAAGAAGTGTGCAATGTTATTGGCATAACATGGTAAGTCACAAAATATAACTGACCGCTGGTTTTTTATTCATAAACTTAAATTCCATTTTAAGAATGAGATAAGCATTTTAACATTTACTATTAGTTAGATAGCATCACAATCTTGATATTTCAAAAATCTTATATCAGCTGAGCTCACAGAACACCCAATACGTATGTGCTCTCCAGGTTCAATTCAATTCAATTTGTTTTCATTCAATGATCAATACATTGATATAGAATACGTCAAGACAATAAATAAAATAAAAATATGAATCAATAAAATGTGTCAATATATCACTTATGTTTACAGGTCACTTATACATACAAAATTCGTTAACCGAATAAAATACATGCTTCTTTAAAAAATCAATTAATTTCTTACGAAAAGCATATATTGAACATGTTTCTTTGAGATAATCTTGTAACTTATTATGCAGAATTAGTCACATGGATTTAGGACCTAATGCAGTAGCTTTGGTTCTTAAGAATGGTCTATGTAGGTCCTTACTCATACGTGTTCCGTAATGGTGGACCTCATTGTATTTTACTAAGGTCGAAAGGTTCACCCTAGTGTGCATTAGCATTTCGTAAATATAAATGCATGGGACTGGCAGGAGATTAACTTTCCGAAATAACGGACGGCACGGTGCATCATGTCTAGCTTATATTGATTTTCTGCTTGTTGACTCTTAAATATTCTATTATTATAGGGAAAACTTTGGAACACTTTGTTGCATAACAACCATATCTCTATGCTCCATTAAATCATGTATTCACCCTTTAGAAATGCATAGACACAATTGGAAAGTCATTGATATTTATCTTGAATTATTACCTTCATAGGATAGGTGCAAAGTGTTTGCAAATGTTGCAAAATTTTGTTGACAAAAATGAACATTTCCTCTCCTTGCAGGTTATTCACTGCATGCTCCAAAGTAATGCCCATATTTTGCTCCATGTCTTCAAATAAGGAACATTAATACTCAGTGCCTGGGAAAGAAATCTCTTGAGCTGAAAGTGGAAAAGCTATTTACCAAAGCTATTTACCTATTTACCTAAAAGCTATTTACCTATTTGCTAAAAGCAGAGATTTTACCTTCATATGAGAATTTTGTCTGGTTCACGATGAATTTAACGTGTTATCCATCCTTGCATTTTAAAATCGCTGATTTCTTTTGTTGCACTAACCGTAAGAGTGGCAGCGTTATGATCATTCGAAAAAATTATCATTGATCTGCTCTAGATGATTTTGTCTTCTGTGACCTATTAGGGAAAACAGGTTTTGATTGCTGTCCCAATCGCATTATTACTAAAAAGATTTTCCATTATACGTTCTCTACTTACTGGTCTTCAACATCATAGTTCAGTCTTTCTTCTCAAAGTAAATATTTTATTAGATAAGGAAATGCTTCATTGTTCTTTCAATATTAACTTATGTGGGGATTTTAATATCCATCGTTTTGATAATAATCTTCCTACAATGTGCAAAACCTTCCAACATTTTTTTTATTTACAAATCAAATGTAAAGCATTCAATCTTCACCAAAGTGCATTCTAACATTGATGTTCTAATGAGGATATTTTGTACTTAAGAAAATATATTTGAGGACTGCTATGCATGTATGTACATGAAGTGGCAAAATAAATTATTCTTATTCATAAAAATTTTGAATTTTTCATCAAAACACTCCTACCCAAAAAATTTAAGGTGACTGATCTACTACACCCTTATCTGCAATTACTTATGGGTGCATCTCTTCAAAAGAAGGAAATATGGCACATTTAATTTTCTTTCTAATTTCAATGAGATCAATCCAAATTTAACTATTAAATCCTGCGACATATCTTAATAGCTTGTTAATTTATGCACTTTCCTGTTTTGGAAAGAAATACATAAAATGTTTGAAAATATCGAGAATTTTTAACACGGAATCATAGGCAAAAAAAAACAAAAAAAACAGTCTCTGAAATGTTCCTTAAGGTACGAATGCCGACTTTTAACGTGGAGCTGATTACCCTACCTGAGACAATTCGGGGACAACCGTGCATGAAAGTGAGATATTATTTATCCGGCAACCACAGGTATTTCGAAAAGTCGATGAATTCGAAATTCTGATTAAACCGGGTATTCATGCAGATTGCTTTTCTATTTCAATGATTACAATGAACTAGTCAGATTATTTTAAAATAGAGCGTTGGAAGAGCATTTTCTGGGAGGCATAGAAAAGAAAACAGTGTTTTCGCAGCCATTAGAAAATTTCACCAGATGTCTTTCCGTATTTTGGCGGATGGAGTCATTTTCTATCAACAATTAATGCATTTATAGGTCCTAGAATTACGAGAGAATACGTATTATATCAAATTTCGGGAAGAGAGAAATTTGGGAAAACGTCATTGGGGTAAAGAAGAGAATTTTATCTGTTTTGGATGAAGTGACCTGCGAATCTCAGCGCGATGAGTTAGTGATTGTGTTTTTGAATCACTTGATTACAAACTGATGAAGTTAACAAACGGAGATCGTAAGTCAGTGAATTAGAGTAAAGTCTAATAGTTAAGACTATAGAATTTTAGAGAGGATCGGATTTACAATCACCGCAATGTATGGGCTAGTCTGAGAGGGAAAATTCTCTCTATAAGCATGATGAAGGTTAAGAGAAGAACTTAATAAGAAGAGATCTCTGCAGCCCACTTTCACAGACATTTACCGTCATGTTTCGCGCCTTGTTCGTAAATCGCTCCTCAACTCAGGTTCAACCGCCTAACTTTAAGGAAGAAGACTTGCGGTAACTACGATTGTGCCAGTTTAAAATGAGAGTGTAATGTTCTCGGGAAAGTTAAGATTGCCACATGTTATTTGTTTCGCATGTGTGTATATAGGAAAGTGCAATCGATTGCTTCGTTGAATCATCCACGATTAGAGCACATGATCAACTATCGATGTTAATCGCTGCTAAGCGGAAAGTGCAGAATCGATGTGAATCATTCCACGATCTGGATCGTTCGCGACAGAAGTGTTTCTGCTGCTGTACTGACTAGGAAGATATTCTTCTTTGGACCTAATTACTCGGAGGTCATGGAAAAAGTCTTTTGAGCGTGATTCTCTTAAAGCCGCTTATGACACATCTTCTTCCTGAATCTCATAGTGCCTCGAAGGTGGTTGTTAATATCTTTTATGTGTGTCTGGTGATTAGTTAGTTGTTTTACGTCTGCGTGATACCCTGGAAACATTATCCTGTAGGCGCTTGGATTGCGCGCATTTGTAAGTTGTTTTTCAACGAAAACTTTATTGGAGCTCATAGTTTTTCGAAATTTTTTGGTGAGCATTGAGGAATTGCCTTTAAGAAAACACATATCTGTACTGTTGGGTTGTGAATTATTAAAATGACACACCGAGTTCTCTCACAACTTTTAAAACATTGTTATAATCTGTGAAATGTTTAGAAATTCTTGTGACCGGATTTATCCAATCACAAACAGTGTCGATTTTAGGATTCAGTCAAGGATTTTACCCTGGAATACACATTTCTGTTTGGGACCGAATTGTACATTCTGTCTGTAGCAGGATAAACTATGAAAGATTACATGTGAAATTGTGCAGAAATGAATTATTAAAACAAAAATCTGAGCATTGAAAGTAATACCCATCAAATTAATAACACCATAATCATAATAATAGGATTATCATTATGATAAAATAATTATTTAATAACTAATACGCTACACTGCTGAAATATATCAATGCACAAAGTAGACGAGCTCTTTCTTCTTTTATTTATAGTGAAATACAAATTTATTTAATTATGTTGCTTCTTCCCATCCTCTCAGTACTACAGCCTTCTTCTTTGATGCACATATTTTCCAATCCTCTTTGGGAAAGCAGTCTCATTCATTCTTTCAATGTCATGTAGCCTCTCAGCTTTTATGAACCTTACCATATCTTCACCTTGATTATTGTATTTAATCCAACATTTCAATACATTCTATATTTGACATTTAGTACGACAGGTTAGTATATCCACCTTGGATATTGGCTTTCAACCTCAATCTGAGAATTTTACTCCTTTAAGACAAAGTACTTGTTTCTGTCCCATTACTTCACTATTGGAGGTTCCAATGTTTTATATATCTGCATTTTTGGTTAACTCGATATCAAGCATTGTAGTTGGGGTCCCCTTGTTCTCAATATCAAACCATTTCACTAGTTTGTTTCCAATTTTAGCTCAAGCCTTTCTTTTCTTCATACCCTTCTGTGGGCCATCATGTCTTATGCATCATTATGATGCTTTAAAAGGCTTGCTTATAATCAAAAAAACAGCACTTGGATGTCTAATAGGCACTTCTCTAATTAGGCAGAGAACCACCCTGGTACTCTACTATTTCCCTTCAACTTTCCTTTCTTAGTTTCTTGTTTATTATAGAAGACAAAACTTAAAACTACACGGTTAGCATGGCATCTCAGCTATAATTACTACTCTCTAATTTGTCTCCTTTCTTTACTATTAATTATTTATTTCCAATCCTCCAATCATCTTTTCAGTTTCCCATATTATTGTGATTCATTTACGTACAACATTCTCAATTGCTTTAACTACATAATGAGTAACTTGTGTTGGAAGATTTGGTTATAAAAGTATACTGGATAGCAAATGAACTGCATAGGAAATGGACTATTTATCGAGAGACTAATCAAAGATAACTAATTATCATGTACATAATCTCCAATACCCAACTGTAAATTATTTCATGGATCTTTTTCAGGACTATGGACTATGTTCTACTATTTGTTAGAAATTTTCTCTTACGAGTTTGGAAAACGATTGTCAGTCAATGTGATCTTTCCCTCATTATCTTGGTTTTAAGGTTAATCATGCATGTAGCTTGAACTTTTTTGGCATGTTGTTTCAGAAAACACAGTCGGTATTCTTTCGTTTACATATCTGATCATGTAAGTTGAACAGGAGCTTTTGTGGTTTGAATTTACCTTTTCGTAAACAAAAATGTAAAGTTTTGATTCAATTCTGATTTAGCTCCAGCACTTCAGGTTCACTTTTCAGATGAGGAAATTAATATTTTTCCTTTGAGTTCATGTTTTGGTTTTATGCCAAATCTGAAACTGAATGATATTGTAATGAAATACAGATAAAGTGTCATGGAGGAAGAGTTCTGTGATTGTCAAATATCAATCTTTTATAGCCTTAAGAAGTGTGCAATGTTATTGGCATAACATGGTAAGTCACAAAATATAACTGACCGCTGGTTTTTTATTCATAAACTTAAATTCCATTTTAAGAATGAGATAAGCATTTTAACATTTACTATTAGTTAGATAGCATCACAATCTTGATATTTCAAAAATCTTATATCAGCTGAGCTCACAGAACACCCAATACGTATGTGCTCTCCAGGTTCAATTCAATTCAATTTGTTTTCATTCAATGATCAATACATTGATATAGAATACGTCAAGACAATAAATAAAATAAAAATATGAATCAATAAAATGTGTCAATATATCACTTATGTTTACAGGTCACTTATACATACAAAATTCGTTAACCGAATAAAATACATGCTTCTTTAAAAAATCAATTAATTTCTTACGAAAAGCATATATTGAACATGTTTCTTTGAGATAATCTTGTAACTTATTATGCAGAATTAGTCACATGGATTTAGGACCTAATGCAGTAGCTTTGGTTCTTAAGAATGGTCTATGTAGGTCCTTACTCATACGTGTTCCGTAATGGTGGACCTCATTGTATTTTACTAAGGTCGAAAGGTTCACCCTAGTGTGCATTAGCATTTCGTAAATATAAATGCATGGGACTGGCAGGAGATTAACTTTCCGAAATAACGGACGGCACGGTGCATCATGTCTAGCTTATATTGATTTTCTGCTTGTTGACTCTTAAATATTCTATTATTATAGGGAACACTTTGTTGCATAACAACCATATCTCTATGCTCCATTAAATCATGTATTCACCCTTTAGAAATGCATAGACACAATTGGAAAGTCATTGATATTTATCTTGAATCATTACCTTCATAGGATAGGTGCAAAGTGTTTGCAAATGTTGCAAAATTTTGTTGACAAAAATGAACATTTCCTCTCCTTGCAGGTTATTCACTGCATGCTCCAAAGTAATGCCCATATTTTGCTCCATGTCTTCAAATAAGGAACATTAATACTCAGTGCCTGGGAAAGAAATCTCTTGAGCTGAAAGTGGAAAAGCTATTTACCAAAGCTATTTACCTATTTACCTAAAAGCTATTTACCTATTTGCTAAAAGCAGAGATTTTACCTTCATATGAGAATTTTGTCTGGTTCACGATGAATTTAACGTGTTATCCATCCTTGCATTTTAAAATCGCTGATTTCTTTTGTTGCACTAACTGTAAGAGTGGCAGCGTTATGATCATTCGAAAAAATTATCATTGATCTGCTCTAGATGATTTTGTCTTCTGTGACCTATTAGGGAAAACAGGTTTTGATTGCTGTCCCAATCGCATTATTACTAAAAAGATTTTCCATTATACGTTCTCTACTTACTGGTCTTCAACATCATAGTTCAGTCTTTCTTCTCAAAGTAAATATTTTATTAGATAAGGAAATGCTTCATTGTTCTTCAATATTAACTTATGTGGGGATTTTAATATCCATCGTTTTGATAATAATCTTCCTACAATGTGCAAAACCTTCCAACATTTTTTTTATTTACAAATCAAATGTAAAGCATTCAATCTTCACCAAAGTGCATTCTAACATTGATGTTCTAATGAGGATATTTTGTACTTAAGAAAATATATTTGAGGACTGCTATGCATGTATGTACATGAAGTGGCAAAATAAATTATTCTTATTCATAAAAATTTTGAATTTTTCATCAAAACACTCCTACCCAAAAAATTTAAGGTGACTGATCTACTACACCCTTATCTGCAATTACTTATGGGTGCATCTCTTCAAAAGAAGGAAATATGGCACATTTAATTTTCTTTCTAATTTCAATGAGATCAATCCAAATTTAACTCTTAAATCCTGCGACATATCTTAATAGCTTGTTAATTTATGCACTTTCCTGTTTTGGAAAGAAATACATAAAATGTTTGAAAATATCGAGAATTTTTAACACGGAATCATAGGCAAAAAAAAACAAAAAAAACAGTCTCTGAAATGTTCCTTAAGGTACGAATGCCGACTTTTAACGTGGAGCTGATTACCCTACCTGAGACAATTCGGGGACAACCGTGCATGAAAGTGAGATATGATTTATCCGGCAACCACAGGTATTTCGAAAAGTGGATGAATTCGAAATTCTGATTAAACCGGGTATTCATGCAGATTGCTTTTCTATTTCAATGATTACAATGAACTAGTCAGATTATTTTAAAATAGAGCGTTGGAAGAGCATTTTCTGGGAGGCATAGAAATGAAAACAGTGTTTTCGCAGCCATTAGAAAATTTCACCAGATGTCTTTCCGTATTTTGGCGGATGGAGTCATTTTCTATCAACAATTAATGCATTTATAGGTCCTAGAATTACGAGAGAATACGTATTATATCAAATTTCGGGAAGAGAGAAATTTGGGAAAACGTCATTGGGGTAAAGAAGAGAATTTTATCTGTTTTGGATGAAGTGACCTGCGAATCTCAGCGCGATGAGTTAGTGATTGTGTTTTTGAATCACTTGATTACAAACTGATGAAGTTAACAAAGGAGATCGTAAGTCAGTGAATTAGAGTACATTCTAATAATCAAGACTATAGAATTTTAGAGAGGATCAGATTTACAATCACCGCAACGTATGGGCTAGTCTGAGAGGGAAAATTCTCTCTATAAGCATGATGAAGGTTAAGAGAAGAACTTAATAAGAAGAGATCTCTGCAGCCCACTTTCACAGACATATACCGTCATGTTTCGCGCCTTGTTCGTAAATCGCTCCTCAACTCAGGTTCAACCGCCTAACTTTAAGGAAGAGGACTTGCGGTAACTACGATTGTGCCAGTTTAAAATGAGAGTGTAATGTTCTCGGGAAAGTTAAGATTGCCACATGTTATTTGTTTCGCATGTGTAAATAAGAAAGTGCAATCGATTGCTTCGTTGAATCATCCACGATTAGAGAATATGATCAACTATCGATGTGTATCGCTACTAAGCGCAAAGTGCAGAATCGATGTGAATCTTGGCGAGGTATTCCACGATCTGATTCGATCGCGACCGCAGCGTGTCTGCTGCCGTACGTACAAGGATGATATTTTCTTTGGGCCTAATTACCCGGAGGTCATATGGGAAGATTTGAGTAGTCTTTTGAGAAAGATTCTGTCAAGGGCACTTATGACACATCTTCTTTCTAAATCTCATAGTGCCTCGAAGGTGGTTGCTAATATCTTTTTTGTGTGTGTGGTGATTAGTTAGTTGTTTTAAGTCTGCGTCGATACCCTGGAAACATCCTGTAGACGCTTGTATTGCGAGCTTTTGTAAGTTGTTTTTCAACGAAAACATTATTGGAGCTCATAGTTTTTCGATATGTTTTGGTGTGCACTGAGGAATTGCGTTTAAGAAAACACATCTCTGAGCTGTAGGGATGTGAATCATTAAGATGGCAATCGGAGTTCTCTCGCAACTTTTCAAACATTGTGTAAAATCTTTGAAACGTTTAGAAATTTTTGAGAACCCTATTTATGCAATTACAATCTAACAGTCTCGATGAAACCATGATTTTTCCCTGGAATATAGTTTTCTGTTTGGGACCGAAGTGTACCTTCTATCTGTATCAGGATTAGAACCAATTGAGTAGCTAGGTAATTGATTCAAGGATAAACTATGAAAGATTACATGTGAAATTGTGCAGTAATGAATAATTAAAACCAGAAATCTGAGCACTGAAAGTAATAGCTGTCAAATTAATAACACCATAATCATACTAATAGGATTATCATTATGATAAAATAATTATTTAATAAATAATACACAGCACTTCTGAAATACATTAATGCACAACGTAGACAAGCCCTCTCATCTCTTGTTTATAATGAAATGCAAATTTATTTAATAATATTCCTTCTTCCCACCCTCTTTGGCAAAGCAGTCTCATTCATTCTTTCAGTGTTCTAACAATTTTACAATCTCAGCTTTTATGAACCTTACTCACCTTGGTTGGTGTCTTTAATGCAACATTTTAATACATTTCTATATTTGCCACTTAGTACGACAGGTTCGTATATCTACTTATGATTTTGGCTTTAAACCCCTTTCTGAGAATTTTAGTTTTTTAAGACAAAATACTTGTTTCTGCACCATGCGTCACTATTGGATTATCTGCATTTTTGGTCAACTCGATATCAAGCATTGTAGTGGGGGTCCCCTTGTTCTCAATATCAAACCATTTCACTAGTTTGTTTCCAATTTTAGCTCAAGCCTTTGTATTCTTCTTACTCTTTTTCACAATTTTTATCACCTTCCGTAGGCTGCCAATTTCATGCATCATTATGATGCTACAAAATGCTTGCTTATAGTCAATTAACAGCATTTGGATGTCCAATAGGCACTTCTTTGATTAGGCTGTATTCCACACTGGTACTCTACTATCACCCTTCAACTTTCCTTTCTTAGTATCTTGTTTTTAATAGAAGGAAAATCTCAAAACTACACCGTTAGCATGGCATCGCTGCTATAATTGCTACTCTCTAATTTCTCCCCTTTCTTTACTGTTGCTTATATACTTCCAATCATCTTCTCAGTTTCCCATATTATTGTGATTCATATACGTACAACATCCTCAATTGCTTTAACTCCATTATGAGTAAGTTGTGTTGGATGATTTGGTTATAAAAGTATTCTGGAAAGCAAATGGACTATTTAACGAGACTCTGAATAAAGATAACTAATTATCATGTACATACCCTCCATTACCTAACTGTAAATTTTTCGATGACTCTTTGTCAGGACTTTGTACTCTTGTTTTAGAAATTTTCTCTTACGAGTTAGGAAAACGATTCTGAATCAATGGGATCTTTTTCTCATTATCTTGGTTTTTAGGTTAATCATGCAGTGTATTATCATGTAGCTTGAATATTTTTGGCATGTCGTTACAGAAAATACAGTCAATACTCTTTGGTTTCCATATCTAAACATGGAAGTTGAACAGGAACATTTGTGTTTTGAATTTACCTTTTGGTGAACAAAAATGTAAAGTTTTGAATCAATTCTGATTTAGCTCCAGCAGTTCAGGTTCACTCTTCAGTTGAGGAAATCAATATTTTTCCTTTGAGTTCATGTTTTGGTTTTATGCCAAATCTAAAACTGAAGGATATTGTAATGAAATTCAGATAAAGTGTCATTGAGGAAGAATTCTGTGTTTCTCAGATATTGATCTTTTTCGGCATTAAGAAGTGTGCAATGTTATTGGGCTACCATGGTCAGACACAAAATGTAACTGACCGCTGGTTTTTTATTCATAAACTAAATTTCCATGTTAAGAATGAGGTAAGCATCTTAACATTTGATATTAGTTAGAAAGCATCACAGTCTTGATATTGCAAGAAATCTTATTACAGCTGAGCTCACAGAACTCCCAAGATCTATGTGCTCTCCCGGTATACTAATTTCCTGCTTGTTGAGTCTTAAATATTCTATTATTATAGTCAAAACTTTGGAACACTCAAAGACTTTGTTGCATAACAACCATAGCTCTATGCTTCATTAAACCATGCATCGACTCTTAAGTTGTCCATAGTCACAATTGGAATGTCATTCATATTTATCTTAAATTATAACCTTCATAGGATAGTTGGAAAGTGTTTCAAGAAACAGATTGTATATTTGATCAGTTTTGGACTTAGGTTTGGCACTATTTAAATGAGATTGCTTAAAGAATAATCATGGTGCTACTCCAGATATTCCTGTGTTATTAACATATGCACATTTTCCGATCCAATGCATATGTTGGTTTTCTGAGAAAGCAATGGTCAATCTTGAGGACGATCATGAGCATTTCAACCATTTTATTACTCTGTGCTATATGCTGCAATATGGCTAATTATGCTATGAATTACGATTAATATGGAGGACATTTTTTGTTATAACAATTGGTAAATGTTTATTGGGATAGGACAGGCTAGTGCTATCATCAAATGCACAGTCAGTATAGATCTAAATGTGCCTTACATACCATATTATATGACTCAGAAAAGAAATCTTATCAGTAAAGTATTATTCAGTTCTTGAGAGTGTTACATGTGTTTCTCGGTGGATTCCATATTCATGCTGAACTCCATGGAAGTATTCTTTATCTAAGAAACAATCCTTTCGTGAATTAATTACAAAGGGGATGAGGTTTTAATACTCCATGTTACCTTAAGTATTCTTCAGTGTCATGAGTGGTGCACTCACAGGAGGTCCTACTGTCCAGATGTAGGTGATGGTCAGTAAACAGAGCAACAAATATACAAATATAAATTTGTTAATACAACTTTTTCCATATACAGTAAAAAATGTACAAGAGCCCCTTACTTAAGATGCTATCCCAGTTATGATGCATTCTTTTTTCTAGTCCCTGTCAAAGGAATGGAAAGGTAAAAACTCTGTTTAAGATGCACATCCACCAGCTTCAGCCAATTTGCAGCTTGTGAATCACTTTCCTTAAGAAAGCTGTAGACGTAGTAGCAGTAATGTTTGATCTGTTCCTACACACATCCTCTGGTTCGAAACCCCAAATAATTCCTACTGCACCTACACAGGAAAAGCACCAATCCTTTTTGATCAACCTATATTGAAACAGAATGAAGATGGGAATGATGAAAAAACTTGCAAATGAATTCCACGCAGAACTCCTTTTCCAAAAATTCCTCAATGAGTCAATTGTGTAGTACCATTTCTGTGCCTTTGGAGGAAGCTCTGAGAGGATGTCGCATGCGGGGCCTAATATAAGATGTCCTATCCAGTAATGTTTAAAGAGAGCTTGGTTAATTGATAAGGCAGGTTTAAATCACACTCAACATAGTTAATATCTTCCCATTAATCATTTAAACTTTAGAAATTAAATTATCAGTGGTGATAATCGTTGACAAAAATGAACATTTCCTCTCCTTTCAAGTTATTCACTACATGCTCCAAAGTAATGCCCATACTTAGCTCTATGTCTTCAAATAAGGCGCATTAATAATCAGTGCCTGGGAAAGAAATGCCTTGTGCTGATAGTGGAAATTCTATTTTGATTAGCACAGATGTAACCTTCATATGAGAATTTTGTCTGGTTCACGATGAATTTGAGGTGCTATGTATCCTTGCATTTTAAAATTGCTGATTTCTTTTGATGCACTAACCATGAGAATGTCATCCTTTTGATCATTGGAAAGAATTATCATGGATGTGCTCTAGATGATATTGTCTTTTGTGACCTATTAGGGATAACAGGTTTTGAATGCTGTCCCAATCGCATTATTACCGAAATGATTTTCCATTATACTTTCTCTACTTACTGGTTTTCACCATCATAATTCAGTCTTTCTTCTCAAAGTAAATATTTTATTAGATAAGAAAACGCTTCATTGTTCATCAATATTAACTAATGTATGGATTTTAATATCAATCGTTTTTATAATAATCTTTTTACAATGTCGAAATGCCTTCCAACATTATTTAAAATTTAAATCAAGTGTAAAACAGTTAATATTCATGAAAGTGCATTCTAACATTGATGTTCTAATGAGGATATTTTGTACTTAAGAAAATATATTTGAAGACCTCTATGCATGTACATGAAGTGGCAAAATAAATTATTCTTTTTCATAAAAATTTTGAATTTTTCATCACAACATTCCTACCCAAAAACCAACCACTTTAGAGGTGACTGATCTACTAAACCCTTATCTGCCAATATTTTGGGTGTATCTCTTCAAATTAAAGGGAGATATGGCACTTTTATTTTTTTAAATTTTAATGAGATCATTCCAAATTTAACTCTTACATACTGCCACATTATTTTAATAGCTGTTTAAATTATGCACTTTACTGTTTTGGAAAGAAATACATAAAATGTTCGAAAATATAGAGTATTTTTAACACGGAATGCTAGGCAAAAAAAGAAATAACCTGTCGCTGAAATGTTCCTTAAGGTACGAATGCCGACTTTTAACGTGGAGCTGATTACCCTACCTGAGACAATTCGGGGACAACCGTGCATGAAAGTGAGATATTATTTATCCGGCAACCACAGGTATTTCGAAAAGTCGATGAATTCGAAATTCTGATTAAACCGGGTATTCATGCAGATTGCTTTTCTATTTCAATGATTACAATGAACTAGTCAGATTATTTTAAAATAGAGCGTTGGAAGAGCATTTTCTGGGAGGCATAGAAAAGAAAACAGTGTTTTCGCAGCCATTAGAAAATTTCACCAGATGTCTTTCCGTATTTTGGCGGATGGAGTCATTTTCTATCAACAATTAATGCATTTATAGGTCCTAGAATTACGAGAGAATACGTATTATATCAAATTTCGGGAAGAGAGAAATTTGGGAAAACGTCATTGGGGTAAAGAAGAGAATTTTATCTGTTTTGGATGAAGTGACCTGAGAATCTCAGCGCGATGAGTTAGTGATTGTGTTTTTGAATCACTTGATTACAAACTGATGAAGTTAACAAACGGAGATCGTAAGTCAGTGAATTAGAGTAAAGTCTAATAGTTAAGACTATAGAATTTTAGAGAGGATCGGATTTACAATCACCGCAACGTATGGGCTAGTCTGAGAGGGAAAATTCTCTCTATAAGAATGATGAAGGTTAAGAGAAGAACTTAATAAGAAGAGATCTCTGCAGCCCACTTTCACAGACATTTACCGTCATGTTTCGCGCCTTGTTCGTAAATCGCTCCTCAACTCAGGTTCAACCGCCTAACTTTAAGGAAGAAGACTTGCGGTAACTACGATTGTGCCAGTTTAAAATGAGAGTGTAATGTTCTCGGGAAAGTTAAGATTGCCACATGTTATTTGTTTCGCATGTGTGTATATAGGAAAGTGCAATCGATTGCTTCGTTGAATCATCCACGATTAGAGCACATGATCAACTATCGATGTTAATCGCTGCTAAGCGGAAAGTGCAGAATCGATGTGAATCATTCCACGATCTGGATCGTTCGCGACAGAAGTGTTTCTGCTGCTGTACTGACTAGGAAGATATTCTTCTTTGGACCTAATTACTCGGAGGTCATGGAAAAAGTCTTTTGAGCGTGATTCTCTTAAAGCCGCTTATGACACATCTTCTTCCTGAATCTCATAGTGCCTCGAAGGTGGTTGTTAATATCTTTTATGTGTGTCTGGTGATTAGTTAGTTGTTTTACGTCTGCGTGATACCCTGGAAACATTATCCTGTAGGCGCTTGGATTGCGCGCATTTGTAAGTTGTTTTTCAACGAAAACTTTATTGGAGCTCATAGTTTTTCGAAATTT
Organism: Pachydiplax longipennis; assembly: GCA_036926295.1. Lineage (NCBI taxonomy): Eukaryota > Metazoa > Arthropoda > Insecta > Odonata > Libellulidae > Pachydiplax > Pachydiplax longipennis. The sequence goes on along the minus strand of JAVFKF010000082.1, from coordinate 224,576 downwards.
TTTGGTGAGCATTGAGGAATTGCCTTTAAGAAAACACATATCTGTACTGTTGGGTTGTGAATTATTAAAATGACACACCGAGTTCTCTCACAACTTTTAAAACATTGTTATAATCTGTGAAATGTTTAGAAATTCTTGTGACCGGATTTATCCAATCACAAACAGTGTCGATTTTAGGATTCAGTCAAGGATTTTACCCTGGAATACACATTTCTGTTTGGGACCGAATTGTACATTCTGTCTGTAGCAGGATAAACTATGAAAGATTACATGTGAAATTGTGCAGAAATGAATTATTAAAACAAAAATCTGAGCATTGAAAGTAATACCCATCAAATTAATAACACCATAATCATAATAATAGGATTATCATTATGATAAAATAATTATTTAATAACTAATACGCTACACTGCTGAAATATATCAATGCACAAAGTAGACGAGCTCTTTCTTCTTTTATTTATAGTGAAATACAAATTTATTTAATTATGTTGCTTCTTCCCATCCTCTCAGTACTACAGCCTTCTTCTTTGATGCACATATTTTCCAATCCTCTTTGGGAAAGCAGTCTCATTCATTCTTTCAATGTCATGTAGCCTCTCAGCTTTTATGAACCTTACCATATCTTCACCTTGATTATTGTATTTAATCCAACATTTCAATACATTCTATATTTGACATTTAGTACGACAGGTTAGTATATCCACCTTGGATATTGGCTTTCAACCTCAATCTGAGAATTTTACTCCTTTAAGACAAAGTACTTGTTTCTGTCCCATTACTTCACTATTGGAGGTTCCAATGTTTTATATATCTGCATTTTTGGTTAACTCGATATCAAGCATTGTAGTTGGGGTCCCCTTGTTCTCAATATCAAACCATTTCACTAGTTTGTTTCCAATTTTAGCTCAAGCCTTTCTTTTCTTCATACCCTTCTGTGGGCCATCATGTCTTATGCATCATTATGATGCTTTAAAAGGCTTGCTTATAATCAAAAAAACAGCACTTGGATGTCTAATAGGCACTTCTCTAATTAGGCAGAGAACCACCCTGGTACTCTACTATTTCCCTTCAACTTTCCTTTCTTAGTCTCTTGTTTATTATAGAAGACAAAACTTAAAACTACACGGTTAGCATGGCATCTCAGCTATAATTACTACTCTCTAATTTGTCTCCTTTCTTTACTATTAATTATTTATTTCCAATCCTCCAATCATCTTTTCAGTTTCCCATATTATTGTGATTCATTTACGTACAACATTCTCAATTGCTTTAACTACATAATGAGTAACTTGTGTTGGAAGATTTGGTTATAAAAGTATACTGGATAGCAAATGAACTGCATAGGAAATGGACTATTTATCGAGAGACTAATCAAAGATAACTAATTATCATGTACATAATCTCCAATACCCAACTGTAAATTATTTCATGGATCTTTTTCAGGACTATGGACTATGTTCTACTATTTGTTAGAAATTTTCTCTTACGAGTTAGGAAAACGATTGTCAGTCAATGTGATCTTTCCCTCATTATCTTGGTTTTAAGGTTAATCATGCATGTAGCTTGAACTTTTTTGGCATGTTGTTTCAGAAAACACAGTCGGTATTCTTTCGTTTACATATCTGATCATGTAAGTTGAACAGGAGCTTTTGTGGTTTGAATTTACCTTTTCGTAAACAAAAATGTAAAGTTTTGATTCAATTCTGATTTAGCTCCAGCACTTCAGGTTCACTTTTCAGATGAGGAAATTAATATTTTTCCTTTGAGTTCATGTTTTGGTTTTATGCCAAATCTGAAACTGAATGATATTGTAATGAAATACAGATAAAGTGTCATGGAGGAAGAGTTCTGTGATTGTCAAATATCAATCTTTTATAGCCTTAAGAAGTGTGCAATGTTATTGGCATAACATGGTAAGTCACAAAATATAACTGACCGCTGGTTTTTTATTCATAAACTTAAATTCCATTTTAAGAATGAGATAAGCATTTTAACATTTACTATTAGTTAGATAGCATCACAATCTTGATATTTCAAAAATCTTATATCAGCTGAGCTCACAGAACACCCAATACGTATGTGCTCTCCAGGTTCAATTCAATTCAATTTGTTTTCATTCAATGATCAATACATTGATATAGAATACGTCAAGACAATAAATAAAATAAAAATATGAATCAATAAAATGTGTCAATATATCACTTATGTATACAGGTCACTTATACATACAAAATTCGTTAACCGAATAAAATACATGCTTCTTTAAAAAATCAATTAATTTCTTACGAAAAGCATATATTGAACATGTTTCTTTGAGATAATCTTGTAACTTATTATGCAGAATTAGTCACATGGATTTAGGACCTAATGCAGTAGCTTTGGTTCTTAAGAATGGTCTATGTAGGTCCTTACTCATACGTGTTCCGTAATGGTGGACCTCATTGTATTTTACTAAGGTCGAAAGGTTCACCCTAGTGTGCATTAGCATTTCGTAAATATAAATGCATGGGACTGGCAGGAGATTAACTTTCCGAAATAACGGACGGCACGGTGCATCATGTCTAGCTTATATTGATTTTCTGCTTGTTGACTCTTAAATATTCTATTATTATAGGGAAAACTTTGGAACACTTTGTTGCATAACAACCATATCTCTATGCTCCATTAAATCATGTATTCACCCTTTAGAAATGCATAGACACAATTGGAAAGTCATTGATATTTATCTTGAATTATTACCTTCATAGGATAGGTGCAAAGTGTTTGCAAATGTTGCAAAATTTTGTTGACAAAAATGAACATTTCCTCTCCTTGCAGGTTATTCACTGCATGCTCCAAAGTAATGCCCATATTTTGCTCCATGTCTTCAAATAAGGAACATTAATACTCAGTGCCTGGGAAAGAAATCTCTTGAGCTGAAAGTGGAAAAGCTATTTACCAAAGCTATTTACCTATTTACCTAAAAGCTATTTACCTATTTGCTAAAAGCAGAGATTTTACCTTCATATGAGAATTTTGTCTGGTTCACGATGAATTTAACGTGTTATCCATCCTTGCATTTTAAAATCGCTGATTTCTTTTGTTGCACTAACTGTAAGAGTGGCAGCGTTATGATCATTCGAAAAAATTATCATTGATCTGCTCTAGATGATTTTGTCTTCTGTGACCTATTAGGGAAAACAGGTTTTGATTGCTGTCCCAATCGCATTATTACTAAAAAGATTTTCCATTATACGTTCTCTACTTACTGGTCTTCAACATCATAGTTCAGTCTTTCTTCTCAAAGTAAATATTTTATTAGATAAGGAAATGCTTCATTGTTCTTCAATATTAACTTATGTGGGGATTTTAATATCCATCGTTTTGATAATAATCTTCCTACAATGTGCAAAACCTTCCAACATTTTTTTTATTTACAAATCAAATGTAAAGCATTCAATCTTCACCAAAGTGCATTCTAACATTGATGTTCTAATGAGGATATTTTGTACTTAAGAAAATATATTTGAGGACTGCTATGCATGTATGTACATGAAGTGGCAAAATAAATTATTCTTATTCATAAAAATTTTGAATTTTTCATCAAAACACTCCTACCCAAAAAATTTAAGGTGACTGATCTACTACACCCTTATCTGCAATTACTTATGGGTGCATCTCTTCAAAAGAAGGAAATATGGCACATTTAATTTTCTTTCTAATTTCAATGAGATCAATCCAAATTTAACTCTTAAATCCTGCGACATATCTTAATAGCTTGTTAATTTATGCACTTTCCTGTTTTGGAAAGAAATACATAAAATGTTTGAAAATATCGAGAATTTTTAACACGGAATCATAGGCAAAAAAAAACAAAAAAAACAGTCTCTGAAATGTTCCTTAAGGTACGAATGCCGACTTTTAACGTGGAGCTGATTACCCTACCTGAGACAATTCGGGGACAACCGTGCATGAAAGTGAGATATTATTTATCCGGCAACCACAGGTATTTCGAAAAGTCGATGAATTCGAAATTCTGATTAAACCGGGTATTCATGCAGATTGCTTTTCTATTTCAATGATTACAATGAACTAGTCAGATTATTTTAAAATAGAGCGTTGGAAGAGCATTTTCTGGGAGGCATAGAAAAGAAAACAGTGTTTTCGCAGCCATTAGAAAATTTCACCAGATGTCTTTCCGTATTTTGGCGGATGGAGTCATTTTCTATCAACAATTAATGCATTTATAGGTCCTAGAATTACGAGAGAATACGTATTATATCAAATTTCGGGAAGAGAGAAATTTGGGAAAACGTCATTGGGGTAAAGAAGAGAATTTTATCTGTTTTGGATGAAGTGACCTGCGAATCTCAGCGCGATGAGTTAGTGATTGTGTTTTTGAATCACTTGATTACAAACTGATGAAGTTAACAAAGGAGATCGTAAGTCAGTGAATTAGAGTACATTCTAATAATCAAGACTATAGAATTTTAGAGAGGATCAGATTTACAATCACCGCAACGTATGGGCTAGTCTGAGAGGGAAAATTCTCTCTATAAGCATGATGAAGGTTAAGAGAAGAACTTAATAAGAAGAGATCTCTGCAGCCCACTTTCACAGACATATACCGTCATGTTTCGCGCCTTGTTCGTAAATCGCTCCTCAACTCAGGTTCAACCGCCTAACTTTAAGGAAGAGGACTTGCGGTAACTACGATTGTGCCAGTTTAAAATGAGAGTGTAATGTTCTCGGGAAAGTTAAGATTGCCACATGTTATTTGTTTCGCATGTGTAAATAAGAAAGTGCAATCGATTGCTTCGTTGAATCATCCACGATTAGAGAATATGATCAACTATCGATGTGTATCGCTACTAAGCGCAAAGTGCAGAATCGATGTGAATCTTGGCGAGGTATTCCACGATCTGATTCGATCGCGACCGCAGCGTGTCTGCTGCTGTACGTACAAGGATGATATTTTCTTTGGGCCTAATTACCCGGAGGTCATATGGGAAGATTTGAGTAGTCTTTTGAGAAAGATTCTGTCAAGGGCACTTATGACACATCTTCTTTCTAAATCTCATAGTGCCTCGAAGGTGGTTGCTAATATCTTTTTTGTGTGTGTGGTGATTAGTTAGTTGTTTTAAGTCTGCGTCGATACCCTGGAAACATCCTGTAGACGCTTGTATTGCGAGCTTTTGTAAGTTGTTTTTCAACGAAAACATTATTGGAGCTCATAGTTTTTCGATATGTTTTGGTGTGCACTGAGGAATTGCGTTTAAGAAAACACATCTCTGAGCTGTAGGGATGTGAATCATTAAGATGGCAATCGGAGTTCTCTCGCAACTTTTCAAACATTGTGTAAAATCTTTGAAACGTTTAGAAATTTTTGAGAACCCTATTTATGCAATTACAATCTAACAGTCTCGATGAAACCATGATTTTTCCCTGGAATATAGTTTTCTGTTTGGGACCGAAGTGTACCTTCTATCTGTATCAGGATTAGAACCAATTGAGTAGCTAGGTAATTGATTCAAGGATAAACTATGAAAGATTACATGTGAAATTGTGCAGTAATGAATAATTAAAACCAGAAATCTGAGCACTGAAAGTAATAGCTGTCAAATTAATAACACCATAATCATACTAATAGGATTATCATTATGATAAAATAATTATTTAATAAATAATACACAGCACTTCTGAAATACATTAATGCACAACGTAGACAAGCCCTCTCATCTCTTGTTTATAATGAAATGCAAATTTATTTAATAATATTCCTTCTTCCCACCCTCTTTGGCAAAGCAGTCTCATTCATTCTTTCAGTGTTCTAACAATTTTACAATCTCAGCTTTTATGAACCTTACTCACCTTGGTTGGTGTCTTTAATGCAACATTTTAATACATTTCTATATTTGCCACTTAGTACGACAGGTTCGTATATCTACTTATGATTTTGGCTTTAAACCCCTTTCTGAGAATTTTAGTTTTTTAAGACAAAATACTTGTTTCTGCACCATGCGTCACTATTGGATTATCTGCATTTTTGGTCAACTCGATATCAAGCATTGTAGTGGGGGTCCCCTTGTTCTCAATATCAAACCATTTCACTAGTTTGTTTCCAATTTTAGCTCAAGCCTTTGTATTCTTCTTACTCTTTTTCACAATTTTTATCACCTTCCGTAGGCTGCCAATTTCATGCATCATTATGATGCTACAAAATGCTTGCTTATAGTCAATTAACAGCATTTGGATGTCCAATAGGCACTTCTTTGATTAGGCTGTATTCCACACTGGTACTCTACTATCACCCTTCAACTTTCCTTTCTTAGTATCTTGTTTTTAATAGAAGGAAAATCTCAAAACTACACCGTTAGCATGGCATCGCTGCTATAATTGCTACTCTCTAATTTCTCCCCTTTCTTTACTGTTGCTTATATACTTCCAATCATCTTCTCAGTTTCCCATATTATTGTGATTCATATACGTACAACATCCTCAATTGCTTTAACTCCATTATGAGTAAGTTGTGTTGGATGATTTGGTTATAAAAGTATTCTGGAAAGCAAATGGACTATTTAACTAGACTCTGAATAAAGATAACTAATTATCATGTACATACCCTCCATTACCTAACTGTAAATTTTTCGATGACTCTTTGTCAGGACTTTGTACTCTTGTTTTAGAAATTTTCTCTTACGAGTTAGGAAAACGATTCTGAATCAATGGGATCTTTTTCTCATTATCTTGGTTTTTAGGTTAATCATGCAGTGTATTATCATGTAGCTTGAATATTTTTGGCATGTCGTTACAGAAAATACAGTCAATACTCTTTGGTTTCCATATCTAAACATGGAAGTTGAACAGGAACATTTGTGTTTTGAATTTACCTTTTGGTGAACAAAAATGTAAAGTTTTGAATCAATTCTGATTTAGCTCCAGCAGTTCAGGTTCACTCTTCAGTTGAGGAAATCAATATTTTTCCTTTGAGTTCATGTTTTGGTTTTATGCCAAATCTAAAACTGAAGGATATTGTAATGAAATTCAGATAAAGTGTCATTGAGGAAGAATTCTGTGTTTCTCAGATATTGATCTTTTTCGGCATTAAGAAGTGTGCAATGTTATTGGGCTACCATGGTCAGACACAAAATGTAACTGACCGCTGGTTTTTTATTCATAAACTAAATTTCCATGTTAAGAATGAGGTAAGCATCTTAACATTTGATATTAGTTAGAAAGCATCACAGTCTTGATATTGCAAGAAATCTTATTACAGCTGAGCTCACAGAACTCCCAAGATCTATGTGCTCTCCCGGTATACTAATTTCCTGCTTGTTGAGTCTTAAATATTCTATTATTATAGTCAAAACTTTGGAACACTCAAAGACTTTGTTGCATAACAACCATAGCTCTATGCTTCATTAAACCATGCATCGACTCTTAAGTTGTCCATAGTCACAATTGGAATGTCATTCATATTTATCTTAAATTATAACCTTCATAGGATAGTTGGAAAGTGTTTCAAGAAACAGATTGTATATTTGATCAGTTTTGGACTTAGGTTTGGCACTATTTAAATGAGATTGCTTAAAGAATAATCATGGTGCTACTCCAGATATTCCTGTGTTATTAACATATGCACATTTTCCGATCCAATGCATATGTTGGTTTTCTGAGAAAGCAATGGTCAATCTTGAGGACGATCATGAGCATTTCAACCATTTTATTACTCTGTGCTATATGCTGCATGATGGCTAACTACGCTAAGATTTATGCTTATTATCGAGGACATTTTTTGTTATAACAATTGTGAAATGTTTCGGGGATAGGACAGGCTAGTGCTATCATCAAATGCACAGTCAGTATAGATACAAATGTGCCTAACATACCATATTATATGACTCAGAAAAGAAATCTTATCAGTAAAGTATTATTCAGTTCTTGAGAGTGTTACATGTGTTTCTCGGTGGATTCCATATTCATGCTGAACTCCATGGAAGTATTCTTTATCTAAGAAACAATCCTTTCGTGAATTAATTACAAAGGGGATGAGGTTTTAATACTCCATGTTACCTTAAGTATTCTTCAGTGTCATGAGTGGTGCACTCACAGGAGGTCCTACTGTCCAGATGTAGGTGATGGTCAGTAAACAGAGCAACAAATATACAAATATAAATTTGTTAATACAACTTTTTCCATATACAGTAAAAAATGTACAAGAGCCCCTTACTTAAGATGCTATCCCAGTTATGATGCATTCTTTTTTCTAGTCCCTGTCAAAGGAATGGAAAGGTAAAAACTCTGTTTAAGATGCACATCCACCAGCTTCAGCCAATTTGCAGCTTGTGAATCACTTTCCTTAAGAAAGCTGTAGACGTAGTAGCAGTAATGTTTGATCTGTTCCTACACACATCCTCTGGTTCGAAACCCCAAATAATTCCTACTGCACCTACACAGGAAAAGCACCAATCCTTTTTGATCAACCTATATTGAAACAGAATGAAGATGGGAATGATGAAAAAACTTGCAAATGAATTCCACGCAGAACTCCTTTTCCAAAAATTCCTCAATGAGTCAATTGTGTAGTACCATTTCTGTGCCTTTGGAGGAAGCTCTGAGAGGATGTCGCATGCGGGGCCTAATATAAGATGTCCTATCCAGTAATGTTTAAAGAGAGCTTGGTTAATTGATAAGGCAGGTTTAAATCACACTCAACATAGTTAATATCTTCCCATTAATCATTTAAACTTTAGAAATTAAATTATCAGTGGTGATAATCGTTGACAAAAATGAACATTTCCTCTCCTTTCAAGTTATTCACTACATGCTCCAAAGTAATGCCCATACTTAGCTCTATGTCTTCAAATAAGGCGCATTAATAATCAGTGCCTGGGAAAGAAATGCCTTGTGCTGATAGTGGAAATTCTATTTTGATTAGCACAGATGTAACCTTCATATGAGAATTTTGTCTGGTTCACGATGAATTTGAGGTGCTATGTATCCTTGCATTTTAAAATTGCTGATTTCTTTTGATGCACTAACCATGAGAATGTCATCCTTTTGATCATTGGAAAGAATTATCATGGATGTGCTCTAGATGATATTGTCTTTTGTGACCTATTAGGGATAACAGGTTTTGAATGCTGTCCCAATCGCATTATTACCGAAATGATTTTCCATTATACTTTCTCTACTTACTGGTTTTCACCATCATAATTCAGTCTTTCTTCTCAAAGTAAATATTTTATTAGATAAGAAAACGCTTCATTGTTCATCAATATTAACTAATGTATGGATTTTAATATCAATCGTTTTTATAATAATCTTTTTACAATGTCGAAATGCCTTCCAACATTATTTAAAATTTAAATCAAGTGTAAAACAGTTAATATTCATGAAAGTGCATTCTAACATTGATGTTCTAATGAGGATATTTTGTACTTAAGAAAATATATTTGAAGACCTCTATGCATGTACATGATGTGGCAAAATAAATTATTCTTATTCATAAAAATTTTGAATTTTTCATCACAACATTCCTACCCAAAAACAAACCACTTTAGAGGTGACTGATCTACTACACCCTTATCTGCCAATATTTTGGATGTATCTCTTCAAATTAAGGGGAGATATGGCACTTTTATTTTTTTAAATTTTAATGAGATCATTCCAAATTTAACTCTTACATACTGCCACATTATTTTAATAGCTGTTTAAATTATGCACTTTACTGTTTTGGAAAGAAATACATAAAATGTTCGAAAATATCGAGTATTTTTAACACGGAATGCTAGGCAAAAAAAGAAATAACCTGTCGCTGAAATGTTCCTTAAGGTACGAATGCCGACTTTTAACGTGGAGCTGATTACCCTACCTGAGACAATTCGGGGACAACCGTGCATGAAAGTGAGATATTATTTATCCGGCAACCACAGGTATTTCGAAAAGTCGATGAATTCGAAATTCTGATTAAACCGGGTATTCATGCAGATTGCTTTTCTATTTCAATGATTACAATGAACTAGTCAGATTATTTTAAAATAGAGCGTTGGAAGAGCATTTTCTGGGAGGCATAGAAAAGAAAACAGTGTTTTCGCAGCCATTAGAAAATTTCACCAGATGTCTTTCCGTATTTTGGCGGATGGAGTCATTTTCTATCAACAATTAATGCATTTATAGGTCCTAGAATTACGAGAGAATACGTATTATATCAAATTTCGGGAAGAGAGAAATTTGGGAAAACGTCATTGGGGTAAAGAAGAGAATTTTATCTGTTTTGGATGAAGTGACCTGAGAATCTCAGCGCGATGAGTTAGTGATTGTGTTTTTGAATCACTTGATTACAAACTGATGAAGTTAACAAACGGAGATCGTAAGTCAGTGAATTAGAGTAAAGTCTAATAGTTAAGACTATAGAATTTTAGAGAGGATCGGATTTACAATCACCGCAACGTATGGGCTAGTCTGAGAGGGAAAATTCTCTCTATAAGAATGATGAAGGTTAAGAGAAGAACTTAATAAGAAGAGATCTCTGCAGCCCACTTTCACAGACATTTACCGTCATGTTTCGCGCCTTGTTCGTAAATCGCTCCTCAACTCAGGTTCAACCGCCTAACTTTAAGGAAGAAGACTTGCGGTAACTACGATTGTGCCAGTTTAAAATGAGAGTGTAATGTTCTCGGGAAAGTTAAGATTGCCACATGTTATTTGTTTCGCATGTGTGTATATAGGAAAGTGCAATCGATTGCTTCGTTGAATCATCCACGATTAGAGCACATGATCAACTATCGATGTTAATCGCTGCTAAGCGGAAAGTGCAGAATCGATGTGAATCATTCCACGATCTGGATCGTTCGCGACAGAAGTGTTTCTGCTGCTGTACTGACTAGGAAGATATTCTTCTTTGGACCTAATTACTCGGAGGTCATGGAAAAAGTCTTTTGAGCGTGATTCTCTTAAAGCCGCTTATGACACATCTTCTTCCTGAATCTCATAGTGCCTCGAAGGTGGTTGTTAATATCTTTTATGTGTGTCTGGTGATTAGTTAGTTGTTTTACGTCTGCGTGATACCCTGGAAACATTATCCTGTAGGCGCTTGGATTGCGCGCATTTGTAAGTTGTTTTTCAACGAAAACTTTATTGGAGCTCATAGTTTTTCGAAATTTTTTGGTGAGCATTGAGGAATTGCCTTTAAGAAAACACATATCTGTACTGTTGGGTTGTGAATTATTAAAATGACACACCGAGTTCTCTCACAACTTTTAAAACATTGTTATAATCTGTGAAATGTTTAGAAATTCTTGTGACCGGATTTATCCAATCACAAACAGTGTCGATTTTAGGATTCAGTCAAGGATTTTACCCTGGAATACACATTTCTGTTTGGGACCGAATTGTACATTCTGTCTGTAGCAGGATAAACTATGAAAGATTACATGTGAAATTGTGCAGAAATGAATTATTAAAACAAAAATCTGAGCATTGAAAGTAATACCCATCAAATTAATAACACCATAATCATAATAATAGGATTATCATTATGATAAAATAATTATTTAATAACTAATACGCTACACTGCTGAAATATATCAATGCACAAAGTAGACGAGCTCTTTCTTCTTTTATTTATAGTGAAATACAAATTTATTTAATTATGTTGCTTCTTCCCATCCTCTCAGTACTACAGCCTTCTTCTTTGATGCACATATTTTCCAATCCTCTTTGGGAAAGCAGTCTCATTCATTCTTTCAATGTCATGTAGCCTCTCAGCTTTTATGAACCTTACCATATCTTCACCTTGATTATTGTATTTAATCCAACATTTCAATACATTCTATATTTGACATTTAGTACGACAGGTTAGTATATCCACCTTGGATATTGGCTTTCAACCTCAATCTGAGAATTTTACTCCTTTAAGACAAAGTACTTGTTTCTGTCCCATTACTTCACTATTGGAGGTTCCAATGTTTTATATATCTGCATTTTTGGTTAACTCGATATCAAGCATTGTAGTTGGGGTCCCCTTGTTCTCAATATCAAACCATTTCACTAGTTTGTTTCCAATTTTAGCTCAAGCCTTTCTTTTCTTCATACCCTTCTGTGGGCCATCATGTCTTATGCATCATTATGATGCTTTAAAAGGCTTGCTTATAATCAAAAAAACAGCACTTGGATGTCTAATAGGCACTTCTCTAATTAGGCAGAGAACCACCCTGGTACTCTACTATTTCCCTTCAACTTTCCTTTCTTAGTCTCTTGTTTATTATAGAAGACAAAACTTAAAACTACACGGTTAGCATGGCATCTCAGCTATAATTACTACTCTCTAATTTGTCTCCTTTCTTTACTATTAATTATTTATTTCCAATCCTCCAATCATCTTTTCAGTTTCCCATATTATTGTGATTCATTTACGTACAACATTCTCAATTGCTTTAACTACATAATGAGTAACTTGTGTTGGAAGATTTGGTTATAAAAGTATACTGGATAGCAAATGAACTGCATAGGAAATGGACTATTTATCGAGAGACTAATCAAAGATAACTAATTATCATGTACATAATCTCCAATACCCAACTGTAAATTATTTCATGGATCTTTTTCAGGACTATGGACTATGTTCTACTATTTGTTAGAAATTTTCTCTTACGAGTTAGGAAAACGATTGTCAGTCAATGTGATCTTTCCCTCATTATCTTGGTTTTAAGGTTAATCATGCATGTAGCTTGAACTTTTTTGGCATGTTGTTTCAGAAAACACAGTCGGTATTCTTTCGTTTACATATCTGATCATGTAAGTTGAACAGGAGCTTTTGTGGTTTGAATTTACCTTTTCGTAAACAAAAATGTAAAGTTTTGATTCAATTCTGATTTAGCTCCAGCACTTCAGGTTCACTTTTCAGATGAGGAAATTAATATTTTTCCTTTGAGTTCATGTTTTGGTTTTATGCCAAATCTGAAACTGAATGATATTGTAATGAAATACAGATAAAGTGTCATGGAGGAAGAGTTCTGTGATTGTCAAATATCAATCTTTTATAGCCTTAAGAAGTGTGCAATGTTATTGGCATAACATGGTAAGTCACAAAATATAACTGACCGCTGGTTTTTTATTCATAAACTTAAATTCCATTTTAAGAATGAGATAAGCATTTTAACATTTACTATTAGTTAGATAGCATCACAATCTTGATATTTCAAAAATCTTATATCAGCTGAGCTCACAGAACACCCAATACGTATGTGCTCTCCAGGTTCAATTCAATTCAATTTGTTTTCATTCAATGATCAATACATTGATATAGAATACGTCAAGACAATAAATAAAATAAAAATATGAATCAATAAAATGTGTCAATATATCACTTATGTATACAGGTCACTTATACATACAAAATTCGTTAACCGAATAAAATACATGCTTCTTTAAAAAATCAATTAATTTCTTACGAAAAGCATATATTGAACATGTTTCTTTGAGATAATCTTGTAACTTATTATGCAGAATTAGTCACATGGATTTAGGACCTAATGCAGTAGCTTTGGTTCTTAAGAATGGTCTATGTAGGTCCTTACTCATACGTGTTCCGTAATGGTGGACCTCATTGTATTTTACTAAGGTCGAAAGGTTCACCCTAGTGTGCATTAGCATTTCGTAAATATAAATGCATGGGACTGGCAGGAGATTAACTTTCCGAAATAACGGACGGCACGGTGCATCATGTCTAGCTTATATTGATTTTCTGCTTGTTGACTCTTAAATATTCTATTATTATAGGGAAAACTTTGGAACACTTTGTTGCATAACAACCATATCTCTATGCTCCATTAAATCATGTATTCACCCTTTAGAAATGCATAGACACAATTGGAAAGTCATTGATATTTATCTTGAATTATTACCTTCATAGGATAGGTGCAAAGTGTTTGCAAATGTTGCAAAATTTTGTTGACAAAAATGAACATTTCCTCTCCTTGCAGGTTATTCACTGCATGCTCCAAAGTAATGCCCATATTTTGCTCCATGTCTTCAAATAAGGAACATTAATACTCAGTGCCTGGGAAAGAAATCTCTTGAGCTGAAAGTGGAAAAGCTATTTACCAAAGCTATTTACCTATTTACCTAAAAGCTATTTACCTATTTGCTAAAAGCAGAGATTTTACCTTCATATGAGAATTTTGTCTGGTTCACGATGAATTTAACGTGTTATCCATCCTTGCATTTTAAAATCGCTGATTTCTTTTGTTGCACTAACTGTAAGAGTGGCAGCGTTATGATCATTCGAAAAAATTATCATTGATCTGCTCTAGATGATTTTGTCTTCTGTGACCTATTAGGGAAAACAGGTTTTGATTGCTGTCCCAATCGCATTATTACTAAAAAGATTTTCCATTATACGTTCTCTACTTACTGGTCTTCAACATCATAGTTCAGTCTTTCTTCTCAAAGTAAATATTTTATTAGATAAGGAAATGCTTCATTGTTCTTCAATATTAACTTATGTGGGGATTTTAATATCCATCGTTTTGATAATAATCTTCCTACAATGTGCAAAACCTTCCAACATTTTTTTTATTTACAAATCAAATGTAAAGCATTCAATCTTCACCAAAGTGCATTCTAACATTGATGTTCTAATGAGGATATTTTGTACTTAAGAAAATATATTTGAGGACTGCTATGCATGTATGTACATGAAGTGGCAAAATAAATTATTCTTATTCATAAAAATTTTGAATTTTTCATCAAAACACTCCTACCCAAAAAATTTAAGGTGACTGATCTACTACACCCTTATCTGCAATTACTTATGGGTGCATCTCTTCAAAAGAAGGAAATATGGCACATTTAATTTTCTTTCTAATTTCAATGAGATCAATCCAAATTTAACTCTTAAATCCTGCGACATATCTTAATAGCTTGTTAATTTATGCACTTTCCTGTTTTGGAAAGAAATACATAAAATGTTTGAAAATATCGAGAATTTTTAACACGGAATCATAGGCAAAAAAAAACAAAAAAAACAGTCTCTGAAATGTTCCTTAAGGTACGAATGCCGACTTTTAACGTGGAGCTGATTACCCTACCTGAGACAATTCGGGGACAACCGTGCATGAAAGTGAGATATTATTTATCCGGCAACCACAGGTATTTCGAAAAGTCGATGAATTCGAAATTCTGATTAAACCGGGTATTCATGCAGATTGCTTTTCTATTTCAATGATTACAATGAACTAGTCAGATTATTTTAAAATAGAGCGTTGGAAGAGCATTTTCTGGGAGGCATAGAAAAGAAAACAGTGTTTTCGCAGCCATTAGAAAATTTCACCAGATGTCTTTCCGTATTTTGGCGGATGGAGTCATTTTCTATCAACAATTAATGCATTTATAGGTCCTAGAATTACGAGAGAATACGTATTATATCAAATTTCGGGAAGAGAGAAATTTGGGAAAACGTCATTGGGGTAAAGAAGAGAATTTTATCTGTTTTGGATGAAGTGACCTGCGAATCTCAGCGCGATGAGTTAGTGATTGTGTTTTTGAATCACTTGATTACAAACTGATGAAGTTAACAAACGGAGATCGTAAGTCAGTGAATTAGAGTAAAGTCTAATAGTTAAGACTATAGAATTTTAGAGAGGATCGGATTTACAATCACCGCAATGTATGGGCTAGTCTGAGAGGGAAAATTCTCTCTATAAGCATGATGAAGGTTAAGAGAAGAACTTAATAAGAAGAGATCTCTGCAGCCCACTTTCACAGACATTTACCGTCATGTTTCGCGCCTTGTTCGTAAATCGCTCCTCAACTCAGGTTCAACCGCCTAACTTTAAGGAAGAAGACTTGCGGTAACTACGATTGTGCCAGTTTAAAATGAGAGTGTAATGTTCTCGGGAAAGTTAAGATTGCCACATGTTATTTGTTTCGCATGTGTGTATATAGGAAAGTGCAATCGATTGCTTCGTTGAATCATCCACGATTAGAGCACATGATCAACTATCGATGTTAATCGCTGCTAAGCGGAAAGTGCAGAATCGATGTGAATCATTCCACGATCTGGATCGTTCGCGACAGAAGTGTTTCTGCTGCTGTACTGACTAGGAAGATATTCTTCTTTGGACCTAATTACTCGGAGGTCATGGAAAAAGTCTTTTGAGCGTGATTCTCTTAAAGCCGCTTATGACACATCTTCTTCCTGAATCTCATAGTGCCTCGAAGGTGGTTGTTAATATCTTTTATGTGTGTCTGGTGATTAGTTAGTTGTTTTACGTCTGCGTGATACCCTGGAAACATTATCCTGTAGGCGCTTGGATTGCGCGCATTTGTAAGTTGTTTTTCAACGAAAACTTTATTGGAGCTCATAGTTTTTCGAAATTTTTTGGTGAGCATTGAGGAATTGCCTTTAAGAAAACACATATCTGTACTGTTGGGTTGTGAATTATTAAAATGACACACCGAGTTCTCTCACAACTTTTAAAACATTGTTATAATCTGTGAAATGTTTAGAAATTCTTGTGACCGGATTTATCCAATCACAAACAGTGTCGATTTTAGGATTCAGTCAAGGATTTTACCCTGGAATACACATTTCTGTTTGGGACCGAATTGTACATTCTGTCTGTAGCAGGATAAACTATGAAAGATTACATGTGAAATTGTGCAGAAATGAATTATTAAAACAAAAATCTGAGCATTGAAAGTAATACCCATCAAATTAATAACACCATAATCATAATAATAGGATTATCATTATGATAAAATAATTATTTAATAACTAATACGCTACACTGCTGAAATATATCAATGCACAAAGTAGACGAGCTCTTTCTTCTTTTATTTATAGTGAAATACAAATTTATTTAATTATGTTGCTTCTTCCCATCCTCTCAGTACTACAGCCTTCTTCTTTGATGCACATATTTTCCAATCCTCTTTGGGAAAGCAGTCTCATTCATTCTTTCAATGTCATGTAGCCTCTCAGCTTTTATGAACCTTACCATATCTTCACCTTGATTATTGTATTTAATCCAACATTTCAATACATTCTATATTTGACATTTAGTACGACAGGTTAGTATATCCACCTTGGATATTGGCTTTCAACCTCAATCTGAGAATTTTACTCCTTTAAGACAAAGTACTTGTTTCTGTCCCATTACTTCACTATTGGAGGTTCCAATGTTTTATATATCTGCATTTTTGGTTAACTCGATATCAAGCATTGTAGTTGGGGTCCCCTTGTTCTCAATATCAAACCATTTCACTAGTTTGTTTCCAATTTTAGCTCAAGCCTTTCTTTTCTTCATACCCTTCTGTGGGCCATCATGTCTTATGCATCATTATGATGCTTTAAAAGGCTTGCTTATAATCAAAAAAACAGCACTTGGATGTCTAATAGGCACTTCTCTAATTAGGCAGAGAACCACCCTGGTACTCTACTATTTCCCTTCAACTTTCCTTTCTTAGTCTCTTGTTTATTATAGAAGACAAAACTTAAAACTACACGGTTAGCATGGCATCTCAGCTATAATTACTACTCTCTAATTTGTCTCCTTTCTTTACTATTAATTATTTATTTCCAATCCTCCAATCATCTTTTCAGTTTCCCATATTATTGTGATTCATTTACGTACAACATTCTCAATTGCTTTAACTACATAATGAGTAACTTGTGTTGGAAGATTTGGTTATAAAAGTATACTGGATAGCAAATGAACTGCATAGGAAATGGACTATTTATCGAGAGACTAATCAAAGATAACTAATTATCATGTACATAATCTCCAATACCCAACTGTAAATTATTTCATGGATCTTTTTCAGGACTATGGACTATGTTCTACTATTTGTTAGAAATTTTCTCTTACGAGTTAGGAAAACGATTGTCAGTCAATGTGATCTTTCCCTCATTATCTTGGTTTTAAGGTTAATCATGCATGTAGCTTGAACTTTTTTGGCATGTTGTTTCAGAAAACACAGTCGGTATTCTTTCGTTTACATATCTGATCATGTAAGTTGAACAGGAGCTTTTGTGGTTTGAATTTACCTTTTCGTAAACAAAAATGTAAAGTTTTGATTCAATTCTGATTTAGCTCCAGCACTTCAGGTTCACTTTTCAGATGAGGAAATTAATATTTTTCCTTTGAGTTCATGTTTTGGTTTTATGCCAAATCTGAAACTGAATGATATTGTAATGAAATACAGATAAAGTGTCATGGAGGAAGAGTTCTGTGATTGTCAAATATCAATCTTTTATAGCCTTAAGAAGTGTGCAATGTTATTGGCATAACATGGTAAGTCACAAAATATAACTGACCGCTGGTTTTTTATTCATAAACTTAAATTCCATTTTAAGAATGAGATAAGCATTTTAACATTTACTATTAGTTAGATAGCATCACAATCTTGATATTTCAAAAATCTTATATCAGCTGAGCTCACAGAACACCCAATACGTATGTGCTCTCCAGGTTCAATTCAATTCAATTTGTTTTCATTCAATGATCAATACATTGATATAGAATACGTCAAGACAATAAATAAAATAAAAATATGAATCAATAAAATGTGTCAATATATCACTTATGTATACAGGTCACTTATACATACAAAATTCGTTAACCGAATAAAATACATGCTTCTTTAAAAAATCAATTAATTTCTTACGAAAAGCATATATTGAACATGTTTCTTTGAGATAATCTTGTAACTTATTATGCAGAATTAGTCACATGGATTTAGGACCTAATGCAGTAGCTTTGGTTCTTAAGAATGGTCTATGTAGGTCCTTACTCATACGTGTTCCGTAATGGTGGACCTCATTGTATTTTACTAAGGTCGAAAGGTTCACCCTAGTGTGCATTAGCATTTCGTAAATATAAATGCATGGGACTGGCAGGAGATTAACTTTCCGAAATAACGGACGGCACGGTGCATCATGTCTAGCTTATATTGATTTTCTGCTTGTTGACTCTTAAATATTCTATTATTATAGGGAAAACTTTGGAACACTTTGTTGCATAACAACCATATCTCTATGCTCCATTAAATCATGTATTCACCCTTTAGAAATGCATAGACACAATTGGAAAGTCATTGATATTTATCTTGAATCATTACCTTCATAGGATAGGTGCAAAGTGTTTGCAAATGTTGCAAAATTTTGTTGACAAAAATGAACATTTCCTCTCCTTGCAGGTTATTCACTGCATGCTCCAAAGTAATGCCCATATTTTGCTCCATGTCTTCAAATAAGGAACATTAATACTCAGTGCCTGGGAAAGAAATCTCTTGAGCTGAAAGTGGAAAAGCTATTTACCAAAGCTATTTACCTATTTACCTAAAAGCTATTTACCTATTTGCTAAAAGCAGAGATTTTACCTTCATATGAGAATTTTGTCTGGTTCACGATGAATTTAACGTGTTATCCATCCTTGCATTTTAAAATCGCTGATTTCTTTTGTTGCACTAACTGTAAGAGTGGCAGCGTTATGATCATTCGAAAAAATTATCATTGATCTGCTCTAGATGATTTTGTCTTCTGTGACCTATTAGGGAAAACAGGTTTTGATTGCTGTCCCAATCGCATTATTACTAAAAAGATTTTCCATTATACGTTCTCTACTTACTGGTCTTCAACATCATAGTTCAGTCTTTCTTCTCAAAGTAAATATTTTATTAGATAAGGAAATGCTTCATTGTTCTTCAATATTAACTTATGTGGGGATTTTAATATCCATCGTTTTGATAATAATCTTCCTACAATGTGCAAAACCTTCCAACATTTTTTTTATTTACAAATCAAATGTATAGCATTCAATCTTCACCAAAGTGCATTCTAACATTGATGTTCTAATGAGGATATTTTGTACTTAAGAAAATATATTTGAGGACTGCTATGCATGTATGTACATGAAGTGGCAAAATAAATTATACTTATTCATAAAAATTTTGAATTTTTCATCAAAACACTCCTACCCAAAAAATTTAAGGTGACTGATCTACTACACCCTTATCTGCAATTACTTATGGGTGCATCTCTTCAAAAGAAGGAAATATGGCACATTTAATTTTCTTTCTAATTTCAATGAGATCAATCCAAATTTAACTCTTAAATCCTGCGACATATCCTAATAGCTTGTTAATTTATGCACTTTCCTGTTTTGGAAAGAAATACATAAAATGTTTGAAAATATCGAGAATTTTTAACACGGAATCATAGGCAAAAAAAAACAAAAAAAACAGTCTCGGAAATGTTCCTTAAGGTACGAATGCCGACTTTTAACGTGGAGCTGATTACCCTACCTGAGACAATTCGGGGACAACCGTGCATGAAAGTGAGATATGATTTATCCGGCAACCACAGGTATTTCGAAAAGTGGATGAATTCGAAATTCTGATTAAACCGGGTATTCATGCAGATTGCTTTTCTATTTCAATGATTACAATGAACTAGTCAGATTATTTTAAAATAGAGCGTTGGAAGAGCATTTTCTGGGAGGCATAGAAATGAAAACAGTGTTTTCGCAGCCATTAGAAAATTTCACCAGATGTCTTTCCGTATTTTGGCGGATGGAGTCATTTTCTATCAACAATTAATGCATTTATAGGTCCTAGAATTACGAGAGAATACGTATTATATCAAATTTCGGGAAGAGAGAAATTTGGGAAAACGTCATTGGGGTAAAGAAGAGAATTTTATCTGTTTTGGATGAAGTGACCTGCGAATCTCAGCGCGATGAGTTAGTGATTGTGTTTTTGAATCACTTGATTACAAACTGATGAAGTTAACAAAGGAGATCGTAAGTCAGTGAATTAGAGTACATTCTAATAATCAAGACTATAGAATTTTAGAGAGGATCAGATTTACAATCACCGCAACGTATGGGCTAGTCTGAGAGGGAAAATTCTCTCTATAAGCATGATGAAGGTTAAGAGAAGAACTTAATAAGAAGAGATCTCTGCAGCCCACTTTCACAGACATATACCGTCATGTTTCGCGCCTTGTTCGTAAATCGCTCCTCAACTCAGGTTCAACCGCCTAACTTTAAGGAAGAGGACTTGCGGTAACTACGATTGTGCCAGTTTAAAATGAGAGTGTAATGTTCTCGGGAAAGTTAAGATTGCCACATGTTATTTGTTTCGCATGTGTAAATAAGAAAGTGCAATCGATTGCTTCGTTGAATCATCCACGATTAGAGAATATGATCAACTATCGATGTGTATCGCTACTAAGCGCAAAGTGCAGAATCGATGTGAATCTTGGCGAGGTATTCCACGATCTGATTCGATCGCGACCGCAGCGTGTCTGCTGCTGTACGTACAAGGATGATATTTTCTTTGGGCCTAATTACCCGGAGGTCATATGGGAAGATTTGAGTAGTCTTTTGAGAAAGATTCTGTCAAGGGCACTTATGACACATCTTCTTTCTAAATCTCATAGTGCCTCGAAGGTGGTTGCTAATATCTTTTTTGTGTGTGTGGTGATTAGTTAGTTGTTTTAAGTCTGCGTCGATACCCTGGAAACATCCTGTAGACGCTTGTATTGCGAGCTTTTGTAAGTTGTTTTTCAACGAAAACATTATTGGAGCTCATAGTTTTTCGATATGTTTTGGTGTGCACTGAGGAATTGCGTTTAAGAAAACACATCTCTGAGCTGTAGGGATGTGAATCATTAAGATGGCAATCGGAGTTCTCTCGCAACTTTTCAAACATTGTGTAAAATCTTTGAAACGTTTAGAAATTTTTGAGAACCCTATTTATGCAATTACAATCTAACAGTCTCGATGAAACCATGATTTTTCCCTGGAATATAGTTTTCTGTTTGGGACCGAAGTGTACCTTCTATCTGTATCAGGATTAGAACCAATTGAGTAGCTAGGTAATTGATTCAAGGATAAACTATGAAAGATTACATGTGAAATTGTGCAGTAATGAATAATTAAAACCAGAAATCTGAGCACTGAAAGTAATAGCTGTCAAATTAATAACACCATAATCATACTAATAGGATTATCATTATGATAAAATAATTATTTAATAAATAATACACAGCACTTCTGAAATACATTAATGCACAACGTAGACAAGCCCTCTCATCTCTTGTTTATAATGAAATGCAAATTTATTTAATAATATTCCTTCTTCCCACCCTCTTTGGCAAAGCAGTCTCATTCATTCTTTCAGTGTTCTAACAATTTTACAATCTCAGCTTTTATGAACCTTACTCACCTTGGTTGGTGTCTTTAATGCAACATTTTAATACATTTCTATATTTGCCACTTAGTACGACAGGTTCGTATATCTACTTATGATTTTGGCTTTAAACCCCTTTCTGAGAATTTTAGTTTTTTAAGACAAAATACTTGTTTCTGCACCATGCGTCACTATTGGATTATCTGCATTTTTGGTCAACTCGATATCAAGCATTGTAGTGGGGGTCCCCTTGTTCTCAATATCAAACCATTTCACTAGTTTGTTTCCAATTTTAGCTCAAGCCTTTGTATTCTTCTTACTCTTTTTCACAATTTTTATCACCTTCCGTAGGCTGCCAATTTCATGCATCATTATGATGCTACAAAATGCTTGCTTATAGTCAATTAACAGCATTTGGATGTCCAATAGGCACTTCTTTGATTAGGCTGTATTCCACACTGGTACTCTACTATCACCCTTCAACTTTCCTTTCTTAGTATCTTGTTTTTAATAGAAGGAAAATCTCAAAACTACACCGTTAGCATGGCATCGCTGCTATAATTGCTACTCTCTAATTTCTCCCCTTTCTTTACTGTTGCTTATATACTTCCAATCATCTTCTCAGTTTCCCATATTATTGTGATTCATATACGTACAACATCCTCAATTGCTTTAACTCCATTATGAGTAAGTTGTGTTGGATGATTTGGTTATAAAAGTATTCTGGAAAGCAAATGGACTATTTAACGAGACTCTGAATAAAGATAACTAATTATCATGTACATACCCTCCATTACCTAACTGTAAATTTTTCGATGACTCTTTGTCAGGACTTTGTACTCTTGTTTTAGAAATTTTCTCTTACGAGTTAGGAAAACGATTCTGAATCAATGGGATCTTTTTCTCATTATCTTGGTTTTTAGGTTAATCATGCAGTGTATTATCATGTAGCTTGAATATTTTTGGCATGTCGTTACAGAAAATACAGTCAATACTCTTTGGTTTCCATATCTAAACATGGAAGTTGAACAGGAACATTTGTGTTTTGAATTTACCTTTTGGTGAACAAAAATGTAAAGTTTTGAATCAATTCTGATTTAGCTCCAGCAGTTCAGGTTCACTCTTCAGTTGAGGAAATCAATATTTTTCCTTTGAGTTCATGTTTTGGTTTTATGCCAAATCTAAAACTGAAGGATATTGTAATGAAATTCAGATAAAGTGTCATTGAGGAAGAATTCTGTGTTTCTCAGATATTGATCTTTTTCGGCATTAAGAAGTGTGCAATGTTATTGGGCTACCATGGTCAGACACAAAATGTAACTGACCGCTGGTTTTTTATTCATAAACTAAATTTCCATGTTAAGAATGAGGTAAGCATCTTAACATTTGATATTAGTTAGAAAGCATCACAGTCTTGATATTGCAAGAAATCTTATTACAGCTGAGCTCACAGAACTCCCAAGATCTATGTGCTCTCCCGGTATACTAATTTCCTGCTTGTTGAGTCTTAAATATTCTATTATTATAGTCAAAACTTTGGAACACTCAAAGACTTTGTTGCATAACAACCATAGCTCTATGCTTCATTAAACCATGCATCGACTCTTAAGTTGTCCATAGTCACAATTGGAATGTCATTCATATTTATCTTAAATTATAACCTTCATAGGATAGTTGGAAAGTGTTTCAAGAAACAGATTGTATATTTGATCAGTTTTGGACTTAGGTTTGGCACTATTTAAATGAGATTGCTTAAAGAATAATCATGGTGCTACTCCAGATATTCCTGTGTTATTAACATATGCACATTTTCCGATCCAATGCATATGTTGGTTTTCTGAGAAAGCAATGGTCAATCTTGAGGACGATCATGAGCATTTCAACCATTTTATTACTCTGTGCTATATGCTGCATGATGGCTAACTACGCTAAGATTTATGCTTATTATCGAGGACATTTTTTGTTATAACAATTGTGAAATGTTTCGGGGATAGGACAGGCTAGTGCTATCATCAAATGCACAGTCAGTATAGATACAAATGTGCCTAACATACCATATTATATGACTCAGAAAAGAAATCTTATCAGTAAAGTATTATTCAGTTCTTGAGAGTGTTACATGTGTTTCTCGGTGGATTCCATATTCATGCTGAACTCCATGGAAGTATTCTTTATCTAAGAAACAATCCTTTCGTGAATTAATTACAAAGGGGATGAGGTTTTAATACTCCATGTTACCTTAAGTATTCTTCAGTGTCATGAGTGGTGCACTCACAGGAGGTCCTACTGTCCAGATGTAGGTGATGGTCAGTAAACAGAGCAACAAATATACAAATATAAATTTGTTAATACAACTTTTTCCATATACAGTAAAAAATGTACAAGAGCCCCTTACTTAAGATGCTATCCCAGTTATGATGCATTCTTTTTTCTAGTCCCTGTCAAAGGAATGGAAAGGTAAAAACTCTGTTTAAGATGCACATCCACCAGCTTCAGCCAATTTGCAGCTTGTGAATCACTTTCCTTAAGAAAGCTGTAGACGTAGTAGCAGTAATGTTTGATCTGTTCCTACACACATCCTCTGGTTCGAAACCCCAAATAATTCCTACTGCACCTACACAGGAAAAGCACCAATCCTTTTTGATCAACCTATATTGAAACAGAATGAAGATGGGAATGATGAAAAAACTTGCAAATGAATTCCACGCAGAACTCCTTTTCCAAAAATTCCTCAATGAGTCAATTGTGTAGTACCATTTCTGTGCCTTTGGAGGAAGCTCTGAGAGGATGTCGCATGCGGGGCCTAATATAAGATGTCCTATCCAGTAATGTTTAAAGAGAGCTTGGTTAATTGATAAGGCAGGTTTAAATCACACTCAACATAGTTAATATCTTCCCATTAATCATTTAAACTTTAGAAATTAAATTATCAGTGGTGATAATCGTTGACAAAAATGAACATTTCCTCTCCTTTCAAGTTATTCACTACATGCTCCAAAGTAATGCCCATACTTAGCTCTATGTCTTCAAATAAGGCGCATTAATAATCAGTGCCTGGGAAAGAAATGCCTTGTGCTGATAGTGGAAATTCTATTTTGATTAGCACAGATGTAACCTTCATATGAGAATTTTGTCTGGTTCACGATGAATTTGAGGTGCTATGTATCCTTGCATTTTAAAATTGCTGATTTCTTTTGATGCACTAACCATGAGAATGTCATCCTTTTGATCATTGGAAAGAATTATCATGGATGTGCTCTAGATGATATTGTCTTTTGTGACCTATTAGGGATAACAGGTTTTGAATGCTGTCCCAATCGCATTATTACCGAAATGATTTTCCATTATACTTTCTCTACTTACTGGTTTTCACCATCATAATTCAGTCTTTCTTCTCAAAGTAAATATTTTATTAGATAAGAAAACGCTTCATTGTTCATCAATATTAACTAATGTATGGATTTTAATATCAATCGTTTTTATAATAATCTTTTTACAATGTCGAAATGCCTTCCAACATTATTTAAAATTTAAATCAAGTGTAAAACAGTTAATATTCATGAAAGTGCATTCTAACATTGATGTTCTAATGAGGATATTTTGTACTTAAGAAAATATATTTGAAGACCTCTATGCATGTACATGATGTGGCAAAATAAATTATTCTTATTCATAAAAATTTTGAATTTTTCATCACAACATTCCTACCCAAAAACAAACCACTTTAGAGGTGACTGATCTACTACACCCTTATCTGCCAATATTTTGGATGTATCTCTTCAAATTAAGGGGAGATATGGCACTTTTATTTTTTTAAATTTTAATGAGATCATTCCAAATTTAACTCTTACATACTGCCACATTATTTTAATAGCTGTTTAAATTATGCACTTTACTGTTTTGGAAAGAAATACATAAAATGTTCGAAAATATCGAGTATTTTTAACACGGAATGCTAGGCAAAAAAAGAAATAACCTGTCGCTGAAATGTTCCTTAAGGTACGAATGCCGACTTTTAACGTGGAGCTGATTACCCTACCTGAGACAATTCGGGGACAACCGTGCATGAAAGTGAGATATTATTTATCCGGCAACCACAGGTATTTCGAAAAGTCGATGAATTCGAAATTCTGATTAAACCGGGTATTCATGCAGATTGCTTTTCTATTTCAATGATTACAATGAACTAGTCAGATTATTTTAAAATAGAGCGTTGGAAGAGCATTTTCTGGGAGGCATAGAAAAGAAAACAGTGTTTTCGCAGCCATTAGAAAATTTCACCAGATGTCTTTCCGTATTTTGGCGGATGGAGTCATTTTCTATCAACAATTAATGCATTTATAGGTCCTAGAATTACGAGAGAATACGTATTATATCAAATTTCGGGAAGAGAGAAATTTGGGAAAACGTCATTGGGGTAAAGAAGAGAATTTTATCTGTTTTGGATGAAGTGACCTGAGAATCTCAGCGCGATGAGTTAGTGATTGTGTTTTTGAATCACTTGATTACAAACTGATGAAGTTAACAAACGGAGATCGTAAGTCAGTGAATTAGAGTAAAGTCTAATAGTTAAGACTATAGAATTTTAGAGAGGATCGGATTTACAATCACCGCAACGTATGGGCTAGTCTGAGAGGGAAAATTCTCTCTATAAGAATGATGAAGGTTAAGAGAAGAACTTAATAAGAAGAGATCTCTGCAGCCCACTTTCACAGACATTTACCGTCATGTTTCGCGCCTTGTTCGTAAATCGCTCCTCAACTCAGGTTCAACCGCCTAACTTTAAGGAAGAAGACTTGCGGTAACTACGATTGTGCCAGTTTAAAATGAGAGTGTAATGTTCTCGGGAAAGTTAAGATTGCCACATGTTATTTGTTTCGCATGTGTGTATATAGGAAAGTGCAATCGATTGCTTCGTTGAATCATCCACGATTAGAGCACATGATCAACTATCGATGTTAATCGCTGCTAAGCGGAAAGTGCAGAATCGATGTGAATCATTCCACGATCTGGATCGTTCGCGACAGAAGTGTTTCTGCTGCTGTACTGACTAGGAAGATATTCTTCTTTGGACCTAATTACTCGGAGGTCATGGAAAAAGTCTTTTGAGCGTGATTCTCTTAAAGCCGCTTATGACACATCTTCTTCCTGAATCTCATAGTGCCTCGAAGGTGGTTGTTAATATCTTTTATGTGTGTCTGGTGATTAGTTAGTTGTTTTACGTCTGCGTGATACCCTGGAAACATTATCCTGTAGGCGCTTGGATTGCGCGCATTTGTAAGTTGTTTTTCAACGAAAACTTTATTGGAGCTCATAGTTTTTCGAAATTTTTTGGTGAGCATTGAGGAATTGCCTTTAAGAAAACACATATCTGTACTGTTGGGTTGTGAATTATTAAAATGACACACCGAGTTCTCTCACAACTTTTAAAACATTGTTATAATCTGTGAAATGTTTAGAAATTCTTGTGACCGGATTTATCCAATCACAAACAGTGTCGATTTTAGGATTCAGTCAAGGATTTTACCCTGGAATACACATTTCTGTTTGGGACCGAATTGTACATTCTGTCTGTAGCAGGATAAACTATGAAAGATTACATGTGAAATTGTGCAGAAATGAATTATTAAAACAAAAATCTGAGCATTGAAAGTAATACCCATCAAATTAATAACACCATAATCATAATAATAGGATTATCATTATGATAAAATAATTATTTAATAACTAATACGCTACACTGCTGAAATATATCAATGCACAAAGTAGACGAGCTCTTTCTTCTTTTATTTATAGTGAAATACAAATTTATTTAATTATGTTGCTTCTTCCCATCCTCTCAGTACTACAGCCTTCTTCTTTGATGCACATATTTTCCAATCCTCTTTGGGAAAGCAGTCTCATTCATTCTTTCAATGTCATGTAGCCTCTCAGCTTTTATGAACCTTACCATATCTTCACCTTGATTATTGTATTTAATCCAACATTTCAATACATTCTATATTTGACATTTAGTACGACAGGTTAGTATATCCACCTTGGATATTGGCTTTCAACCTCAATCTGAGAATTTTACTCCTTTAAGACAAAGTACTTGTTTCTGTCCCATTACTTCACTATTGGAGGTTCCAATGTTTTATATATCTGCATTTTTGGTTAACTCGATATCAAGCATTGTAGTTGGGGTCCCCTTGTTCTCAATATCAAACCATTTCACTAGTTTGTTTCCAATTTTAGCTCAAGCCTTTCTTTTCTTCATACCCTTCTGTGGGCCATCATGTCTTATGCATCATTATGATGCTTTAAAAGGCTTGCTTATAATCAAAAAAACAGCACTTGGATGTCTAATAGGCACTTCTCTAATTAGGCAGAGAACCACCCTGGTACTCTACTATTTCCCTTCAACTTTCCTTTCTTAGTTTCTTGTTTATTATAGAAGACAAAACTTAAAACTACACGGTTAGCATGGCATCTCAGCTATAATTACTACTCTCTAATTTGTCTCCTTTCTTTACTATTAATTATTTATTTCCAATCCTCCAATCATCTTTTCAGTTTCCCATATTATTGTGATTCATTTACGTACAACATTCTCAATTGCTTTAACTACATAATGAGTAACTTGTGTTGGAAGATTTGGTTATAAAAGTATACTGGATAGCAAATGAACTGCATAGGAAATGGACTATTTATCGAGAGACTAATCAAAGATAACTAATTATCATGTACATAATCTCCAATACCCAACTGTAAATTATTTCATGGATCTTTTTCAGGACTATGGACTATGTTCTACTATTTGTTAGAAATTTTCTCTTATGAGTTTGGAAAACGATTGTCAGTCAATGTGATCTTTCCCTCATTATCTTGGTTTTAAGGTTAATCATGCATGTAGCTTGAACTTTTTTGGCATGTTGTTTCAGAAAACACAGTCGGTATTCTTTCGTTTACATATCTGATCATGTAAGTTGAACAGGAGCTTTTGTGGTTTGAATTTACCTTTTCGTAAACAAAAATGTAAAGTTTTGATTCAATTCTGATTTAGCTCCAGCACTTCAGGTTCACTTTTCAGATGAGGAAATTAATATTTTTCCTTTGAGTTCATGTTTTGGTTTTATGCCAAATCTGAAACTGAATGATATTGTAATGAAATACAGATAAAGTGTCATGGAGGAAGAGTTCTGTGATTGTCAAATATCAATCTTTTATAGCCTTAAGAAGTGTGCAATGTTATTGGCATAACATGGTAAGTCACAAAATATAACTGACCGCTGGTTTTTTATTCATAAACTTAAATTCCATTTTAAGAATGAGATAAGCATTTTAACATTTACTATTAGTTAGATAGCATCACAATCTTGATATTTCAAAAATCTTATATCAGCTGAGCTCACAGAACACCCAATACGTATGTGCTCTCCAGGTTCAATTCAATTCAATTTGTTTTCATTCAATGATCAATACATTGATATAGAATACGTCAAGACAATAAATAAAATAAAAATATGAATCAATAAAATGTGTCAATATATCACTTATGTATACAGGTCACTTATACATACAAAATTCGTTAACCGAATAAAATACATGCTTCTTTAAAAAATCAATTAATTTCTTACGAAAAGCATATATTGAACATGTTTCTTTGAGATAATCTTGTAACTTATTATGCAGAATTAGTCACATGGATTTAGGACCTAATGCAGTAGCTTTGGTTCTTAAGAATGGTCTATGTAGGTCCTTACTCATACGTGTTCCGTAATGGTGGACCTCATTGTATTTTACTAAGGTCGAAAGGTTCACCCTAGTGTGCATTAGCATTTCGTAAATATAAATGCATGGGACTGGCAGGAGATTAACTTTCCGAAATAACGGACGGCACGGTGCATCATGTCTAGCTTATATTGATTTTCTGCTTGTTGACTCTTAAATATTCTATTATTATAGGGAAAACTTTGGAACACTTTGTTGCATAACAACCATATCTCTATGCTCCATTAAATCATGTATTCACCCTTTAGAAATGCATAGACACAATTGGAAAGTCATTGATATTTATCTTGAATTATTACCTTCATAGGATAGGTGCAAAGTGTTTGCAAATGTTGCAAAATTTTGTTGACAAAAATGAACATTTCCTCTCCTTGCAGGTTATTCACTGCATGCTCCAAAGTAATGCCCATATTTTGCTCCATGTCTTCAAATAAGGAACATTAATACTCAGTGCCTGGGAAAGAAATCTCTTGAGCTGAAAGTGGAAAAGCTATTTACCAAAGCTATTTACCTATTTACCTAAAAGCTATTTACCTATTTGCTAAAAGCAGAGATTTTACCTTCATATGAGAATTTTGTCTGGTTCACGATGAATTTAACGTGTTATCCATCCTTGCATTTTAAAATCGCTGATTTCTTTTGTTGCACTAACTGTAAGAGTGGCAGCGTTATGATCATTCGAAAAAATTATCATTGATCTGCTCTAGATGATTTTGTCTTCTGTGACCTATTAGGGAAAACAGGTTTTGATTGCTGTCCCAATCGCATTATTACTAAAAAGATTTTCCATTATACGTTCTCTACTTACTGGTCTTCAACATCATAGTTCAGTCTTTCTTCTCAAAGTAAATATTTTATTAGATAAGGAAATGCTTCATTGTTCTTCAATATTAACTTATGTGGGGATTTTAATATCCATCGTTTTGATAATAATCTTCCTACAATGTGCAAAACCTTCCAACATTTTTTTTATTTACAAATCAAATGTAAAGCATTCAATCTTCACCAAAGTGCATTCTAACATTGATGTTCTAATGAGGATATTTTGTACTTAAGAAAATATATTTGAGGACTGCTATGCATGTATGTACATGAAGTGGCAAAATAAATTATTCTTATTCATAAAAATTTTGAATTTTTCATCAAAACACTCCTACCCAAAAAATTTAAGGTGACTGATCTACTACACCCTTATCTGCAATTACTTATGGGTGCATCTCTTCAAAAGAAGGAAATATGGCACATTTAATTTTCTTTCTAATTTCAATGAGATCAATCCAAATTTAACTCTTAAATCCTGCGACATATCTTAATAGCTTGTTAATTTATGCACTTTCCTGTTTTGGAAAGAAATACATAAAATGTTTGAAAATATCGAGAATTTTTAACACGGAATCATAGGCAAAAAAAAACAAAAAAAACAGTCTCTGAAATGTTCCTTAAGGTACGAATGCCGACTTTTAACGTGGAGCTGATTACCCTACCTGAGACAATTCGGGGACAACCGTGCATGAAAGTGAGATATTATTTATCCGGCAACCACAGGTATTTCGAAAAGTCGATGAATTCGAAATTCTGATTAAACCGGGTATTCATGCAGATTGCTTTTCTATTTCAATGATTACAATGAACTAGTCAGATTATTTTAAAATAGAGCGTTGGAAGAGCATTTTCTGGGAGGCATAGAAAAGAAAACAGTGTTTTCGCAGCCATTAGAAAATTTCACCAGATGTCTTTCCGTATTTTGGCGGATGGAGTCATTTTCTATCAACAATTAATGCATTTATAGGTCCTAGAATTACGAGAGAATACGTATTATATCAAATTTCGGGAAGAGAGAAATTTGGGAAAACGTCATTGGGGTAAAGAAGAGAATTTTATCTGTTTTGGATGAAGTGACCTGCGAATCTCAGCGCGATGAGTTAGTGATTGTGTTTTTGAATCACTTGATTACAAACTGATGAAGTTAACAAAGGAGATCGTAAGTCAGTGAATTAGAGTACATTCTAATAATCAAGACTATAGAATTTTAGAGAGGATCAGATTTACAATCACCGCAACGTATGGGCTAGTCTGAGAGGGAAAATTCTCTCTATAAGCATGATGAAGGTTAAGAGAAGAACTTAATAAGAAGAGATCTCTGCAGCCCACTTTCACAGACATATACCGTCATGTTTCGCGCCTTGTTCGTAAATCGCTCCTCAACTCAGGTTCAACCGCCTAACTTTAAGGAAGAGGACTTGCGGTAACTACGATTGTGCCAGTTTAAAATGAGAGTGTAATGTTCTCGGGAAAGTTAAGATTGCCACATGTTATTTGTTTCGCATGTGTAAATAAGAAAGTGCAATCGATTGCTTCGTTGAATCATCCACGATTAGAGAATATGATCAACTATCGATGTGTATCGCTACTAAGCGCAAAGTGCAGAATCGATGTGAATCTTGGCGAGGTATTCCACGATCTGATTCGATCGCGACCGCAGCGTGTCTGCTGCTGTACGTACAAGGATGATATTTTCTTTGGGCCTAATTACCCGGAGGTCATATGGGAAGATTTGAGTAGTCTTTTGAGAAAGATTCTGTCAAGGGCACTTATGACACATCTTCTTTCTAAATCTCATAGTGCCTCGAAGGTGGTTGCTAATATCTTTTTTGTGTGTGTGGTGATTAGTTAGTTGTTTTAAGTCTGCGTCGATACCCTGGAAACATCCTGTAGACGCTTGTATTGCGAGCTTTTGTAAGTTGTTTTTCAACGAAAACATTATTGGAGCTCATAGTTTTTCGATATGTTTTGGTGTGCACTGAGGAATTGCGTTTAAGAAAACACATCTCTGAGCTGTAGGGATGTGAATCATTAAGATGGCAATCGGAGTTCTCTCGCAACTTTTCAAACATTGTGTAAAATCTTTGAAACGTTTAGAAATTTTTGAGAACCCTATTTATGCAATTACAATCTAACAGTCTCGATGAAACCATGATTTTTCCCTGGAATATAGTTTTCTGTTTGGGACCGAAGTGTACCTTCTATCTGTATCAGGATTAGAACCAATTGAGTAGCTAGGTAATTGATTCAAGGATAAACTATGAAAGATTACATGTGAAATTGTGCAGTAATGAATAATTAAAACCAGAAATCTGAGCACTGAAAGTAATAGCTGTCAAATTAATAACACCATAATCATACTAATAGGATTATCATTATGATAAAATAATTATTTAATAAATAATACACAGCACTTCTGAAATACATTAATGCACAACGTAGACAAGCCCTCTCATCTCTTGTTTATAATGAAATGCAAATTTATTTAATAATATTCCTTCTTCCCACCCTCTTTGGCAAAGCAGTCTCATTCATTCTTTCAGTGTTCTAACAATTTTACAATCTCAGCTTTTATGAACCTTACTCACCTTGGTTGGTGTCTTTAATGCAACATTTTAATACATTTCTATATTTGCCACTTAGTACGACAGGTTCGTATATCTACTTATGATTTTGGCTTTAAACCCCTTTCTGAGAATTTTAGTTTTTTAAGACAAAATACTTGTTTCTGCACCATGCGTCACTATTGGATTATCTGCATTTTTGGTCAACTCGATATCAAGCATTGTAGTGGGGGTCCCCTTGTTCTCAATATCAAACCATTTCACTAGTTTGTTTCCAATTTTAGCTCAAGCCTTTGTATTCTTCTTACTCTTTTTCACAATTTTTATCACCTTCCGTAGGCTGCCAATTTCATGCATCATTATGATGCTACAAAATGCTTGCTTATAGTCAATTAACAGCATTTGGATGTCCAATAGGCACTTCTTTGATTAGGCTGTATTCCACACTGGTACTCTACTATCACCCTTCAACTTTCCTTTCTTAGTATCTTGTTTTTAATAGAAGGAAAATCTCAAAACTACACCGTTAGCATGGCATCGCTGCTATAATTGCTACTCTCTAATTTCTCCCCTTTCTTTACTGTTGCTTATATACTTCCAATCATCTTCTCAGTTTCCCATATTATTGTGATTCATATACGTACAACATCCTCAATTGCTTTAACTCCATTATGAGTAAGTTGTGTTGGATGATTTGGTTATAAAAGTATTCTGGAAAGCAAATGGACTATTTAACGAGACTCTGAATAAAGATAACTAATTATCATGTACATACCCTCCATTACCTAACTGTAAATTTTTCGATGACTCTTTGTCAGGACTTTGTACTCTTGTTTTAGAAATTTTCTCTTACGAGTTAGGAAAACGATTCTGAATCAATGGGATCTTTTTCTCATTATCTTGGTTTTTAGGTTAATCATGCAGTGTATTATCATGTAGCTTGAATATTTTTGGCATGTCGTTACAGAAAATACAGTCAATACTCTTTGGTTTCCATATCTAAACATGGAAGTTGAACAGGAACATTTGTGTTTTGAATTTACCTTTTGGTGAACAAAAATGTAAAGTTTTGAATCAATTCTGATTTAGCTCCAGCAGTTCAGGTTCACTCTTCAGTTGAGGAAATCAATATTTTTCCTTTGAGTTCATGTTTTGGTTTTATGCCAAATCTAAAACTGAAGGATATTGTAATGAAATTCAGATAAAGTGTCATTGAGGAAGAATTCTGTGTTTCTCAGATATTGATCTTTTTCGGCATTAAGAAGTGTGCAATGTTATTGGGCTACCATGGTCAGACACAAAATGTAACTGACCGCTGGTTTTTTATTCATAAACTAAATTTCCATGTTAAGAATGAGGTAAGCATCTTAACATTTGATATTAGTTAGAAAGCATCACAGTCTTGATATTGCAAGAAATCTTATTACAGCTGAGCTCACAGAACTCCCAAGATCTATGTGCTCTCCCGGTATACTAATTTCCTGCTTGTTGAGTCTTAAATATTCTATTATTATAGTCAAAACTTTGGAACACTCAAAGACTTTGTTGCATAACAACCATAGCTCTATGCTTCATTAAACCATGCATCGACTCTTAAGTTGTCCATAGTCACAATTGGAATGTCATTCATATTTATCTTAAATTATAACCTTCATAGGATAGTTGGAAAGTGTTTCAAGAAACAGATTGTATATTTGATCAGTTTTGGACTTAGGTTTGGCACTATTTAAATGAGATTGCTTAAAGAATAATCATGGTGCTACTCCAGATATTCCTGTGTTATTAACATATGCACATTTTCCGATCCAATGCATATGTTGGTTTTCTGAGAAAGCAATGGTCAATCTTGAGGACGATCATGAGCATTTCAACCATTTTATTACTCTGTGCTATATGCTGCATGATGGCTAACTACGCTAAGATTTATGCTTATTATCGAGGACATTTTTTGTTATAACAATTGTGAAATGTTTCGGGGATAGGACAGGCTAGTGCTATCATCAAATGCACAGTCAGTATAGATACAAATGTGCCTAACATACCATATTATATGACTCAGAAAAGAAATCTTATCAGTAAAGTATTATTCAGTTCTTGAGAGTGTTACATGTGTTTCTCGGTGGATTCCATATTCATGCTGAACTCCATGGAAGTATTCTTTATCTAAGAAACAATCCTTTCGTGAATTAATTACAAAGGGGATGAGGTTTTAATACTCCATGTTACCTTAAGTATTCTTCAGTGTCATGAGTGGTGCACTCACAGGAGGTCCTACTGTCCAGATGTAGGTGATGGTCAGTAAACAGAGCAACAAATATACAAATATAAATTTGTTAATACAACTTTTTCCATATACAGTAAAAAATGTACAAGAGCCCCTTACTTAAGATGCTATCCCAGTTATGATGCATTCTTTTTTCTAGTCCCTGTCAAAGGAATGGAAAGGTAAAAACTCTGTTTAAGATGCACATCCACCAGCTTCAGCCAATTTGCAGCTTGTGAATCACTTTCCTTAAGAAAGCTGTAGACGTAGTAGCA
Organism: Pachydiplax longipennis; assembly: GCA_036926295.1. Classification (NCBI taxonomy): domain Eukaryota; kingdom Metazoa; phylum Arthropoda; class Insecta; order Odonata; family Libellulidae; genus Pachydiplax; species Pachydiplax longipennis. The sequence continues at coordinate 188,697 of JAVFKF010000082.1, read as the reverse complement.
GTAATGTTTGATCTGTTCCTACACACATCCTCTGGTTCGAAACCCCAAATAATTCCTACTGCACCTACACAGGAAAAGCACCAATCCTTTTTGATCAACCTATATTGAAACAGAATGAAGATGGGAATGATGAAAAAACTTGCAAATGAATTCCACGCAGAACTCCTTTTCCAAAAATTCCTCAATGAGTCAATTGTGTAGTACCATTTCTGTGCCTTTGGAGGAAGCTCTGAGAGGATGTCGCATGCGGGGCCTAATATAAGATGTCCTATCCAGTAATGTTTAAAGAGAGCTTGGTTAATTGATAAGGCAGGTTTAAATCACACTCAACATAGTTAATATCTTCCCATTAATCATTTAAACTTTAGAAATTAAATTATCAGTGGTGATAATCGTTGACAAAAATGAACATTTCCTCTCCTTTCAAGTTATTCACTACATGCTCCAAAGTAATGCCCATACTTAGCTCTATGTCTTCAAATAAGGCGCATTAATAATCAGTGCCTGGGAAAGAAATGCCTTGTGCTGATAGTGGAAATTCTATTTTGATTAGCACAGATGTAACCTTCATATGAGAATTTTGTCTGGTTCACGATGAATTTGAGGTGCTATGTATCCTTGCATTTTAAAATTGCTGATTTCTTTTGATGCACTAACCATGAGAATGTCATCCTTTTGATCATTGGAAAGAATTATCATGGATGTGCTCTAGATGATATTGTCTTTTGTGACCTATTAGGGATAACAGGTTTTGAATGCTGTCCCAATCGCATTATTACCGAAATGATTTTCCATTATACTTTCTCTACTTACTGGTTTTCACCATCATAATTCAGTCTTTCTTCTCAAAGTAAATATTTTATTAGATAAGAAAACGCTTCATTGTTCATCAATATTAACTAATGTATGGATTTTAATATCAATCGTTTTTATAATAATCTTTTTACAATGTCGAAATGCCTTCCAACATTATTTAAAATTTAAATCAAGTGTAAAACAGTTAATATTCATGAAAGTGCATTCTAACATTGATGTTCTAATGAGGATATTTTGTACTTAAGAAAATATATTTGAAGACCTCTATGCATGTACATGAAGTGGCAAAATAAATTATTCTTTTTCATAAAAATTTTGAATTTTTCATCACAACATTCCTACCCAAAAACCAACCACTTTAGAGGTGACTGATCTACTAAACCCTTATCTGCCAATATTTTGGGTGTATCTCTTCAAATTAAAGGGAGATATGGCACTTTTATTTTTTTAAATTTTAATGAGATCATTCCAAATTTAACTCTTAAATCCTGCGACATATCCTAATAGCTTGTTAATTTATGCACTTTCCTGTTTTGGAAAGAAATACATAAAATGTTTGAAAATATCGAGAATTTTTAACACGGAATCATAGGCAAAAAAAAACAAAAAAAAACAGTCTCTGAAATGTTCCTTAAGGTACGAATGCCGACTTTTAACGTGGAGCTGATTACCCTACCTGAGACAATTCGGGGACAACCGTGCATGAAAGTGAGATATTATTTATCCGGCAACCACAGGTATTTCGAAAAGTCGATGAATTCGAAATTCTGATTAAACCGGGTATTCATGCAGATTGCTTTTCTATTTCAATGATTACAATGAACTAGTCAGATTATTTTAAAATAGAGCGTTGGAAGAGCATTTTCTGGGAGGCATAGAAAAGAAAACAGTGTTTTCGCAGCCATTAGAAAATTTCACCAGATGTCTTTCCGTATTTTGGCGGATGGAGTCATTTTCTATCAACAATTAATGCATTTATAGGTCCTAGAATTACGAGAGAATACGTATTATATCAAATTTCGGGAAGAGAGAAATTTGGGAAAACGTCATTGGGGTAAAGAAGAGAATTTTATCTGTTTTGGATGAAGTGACCTGAGAATCTCAGCGCGATGAGTTAGTGATTGTGTTTTTGAATCACTTGATTACAAACTGATGAAGTTAACAAACGGAGATCGTAAGTCAGTGAATTAGAGTAAAGTCTAATAGTTAAGACTATAGAATTTTAGAGAGGATCGGATTTACAATCACCGCAACGTATGGGCTAGTCTGAGAGGGAAAATTCTCTCTATAAGAATGATGAAGGTTAAGAGAAGAACTTAATAAGAAGAGATCTCTGCAGCCCACTTTCACAGACATTTACCGTCATGTTTCGCGCCTTGTTCGTAAATCGCTCCTCAACTCAGGTTCAACCGCCTAACTTTAAGGAAGAAGACTTGCGGTAACTACGATTGTGCCAGTTTAAAATGAGAGTGTAATGTTCTCGGGAAAGTTAAGATTGCCACATGTTATTTGTTTCGCATGTGTGTATATAGGAAAGTGCAATCGATTGCTTCGTTGAATCATCCACGATTAGAGCACATGATCAACTATCGATGTTAATCGCTGCTAAGCGGAAAGTGCAGAATCGATGTGAATCATTCCACGATCTGGATCGTTCGCGACAGAAGTGTTTCTGCTGCTGTACTGACTAGGAAGATATTCTTCTTTGGACCTAATTACTCGGAGGTCATGGAAAAAGTCTTTTGAGCGTGATTCTCTTAAAGCCGCTTATGACACATCTTCTTCCTGAATCTCATAGTGCCTCGAAGGTGGTTGTTAATATCTTTTATGTGTGTCTGGTGATTAGTTAGTTGTTTTACGTCTGCGTGATACCCTGGAAACATTATCCTGTAGGCGCTTGGATTGCGCGCATTTGTAAGTTGTTTTTCAACGAAAACTTTATTGGAGCTCATAGTTTTTCGAAATTTTTTGGTGAGCATTGAGGAATTGCCTTTAAGAAAACACATATCTGTACTGTTGGGTTGTGAATTATTAAAATGACACACCGAGTTCTCTCACAACTTTTAAAACATTGTTATAATCTGTGAAATGTTTAGAAATTCTTGTGACCGGATTTATCCAATCACAAACAGTGTCGATTTTAGGATTCAGTCAAGGATTTTACCCTGGAATACACATTTCTGTTTGGGACCGAATTGTACATTCTGTCTGTAGCAGGATAAACTATGAAAGATTACATGTGAAATTGTGCAGAAATGAATTATTAAAACAAAAATCTGAGCATTGAAAGTAATACCCATCAAATTAATAACACCATAATCATAATAATAGGATTATCATTATGATAAAATAATTATTTAATAACTAATACGCTACACTGCTGAAATATATCAATGCACAAAGTAGACGAGCTCTTTCTTCTTTTATTTATAGTGAAATACAAATTTATTTAATTATGTTGCTTCTTCCCATCCTCTCAGTACTACAGCCTTCTTCTTTGATGCACATATTTTCCAATCCTCTTTGGGAAAGCAGTCTCATTCATTCTTTCAATGTCATGTAGCCTCTCAGCTTTTATGAACCTTACCATATCTTCACCTTGATTATTGTATTTAATCCAACATTTCAATACATTCTATATTTGACATTTAGTACGACAGGTTAGTATATCCACCTTGGATATTGGCTTTCAACCTCAATCTGAGAATTTTACTCCTTTAAGACAAAGTACTTGTTTCTGTCCCATTACTTCACTATTGGAGGTTCCAATGTTTTATATATCTGCATTTTTGGTTAACTCGATATCAAGCATTGTAGTTGGGGTCCCCTTGTTCTCAATATCAAACCATTTCACTAGTTTGTTTCCAATTTTAGCTCAAACCTTTCTTTTCTTCATACCCTTCTGTGGGCCATCATGTCTTATGCATCATTATGATGCTTTAAAAGGCTTGCTTATAATCAAAAAAACAGCACTTGGATGTCTAATAGGCACTTCTCTAATTAGGCAGAGAACCACCCTGGTACTCTACTATTTCCCTTCAACTTTCCTTTCTTAGTCTCTTGTTTATTATAGAAGACAAAACTTAAAACTACACGGTTAGCATGGCATCTCAGCTATAATTACTACTCTCTAATTTGTCTCCTTTCTTTACTATTAATTATTTATTTCCAATCCTCCAATCATCTTTTCAGTTTCCCATATTATTGTGATTCATTTACGTACAACATTCTCAATTGCTTTAACTACATAATGAGTAACTTGTGTTGGAAGATTTGGTTATAAAAGTATACTGGATAGCAAATGAACTGCATAGGAAATGGACTATTTATCGAGAGACTAATCAAAGATAACTAATTATCATGTACATAATCTCCAATACCCAACTGTAAATTATTTCATGGATCTTTTTCAGGACTATGGACTATGTTCTACTATTTGTTAGAAATTTTCTCTTACGAGTTAGGAAAACGATTGTCAGTCAATGTGATCTTTCCCTCATTATCTTGGTTTTAAGGTTAATCATGCATGTAGCTTGAACTTTTTTGGCATGTTGTTTCAGAAAACACAGTCGGTATTCTTTCGTTTACATATCTGATCATGTAAGTTGAACAGGAGCTTTTGTGGTTTGAATTTACCTTTTCGTAAACAAAAATGTAAAGTTTTGATTCAATTCTGATTTAGCTCCAGCACTTCAGGTTCACTTTTCAGATGAGGAAATTAATATTTTTCCTTTGAGTTCATGTTTTGGTTTTATGCCAAATCTGAAACTGAATGATATTGTAATGAAATACAGATAAAGTGTCATGGAGGAAGAGTTCTGTGATTGTCAAATATCAATCTTTTATAGCCTTAAGAAGTGTGCAATGTTATTGGCATAACATGGTAAGTCACAAAATATAACTGACCGCTGGTTTTTTATTCATAAACTTAAATTCCATTTTAAGAATGAGATAAGCATTTTAACATTTACTATTAGTTAGATAGCATCACAATCTTGATATTTCAAAAATCTTATATCAGCTGAGCTCACAGAACACCCAATACGTATGTGCTCTCCAGGTTCAATTCAATTCAATTTGTTTTCATTCAATGATCAATACATTGATATAGAATACGTCAAGACAATAAATAAAATAAAAATATGAATCAATAAAATGTGTCAATATATCACTTATGTATACAGGTCACTTATACATACAAAATTCGTTAACCGAATAAAATACATGCTTCTTTAAAAAATCAATTAATTTCTTACGAAAAGCATATATTGAACATGTTTCTTTGAGATAATCTTGTAACTTATTATGCAGAATTAGTCACATGGATTTAGGACCTAATGCAGTAGCTTTGGTTCTTAAGAATGGTCTATGTAGGTCCTTACTCATACGTGTTCCGTAATGGTGGACCTCATTGTATTTTACTAAGGTCGAAAGGTTCACCCTAGTGTGCATTAGCATTTCGTAAATATAAATGCATGGGACTGGCAGGAGATTAACTTTCCGAAATAACGGACGGCACGGTGCATCATGTCTAGCTTATATTGATTTTCTGCTTGTTGACTCTTAAATATTCTATTATTATAGGGAAAACTTTGGAACACTTTGTTGCATAACAACCATATCTCTATGCTCCATTAAATCATGTATTCACCCTTTAGAAATGCATAGACACAATTGGAAAGTCATTGATATTTATCTTGAATTATTACCTTCATAGGATAGGTGCAAAGTGTTTGCAAATGTTGCAAAATTTTGTTGACAAAAATGAACATTTCCTCTCCTTGCAGGTTATTCACTGCATGCTCCAAAGTAATGCCCATATTTTGCTCCATGTCTTCAAATAAGGAACATTAATACTCAGTGCCTGGGAAAGAAATCTCTTGAGCTGAAAGTGGAAAAGCTATTTACCAAAGCTATTTACCTATTTACCTAAAAGCTATTTACCTATTTGCTAAAAGCAGAGATTTTACCTTCATATGAGAATTTTGTCTGGTTCACGATGAATTTAACGTGTTATCCATCCTTGCATTTTAAAATCGCTGATTTCTTTTGTTGCACTAACTGTAAGAGTGGCAGCGTTATGATCATTCGAAAAAATTATCATTGATCTGCTCTAGATGATTTTGTCTTCTGTGACCTATTAGGGAAAACAGGTTTTGATTGCTGTCCCAATCGCATTATTACTAAAAAGATTTTCCATTATACGTTCTCTACTTACTGGTCTTCAACATCATAGTTCAGTCTTTCTTCTCAAAGTAAATATTTTATTAGATAAGGAAATGCTTCATTGTTCTTCAATATTAACTTATGTGGGGATTTTAATATCCATCGTTTTGATAATAATCTTCCTACAATGTGCAAAACCTTCCAACATTTTTTTTATTTACAAATCAAATGTAAAGCATTCAATCTTCACCAAAGTGCATTCTAACATTGATGTTCTAATGAGGATATTTTGTACTTAAGAAAATATATTTGAGGACTGCTATGCATGTATGTACATGAAGTGGCAAAATAAATTATTCTTATTCATAAAAATTTTGAATTTTTCATCAAAACACTCCTACCCAAAAAATTTAAGGTGACTGATCTACTACACCCTTATCTGCAATTACTTATGGGTGCATCTCTTCAAAAGAAGGAAATATGGCACATTTAATTTTCTTTCTAATTTCAATGAGATCAATCCAAATTTAACTCTTAAATCCTGCGACATATCTTAATAGCTTGTTAATTTATGCACTTTCCTGTTTTGGAAAGAAATACATAAAATGTTTGAAAATATCGAGAATTTTTAACACGGAATCATAGGCAAAAAAAAACAAAAAAAACAGTCTCTGAAATGTTCCTTAAGGTACGAATGCCGACTTTTAACGTGGAGCTGATTACCCTACCTGAGACAATTCGGGGACAACCGTGCATGAAAGTGAGATATTATTTATCCGGCAACCACAGGTATTTCGAAAAGTCGATGAATTCGAAATTCTGATTAAACCGGGTATTCATGCAGATTGCTTTTCTATTTCAATGATTACAATGAACTAGTCAGATTATTTTAAAATAGAGCGTTGGAAGAGCATTTTCTGGGAGGCATAGAAAAGAAAACAGTGTTTTCGCAGCCATTAGAAAATTTCACCAGATGTCTTTCCGTATTTTGGCGGATGGAGTCATTTTCTATCAACAATTAATGCATTTATAGGTCCTAGAATTACGAGAGAATACGTATTATATCAAATTTCGGGAAGAGAGAAATTTGGGAAAACGTCATTGGGGTAAAGAGGAGAATTTTATCTGTTTTGGATGAAGTGACCTGAGAATCTCAGCGCGATGAGTTAGTGATTGTGTTTTTGAATCACTTGATTACAAACTGATGAAGTTAACAAACGGAGATCGTAAGTCAGTGAATTAGAGTAAAGTCTAATAGTTAAGACTATAGAATTTTAGAGAGGATCGGATTTACAATCACCGCAACGTATGGGCTAGTCTGAGAGGGAAAATTCTCTCTATAAGAATGATGAAGGTTAAGAGAAGAACTTAATAAGAAGAGATCTCTGCAGCCCACTTTCACAGACATTTACCGTCATGTTTCGCGCCTTGTTCGTAAATCGCTCCTCAACTCAGGTTCAACCGCCTAACTTTAAGGAAGAAGACTTGCGGTAACTACGATTGTGCCAGTTTAAAATGAGAGTGTAATGTTCTCGGGAAAGTTAAGATTGCCACATGTTATTTGTTTCGCATGTGTGTATATAGGAAAGTGCAATCGATTGCTTCGTTGAATCATCCACGATTAGAGCACATGATCAACTATCGATGTTAATCGCTGCTAAGCGGAAAGTGCAGAATCGATGTGAATCATTCCACGATCTGGATCGTTCGCGACAGAAGTGTTTCTGCTGCTGTACTGACTAGGAAGATATTCTTCTTTGGACCTAATTACTCGGAGGTCATGGAAAAAGTCTTTTGAGCGTGATTCTCTTAAAGCCGCTTATGACACATCTTCTTCCTGAATCTCATAGTGCCTCGAAGGTGGTTGTTAATATCTTTTATGTGTGTCTGGTGATTAGTTAGTTGTTTTACGTCTGCGTGATACCCTGGAAACATTATCCTGTAGGCGCTTGGATTGCGCGCATTTGTAAGTTGTTTTTCAACGAAAACTTTATTGGAGCTCATAGTTTTTCGAAATTTTTTGGTGAGCATTGAGGAATTGCCTTTAAGAAAACACATATCTGTACTGTTGGGTTGTGAATTATTAAAATGACACACCGAGTTCTCTCACAACTTTTAAAACATTGTTATAATCTGTGAAATGTTTAGAAATTCTTGTGACCGGATTTATCCAATCACAAACAGTGTCGATTTTAGGATTCAGTCAAGGATTTTACCCTGGAATACACATTTCTGTTTGGGACCGAATTGTACATTCTGTCTGTAGCAGGATAAACTATGAAAGATTACATGTGAAATTGTGCAGAAATGAATTATTAAAACAAAAATCTGAGCATTGAAAGTAATACCCATCAAATTAATAACACCATAATCATAATAATAGGATTATCATTATGATAAAATAATTATTTAATAACTAATACGCTACACTGCTGAAATATATCAATGCACAAAGTAGACGAGCTCTTTCTTCTTTTATTTATAGTGAAATACAAATTTATTTAATTATGTTGCTTCTTCCCATCCTCTCAGTACTACAGCCTTCTTCTTTGATGCACATATTTTCCAATCCTCTTTGGGAAAGCAGTCTCATTCATTCTTTCAATGTCATGTAGCCTCTCAGCTTTTATGAACCTTACCATATCTTCACCTTGATTATTGTATTTAATCCAACATTTCAATACATTCTATATTTGACATTTAGTACGACAGGTTAGTATATCCACCTTGGATATTGGCTTTCAACCTCAATCTGAGAATTTTACTCCTTTAAGACAAAGTACTTGTTTCTGTCCCATTACTTCACTATTGGAGGTTCCAATGTTTTATATATCTGCATTTTTGGTTAACTCGATATCAAGCATTGTAGTTGGGGTCCCCTTGTTCTCAATATCAAACCATTTCACTAGTTTGTTTCCAATTTTAGCTCAAGCCTTTCTTTTCTTCATACCCTTCTGTGGGCCATCATGTCTTATGCATCATTATGATGCTTTAAAAGGCTTGCTTATAATCAAAAAAACAGCACTTGGATGTCTAATAGGCACTTCTCTAATTAGGCAGAGAACCACCCTGGTACTCTACTATTTCCCTTCAACTTTCCTTTCTTAGTCTCTTGTTTATTATAGAAGACAAAACTTAAAACTACACGGTTAGCATGGCATCTCAGCTATAATTACTACTCTCTAATTTGTCTCCTTTCTTTACTATTAATTATTTATTTCCAATCCTCCAATCATCTTTTCAGTTTCCCATATTATTGTGATTCATTTACGTACAACATTCTCAATTGCTTTAACTACATAATGAGTAACTTGTGTTGGAAGATTTGGTTATAAAAGTATACTGGATAGCAAATGAACTGCATAGGAAATGGACTATTTATCGAGAGACTAATCAAAGATAACTAATTATCATGTACATAATCTCCAATACCCAACTGTAAATTATTTCATGGATCTTTTTCAGGACTATGGACTATGTTCTACTATTTGTTAGAAATTTTCTCTTACGAGTTAGGAAAACGATTGTCAGTCAATGTGATCTTTCCCTCATTATCTTGGTTTTAAGGTTAATCATGCATGTAGCTTGAACTTTTTTGGCATGTTGTTTCAGAAAACACAGTCGGTATTCTTTCGTTTACATATCTGATCATGTAAGTTGAACAGGAGCTTTTGTGGTTTGAATTTACCTTTTCGTAAACAAAAATGTAAAGTTTTGATTCAATTCTGATTTAGCTCCAGCACTTCAGGTTCACTTTTCAGATGAGGAAATTAATATTTTTCCTTTGAGTTCATGTTTTGGTTTTATGCCAAATCTGAAACTGAATGATATTGTAATGAAATACAGATAAAGTGTCATGGAGGAAGAGTTCTGTGATTGTCAAATATCAATCTTTTATAGCCTTAAGAAGTGTGCAATGTTATTGGCATAACATGGTAAGTCACAAAATATAACTGACCGCTGGTTTTTTATTCATAAACTTAAATTCCATTTTAAGAATGAGATAAGCATTTTAACATTTACTATTAGTTAGATAGCATCACAATCTTGATATTTCAAAAATCTTATATCAGCTGAGCTCACAGAACACCCAATACGTATGTGCTCTCCAGGTTCAATTCAATTCAATTTGTTTTCATTCAATGATCAATACATTGATATAGAATACGTCAAGACAATAAATAAAATAAAAATATGAATCAATAAAATGTGTCAATATATCACTTATGTATACAGGTCACTTATACATACAAAATTCGTTAACCGAATAAAATACATGCTTCTTTAAAAAATCAATTAATTTCTTACGAAAAGCATATATTGAACATGTTTCTTTGAGATAATCTTGTAACTTATTATGCAGAATTAGTCACATGGATTTAGGACCTAATGCAGTAGCTTTGGTTCTTAAGAATGGTCTATGTAGGTCCTTACTCATACGTGTTCCGTAATGGTGGACCTCATTGTATTTTACTAAGGTCGAAAGGTTCACCCTAGTGTGCATTAGCATTTCGTAAATATAAATGCATGGGACTGGCAGGAGATTAACTTTCCGAAATAACGGACGGCACGGTGCATCATGTCTAGCTTATATTGATTTTCTGCTTGTTGACTCTTAAATATTCTATTATTATAGGGAAAACTTTGGAACACTTTGTTGCATAACAACCATATCTCTATGCTCCATTAAATCATGTATTCACCCTTTAGAAATGCATAGACACAATTGGAAAGTCATTGATATTTATCTTGAATTATTACCTTCATAGGATAGGTGCAAAGTGTTTGCAAATGTTGCAAAATTTTGTTGACAAAAATGAACATTTCCTCTCCTTGCAGGTTATTCACTGCATGCTCCAAAGTAATGCCCATATTTTGCTCCATGTCTTCAAATAAGGAACATTAATACTCAGTGCCTGGGAAAGAAATCTCTTGAGCTGAAAGTGGAAAAGCTATTTACCAAAGCTATTTACCTATTTACCTAAAAGCTATTTACCTATTTGCTAAAAGCAGAGATTTTACCTTCATATGAGAATTTTGTCTGGTTCACGATGAATTTAACGTGTTATCCATCCTTGCATTTTAAAATCGCTGATTTCTTTTGTTGCACTAACTGTAAGAGTGGCAGCGTTATGATCATTCGAAAAAATTATCATTGATCTGCTCTAGATGATTTTGTCTTCTGTGACCTATTAGGGAAAACAGGTTTTGATTGCTGTCCCAATCGCATTATTACTAAAAAGATTTTCCATTATACGTTCTCTACTTACTGGTCTTCAACATCATAGTTCAGTCTTTCTTCTCAAAGTAAATATTTTATTAGATAAGGAAATGCTTCATTGTTCTTCAATATTAACTTATGTGGGGATTTTAATATCCATCGTTTTGATAATAATCTTCCTACAATGTGCAAAACCTTCCAACATTTTTTTTATTTACAAATCAAATGTAAAGCATTCAATCTTCACCAAAGTGCATTCTAACATTGATGTTCTAATGAGGATATTTTGTACTTAAGAAAATATATTTGAGGACTGCTATGCATGTATGTACATGAAGTGGCAAAATAAATTATTCTTATTCATCAAAATTTTGAATTTTTCATCACAACATTCCTACCCAAAAACTAACCCCTTTAAAGGTGGTTGATCTACTACACCCTTATCTGCAATTACTTATGGGTGCATCTCTTCAAAAGAAGGAAATATGGCACATTTAATTTTCTTTCTAATTTCAATGAGATCAATCCAAATTTAAGTCTTAAATACTGCGACATATTTTAATAGCTTGTTAAATTATGCACTTTACTGTTTTGGAAAGAAATACATAAAATCTTTGAAAATATCGAGTATTTTTAACACGGAATCATGGGCAAAAAAACAAATAACCAGTCGCTGAAATGTTCCGTAAGGTACGAGTACCGACTTTTAACGTGGAGCTGATTACCCTACCTTAGACAATTCGGGGACAACCGTGCATGAAAGTGAGATATTATTTATCCGGCAACCACAGGTATTTCGAAAAGTGGATGAATTCGAAATTCTGATTAAACCGGGAATTCATGCAGATTGCGTTTCTATTTCAATGATTATAATGAACTAGTCAGACTATTTTAAAATAGAGCGTTGGAAGAGCATTTTCTGGGAGGCATAGAAAAGAAAGCAGTGTTTTCGCAGCCATTAGAAAATTTCACCAGATGTCTTTCACGTATTTTGAAGGATGGAGTCATTTTCTTTCAACCATTAATACATTTATAGGTCCTAGAATTACGAGAGATTACGTATTATATCAAGTTTCGGGAAGAGAGAGAGATTTAGGAAAACGTCATTGGGGTAAAGAAGAGAATTTTATCTGTTTGGATGAAGTGACCTGCGAATCTCAGCGCGATGAGTTAGTGATTGTGTTTTTGAATCACTTGATTACAAACTGATGAAATTAACAAAGGAGATCGTAAGTCAGTGAATTAGAGTACATTCTAATAATCAAGACTATAGAATTTTAGAGAGGATCGGATATACAATCACCGCAACGTATGGGCTTGTCTGAGAGGGAAAATTCTCTCTATAAGCATGATGAAGGTTAAGAGAAGAACTTAATAAGAAGAGATCTCTGCAGCCCACTTTCACAGACATTTACCGTCATGTTTCGCGCCTTGTTCGTAAATCGCTCCTCAACTCAGGTTCAACCGCCTAACTTTAAGGAAGAAGACTTGCGGTAACTACGATTGTGCCAGTTTAAAATGAGAGTGTAATGTTCTCGGGAAAGTTAAGATTGCCACATGTTATTTGTTTCGCATGTGTGTATATAGGAAAGTGCAATCGATTGCTTCGTTGAATCATCCACGATTAGAGCACATGATCATCTATCGATGTTAATCGCTGCTAAACGGAAAGTGCAGAATCGATGTGAATCATTCCACGATCTGGATCGTTCGCGACAGAAGTGTGTCTGCTGCTGTACTGACTAGGAAGATCTTTGGACCTAATTACTCGGAGGTCATGGAAAAAGTCTTTTAAGCGTGATTCTCTTAAAGCCGCTTATGACACATCTTCTTTCTGAATCTCATAGTGCCTCGAAGGTGGTTGTTAATATCTTTTTTGTGTGTGTGGTGATTAGTTAGTTGTTTTAAGTCTGCGTCGATACCCTGGAAACATCCTGTAGACGCTTGGATTGCGCGCTTTTGTAAGTTGTTTTTCAACGAAAACTTTATTGGAGCTCTTAGTTTTTCGAAATGTTTTGGTGTGCACTGAGGAATTGCGTTTAAGAAAACACATCTCTGAGCTGTAGGGATGTGAATCATTAAGATGGCAATCGGAGTTCTCTCGCAACTTTTCAAACATTGTGTAAAATCTTTGAAACGTTTAGAAATTTTTGAGAACGCTATTTATGCAATTACAATCTAACAGTCTCGATGAAACCATGATTTTTCCCTGGAATATAGTTTTCTGTTTGGGACCGAAGTGTACCTTCTATCTGTATCAGGATTAGAACCAATTGAGTAGCTAGGTAATTGATTCAAGGATAAACTATGAAAGATTACATGTGAAATTGTGCAGTAATGAATAATTAAAACCAGAAATCTGAGCACTGAAAGTAATAGCTGTCAAATTAATAACACCATAATCATACTAATAGGATTATCATTATGATAAAATAATTATTTAATAAATAATACACAGCACTTCTGAAATACATTAATGCACAACGTAGACAAGCCCTCTCATCTCTTGTTTATAATGAAATGCAAATTTATTTAATAATATTCCTTCTTCCCATCCTCTTTGGCAAAGCAGTCTCATTCATTCTTTCAGTGTTCTAACAATTTTACAATCTCAGCTTTTATGAACCTTACTCACCTTGGTTGGTGTCTTTAATGCAACATTTTAATACATTTCTATATTTGCCACTTAGTACGACAGGTTCGTATATCTACTTATAATTTTGGCTTTAAACCCTTTTCTGAGAATTTTAGTTTTTTAAGACAAAGTACTTGTTTCTGCCCCATGTGTCACTATTGGATTATCTGCATTTTTGGTCAACTCGATATCAAGCATTGTAGTGGGGGTCCCCTTGTTCTCAATATCAAACCATTTCACTAGTTTGTTTCCAATTTTAGCTCAAGCCTTTGTATTCTTCATGCTCTTTTTCACAATTTTTTTCACCTTCCGTAGGCTGCCAATTTCATGCATCATTATGATGCTACAAAAGGCTTGCTTATAGTCAATTAACAGCATTTGGATGTCCAATAGGCACTTCTTTGATTAGGCTGTATTCCACACTGGTACTCTACTATCACCCTTCAACTTTCCTTTCTTAGTATCTTGTTTTTAATAGAAGAAAAATCTCAAAACTACACAGTTAGCATGGCATCGCTGCTATAATTGCTACTCTCTAATTTCTCCCCTTTCTTTACTGTTGCTTATATACTTCCAATCATCTTCTCAGTTTCCCATATTATTGTGATTCATATACGTACAACATCCTCAATTGCTTTAACTCCATTATGAGTAAGTTGTGTTGGATGATTTGGTTATAAAAGTATACTGGAAAGCAAATGGACTATTTAACGAGACTCTGAATAAAGATAACTAATTATCATGTACATACCCTCCATTACCTAACTGTAAATTTTTCGATGACTCTTTGTCAGGACTTTGTACTCTTGTTTTAGAAATTTTCTCTTACGAGTTAGGAAAACGATTCTGAATCAATGGGATCTTTTTCTCATTATCTTGGTTTTTAGGTTAATCATGCAGTGTATTATCATGTAGCTTGAATATTTTTGGCATGTCGTTACAGAAAATACAGTCAATACTCTTTGGTTTCCATATCTAAACATGGAAGTTGAACAGGAACATTTGTGTTTTGAATTTACCTTTTGGTGAACAAAAATGTAAAGTTTTGAATCAATTCTGATTTAGCTCCAGCAGTTCAGGTTCACTCTTCAGTTGAGGAAATCGATATTTTTCCTTTGAGTTCATGTTTTGGTTTGATGCCAAATCTGAAACTGAAGGATATTGTAATGAAATACAGATAAAGTGTCATTGAGGAAGAATTCTGTGTTTCTCAGATATTGATCTTTTTCGGCATTAAGAAGTGTGCAATGTTATTGGGCTACCATGGTCAGACACAAAATGTAACTGACCGCTGGTTTTTTATTCATAAACGAAATTTCCATGTTAAGAATGAGGTAAGCATCTTAACATTTGATATTAGTTAGAAAGCATCACAGTCTTGATATTGCAAGAAATCTTATTATAGCTGAGCTCACAGAACTCCCAAGATCTATGTGCTCTCCCGGTATACTAATTTCCTGCTTGTTGAGTCTTAAATATTCTATTATTATAGTCAAAACTTTGGAACACTCAAAGACTTTGTTGCATAACAACCATAGCTCTATGCTTCATTAAACCATGCATCGACTCTTAAGTTGTCCATAGTCACAATTGGAATGTCATTCATATTTATCTTAAATTATAACCTTCATAGGATAGTTGGAAAGTGTTTCAAGAAACAGATTGTGTATTTGATCAGTTTTGGACTTAGGTTTGGCACTATTTAAATGAGATTGCTTAAAGAATAATCATGGTGCTACTCCAGATATTCCTGTGTTATTAACATATGCACATTTTCCGATCCAATGCATATGTCAGTTTTCTGAGAAAGCAATGGTCAATCTTGAGGACGATCATGAGCATTTCAAGCATTTTATTACTCTGTGCTATATGCTGCAATATGGCTAATTATGCTATGAATTACGATTAATATGGAGGACATTTTTTGTTATAACAATTGGTAAATGTTTATTGGGATAGGACAGGCTAGTGCTATCATCGAATGCACAGTCAGTATAGATACAAATGTGCCTTACATACCATATTATATGACTCTGAAAATAAATCTTAGCAGTAAAGTAATTTACAGTTCTTGAGAACATTCTGTGTGTTTTCCCATGGAATCCATTTTCAAGCCTAACTCCATGGAAGTATTTTTTATCTTAGAAACAATCTTTTAGATAATTAATTACAAAGGGGAATATGTTTTAATACTCAATGTTACATTAAGTATTCTTCAGTGTCATTAGTGGTGCACTCACAGGAGGTCCTACTGTCTAGATGTAGGCCATGGTCGGTAAACAGAGCTACAAATATAAATTTTTTTAATAGAACTTTTTGTTTATACAGTAAAAAATGTACAAGAGGCTCCTACTTAAGATGCTATCCCAGTTATTATGCAGTTATTTTCCAGTCCCTGACAAAGGAATGGAAAGGTAAAAACTCTGCTTAAATTGCACTTCCACCAGCTTCAGCCAATTTGCAGCTTGTGAATCACCTTTCCGAAGATAGCTGTAGAGATAGTAGCAGTAGTGTCTGATCTGTTCCTGCACACATCGTCTGGTTCGAAACCCCAAATTATTCCTACTGCACCTACTCCGGGAAAGCACCAATCCTTTCTGAACAACCTATTTTGTATTAGAATTAAGATGGGAATGATGAAAATGATGATAAAAAACTTTAATTTGCAAATGAATTCCACACAGAACTCCTTTTTCACAAATTACTCGATGACTCATTTATTTAGTGCCATTTCTGTGCCTTTGCAGGACGCTCTGGGAGGTTATCGAGACATTGCATGTCTGGCCTAATATAATATGTCCCATCCAGTAATGTTGAAAGGTAGATCGGCTTATTCATTAGGCAGGTTGAAAGCACACTCAACAGAGTTATTATCTTCCCATTAATTATTTAAACTTTAGAAGTTATCAGTGGTGATAATCGTTGACAAAAATGAACATTTCTTCTCCTTTCAGGTTATTCACTGCATGCTCCAAAGTATTGCCCTTATTTGGCTCCTTGTCCTCAAATAAGGCACGTTAATATTCAGTGCTTGGTAAAGAAATGTCTTGAGCTGATTGTGGAAAAGCTATTTATATTAGCACAGATTTTACCTTCATATGAGAATTTTGTCTGGTTCACGATGAATTTAAGGTGTTATCCATCCTTGCATTTTAAAATTGCTGATTTCTTTTGTTGCACTAACCGTAAGAGTGGCAGCGTTATGATCATTCGAAAAAATTATCATTGATCTGCTCTAGATGATTTTGTCTTCTGTGACCTATTAGGGAAAACAGGTTTTGAATGCTGTCCCAATCGCATTATTACTAAAAAGATTTTCCATTATACGTTCTCTACTTACTGGTCTTCAACATCATAGTTCAGTCTTTCTTCTCAAAGTAAATATTTTATTAGATAAGGAAATGCTTCATTGTTCTTCAATATTAACTTATGTGGGGATTTTAATATCCATCGTTTTGATAATAATCTTCCTACAATGTGCAAAACCTTCCAACATTTTTTTTATTTACAAATCAAATGTAAAGCATTCAATCTTCACCAAAGTGCATTCTAACATTGATGTTCTAATGAGGATATTTTGTACTTAAGAAAATATATTTGAGGACTGCTATGCATGTATGTACATGAAGTGGCAAAATAAATTATTCATATTCATAAAAATTTTGAATTTTTCATCAAAACACTCCTACCCAAAAAATTTAAGGTGACTGATCTACTACACCCTTATCTGCAATTACTTATTGGTGCATCTCTTCAAAAGAAGGAAATATGGCACATTTAATTTTCTTTCTAATTTTAATGAGATCAATCCAAATTTAACTCTTAAATCCTGCGACATATCTTAATAGCTTGTTAATTTATGCACTTTCCTGTTTTGGAAAGAAATACATAAAATGTTTGAAAATATCGAGAATTTTAAACACGGAATCATAGGCAAAAAAACAAAAAAAACAGTCTCTGAAATGTTCCTTAAGGTACGAATGCCGACTTTTAACGTGGAGCTGATTACCCTACCTGAGACAATTCGGGGACAACCGTGCATGAAAGTGAGATATTATTTATCCGGCAACCACAGGTATTTCGAAAAGTCGATGAATTCGAAATTCTGATTAAACCGGGTATTCATGCAGATTGCTTTTCTATTTCAATGATTACAATGAACTAGTCAGATTATTTTAAAATACAGCGTTGGAAGAGCATTTTCTGGGAGGCATAGAAAAGAAAGCAGTGTTTTCGCAGCCATTAGAAAATTTGACCAGATGTCTTTACGTATTTTGACGGATGGAGTCATTTTCTTTCAACCATTAATGCATTTATAGGTCCTAGAATTACGAGACAATACGTATTATATCAAGTTTCGGGAAGAGAGAAATTTGCGAAAACGTCATTGGGGTAAAGAAGGAAATTTTATCTGTTTTGGATGAAGTGACCTGCGAATCTCAGCGCGATGAGTTAGTGATTGTGTTTTTGAATCACTTGATTACAAACTGATGAAGTTAACAAACGGAGATCGTAAGTCAGTGAATTAGAGTAAAGTCTAATAGTTAAGACTATAGAATTTTAGAGAGGATCGGATTTACAATCACCGCAATGTATGGGCTAGTCTGAGAGGGAAAATTCTCTCTATAAGCATGATGAAGGTTAAGAGAAGAACTTAATAAGAAGAGATCTCTGCAGCCCACTTTCACAGACATTTACCGTCATGTTTCGCGCCTTGTTCGTAAATCGCTCCTCAACTCAGGTTCAACCGCCTAACTTTAAGGAAGAAGACTTGCGGTAACTACGATTGTGCCAGTTTAAAATGAGAGTGTAATGTTCTCGGGAAAGTTAAGATTGCCACATGTTATTTGTTTCGCATGTGTGTATATAGGAAAGTGCAATCGATTGCTTCGTTGAATCATCCACGATTAGAGCACATGATCAACTATCGATGTTAATCGCTGCTAAGCGGAAAGTGCAGAATCGATGTGAATCATTCCACGATCTGGATCGTTCGCGACAGAAGTGTTTCTGCTGCTGTACTGACTAGGAAGATATTCTTCTTTGGACCTAATTACTCGGAGGTCATGGAAAAAGTCTTTTGAGCGTGATTCTCTTAAAGCCGCTTATGACACATCTTCTTCCTGAATCTCATAGTGCCTCGAAGGTGGTTGTTAATATCTTTTATGTGTGTCTGGTGATTAGTTAGTTGTTTTACGTCTGCGTGATACCCTGGAAACATTATCCTGTAGGCGCTTGGATTGCGCGCATTTGTAAGTTGTTTTTCAACGAAAACTTTATTGGAGCTCATAGTTTTTCGAAATTTTTTGGTGAGCATTGAGGAATTGCCTTTAAGAAAACACATATCTGTACTGTTGGGTTGTGAATTATTAAAATGACACACCGAGTTCTCTCACAACTTTTAAAACATTGTTATAATCTGTGAAATGTTTAGAAATTCTTGTGACCGGATTTATCCAATCACAAACAGTGTCGATTTTAGGATTCAGTCAAGGATTTTACCCTGGAATACACATTTCTGTTTGGGACCGAATTGTACATTCTGTCTGTAGCAGGATAAACTATGAAAGATTACATGTGAAATTGTGCAGAAATGAATTATTAAAACAAAAATCTGAGCATTGAAAGTAATACCCATCAAATTAATAACACCATAATCATAATAATAGGATTATCATTATGATAAAAGAATTATTTAATAACTAATACGCTACACTGCTGAAATATATCAATGCACAAAGTAGACGAGCTCTTTCTTCTTTTATTTATAGTGAAATACAAATTTATTTAATTATGTTGCTTCTTCCCATCCTCTCAGTACTACAGCCTTCTTCTTTGATGCACATATTTTCCAATCCTCTTTGGGAAAGCAGTCTCATTCATTCTTTCAATGTCATGTAGCCTCTCAGCTTTTATGAACCTTACCATATCTTCACCTTGATTATTGTATTTAATCCAACATTTCAATACATTCTATATTTGACATTTAGTACGACAGGTTAGTATATCCACCTTGGATATTGGCTTTCAACCTCAATCTGAGAATTTTACTCCTTTAAGACAAAGTACTTGTTTCTGTCCCATTACTTCACTATTGGAGGTTCCAATGTTTTATATATCTGCATTTTTGGTTAACTCGATATCAAGCATTGTAGTTGGGGTCCCCTTGTTCTCAATATCAAACCATTTCACTAGTTTGTTTCCAATTTTAGCTCAAGCCTTTCTTTTCTTCATACCCTTCTGTGGGCCATCATGTCTTATGCATCATTATGATGCTTTAAAAGGCTTGCTTATAATCAAAAAAACAGCACTTGGATGTCTAATAGGCACTTCTCTAATTAGGCAGAGAACCACCCTGGTACTCTACTATTTCCCTTCAACTTTCCTTTCTTAGTCTCTTGTTTATTATAGAAGACAAAACTTAAAACTACACGGTTAGCATGGCATCTCAGCTATAATTACTACTCTCTAATTTGTCTCCTTTCTTTACTATTAATTATTTATTTCCAATCCTCCAATCATCTTTTCAGTTTCCCATATTATTGTGATTCATTTACGTACAACATTCTCAATTGCTTTAACTACATAATGAGTAACTTGTGTTGGAAGATTTGGTTATAAAAGTATACTGGATAGCAAATGAACTGCATAGGAAATGGACTATTTATCGAGAGACTAATCAAAGATAACTAATTATCATGTACATAATCTCCAATACCCAACTGTAAATTATTTCATGGATCTTTTTCAGGACTATGGACTATGTTCTACTATTTGTTAGAAATTTTCTCTTACGAGTTAGGAAAACGATTGTCAGTCAATGTGATCTTTCCCTCATTATCTTGGTTTTAAGGTTAATCATGCATGTAGCTTGAACTTTTTTGGCATGTTGTTTCAGAAAACACAGTCGGTATTCTTTCGTTTACATATCTGATCATGTAAGTTGAACAGGAGCTTTTGTGGTTTGAATTTACCTTTTCGTAAACAAAAATGTAAAGTTTTGATTCAATTCTGATTTAGCTCCAGCACTTCAGGTTCACTTTTCAGATGAGGAAATTAATACTTTTCCTTTGAGTTCATGTTTTGGTTTTATGCCAAATCTGAAACTGAATGATATTGTAATGAAATACAGATAAAGTGTCATGGAGGAAGAGTTCTGTGATTGTCAAATATCAATCTTTTATAGCCTTAAGAAGTGTGCAATGTTATTGGCATAACATGGTAAGTCACAAAATATAACTGACCGCTGGTTTTTTATTCATAAACTTAAATTCCATTTTAAGAATGAGATAAGCATTTTAACATTTACTATTAGTTAGATAGCATCACAATCTTGATATTTCAAAAATCTTATATCAGCTGAGCTCACAGAACACCCAATACGTATGTGCTCTCCAGGTTCAATTCAATTCAATTTGTTTTCATTCAATGATCAATACATTGATATAGAATACGTCAAGACAATAAATAAAATAAAAATATGAATCAATAAAATGTGTCAATATATCACTTATGTATACAGGTCACTTATACATACAAAATTCGTTAACCGAATAAAATACATGCTTCTTTAAAAAATCAATTAATTTCTTACGAAAAGCATATATTGAACATGTTTCTTTGAGATAATCTTGTAACTTATTATGCAGAATTAGTCACATGGATTTAGGACCTAATGCAGTAGCTTTGGTTCTTAAGAATGGTCTATGTAGGTCCTTACTCATACGTGTTCCGTAATGGTGGACCTCATTGTATTTTACTAAGGTCGAAAGGTTCACCCTAGTGTGCATTAGCATTTCGTAAATATAAATGCATGGGACTGGCAGGAGATTAACTTTCCGAAATAACGGACGGCACGGTGCATCATGTCTAGCTTATATTGATTTTCTGCTTGTTGACTCTTAAATATTCTATTATTATAGGGAAAACTTTGGAACACTTTGTTGCATAACAACCATATCTCTATGCTCCATTAAATCATGTATTCACCCTTTAGAAATGCATAGACACAATTGGAAAGTCATTGATATTTATCTTGAATTATTACCTTCATAGGATAGGTGCAAAGTGTTTGCAAATGTTGCAAAATTTTGTTGACAAAAATGAACATTTCCTCTCCTTGCAGGTTATTCACTGCATGCTCCAAAGTAATGCCCATATTTTGCTCCATGTCTTCAAATAAGGAACATTAATACTCAGTGCCTGGGAAAGAAATCTCTTGAGCTGAAAGTGGAAAAGCTATTTACCAAAGCTATTTACCTATTTACCTAAAAGCTATTTACCTATTTGCTAAAAGCAGAGATTTTACCTTCATATGAGAATTTTGTCTGGTTCACGATGAATTTAACGTGTTATCCATCCTTGCATTTTAAAATCGCTGATTTCTTTTGTTGCACTAACTGTAAGAGTGGCAGCGTTATGATCATTCGAAAAAATTATCATTGATCTGCTCTAGATGATTTTGTCTTCTGTGACCTATTAGGGAAAACAGGTTTTGATTGCTGTCCCAATCGCATTATTACTAAAAAGATTTTCCATTATACGTTCTCTACTTACTGGTCTTCAACATCATAGTTCAGTCTTTCTTCTCAAAGTAAATATTTTATTAGATAAGGAAATGCTTCATTGTTCTTCAATATTAACTTATGTGGGGATTTTAATATCCATCGTTTTGATAATAATCTTCCTACAATGTGCAAAACCTTCCAACATTTTTTTTATTTACAAATCAAATGTAAAGCATTCAATCTTCACCAAAGTGCATTCTAACATTGATGTTCTAATGAGGATATTTTGTACTTAAGAAAATATATTTGAGGACTGCTATGCATGTATGTACATGAAGTGGCAAAATAAATTATTCTTATTCATAAAAATTTTGAATTTTTCATCAAAACACTCCTACCCAAAAAATTTAAGGTGACTGATCTACTACACCCTTATCTGCAATTACTTATGGGTGCATCTCTTCAAAAGAAGGAAATATGGCACATTTAATTTTCTTTCTAATTTCAATGAGATCAATCCAAATTTAACTCTTAAATCCTGCGACATATCTTAATAGCTTGTTAATTTATGCACTTTCCTGTTTTGGAAAGAAATACATAAAATGTTTGAAAATATCGAGAATTTTTAACACGGAATCATAGGCAAAAAAAAACAAAAAAAACAGTCTCTGAAATGTTCCTTAAGGTACGAATGCCGACTTTTAACGTGGAGCTGATTACCCTACCTGAGACAATTCGGGGACAACCGTGCATGAAAGTGAGATATTATTTATCCGGCAACCACAGGTATTTCGAAAAGTCGATGAATTCGAAATTCTGATTAAACCGGGTATTCATGCAGATTGCTTTTCTATTTCAATGATTACAATGAACTAGTCAGATTATTTTAAAATAGAGCGTTGGAAGAGCATTTTCTGGGAGGCATAGAAAAGAAAACAGTGTTTTCGCAGCCATTAGAAAATTTCACCAGATGTCTTTCCGTATTTTGGCGGATGGAGTCATTTTCTATCAACAATTAATGCATTTATAGGTCCTAGAATTACGAGAGAATACGTATTATATCAAATTTCGGGAAGAGAGAAATTTGGGAAAACGTCATTGGGGTAAAGAAGAGAATTTTATCTGTTTTGGATGAAGTGACCTGCGAATCTCAGCGCGATGAGTTAGTGATTGTGTTTTTGAATCACTTGATTACAAACTGATGAAGTTAACAAACGGAGATCGTAAGTCAGTGAATTAGAGTAAAGTCTAATAGTTAAGACTATAGAATTTTAGAGAGGATCGGATTTACAATCACCGCAATGTATGGGCTAGTCTGAGAGGGAAAATTCTCTCTATAAGCATGATGAAGGTTAAGAGAAGAACTTAATAAGAAGAGATCTCTGCAGCCCACTTTCACAGACATTTACCGTCATGTTTCGCGCCTTGTTCGTAAATCGCTCCTCAACTCAGGTTCAACCGCCTAACTTTAAGGAAGAAGACTTGCGGTAACTACGATTGTGCCAGTTTAAAATGAGAGTGTAATGTTCTCGGGAAAGTTAAGATTGCCACATGTTATTTGTTTCGCATGTGTGTATATAGGAAAGTGCAATCGATTGCTTCGTTGAATCATCCACGATTAGAGCACATGATCAACTATCGATGTTAATCGCTGCTAAGCGGAAAGTGCAGAATCGATGTGAATCATTCCACGATCTGGATCGTTCGCGACAGAAGTGTTTCTGCTGCTGTACTGACTAGGAAGATATTCTTCTTTGGACCTAATTACTCGGAGGTCATGGAAAAAGTCTTTTGAGCGTGATTCTCTTAAAGCCGCTTATGACACATCTTCTTCCTGAATCTCATAGTGCCTCGAAGGTGGTTGTTAATATCTTTTATGTGTGTCTGGTGATTAGTTAGTTGTTTTACGTCTGCGTGATACCCTGGAAACATTATCCTGTAGGCGCTTGGATTGCGCGCATTTGTAAGTTGTTTTTCAACGAAAACTTTATTGGAGCTCATAGTTTTTCGAAATTTTTTGGTGAGCATTGAGGAATTGCCTTTAAGAAAACACATATCTGTACTGTTGGGTTGTGAATTATTAAAATGACACACCGAGTTCTCTCACAACTTTTAAAACATTGTTATAATCTGTGAAATGTTTAGAAATTCTTGTGACCGGATTTATCCAATCACAAACAGTGTCGATTTTAGGATTCAGTCAAGGATTTTACCCTGGAATACACATTTCTGTTTGGGACCGAATTGTACATTCTGTCTGTAGCAGGATAAACTATGAAAGATTACATGTGAAATTGTGCAGAAATGAATTATTAAAACAAAAATCTGAGCATTGAAAGTAATACCCATCAAATTAATAACACCATAATCATAATAATAGGATTATCATTATGATAAAATAATTATTTAATAACTAATACGCTACACTGCTGAAATATATCAATGCACAAAGTAGACGAGCTCTTTCTTCTTTTATTTATAGTGAAATACAAATTTATTTAATTATGTTGCTTCTTCCCATCCTCTCAGTACTACAGCCTTCTTCTTTGATGCACATATTTTCCAATCCTCTTTGGGAAAGCAGTCTCATTCATTCTTTCAATGTCATGTAGCCTCTCAGCTTTTATGAACCTTACCATATCTTCACCTTGATTATTGTATTTAATCCAACATTTCAATACATTCTATATTTGACATTTAGTACGACAGGTTAGTATATCCACCTTGGATATTGGCTTTCAACCTCAATCTGAGAATTTTACTCCTTTAAGACAAAGTACTTGTTTCTGTCCCATTACTTCACTATTGGAGGTTCCAATGTTTTATATATCTGCATTTTTGGTTAACTCGATATCAAGCATTGTAGTTGGGGTCCCCTTGTTCTCAATATCAAACCATTTCACTAGTTTGTTTCCAATTTTAGCTCAAGCCTTTCTTTTCTTCATACCCTTCTGTGGGCCATCATGTCTTATGCATCATTATGATGCTTTAAAAGGCTTGCTTATAATCAAAAAAACAGCACTTGGATGTCTAATAGGCACTTCTCTAATTAGGCAGAGAACCACCCTGGTACTCTACTATTTCCCTTCAACTTTCCTTTCTTAGTCTCTTGTTTATTATAGAAGACAAAACTTAAAACTACACGGTTAGCATGGCATCTCAGCTATAATTACTACTCTCTAATTTGTCTCCTTTCTTTACTATTAATTATTTATTTCCAATCCTCCAATCATCTTTTCAGTTTCCCATATTATTGTGATTCATTTACGTACAACATTCTCAATTGCTTTAACTACATAATGAGTAACTTGTGTTGGAAGATTTGGTTATAAAAGTATACTGGATAGCAAATGAACTGCATAGGAAATGGACTATTTATCGAGAGACTAATCAAAGATAACTAATTATCATGTACATAATCTCCAATACCCAACTGTAAATTATTTCATGGATCTTTTTCAGGACTATGGACTATGTTCTACTATTTGTTAGAAATTTTCTCTTACGAGTTAGGAAAACGATTGTCAGTCAATGTGATCTTTCCCTCATTATCTTGGTTTTAAGGTTAATCATGCATGTAGCTTGAACTTTTTTGGCATGTTGTTTCAGAAAACACAGTCGGTATTCTTTCGTTTACATATCTGATCATGTAAGTTGAACAGGAGCTTTTGTGGTTTGAATTTACCTTTTCGTAAACAAAAATGTAAAGTTTTGATTCAATTCTGATTTAGCTCCAGCACTTCAGGTTCACTTTTCAGATGAGGAAATTAATATTTTTCCTTTGAGTTCATGTTTTGGTTTTATGCCAAATCTGAAACTGAATGATATTGTAATGAAATACAGATAAAGTGTCATGGAGGAAGAGTTCTGTGATTGTCAAATATCAATCTTTTATAGCCTTAAGAAGTGTGCAATGTTATTGGCATAACATGGTAAGTCACAAAATATAACTGACCGCTGGTTTTTTATTCATAAACTTAAATTCCATTTTAAGAATGAGATAAGCATTTTAACATTTACTATTAGTTAGATAGCATCACAATCTTGATATTTCAAAAATCTTATATCAGCTGAGCTCACAGAACACCCAATACGTATGTGCTCTCCAGGTTCAATTCAATTCAATTTGTTTTCATTCAATGATCAATACATTGATATAGAATACGTCAAGACAATAAATAAAATAAAAATATGAATCAATAAAATGTGTCAATATATCACTTATGTATACAGGTCACTTATACATACAAAATTCGTTAACCGAATAAAATACATGCTTCTTTAAAAAATCAATTAATTTCTTACGAAAAGCATATATTGAACATGTTTCTTTGAGATAATCTTGTAACTTATTATGCAGAATTAGTCACATGGATTTAGGACCTAATGCAGTAGCTTTGGTTCTTAAGAATGGTCTATGTAGGTCCTTACTCATACGTGTTCCGTAATGGTGGACCTCATTGTATTTTACTAAGGTCGAAAGGTTCACCCTAGTGTGCATTAGCATTTCGTAAATATAAATGCATGGGACTGGCAGGAGATTAACTTTCCGAAATAACGGACGGCACGGTGCATCATGTCTAGCTTATATTGATTTTCTGCTTGTTGACTCTTAAATATTCTATTATTATAGGGAAAACTTTGGAACACTTTGTTGCATAACAACCATATCTCTATGCTCCATTAAATCATGTATTCACCCTTTAGAAATGCATAGACACAATTGGAAAGTCATTGATATTTATCTTGAATCATTACCTTCATAGGATAGGTGCAAAGTGTTTGCAAATGTTGCAAAATTTTGTTGACAAAAATGAACATTTCCTCTCCTTGCAGGTTATTCACTGCATGCTCCAAAGTAATGCCCATATTTTGCTCCATGTCTTCAAATAAGGAACATTAATACTCAGTGCCTGGGAAAGAAATCTCTTGAGCTGAAAGTGGAAAAGCTATTTACCAAAGCTATTTACCTATTTACCTAAAAGCTATTTACCTATTTGCTAAAAGCAGAGATTTTACCTTCATATGAGAATTTTGTCTGGTTCACGATGAATTTAACGTGTTATCCATCCTTGCATTTTAAAATCGCTGATTTCTTTTGTTGCACTAACTGTAAGAGTGGCAGCGTTATGATCATTCGAAAAAATTATCATTGATCTGCTCTAGATGATTTTGTCTTCTGTGACCTATTAGGGAAAACAGGTTTTGATTGCTGTCCCAATCGCATTATTACTAAAAAGATTTTCCATTATACGTTCTCTACTTACTGGTCTTCAACATCATAGTTCAGTCTTTCTTCTCAAAGTAAATATTTTATTAGATAAGGAAATGCTTCATTGTTCTTCAATATTAACTTATGTGGGGATTTTAATATCCATCGTTTTGATAATAATCTTCCTACAATGTGCAAAACCTTCCAACATTTTTTTTATTTACAAATCAAATGTATAGCATTCAATCTTCACCAAAGTGCATTCTAACATTGATGTTCTAATGAGGATATTTTGTACTTAAGAAAATATATTTGAGGACTGCTATGCATGTATGTACATGAAGTGGCAAAATAAATTATACTTATTCATAAAAATTTTGAATTTTTCATCAAAACACTCCTACCCAAAAAATTTAAGGTGACTGATCTACTACACCCTTATCTGCAATTACTTATGGGTGCATCTCTTCAAAAGAAGGAAATATGGCACATTTAATTTTCTTTCTAATTTCAATGAGATCAATCCAAATTTAACTCTTAAATCCTGCGACATATCCCAATAGCTTGTTAATTTATGCACTTTCCTGTTTTGGAAAGAAATACATAAAATGTTTGAAAATATCGAGAATTTTTAACACGGAATCATAGGCAAAAAAAAACAAAAAAAACAGTCTCGGAAATGTTCCTTAAGGTACGAATGCCGACTTTTAACGTGGAGCTGATTACCCTACCTGAGACAATTCGGGGACAACCGTGCATGAAAGTGAGATATGATTTATCCGGCAACCACAGGTATTTCGAAAAGTGGATGAATTCGAAATTCTGATTAAACCGGGTATTCATGCAGATTGCTTTTCTATTTCAATGATTACAATGAACTAGTCAGATTATTTTAAAATAGAGCGTTGGAAGAGCATTTTCTGGGAGGCATAGAAATGAAAACAGTGTTTTCGCAGCCATTAGAAAATTTCACCAGATGTCTTTCCGTATTTTGGCGGATGGAGTCATTTTCTATCAACAATTAATGCATTTATAGGTCCTAGAATTACGAGAGAATACGTATTATATCAAATTTCGGGAAGAGAGAAATTTGGGAAAACGTCATTGGGGTAAAGAAGAGAATTTTATCTGTTTTGGATGAAGTGACCTGCGAATCTCAGCGCGATGAGTTAGTGATTGTGTTTTTGAATCACTTGATTACAAACTGATGAAGTTAACAAAGGAGATCGTAAGTCAGTGAATTAGAGTACATTCTAATAATCAAGACTATAGAATTTTAGAGAGGATCAGATTTACAATCACCGCAACGTATGGGCTAGTCTGAGAGGGAAAATTCTCTCTATAAGCATGATGAAGGTTAAGAGAAGAACTTAATAAGAAGAGATCTCTGCAGCCCACTTTCACAGACATATACCGTCATGTTTCGCGCCTTGTTCGTAAATCGCTCCTCAACTCAGGTTCAACCGCCTAACTTTAAGGAAGAGGACTTGCGGTAACTACGATTGTGCCAGTTTAAAATGAGAGTGTAATGTTCTCGGGAAAGTTAAGATTGCCACATGTTATTTGTTTCGCATGTGTAAATAAGAAAGTGCAATCGATTGCTTCGTTGAATCATCCACGATTAGAGAATATGATCAACTATCGATGTGTATCGCTACTAAGCGCAAAGTGCAGAATCGATGTGAATCTTGGCGAGGTATTCCACGATCTGATTCGATCGCGACCGCAGCGTGTCTGCTGCTGTACGTACAAGGATGATATTTTCTTTGGGCCTAATTACCCGGAGGTCATATGGGAAGATTTGAGTAGTCTTTTGAGAAAGATTCTGTCAAGGGCACTTATGACACATCTTCTTTCTAAATCTCATAGTGCCTCGAAGGTGGTTGCTAATATCTTTTTTGTGTGTGTGGTGATTAGTTAGTTGTTTTAAGTCTGCGTCGATACCCTGGAAACATCCTGTAGACGCTTGTATTGCGAGCTTTTGTAAGTTGTTTTTCAACGAAAACATTATTGGAGCTCATAGTTTTTCGATATGTTTTGGTGTGCACTGAGGAATTGCGTTTAAGAAAACACATCTCTGAGCTGTAGGGATGTGAATCATTAAGATGGCAATCGGAGTTCTCTCGCAACTTTTCAAACATTGTGTAAAATCTTTGAAACGTTTAGAAATTTTTGAGAACCCTATTTATGCAATTACAATCTAACAGTCTCGATGAAACCATGATTTTTCCCTGGAATATAGTTTTCTGTTTGGGACCGAAGTGTACCTTCTATCTGTATCAGGATTAGAACCAATTGAGTAGCTAGGTAATTGATTCAAGGATAAACTATGAAAGATTACATGTGAAATTGTGCAGTAATGAATAATTAAAACCAGAAATCTGAGCACTGAAAGTAATAGCTGTCAAATTAATAACACCATAATCATACTAATAGGATTATCATTATGATAAAATAATTATTTAATAAATAATACACAGCACTTCTGAAATACATTAATGCACAACGTAGACAAGCCCTCTCATCTCTTGTTTATAATGAAATGCAAATTTATTTAATAATATTCCTTCTTCCCACCCTCTTTGGCAAAGCAGTCTCATTCATTCTTTCAGTGTTCTAACAATTTTACAATCTCAGCTTTTATGAACCTTACTCACCTTGGTTGGTGTCTTTAATGCAACATTTTAATACATTTCTATATTTGCCACTTAGTACGACAGGTTCGTATATCTACTTATGATTTTGGCTTTAAACCCCTTTCTGAGAATTTTAGTTTTTTAAGACAAAATACTTGTTTCTGCACCATGCGTCACAATTGGATTATCTGCATTTTTGGTCAACTCGATATCAAGCATTGTAGTGGGGGTCCCCTTGTTCTCAATATCAAACCATTTCACTAGTTTGTTTCCAATTTTAGCTCAAGCCTTTGTATTCTTCTTACTCTTTTTCACAATTTTTATCACCTTCCGTAGGCTGCCAATTTCATGCATCATTATGATGCTACAAAATGCTTGCTTATAGTCAATTAACAGCATTTGGATGTCCAATAGGCACTTCTTTGATTAGGCTGTATTCCACACTGGTACTCTACTATCACCCTTCAACTTTCCTTTCTTAGTATCTTGTTTTTAATAGAAGGAAAATCTCAAAACTACACCGTTAGCATGGCATCGCTGCTATAATTGCTACTCTCTAATTTCTCCCCTTTCTTTACTGTTGCTTATATACTTCCAATCATCTTCTCAGTTTCCCATATTATTGTGATTCATATACGTACAACATCCTCAATTGCTTTAACTCCATTATGAGTAAGTTGTGTTGGATGATTTGGTTATAAAAGTATTCTGGAAAGCAAATGGACTATTTAACGAGACTCTGAATAAAGATAACTAATTATCATGTACATACCCTCCATTACCTAACTGTAAATTTTTCGATGACTCTTTGTCAGGACTTTGTACTCTTGTTTTAGAAATTTTCTCTTACGAGTTAGGAAAACGATTCTGAATCAATGGGATCTTTTTCTCATTATCTTGGTTTTTAGGTTAATCATGCAGTGTATTATCATGTAGCTTGAATATTTTTGGCATGTCGTTACAGAAAATACAGTCAATACTCTTTGGTTTCCATATCTAAACATGGAAGTTGAACAGGAACATTTGTGTTTTGAATTTACCTTTTGGTGAACAAAAATGTAAAGTTTTGAATCAATTCTGATTTAGCTCCAGCAGTTCAGGTTCACTCTTCAGTTGAGGAAATCAATATTTTTCCTTTGAGTTCATGTTTTGGTTTTATGCCAAATCTAAAACTGAAGGATATTGTAATGAAATTCAGATAAAGTGTCATTGAGGAAGAATTCTGTGTTTCTCAGATATTGATCTTTTTCGGCATTAAGAAGTGTGCAATGTTATTGGGCTACCATGGTCAGACACAAAATGTAACTGACCGCTGGTTTTTTATTCATAAACTAAATTTCCATGTTAAGAATGAGGTAAGCATCTTAACATTTGATATTAGTTAGAAAGCATCACAGTCTTGATATTGCAAGAAATCTTATTACAGCTGAGCTCACAGAACTCCCAAGATCTATGTGCTCTCCCGGTATACTAATTTCCTGCTTGTTGAGTCTTAAATATTCTATTATTATAGTCAAAACTTTGGAACACTCAAAGACTTTGTTGCATAACAACCATAGCTCTATGCTTCATTAAACCATGCATCGACTCTTAAGTTGTCCATAGTCACAATTGGAATGTCATTCATATTTATCTTAAATTATAACCTTCATAGGATAGTTGGAAAGTGTTTCAAGAAACAGATTGTATATTTGATCAGTTTTGGACTTAGGTTTGGCACTATTTAAATGAGATTGCTTAAAGAATAATCATGGTGCTACTCCAGATATTCCTGTGTTATTAACATATGCACATTTTCCGATCCAATGCATATGTTGGTTTTCTGAGAAAGCAATGGTCAATCTTGAGGACGATCATGAGCATTTCAACCATTTTATTACTCTGTGCTATATGCTGCATGATGGCTAACTACGCTAAGATTTATGCTTATTATCGAGGACATTTTTTGTTATAACAATTGTGAAATGTTTCGGGGATAGGACAGGCTAGTGCTATCATCAAATGCACAGTCAGTATAGATACAAATGTGCCTAACATACCATATTATATGACTCAGAAAAGAAATCTTATCAGTAAAGTATTATTCAGTTCTTGAGAGTGTTACATGTGTTTCTCGGTGGATTCCATATTCATGCTGAACTCCATGGAAGTATTCTTTATCTAAGAAACAATCCTTTCGTGAATTAATTACAAAGGGGATGAGGTTTTAATACTCCATGTTACCTTAAGTATTCTTCAGTGTCATGAGTGGTGCACTCACAGGAGGTCCTACTGTCCAGATGTAGGTGATGGTCAGTAAACAGAGCAACAAATATACAAATATAAATTTGTTAATACAACTTTTTCCATATACAGTAAAAAATGTACAAGAGCCCCTTACTTAAGATGCTATCCCAGTTATGATGCATTCTTTTTTCTAGTCCCTGTCAAAGGAATGGAAAGGTAAAAACTCTGTTTAAGATGCACATCCACCAGCTTCAGCCAATTTGCAGCTTGTGAATCACTTTCCTTAAGAAAGCTGTAGACGTAGTAGCAGTAATGTTTGATCTGTTCCTACACACATCCTCTGGTTCGAAACCCCAAATAATTCCTACTGCACCTACACAGGAAAAGCACCAATCCTTTTTGATCAACCTATATTGAAACAGAATGAAGATGGGAATGATGAAAAAACTTGCAAATGAATTCCACGCAGAACTCCTTTTCCAAAAATTCCTCAATGAGTCAATTGTGTAGTACCATTTCTGTGCCTTTGGAGGAAGCTCTGAGAGGATGTCGCATGCGGGGCCTAATATAAGATGTCCTATCCAGTAATGTTTAAAGAGAGCTTGGTTAATTGATAAGGCAGGTTTAAATCACACTCAACATAGTTAATATCTTCCCATTAATCATTTAAACTTTAGAAATTAAATTATCAGTGGTGATAATCGTTGACAAAAATGAACATTTCCTCTCCTTTCAAGTTATTCACTACATGCTCCAAAGTAATGCCCATACTTAGCTCTATGTCTTCAAATAAGGCGCATTAATAATCAGTGCCTGGGAAAGAAATGCCTTGTGCTGATAGTGGAAATTCTATTTTGATTAGCACAGATGTAACCTTCATATGAGAATTTTGTCTGGTTCACGATGAATTTGAGGTGCTATGTATCCTTGCATTTTAAAATTGCTGATTTCTTTTGATGCACTAACCATGAGAATGTCATCCTTTTGATCATTGGAAAGAATTATCATGGATGTGCTCTAGATGATATTGTCTTTTGTGACCTATTAGGGATAACAGGTTTTGAATGCTGTCCCAATCGCATTATTACCGAAATGATTTTCCATTATACTTTCTCTACTTACTGGTTTTCACCATCATAATTCAGTCTTTCTTCTCAAAGTAAATATTTTATTAGATAAGAAAACGCTTCATTGTTCATCAATATTAACTAATGTATGGATTTTAATATCAATCGTTTTTATAATAATCTTTTTACAATGTCGAAATGCCTTCCAACATTATTTAAAATTTAAATCAAGTGTAAAACAGTTAATATTCATGAAAGTGCATTCTAACATTGATGTTCTAATGAGGATATTTTGTACTTAAGAAAATATATTTGAAGACCTCTATGCATGTACATGAAGTGGCAAAATAAATTATTCTTTTTCATAAAAATTTTGAATTTTTCATCACAACATTCCTACCCAAAAACCAACCACTTTAGAGGTGACTGATCTACTAAACCCTTATCTGCCAATATTTTGGGTGTATCTCTTCAAATTAAAGGGAGATATGGCACTTTTATTTTTTTAAATTTTAATGAGATCATTCCAAATTTAACTCTTAAATCCTGCGACATATCCTAATAGCTTGTTAATTTATGCACTTTCCTGTTTTGGAAAGAAATACATAAAATGTTTGAAAATATCGAGAATTTTTAACACGGAATCATAGGCAAAAAAAAACAAAAAAAAAACAGTCTCTGAAATGTTCCTTAAGGTACGAATGCCGACTTTTAACGTGGAGCTGATTACCCTACCTGAGACAATTCGGGGACAACCGTGCATGAAAGTGAGATATTATTTATCCGGCAACCACAGGTATTTCGAAAAGTCGATGAATTCGAAATTCTGATTAAACCGGGTATTCATGCAGATTGCTTTTCTATTTCAATGATTACAATGAACTAGTCAGATTATTTTAAAATAGAGCGTTGGAAGAGCATTTTCTGGGAGGCATAGAAAAGAAAACAGTGTTTTCGCAGCCATTAGAAAATTTCACCAGATGTCTTTCCGTATTTTGGCGGATGGAGTCATTTTCTATCAACAATTAATGCATTTATAGGTCCTAGAATTACGAGAGAATACGTATTATATCAAATTTCGGGAAGAGAGAAATTTGGGAAAACGTCATTGGGGTAAAGAAGAGAATTTTATCTGTTTTGGATGAAGTGACCTGAGAATCTCAGCGCGATGAGTTAGTGATTGTGTTTTTGAATCACTTGATTACAAACTGATGAAGTTAACAAACGGAGATCGTAAGTCAGTGAATTAGAGTAAAGTCTAATAGTTAAGACTATAGAATTTTAGAGAGGATCGGATTTACAATCACCGCAACGTATGGGCTAGTCTGAGAGGGAAAATTCTCTCTATAAGAATGATGAAGGTTAAGAGAAGAACTTAATAAGAAGAGATCTCTGCAGCCCACTTTCACAGACATTTACCGTCATGTTTCGCGCCTTGTTCGTAAATCGCTCCTCAACTCAGGTTCAACCGCCTAACTTTAAGGAAGAAGACTTGCGGTAACTACGATTGTGCCAGTTTAAAATGAGAGTGTAATGTTCTCGGGAAAGTTAAGATTGCCACATGTTATTTGTTTCGCATGTGTGTATATAGGAAAGTGCAATCGATTGCTTCGTTGAATCATCCACGATTAGAGCACATGATCAACTATCGATGTTAATCGCTGCTAAGCGGAAAGTGCAGAATCGATGTGAATCATTCCACGATCTGGATCGTTCGCGACAGAAGTGTTTCTGCTGCTGTACTGACTAGGAAGATATTCTTCTTTGGACCTAATTACTCGGAGGTCATGGAAAAAGTCTTTTGAGCGTGATTCTCTTAAAGCCGCTTATGACACATCTTCTTCCTGAATCTCATAGTGCCTCGAAGGTGGTTGTTAATATCTTTTATGTGTGTCTGGTGATTAGTTAGTTGTTTTACGTCTGCGTGATACCCTGGAAACATTATCCTGTAGGCGCTTGGATTGCGCGCATTTGTAAGTTGTTTTTCAACGAAAACTTTATTGGAGCTCATAGTTTTTCGAAATTTTTTGGTGAGCATTGAGGAATTGCCTTTAAGAAAACACATATCTGTACTGTTGGGTTGTGAATTATTAAAATGACACACCGAGTTCTCTCACAACTTTTAAAACATTGTTATAATCTGTGAAATGTTTAGAAATTCTTGTGACCGGATTTATCCAATCACAAACAGTGTCGATTTTAGGATTCAGTCAAGGATTTTACCCTGGAATACACATTTCTGTTTGGGACCGAATTGTACATTCTGTCTGTAGCAGGATAAACTATGAAAGATTACATGTGAAATTGTGCAGAAATGAATTATTAAAACAAAAATCTGAGCATTGAAAGTAATACCCATCAAATTAATAACACCATAATCATAATAATAGGATTATCATTATGATAAAATAATTATTTAATAACTAATACGCTACACTGCTGAAATATATCAATGCACAAAGTAGACGAGCTCTTTCTTCTTTTATTTATAGTGAAATACAAATTTATTTAATTATGTTGCTTCTTCCCATCCTCTCAGTACTACAGCCTTCTTCTTTGATGCACATATTTTCCAATCCTCTTTGGGAAAGCAGTCTCATTCATTCTTTCAATGTCATGTAGCCTCTCAGCTTTTATGAACCTTACCATATCTTCACCTTGATTATTGTATTTAATCCAACATTTCAATACATTCTATATTTGACATTTAGTACGACAGGTTAGTATATCCACCTTGGATATTGGCTTTCAACCTCAATCTGAGAATTTTACTCCTTTAAGACAAAGTACTTGTTTCTGTCCCATTACTTCACTATTGGAGGTTCCAATGTTTTATATATCTGCATTTTTGGTTAACTCGATATCAAGCATTGTAGTTGGGGTCCCCTTGTTCTCAATATCAAACCATTTCACTAGTTTGTTTCCAATTTTAGCTCAAGCCTTTCTTTTCTTCATACCCTTCTGTGGGCCATCATGTCTTATGCATCATTATGATGCTTTAAAAGGCTTGCTTATAATCAAAAAAACAGCACTTGGATGTCTAATAGGCACTTCTCTAATTAGGCAGAGAACCACCCTGGTACTCTACTATTTCCCTTCAACTTTCCTTTCTTAGTTTCTTGTTTATTATAGAAGACAAAACTTAAAACTACACGGTTAGCATGGCATCTCAGCTATAATTACTACTCTCTAATTTGTCTCCTTTCTTTACTATTAATTATTTATTTCCAATCCTCCAATCATCTTTTCAGTTTCCCATATTATTGTGATTCATTTACGTACAACATTCTCAATTGCTTTAACTACATAATGAGTAACTTGTGTTGGAAGATTTGGTTATAAAAGTATACTGGATAGCAAATGAACTGCATAGGAAATGGACTATTTATCGAGAGACTAATCAAAGATAACTAATTATCATGTACATAATCTCCAATACCCAACTGTAAATTATTTCATGGATCTTTTTCAGGACTATGGACTATGTTCTACTATTTGTTAGAAATTTTCTCTTACGAGTTTGGAAAACGATTGTCAGTCAATGTGATCTTTCCCTCATTATCTTGGTTTTAAGGTTAATCATGCATGTAGCTTGAACTTTTTTGGCATGTTGTTTCAGAAAACACAGTCGGTATTCTTTCGTTTACATATCTGATCATGTAAGTTGAACAGGAGCTTTTGTGGTTTGAATTTACCTTTTCGTAAACAAAAATGTAAAGTTTTGATTCAATTCTGATTTAGCTCCAGCACTTCAGGTTCACTTTTCAGATGAGGAAATTAATATTTTTCCTTTGAGTTCATGTTTTGGTTTTATGCCAAATCTGAAACTGAATGATATTGTAATGAAATACAGATAAAGTGTCATGGAGGAAGAGTTCTGTGATTGTCAAATATCAATCTTTTATAGCCTTAAGAAGTGTGCAATGTTATTGGCATAACATGGTAAGTCACAAAATATAACTGACCGCTGGTTTTTTATTCATAAACTTAAATTCCATTTTAAGAATGAGATAAGCATTTTAACATTTACTATTAGTTAGATAGCATCACAATCTTGATATTTCAAAAATCTTATATCAGCTGAGCTCACAGAACACCCAATACGTATGTGCTCTCCAGGTTCAATTCAATTCAATTTGTTTTCATTCAATGATCAATACATTGATATAGAATACGTCAAGACAATAAATAAAATAAAAATATGAATCAATAAAATGTGTCAATATATCACTTATGTATACAGGTCACTTATACATACAAAATTCGTTAACCGAATAAAATACATGCTTCTTTAAAAAATCAATTAATTTCTTACGAAAAGCATATATTGAACATGTTTCTTTGAGATAATCTTGTAACTTATTATGCAGAATTAGTCACATGGATTTAGGACCTAATGCAGTAGCTTTGGTTCTTAAGAATGGTCTATGTAGGTCCTTACTCATACGTGTTCCGTAATGGTGGACCTCATTGTATTTTACTAAGGTCGAAAGGTTCACCCTAGTGTGCATTAGCATTTCGTAAATATAAATGCATGGGACTGGCAGGAGATTAACTTTCCGAAATAACGGACGGCACGGTGCATCATGTCTAGCTTATATTGATTTTCTGCTTGTTGACTCTTAAATATTCTATTATTATAGGGAAAACTTTGGAACACTTTGTTGCATAACAACCATATCTCTATGCTCCATTAAATCATGTATTCACCCTTTAGAAATGCATAGACACAATTGGAAAGTCATTGATATTTATCTTGAATTATTACCTTCATAGGATAGGTGCAAAGTGTTTGCAAATGTTGCAAAATTTTGTTGACAAAAATGAACATTTCCTCTCCTTGCAGGTTATTCACTGCATGCTCCAAAGTAATGCCCATATTTTGCTCCATGTCTTCAAATAAGGAACATTAATACTCAGTGCCTGGGAAAGAAATCTCTTGAGCTGAAAGTGGAAAAGCTATTTACCAAAGCTATTTACCTATTTACCTAAAAGCTATTTACCTATTTGCTAAAAGCAGAGATTTTACCTTCATATGAGAATTTTGTCTGGTTCACGATGAATTTAACGTGTTATCCATCCTTGCATTTTAAAATCGCTGATTTCTTTTGTTGCACTAACTGTAAGAGTGGCAGCGTTATGATCATTCGAAAAAATTATCATTGATCTGCTCTAGATGATTTTGTCTTCTGTGACCTATTAGGGAAAACAGGTTTTGATTGCTGTCCCAATCGCATTATTACTAAAAAGATTTTCCATTATACGTTCTCTACTTACTGGTCTTCAACATCATAGTTCAGTCTTTCTTCTCAAAGTAAATATTTTATTAGATAAGGAAATGCTTCATTGTTCTTCAATATTAACTTATGTGGGGATTTTAATATCCATCGTTTTGATAATAATCTTCCTACAATGTGCAAAACCTTCCAACATTTTTTTTATTTACAAATCAAATGTAAAGCATTCAATCTTCACCAAAGTGCATTCTAACATTGATGTTCTAATGAGGATATTTTGTACTTAAGAAAATATATTTGAGGACTGCTATGCATGTATGTACATGAAGTGGCAAAATAAATTATTCTTATTCATAAAAATTTTGAATTTTTCATCAAAACACTCCTACCCAAAAAATTTAAGGTGACTGATCTACTACACCCTTATCTGCAATTACTTATGGGTGCATCTCTTCAAAAGAAGGAAATATGGCACATTTAATTTTCTTTCTAATTTCAATGAGATCAATCCAAATTTAACTCTTAAATCCTGCGACATATCTTAATAGCTTGTTAATTTATGCACTTTCCTGTTTTGGAAAGAAATACATAAAATGTTTGAAAATATCGAGAATTTTTAACACGGAATCATAGGCAAAAAAAAACAAAAAAAACAGTCTCTGAAATGTTCCTTAAGGTACGAATGCCGACTTTTAACGTGGAGCTGATTACCCTACCTGAGACAATTCGGGGACAACCGTGCATGAAAGTGAGATATTATTTATCCGGCAACCACAGGTATTTCGAAAAGTCGATGAATTCGAAATTCTGATTAAACCGGGTATTCATGCAGATTGCTTTTCTATTTCAATGATTACAATGAACTAGTCAGATTATTTTAAAATAGAGCGTTGGAAGAGCATTTTCTGGGAGGCATAGAAAAGAAAACAGTGTTTTCGCAGCCATTAGAAAATTTCACCAGATGTCTTTCCGTATTTTGGCGGATGGAGTCATTTTCTATCAACAATTAATGCATTTATAGGTCCTAGAATTACGAGAGAATACGTATTATATCAAATTTCGGGAAGAGAGAAATTTGGGAAA
The DNA here is from genome assembly GCA_036926295.1 of Pachydiplax longipennis. Classification (NCBI taxonomy): domain Eukaryota; kingdom Metazoa; phylum Arthropoda; class Insecta; order Odonata; family Libellulidae; genus Pachydiplax; species Pachydiplax longipennis. The sequence continues at coordinate 148,891 of JAVFKF010000082.1, read as the reverse complement.
ACGTCATTGGGGTAAAGAAGAGAATTTTATCTGTTTTGGATGAAGTGACCTGCGAATCTCAGCGCGATGAGTTAGTGATTGTGTTTTTGAATCACTTGATTACAAACTGATGAAGTTAACAAAGGAGATCGTAAGTCAGTGAATTAGAGTACATTCTAATAATCAAGACTATAGAATTTTAGAGAGGATCAGATTTACAATCACCGCAACGTATGGGCTAGTCTGAGAGGGAAAATTCTCTCTATAAGCATGATGAAGGTTAAGAGAAGAACTTAATAAGAAGAGATCTCTGCAGCCCACTTTCACAGACATATACCGTCATGTTTCGCGCCTTGTTCGTAAATCGCTCCTCAACTCAGGTTCAACCGCCTAACTTTAAGGAAGAGGACTTGCGGTAACTACGATTGTGCCAGTTTAAAATGAGAGTGTAATGTTCTCGGGAAAGTTAAGATTGCCACATGTTATTTGTTTCGCATGTGTAAATAAGAAAGTGCAATCGATTGCTTCGTTGAATCATCCACGATTAGAGAATATGATCAACTATCGATGTGTATCGCTACTAAGCGCAAAGTGCAGAATCGATGTGAATCTTGGCGAGGTATTCCACGATCTGATTCGATCGCGACCGCAGCGTGTCTGCTGCTGTACGTACAAGGATGATATTTTCTTTGGGCCTAATTACCCGGAGGTCATATGGGAAGATTTGAGTAGTCTTTTGAGAAAGATTCTGTCAAGGGCACTTATGACACATCTTCTTTCTAAATCTCATAGTGCCTCGAAGGTGGTTGCTAATATCTTTTTTGTGTGTGTGGTGATCAGTTAGTTGTTTTAAGTCTGCGTCGATACCCTGGAAACATCCTGTAGACGCTTGTATTGCGAGCTTTTGTAAGTTGTTTTTCAACGAAAACATTATTGGAGCTCATAGTTTTTCGATATGTTTTGGTGTGCACTGAGGAATTGCGTTTAAGAAAACACATCTCTGAGATGTAGGGATGTGAATCATTAAGATGGCAATCGGAGTTCTCTCGCAACTTTTCAAACATTGTGTAAAATCTTTGAAACGTTTAGAAATTTTTGAGAACCCTATTTATGCAATTACAATCTAACAGTCTCGATGAAACCATGATTTTTCCCTGGAATATAGTTTTCTGTTTGGGACCGAAGTGTACCTTCTATCTGTATCAGGATTAGAACCAATTGAGTAGCTAGGTAATTGATTCAAGGATAAACTATGAAAGATTACATGTGAAATTGTGCAGTAATGAATAATTAAAACCAGAAATCTGAGCACTGAAAGTAATAGCTGTCAAATTAATAACACCATAATCATACTAATAGGATTATCATTATGATAAAATAATTATTTAATAAATAATACACAGCACTTCTGAAATACATTAATGCACAACGTAGACAAGCCCTCTCATCTCTTGTTTATAATGAAATGCAAATTTATTTAATAATATTCCTTCTTCCCACCCTCTTTGGCAAAGCAGTCTCATTCATTCTTTCAGTGTTCTAACAATTTTACAATCTCAGCTTTTATGAACCTTACTCACCTTGGTTGGTGTCTTTAATGCAACATTTTAATACATTTCTATATTTGCCACTTAGTACGACAGGTTCGTATATCTACTTATGATTTTGGCTTTAAACCCCTTTCTGAGAATTTTAGTTTTTTAAGACAAAATACTTGTTTCTGCACCATGCGTCACAATTGGATTATCTGCATTTTTGGTCAACTCGATATCAAGCATTGTAGTGGGGGTCCCCTTGTTCTCAATATCAAACCATTTCACTAGTTTGTTTCCAATTTTAGCTCAAGCCTTTGTATTCTTCTTACTCTTTTTCACAATTTTTATCACCTTCCGTAGGCTGCCAATTTCATGCATCATTATGATGCTACAAAATGCTTGCTTATAGTCAATTAACAGCATTTGGATGTCCAATAGGCACTTCTTTGATTAGGCTGTATTCCACACTGGTACTCTACTATCACCCTTCAACTTTCCTTTCTTAGTATCTTGTTTTTAATAGAAGGAAAATCTCAAAACTACACCGTTAGCATGGCATCGCTGCTATAATTGCTACTCTCTAATTTCTCCCCTTTCTTTACTGTTGCTTATATACTTCCAATCATCTTCTCAGTTTCCCATATTATTGTGATTCATATACGTACAACATCCTCAATTGCTTTAACTCCATTATGAGTAAGTTGTGTTGGATGATTTGGTTATAAAAGTATTCTGGAAAGCAAATGGACTATTTAACGAGACTCTGAATAAAGATAACTAATTATCATGTACATACCCTCCATTACCTAACTGTAAATTTTTCGATGACTCTTTGTCAGGACTTTGTACTCTTGTTTTAGAAATTTTCTCTTACGAGTTAGGAAAACGATTCTGAATCAATGGGATCTTTTTCTCATTATCTTGGTTTTTAGGTTAATCATGCAGTGTATTATCATGTAGCTTGAATATTTTTGGCATGTCGTTACAGAAAATACAGTCAATACTCTTTGGTTTCCATATCTAAACATGGAAGTTGAACAGGAACATTTGTGTTTTGAATTTACCTTTTGGTGAACAAAAATGTAAAGTTTTGAATCAATTCTGATTTAGCTCCAGCAGTTCAGGTTCACTCTTCAGTTGAGGAAATCAATATTTTTCCTTTGAGTTCATGTTTTGGTTTTATGCCAAATCTAAAACTGAAGGATATTGTAATGAAATTCAGATAAAGTGTCATTGAGGAAGAATTCTGTGTTTCTCAGATATTGATCTTTTTCGGCATTAAGAAGTGTGCAATGTTATTGGGCTACCATGGTCAGACACAAAATGTAACTGACCGCTGGTTTTTTATTCATAAACTAAATTTCCATGTTAAGAATGAGGTAAGCATCTTAACATTTGATATTAGTTAGAAAGCATCACAGTCTTGATATTGCAAGAAATCTTATTACAGCTGAGCTCACAGAACTCCCAAGATCTATGTGCTCTCCCGGTATACTAATTTCCTGCTTGTTGAGTCTTAAATATTCTATTATTATAGTCAAAACTTTGGAACACTCAAAGACTTTGTTGCATAACAACCATAGCTCTATGCTTCATTAAACCATGCATCGACTCTTAAGTTGTCCATAGTCACAATTGGAATGTCATTCATATTTATCTTAAATTATAACCTTCATAGGATAGTTGGAAAGTGTTTCAAGAAACAGATTGTATATTTGATCAGTTTTGGACTTAGGTTTGGCACTATTTAAATGAGATTGCTTAAAGAATAATCATGGTGCTACTCCAGATATTCCTGTGTTATTAACATATGCACATTTTCCGATCCAATGCATATGTTGGTTTTCTGAGAAAGCAATGGTCAATCTTGAGGACGATCATGAGCATTTCAACCATTTTATTACTCTGTGCTATATGCTGCATGATGGCTAACTACGCTAAGATTTATGCTTATTATCGAGGACATTTTTTGTTATAACAATTGTGAAATGTTTCGGGGATAGGACAGGCTAGTGCTATCATCAAATGCACAGTCAGTATAGATACAAATGTGCCTAACATACCATATTATATGACTCAGAAAAGAAATCTTATCAGTAAAGTATTATTCAGTTCTTGAGAGTGTTACATGTGTTTCTCGGTGGATTCCATATTCATGCTGAACTCCATGGAAGTATTCTTTATCTAAGAAACAATCCTTTCGTGAATTAATTACAAAGGGGATGAGGTTTTAATACTCCATGTTACCTTAAGTATTCTTCAGTGTCATGAGTGGTGCACTCACAGGAGGTCCTACTGTCCAGATGTAGGTGATGGTCAGTAAACAGAGCAACAAATATACAAATATAAATTTGTTAATACAACTTTTTCCATATACAGTAAAAAATGTACAAGAGCCCCTTACTTAAGATGCTATCCCAGTTATGATGCATTCTTTTTTCTAGTCCCTGTCAAAGGAATGGAAAGGTAAAAACTCTGTTTAAGATGCACATCCACCAGCTTCAGCCAATTTGCAGCTTGTGAATCACTTTCCTTAAGAAAGCTGTAGACGTAGTAGCAGTAATGTTTGATCTGTTCCTACACACATCCTCTGGTTCGAAACCCCAAATAATTCCTACTGCACCTACACAGGAAAAGCACCAATCCTTTTTGATCAACCTATATTGAAACAGAATGAAGATGGGAATGATGAAAAAACTTGCAAATGAATTCCACGCAGAACTCCTTTTCCAAAAATTCCTCAATGAGTCAATTGTGTAGTACCATTTCTGTGCCTTTGGAGGAAGCTCTGAGAGGATGTCGCATGCGGGGCCTAATATAAGATGTCCTATCCAGTAATGTTTAAAGAGAGCTTGGTTAATTGATAAGGCAGGTTTAAATCACACTCAACATAGTTAATATCTTCCCATTAATCATTTAAACTTTAGAAATTAAATTATCAGTGGTGATAATCGTTGACAAAAATGAACATTTCCTCTCCTTTCAAGTTATTCACTACATGCTCCAAAGTAATGCCCATACTTAGCTCTATGTCTTCAAATAAGGCGCATTAATAATCAGTGCCTGGGAAAGAAATGCCTTGTGCTGATAGTGGAAATTCTATTTTGATTAGCACAGATGTAACCTTCATATGAGAATTTTGTCTGGTTCACGATGAATTTGATGTGCTATGTATCCTTGCATTTTAAAATTGCTGATTTCTTTTGATGCACTAACCATGAGAATGTCATCCTTTTGATCATTGGAAAGAATTATCATGGATGTGCTCTAGATGATATTGTCTTTTGTGACCTATTAGGGATAACAGGTTTTGAATGCTGTCCCAATCGCATTATTACCGAAATGATTTTCCATTATACTTTCTCTACTTACTGGTTTTCACCATCATAATTCAGTCTTTCTTCTCAAAGTAAATATTTTATTAGATAAGAAAACGCTTCATTGTTCATCAATATTAACTAATGTATGGATTTTAATATCAATCGTTTTTATAATAATCTTTTTACAATGTCGAAATGCCTTCCAACATTATTTAAAATTTAAATCAAGTGTAAAACAGTTAATATTCATGAAAGTGCATTCTAACATTGATGTTCTAATGAGGATATTTTGTACTTAAGAAAATATATTTGAAGACCTCTATGCATGTACATGAAGTGGCAAAATAAATTATTCTTTTTCATAAAAATTTTGAATTTTTCATCACAACATTCCTACCCAAAAACCAACCACTTTAGAGGTGACTGATCTACTAAACCCTTATCTGCCAATATTTTGGGTGTATCTCTTCAAATTAAAGGGAGATATGGCACTTTTATTTTTTTAAATTTTAATGAGATCATTCCAAATTTAACTCTTAAATCCTGCGACATATCCTAATAGCTTGTTAATTTATGCACTTTCCTGTTTTGGAAAGAAATACATAAAATGTTTGAAAATATCGAGAATTTTTAACACGGAATCATAGGCAAAAAAAAAACAAAAAAAAACAGTCTCTGAAATGTTCCTTAAGGTACGAATGCCGACTTTTAACGTGGAGCTGATTACCCTACCTGAGACAATTCGGGGACAACCGTGCATGAAAGTGAGATATTATTTATCCGGCAACCACAGGTATTTCGAAAAGTCGATGAATTCGAAATTCTGATTAAACCGGGTATTCATGCAGATTGCTTTTCTATTTCAATGATTACAATGAACTAGTCAGATTATTTTAAAATAGAGCGTTGGAAGAGCATTTTCTGGGAGGCATAGAAAAGAAAACAGTGTTTTCGCAGCCATTAGAAAATTTCACCAGATGTCTTTCCGTATTTTGGCGGATGGAGTCATTTTCTATCAACAATTAATGCATTTATAGGTCCTAGAATTACGAGAGAATACGTATTATATCAAATTTCGGGAAGAGAGAAATTTGGGAAAACGTCATTGGGGTAAAGAAGAGAATTTTATCTGTTTTGGATGAAGTGACCTGAGAATCTCAGCGCGATGAGTTAGTGATTGTGTTTTTGAATCACTTGATTACAAACTGATGAAGTTAACAAACGGAGATCGTAAGTCAGTGAATTAGAGTAAAGTCTAATAGTTAAGACTATAGAATTTTAGAGAGGATCGGATTTACAATCACCGCAACGTATGGGCTAGTCTGAGAGGGAAAATTCTCTCTATAAGAATGATGAAGGTTAAGAGAAGAACTTAATAAGAAGAGATCTCTGCAGCCCACTTTCACAGACATTTACCGTCATGTTTCGCGCCTTGTTCGTAAATCGCTCCTCAACTCAGGTTCAACCGCCTAACTTTAAGGAAGAAGACTTGCGGTAACTACGATTGTGCCAGTTTAAAATGAGAGTGTAATGTTCTCGGGAAAGTTAAGATTGCCACATGTTATTTGTTTCGCATGTGTGTATATAGGAAAGTGCAATCGATTGCTTCGTTGAATCATCCACGATTAGAGCACATGATCAACTATCGATGTTAATCGCTGCTAAGCGGAAAGTGCAGAATCGATGTGAATCATTCCACGATCTGGATCGTTCGCGACAGAAGTGTTTCTGCTGCTGTACTGACTAGGAAGATATTCTTCTTTGGACCTAATTACTCGGAGGTCATGGAAAAAGTCTTTTGAGCGTGATTCTCTTAAAGCCGCTTATGACACATCTTCTTCCTGAATCTCATAGTGCCTCGAAGGTGGTTGTTAATATCTTTTATGTGTGTCTGGTGATTAGTTAGTTGTTTTACGTCTGCGTGATACCCTGGAAACATTATCCTGTAGGCGCTTGGATTGCGCGCATTTGTAAGTTGTTTTTCAACGAAAACTTTATTGGAGCTCATAGTTTTTCGAAATTTTTTGGTGAGCATTGAGGAATTGCCTTTAAGAAAACACATATCTGTACTGTTGGGTTGTGAATTATTAAAATGACACACCGAGTTCTCTCACAACTTTTAAAACATTGTTATAATCTGTGAAATGTTTAGAAATTCTTGTGACCGGATTTATCCAATCACAAACAGTGTCGATTTTAGGATTCAGTCAAGGATTTTACCCTGGAATACACATTTCTGTTTGGGACCGAATTGTACATTCTGTCTGTAGCAGGATAAACTATGAAAGATTACATGTGAAATTGTGCAGAAATGAATTATTAAAACAAAAATCTGAGCATTGAAAGTAATACCCATCAAATTAATAACACCATAATCATAATAATAGGATTATCATTATGATAAAATAATTATTTAATAACTAATACGCTACACTGCTGAAATATATCAATGCACAAAGTAGACGAGCTCTTTCTTCTTTTATTTATAGTGAAATACAAATTTATTTAATTATGTTGCTTCTTCCCATCCTCTCAGTACTACAGCCTTCTTCTTTGATGCACATATTTTCCAATCCTCTTTGGGAAAGCAGTCTCATTCATTCTTTCAATGTCATGTAGCCTCTCAGCTTTTATGAACCTTACCATATCTTCACCTTGATTATTGTATTTAATCCAACATTTCAATACATTCTATATTTGACATTTAGTACGACAGGTTAGTATATCCACCTTGGATATTGGCTTTCAACCTCAATCTGAGAATTTTACTCCTTTAAGACAAAGTACTTGTTTCTGTCCCATTACTTCACTATTGGAGGTTCCAATGTTTTATATATCTGCATTTTTGGTTAACTCGATATCAAGCATTGTAGTTGGGGTCCCCTTGTTCTCAATATCAAACCATTTCACTAGTTTGTTTCCAATTTTAGCTCAAGCCTTTCTTTTCTTCATACCCTTCTGTGGGCCATCATGTCTTATGCATCATTATGATGCTTTAAAAGGCTTGCTTATAATCAAAAAAACAGCACTTGGATGTCTAATAGGCACTTCTCTAATTAGGCAGAGAACCACCCTGGTACTCTACTATTTCCCTTCAACTTTCCTTTCTTAGTCTCTTGTTTATTATAGAAGACAAAACTTAAAACTACACGGTTAGCATGGCATCTCAGCTATAATTACTACTCTCTAATTTGTCTCCTTTCTTTACTATTAATTATTTATTTCCAATCCTCCAATCATCTTTTCAGTTTCCCATATTATTGTGATTCATTTACGTACAACATTCTCAATTGCTTTAACTACATAATGAGTAACTTGTGTTGGAAGATTTGGTTATAAAAGTATACTGGATAGCAAATGAACTGCATAGGAAATGGACTATTTATCGAGAGACTAATCAAAGATAACTAATTATCATGTACATAATCTCCAATACCCAACTGTAAATTATTTCATGGATCTTTTTCAGGACTATGGACTATGTTCTACTATTTGTTAGAAATTTTCTCTTACGAGTTAGGAAAACGATTGTCAGTCAATGTGATCTTTCCCTCATTATCTTGGTTTTAAGGTTAATCATGCATGTAGCTTGAACTTTTTTGGCATGTTGTTTCAGAAAACACAGTCGGTATTCTTTCGTTTACATATCTGATCATGTAAGTTGAACAGGAGCTTTTGTGGTTTGAATTTACCTTTTCGTAAACAAAAATGTAAAGTTTTGATTCAATTCTGATTTAGCTCCAGCACTTCAGGTTCACTTTTCAGATGAGGAAATTAATATTTTTCCTTTGAGTTCATGTTTTGGTTTTATGCCAAATCTGAAACTGAATGATATTGTAATGAAATACAGATAAAGTGTCATGGAGGAAGAGTTCTGTGATTGTCAAATATCAATCTTTTATAGCCTTAAGAAGTGTGCAATGTTATTGGCATAACATGGTAAGTCACAAAATATAACTGACCGCTGGTTTTTTATTCATAAACTTAAATTCCATTTTAAGAATGAGATAAGCATTTTAACATTTACTATTAGTTAGATAGCATCACAATCTTGATATTTCAAAAATCTTATATCAGCTGAGCTCACAGAACACCCAATACGTATGTGCTCTCCAGGTTCAATTCAATTCAATTTGTTTTCATTCAATGATCAATACATTGATATAGAATACGTCAAGACAATAAATAAAATAAAAATATGAATCAATAAAATGTGTCAATATATCACTTATGTATACAGGTCACTTATACATACAAAATTCGTTAACCGAATAAAATACATGCTTCTTTAAAAAATCAATTAATTTCTTACGAAAAGCATATATTGAACATGTTTCTTTGAGATAATCTTGTAACTTATTATGCAGAATTAGTCACATGGATTTAGGACCTAATGCAGTAGCTTTGGTTCTTAAGAATGGTCTATGTAGGTCCTTACTCATACGTGTTCCGTAATGGTGGACCTCATTGTATTTTACTAAGGTCGAAAGGTTCACCCTAGTGTGCATTAGCATTTCGTAAATATAAATGCATGGGACTGGCAGGAGATTAACTTTCCGAAATAACGGACGGCACGGTGCATCATGTCTAGCTTATATTGATTTTCTGCTTGTTGACTCTTAAATATTCTATTATTATAGGGAAAACTTTGGAACACTTTGTTGCATAACAACCATATCTCTATGCTCCATTAAATCATGTATTCACCCTTTAGAAATGCATAGACACAATTGGAAAGTCATTGATATTTATCTTGAATTATTACCTTCATAGGATAGGTGCAAAGTGTTTGCAAATGTTGCAAAATTTTGTTGACAAAAATGAACATTTCCTCTCCTTGCAGGTTATTCACTGCATGCTCCAAAGTAATGCCCATATTTTGCTCCATGTCTTCAAATAAGGAACATTAATACTCAGTGCCTGGGAAAGAAATCTCTTGAGCTGAAAGTGGAAAAGCTATTTACCAAAGCTATTTACCTATTTACCTAAAAGCTATTTACCTATTTGCTAAAAGCAGAGATTTTACCTTCATATGAGAATTTTGTCTGGTTCACGATGAATTTAACGTGTTATCCATCCTTGCATTTTAAAATCGCTGATTTCTTTTGTTGCACTAACTGTAAGAGTGGCAGCGTTATGATCATTCGAAAAAATTATCATTGATCTGCTCTAGATGATTTTGTCTTCTGTGACCTATTAGGGAAAACAGGTTTTGATTGCTGTCCCAATCGCATTATTACTAAAAAGATTTTCCATTATACGTTCTCTACTTACTGGTCTTCAACATCATAGTTCAGTCTTTCTTCTCAAAGTAAATATTTTATTAGATAAGGAAATGCTTCATTGTTCTTCAATATTAACTTATGTGGGGATTTTAATATCCATCGTTTTGATAATAATCTTCCTACAATGTGCAAAACCTTCCAACATTTTTTTTATTTACAAATCAAATGTAAAGCATTCAATCTTCACCAAAGTGCATTCTAACATTGATGTTCTAATGAGGATATTTTGTACTTAAGAAAATATATTTGAGGACTGCTATGCATGTATGTACATGAAGTGGCAAAATAAATTATTCTTATTCATAAAAATTTTGAATTTTTCATCAAAACACTCCTACCCAAAAAATTTAAGGTGACTGATCTACTACACCCTTATCTGCAATTACTTATGGGTGCATCTCTTCAAAAGAAGGAAATATGGCACATTTAATTTTCTTTCTAATTTCAATGAGATCAATCCAAATTTAACTCTTAAATCCTGCGACATATCTTAATAGCTTGTTAATTTATGCACTTTCCTGTTTTGGAAAGAAATACATAAAATGTTTGAAAATATCGAGAATTTTTAACACGGAATCATAGGCAAAAAAAAACAAAAAAAACAGTCTCTGAAATGTTCCTTAAGGTACGAATGCCGACTTTTAACGTGGAGCTGATTACCCTACCTGAGACAATTCGGGGACAACCGTGCATGAAAGTGAGATATTATTTATCCGGCAACCACAGGTATTTCGAAAAGTCGATGAATTCGAAATTCTGATTAAACCGGGTATTCATGCAGATTGCTTTTCTATTTCAATGATTACAATGAACTAGTCAGATTATTTTAAAATAGAGCGTTGGAAGAGCATTTTCTGGGAGGCATAGAAAAGAAAACAGTGTTTTCGCAGCCATTAGAAAATTTCACCAGATGTCTTTCCGTATTTTGGCGGATGGAGTCATTTTCTATCAACAATTAATGCATTTATAGGTCCTAGAATTACGAGAGAATACGTATTATATCAAATTTCGGGAAGAGAGAAATTTGGGAAAACGTCATTGGGGTAAAGAAGAGAATTTTATCTGTTTTGGATGAAGTGACCTGAGAATCTCAGCGCGATGAGTTAGTGATTGTGTTTTTGAATCACTTGATTACAAACTGATGAAGTTAACAAACGGAGATCGTAAGTCAGTGAATTAGAGTAAAGTCTAATAGTTAAGACTATAGAATTTTAGAGAGGATCGGATTTACAATCACCGCAACGTATGGGCTAGTCTGAGAGGGAAAATTCTCTCTATAAGAATGATGAAGGTTAAGAGAAGAACTTAATAAGAAGAGATCTCTGCAGCCCACTTTCACAGACATTTACCGTCATGTTTCGCGCCTTGTTCGTAAATCGCTCCTCAACTCAGGTTCAACCGCCTAACTTTAAGGAAGAAGACTTGCGGTAACTACGATTGTGCCAGTTTAAAATGAGAGTGTAATGTTCTCGGGAAAGTTAAGATTGCCACATGTTATTTGTTTCGCATGTGTGTATATAGGAAAGTGCAATCGATTGCTTCGTTGAATCATCCACGATTAGAGCACATGATCAACTATCGATGTTAATCGCTGCTAAGCGGAAAGTGCAGAATCGATGTGAATCATTCCACGATCTGGATCGTTCGCGACAGAAGTGTTTCTGCTGCTGTACTGACTAGGAAGATATTCTTCTTTGGACCTAATTACTCGGAGGTCATGGAAAAAGTCTTTTGAGCGTGATTCTCTTAAAGCCGCTTATGACACATCTTCTTCCTGAATCTCATAGTGCCTCGAAGGTGGTTGTTAATATCTTTTATGTGTGTCTGGTGATTAGTTAGTTGTTTTACGTCTGCGTGATACCCTGGAAACATTATCCTGTAGGCGCTTGGATTGCGCGCATTTGTAAGTTGTTTTTCAACGAAAACTTTATTGGAGCTCATAGTTTTTCGAAATTTTTTGGTGAGCATTGAGGAATTGCCTTTAAGAAAACACATATCTGTACTGTTGGGTTGTGAATTATTAAAATGACACACCGAGTTCTCTCACAACTTTTAAAACATTGTTATAATCTGTGAAATGTTTAGAAATTCTTGTGACCGGATTTATCCAATCACAAACAGTGTCGATTTTAGGATTCAGTCAAGGATTTTACCCTGGAATACACATTTCTGTTTGGGACCGAATTGTACATTCTGTCTGTAGCAGGATAAACTATGAAAGATTACATGTGAAATTGTGCAGAAATGAATTATTAAAACAAAAATCTGAGCATTGAAAGTAATACCCATCAAATTAATAACACCATAATCATAATAATAGGATTATCATTATGATAAAATAATTATTTAATAACTAATACGCTACACTGCTGAAATATATCAATGCACAAAGTAGACGAGCTCTTTCTTCTTTTATTTATAGTGAAATACAAATTTATTTAATTATGTTGCTTCTTCCCATCCTCTCAGTACTACAGCCTTCTTCTTTGATGCACATATTTTCCAATCCTCTTTGGGAAAGCAGTCTCATTCATTCTTTCAATGTCATGTAGCCTCTCAGCTTTTATGAACCTTACCATATCTTCACCTTGATTATTGTATTTAATCCAACATTTCAATACATTCTATATTTGACATTTAGTACGACAGGTTAGTATATCCACCTTGGATATTGGCTTTCAACCTCAATCTGAGAATTTTACTCCTTTAAGACAAAGTACTTGTTTCTGTCCCATTACTTCACTATTGGAGGTTCCAATGTTTTATATATCTGCATTTTTGGTTAACTCGATATCAAGCATTGTAGTTGGGTCCCCTTGTTCTCAATATCAAACCATTTCACTAGTTTGTTTCCAATTTTAGCTCAAGCCTTTCTTTTCTTCATACCCTTCTGTGGGCCATCATGTCTTATGCATCATTATGATGCTTTAAAAGGCTTGCTTATAATCAAAAAAACAGCACTTGGATGTCTAATAGGCACTTCTCTAATTAGGCAGAGAACCACCCTGGTACTCTACTATTTCCCTTCAACTTTCCTTTCTTAGTCTCTTGTTTATTATAGAAGACAAAACTTAAAACTACACGGTTAGCATGGCATCTCAGCTATAATTACTACTCTCTAATTTGTCTCCTTTCTTTACTATTAATTATTTATTTCCAATCCTCCAATCATCTTTTCAGTTTCCCATATTATTGTGATTCATTTACGTACAACATTCTCAATTGCTTTAACTACATAATGAGTAACTTGTGTTGGAAGATTTGGTTATAAAAGTATACTGGATAGCAAATGAACTGCATAGGAAATGGACTATTTATCGAGAGACTAATCAAAGATAACTAATTATCATGTACATAATCTCCAATACCCAACTGTAAATTATTTCATGGATCTTTTTCAGGACTATGGACTATGTTCTACTATTTGTTAGAAATTTTCTCTTACGAGTTAGGAAAACGATTGTCAGTCAATGTGATCTTTCCCTCATTATCTTGGTTTTAAGGTTAATCATGCATGTAGCTTGAACTTTTTTGGCATGTTGTTTCAGAAAACACAGTCGGTATTCTTTCGTTTACATATCTGATCATGTAAGTTGAACAGGAGCTTTTGTGGTTTGAATTTACCTTTTCGTAAACAAAAATGTAAAGTTTTGATTCAATTCTGATTTAGCTCCAGCACTTCAGGTTCACTTTTCAGATGAGGAAATTAATATTTTTCCTTTGAGTTCATGTTTTGGTTTTATGCCAAATCTGAAACTGAATGATATTGTAATGAAATACAGATAAAGTGTCATGGAGGAAGAGTTCTGTGATTGTCAAATATCAATCTTTTATAGCCTTAAGAAGTGTGCAATGTTATTGGCATAACATGGTAAGTCACAAAATATAACTGACCGCTGGTTTTTTATTCATAAACTTAAATTCCATTTTAAGAATGAGATAAGCATTTTAACATTTACTATTAGTTAGATAGCATCACAATCTTGATATTTCAAAAATCTTATATCAGCTGAGCTCACAGAACACCCAATACGTATGTGCTCTCCAGGTTCAATTCAATTCAATTTGTTTTCATTCAATGATCAATACATTGATATAGAATACGTCAAGACAATAAATAAAATAAAAATATGAATCAATAAAATGTGTCAATATATCACTTATGTATACAGGTCACTTATACATACAAAATTCGTTAACCGAATAAAATACATGCTTCTTTAAAAAATCAATTAATTTCTTACGAAAAGCATATATTGAACATGTTTCTTTGAGATAATCTTGTAACTTATTATGCAGAATTAGTCACATGGATTTAGGACCTAATGCAGTAGCTTTGGTTCTTAAGAATGGTCTATGTAGGTCCTTACTCATACGTGTTCCGTAATGGTGGACCTCATTGTATTTTACTAAGGTCGAAAGGTTCACCCTAGTGTGCATTAGCATTTCGTAAATATAAATGCATGGGACTGGCAGGAGATTAACTTTCCGAAATAACGGACGGCACGGTGCATCATGTCTAGCTTATATTGATTTTCTGCTTGTTGACTCTTAAATATTCTATTATTATAGGGAAAACTTTGGAACACTTTGTTGCATAACAACCATATCTCTATGCTCCATTAAATCATGTATTCACCCTTTAGAAATGCATAGACACAATTGGAAAGTCATTGATATTTATCTTGAATTATTACCTTCATAGGATAGGTGCAAAGTGTTTGCAAATGTTGCAAAATTTTGTTGACAAAAATGAACATTTCCTCTCCTTGCAGGTTATTCACTGCATGCTCCAAAGTAATGCCCATATTTTGCTCCATGTCTTCAAATAAGGAACATTAATACTCAGTGCCTGGGAAAGAAATCTCTTGAGCTGAAAGTGGAAAAGCTATTTACCAAAGCTATTTACCTATTTACCTAAAAGCTATTTACCTATTTGCTAAAAGCAGAGATTTTACCTTCATATGAGAATTTTGTCTGGTTCACGATGAATTTAACGTGTTATCCATCCTTGCATTTTAAAATCGCTGATTTCTTTTGTTGCACTAACTGTAAGAGTGGCAGCGTTATGATCATTCGAAAAAATTATCATTGATCTGCTCTAGATGATTTTGTCTTCTGTGACCTATTAGGGAAAACAGGTTTTGATTGCTGTCCCAATCGCATTATTACTAAAAAGATTTTCCATTATACGTTCTCTACTTACTGGTCTTCAACATCATAGTTCAGTCTTTCTTCTCAAAGTAAATATTTTATTAGATAAGGAAATGCTTCATTGTTCTTCAATATTAACTTATGTGGGGATTTTAATATCCATCGTTTTGATAATAATCTTCCTACAATGTGCAAAACCTTCCAACATTTTTTTTATTTACAAATCAAATGTAAAGCATTCAATCTTCACCAAAGTGCATTCTAACATTGATGTTCTAATGAGGATATTTTGTACTTAAGAAAATATATTTGAGGACTGCTATGCATGTATGTACATGAAGTGGCAAAATAAATTATTCTTATTCATAAAAATTTTGAATTTTTCATCAAAACACTCCTACCCAAAAAATTTAAGGTGACTGATCTACTACACCCTTATCTGCAATTACTTATGGGTGCATCTCTTCAAAAGAAGGAAATATGGCACATTTAATTTTCTTTCTAATTTCAATGAGATCAATCCAAATTTAACTCTTAAATCCTGCGACATATCTTAATAGCTTGTTAATTTATGCACTTTCCTGTTTTGGAAAGAAATACATAAAATGTTTGAAAATATCGAGAATTTTTAACACGGAATCATAGGCAAAAAAAAACAAAAAAAACAGTCTCTGAAATGTTCCTTAAGGTACGAATGCCGACTTTTAACGTGGAGCTGATTACCCTACCTGAGACAATTCGGGGACAACCGTGCATGAAAGTGAGATATTATTTATCCGGCAACCACAGGTATTTCGAAAAGTCGATGAATTCGAAATTCTGATTAAACCGGGTATTCATGCAGATTGCTTTTCTATTTCAATGATTACAATGAACTAGTCAGATTATTTTAAAATAGAGCGTTGGAAGAGCATTTTCTGGGAGGCATAGAAAAGAAAACAGTGTTTTCGCAGCCATTAGAAAATTTCACCAGATGTCTTTCCGTATTTTGGCGGATGGAGTCATTTTCTATCAACAATTAATGCATTTATAGGTCCTAGAATTACGAGAGAATACGTATTATATCAAATTTCGGGAAGAGAGAAATTTGGGAAAACGTCATTGGGGTAAAGAAGAGAATTTTATCTGTTTTGGATGAAGTAACCTGCGAATCTCAGCGCGATGAGTTAGTGATTGTGTTTTTGAATCACTTGATTACAAACTGATGAAGTTAACAAACGGAGATCGTAAGTCAGTGAATTAGAGTAGAGTCTAATAGTTAAGACTATAGAATTTTAGAGAGGATCGGATTTACAATCACCGCAACGTATGGGCTAGTCTGAGAGGGAAAATTCTCTCTATAAGCATGATGAAGGTTAAGAGAAGAACTTAATAAGAAGAGATCTCTGCAGCCCACTTTCACAGACATATACCGTCATGTTTCGCGCCTTGTTCGTAAATCGCTCCTCAACTCAGGTTCAACCGCCTAACTTTAAGGAAGAGGACTTGCGGTAACTACGATTGTGCCAGTTTAAAATGAGAGTGTAATGTTCTCGGGAAAGTTAAGATTGCCACATGTTATTTGTTTCGCATGTGTAAATAAGAAAGTGCAATCGATTGCTTCGTTGAATCATCCACGATTAGAGAATATGATCAACTATCGATGTGTATCGCTACTAAGCGCAAAGTGCAGAATCGATGTGAATCTTGGCGAGGTATTCCACGATCTGATTCGATCGCGACCGCAGCGTGTCTGCTGCTGTACGTACAAGGATGATATTTTCTTTGGGCCTAATTACCCGGAGGTCATATCGGAAGATTTGAGTAGTCTTTTGAGAAAGATTCTGTCAAGGGCACTTATGACACATCTTCTTTCTAAATCTCATAGTGCCTCGAAGGTGGTTGCTAATATCTTTTTTGTGTGTGTGGTGATTAGTTAGTTGTTTTAAGTCTGCGTCGATACCCTGGAAACATCCTGTAGACGCTTGTATTGCGAGCTTTTGTAAGTTGTTTTTCAACGAAAACTTTATTGGAGCTCATAGTTTTTCGATATGTTTTGGTGTGCACTGAGGAATTGCGTTTAAGAAAACACATCTCTGAGCTGTAGGGATGTGAATCATTAAGATGGCAATCGGAGTTCTCTCGCAACTTTTCAAACATTGTGTAAAATCTTTGAAACGTTTAGAAATTTTTGAGAACCCTATTTATGCAATTACAATCTAACAGTCTCGATGAAACCATGATTTTTCCCTGGAATATAGTTTTCTGTTTGGGACCGAAGTGTACCTTCTATCTGTATCAGGATTAGAACCAATTGAGTAGCTAGGTAATTGATTCAAGGATAAACTATGAAAGATTACATGTGAAATTGTGCAGTAATGAATAATTAAAACCAGAAATCTGAGCACTGAAAGTAATAGCTGTCAAATTAATAACACCATAATCATACTAATAGGATTATCATTATGATAAAATAATTATTTAATAAATAATACACAGCACTTCTGAAATACATTAATGCACAACGTAGACAAGCCCTCTCATCTCTTGTTTATAATGAAATGCAAATTTATTTAATAATATTCCTTCTTCCCACCCTCTTTGGCAAAGCAGTCTCATTCATTCTTTCAGTGTTCTAACAATTTTACAATCTCAGCTTTTATGAACCTTACTCACCTTGGTTGGTTTCTTTAATGCAACATTTTAATACATTTCTATATTTGCCACTTAGTACGACAGGTTCGTATATCTACTTATGATTTTGGCTTTAAACCCCTTTCTGAGAATTTTAGTTTTTTAAGACAAAGTACTTGTTTCTGCCCCATGCGTCACTATTGGATTATCTGCATTTTTGGTCAACTCGATATCAAGCATTGTAGTGGGGGTCCCCTTGTTCTCAATATCAAACCATTTCACTAGTTTGTTTCCAATTTTAGCTCAAGCCTTTGTATTCTTCTTACTCTTTTTCACAATTTTTATCACCTTCCGTAGGCTGCCAATTTCATGCATCATTATGATGCTACAAAATGCTTGCTTATAGTCAATTAACAGCATTTGGATGTCCAATAGGCACTTCTTTGATTAGGCTGTATTCCACACTGGTACTCTACTATCACCCTTCAACTTTCCTTTCTTAGTATCTTGTTTTTAATAGAAGAAAAAAATCAAAACTACACGGTTAGCATGGCATCGCTGCTATAATTGCTACTCTCTAATTTCTCCCCTTTCTTTACTGTTGCTTATATACTTCCAATCATCTTCTCAGTTTCCCATATTATTGTGATTCATATACGTACAACATCCTCAATTGCTTTAACTCCATTATGAGTAAGTTGTGTTGGATGATTTGGTTATAAAAGTATACTGGAAAGCAAATGGACTATTTAACGAGACTCTGAATAAAGATAACTAATTATCATGTACATACCCTCCATTACCTAACTGTAAATTTTTCGATGACTCTTTGTCAGGACTTTGTACTCTTGTTTTAGAAATTTTCTCTTACGAGTTAGGAAAACGATTCTGAATCAATGGGATCTTTTTCTCATTATCTTGGTTTTTAGGTTAATCATGCAGTGTATTATCATGTAGCTTGAATATTTTTGGCATGTCGTTACAGAAAATACAGTCAATACTCTTTGGTTTCCATATCTAAACATGGAAGTTGAACAGGAACATTTGTGTTTTGAATTTACCTTTTGGTGAACAAAAATGTAAAGTTTTGAATCAATTCTGATTTAGCTCCAGCAGTTCAGGTTCACTCTTCAGTTGAGGAAATCAATATTTTTCCTTTGAGTTCATGTTTTGGTTTTATGCCAAATCTGAAACTGAAGGATATTGTAATGAAATACAGATAAAGTGTCATTGAGGAAGAATTCTGTGTTTCTCAGATATTGATCTTTTTCGGCATTAAGAAGTGTGCAATGTTATTGGGCTACCATGGTCAGACACAAAATGTAACTGACCGCTGGTTTTTTATTCATAAACGAAATTTCCATGTTAAGAATGAGGTAAGCATCTTAACATTTGATATTAGTTAGAAAGCATCACAGTCTTGATATTGCAAGAAATCTTATTATAGCTGAGCTCACAGAACTCCCAAGATCTATGTGCTCTCCCGGTATACTAATTTCCTGCTTGTTGAGTCTTAAATATTCTATTATTATAGTCAAAACTTTGGAACACTCAAAGACTTTGTTGCATAACAACCATAGCTCTATGCTTCATTAAACCATGCATCGACTCTTAAGTTGTCCATAGTCACATGGAATGTCATTCATATTTATCTTAAATTATAACCTTCATAGGATAGTTGGAAAGTGTTTCAAGAAACAGATTGTGTATTTGATCAGTTTTGGACTTAGGTTTGGCACTATTTAAATGAGATTGCTTAAAGAATAATCATGGTGCTACTCCAGATATTCCTGTGTTATTAACATATGCACATTTTCCGATCCAATGCATATGTCAGTTTTCTGAGAAAGCAATGGTCAATCTTGAGGACGATCATGAGCATTTCAAGCATTTTATTACTCTGTGCTATATGCTGCAATATGGCTAATTATGCTATGAATTACGATTAATATGGAGGACATTTTTTGTTATAACAATTGGTAAATGTTTATTGGGATAGGACAGGCTAGTGCTATCATCAAATGCACAGTCAGTATAGATCTAAATGTGCCTTACATACCATATTATATGACTCTGAAAATAAATTTTAGCAGTAAAGTAATTTACAGTTCTTGAGAAAATTCTGTGTGTTTCCCCATGGAATCCATTTTCAAGCCTAACTCAATGGAAGTATTTTTTATCTTAGAAACAATCTTTTAGATAATTAATTACAAAGGGGAATATGTTTTAATACTCAATGTTACATTAAGTATTCTTCAGTGTCATTAGTGGTGCACTCACAGGAGGTCCTACTGTCTAGATGTAGGCCATGGTCGGTAAACAGAGCTACAAATATAAATTTTTTTAATAGAACTTTTTGTTTATACAGTAAAAAATGTACAAGAGCCTCCTACTTAAGATGCTATCCCAGTTATTATGCAGTTATTTTCCAGTCCCTGACAAAGGAATGGAAAGGTAAAAACTCTGCTTAAATTGCACTTCCACCAGCTTCAGCCAATTTGCAGCTTGTGAATCACCTTTCCGAAGATAGCTGTAGAGACAGTAGCAGTAGTGTCTGATCTGTTCCTGCACACATCGTCTGGTTCGAAACCCCAAATTATTCCTACTGCACCTACTCCGGGAAAGCACCAATCCTTTCTGAACAACCTATTTTGTATTAGAATTAAGATGGGAATGATGAAAATGATGATAAAAAACTTTAATTTGCAAATGAATTCCACACAGAACTCCTTTTTCACAAATTACTCGATGACTCATTTATTTAGTGCCATTTCTGTGCCTTTGCAGGACGCTCTGGGAGGTTATCGAGACATTGCATGTCTGGCCTAATATAATATGTCCCATCCAGTAATGTTGAAAGGTAGATCGGCTTATTCATTAGGCAGCTTGAAAGCACACTCAACAGAGTTATTATCTTCCCATTAATTATTTAAACTTTAGAAGTTATCAGTGGTGATAATCGTTGACAAAAATGAACATTTCTTCTCCTTTCAGGTTATTCACTGCATGCTCCAAAGTATTGCCCATATTTGGCTCCTTGTCCTCAAATAAGGCACGTTAATATTCAGTGCCTGGGAAAGAATGGTCTTCAGCTGATTGTGGAAAAGCTATTTATATTAGCACAGATTTTACCTTCATATGAGAATTTTGTCTGGTTCACGATGAATTTAAGGTGTTATCCATCCTTGCATTTTAAAATTGCTGATTTCTTTTGTTGCACTAACCGTAAGAGTGGCAGCGTTATGATCATTCGAAAAAATTATCATTGATCTGCTCTAGATGATTTTGTCTTCTGTGACCTATTAGGGAAAACAGGTTTTGAATGCTGTCCCAATCGCATTATTACTAAAAAGATTTTCCATTATACGTTCTCTACTTACTGGTCTTCAACATCATAGTTCAGTCTTTCTTCTCAAAGTAAATATTTTATTAGATAAGGAAATGCTTCATTGTTCTTCAATATTAACTTATGTGGGGATTTTAATATCCATCGTTTTGATAATAATCTTCCTACAATGTGCAAAACCTTCCAACATTTTTTTTATTTACAAATCAAATGTAAAGCATTCAATCTTCACCAAAGTGCATTCTAACATTGATGTTCTAATGAGGATATTTTGTACTTAAGAAAATATATTTGAGGACTGCTATGCATGTATGTACATGAAGTGGCAAAATAAATTATTCTTATTCATAAAAATTTTGAATTTTTCATCAAAACACTCCTACCCAAAAAATTTAAGGTGACTGATCTACTACACCCTTATCTGCAATTACTTATGGGTGCATCTCTTCAAAAGAAGGAAATATGGCACATTTAATTTTCTTTCTAATTTCAATGAGATCAATCCAAATTTAAGTCTTAAATACTGCGACATATTTTAATAGCTTGTTAAATTATGCACTTTACTGTTTTGGAAAGAAATACATAAAATCTTTGAAAATATCGAGTATTTTTAACACGGAATCATGGGCAAAAAAACAAATAACCAGTCGCTGAAATGTTCCGTAAGGTACGAGTACCGACTTTTAACGAGGAGCTGATTACCCTACCTTAGACAATTCGGGGACAACCGTGCATGAAAGTGAGATATTATTTATCCGGCAACCACAGGTATTTCGAAAAGTGGATGAATTCGAAATTCTGATTAAACCGGGAATTCATGCAGATTGCGTTTCTATTTCAATGATTATAATGAACTAGTCAGACTATTTTAAAATAGAGCGTTGGAAGAGCATTTTCTGGGAGGCATAGAAAAGAAAGCAGTGTTTTCGCAGCCATTAGAAAATTTCACCAGATGTCTTTCACGTATTTTGAAGGATGGAGTCATTTTCTTTCAACCATTAATACATTTATAGGTCCTAGAATTACGAGAGATTACGTATTATATCAAGTTTCGGGAAGAGAGAGAGATTTAGGAAAACGTCATTGGGGTAAAGAAGAGAATTTTATCTGTTTGGATGAAGTGACCTGCGAATCTCAGCGCGATGAGTTAGTGATTGTGTTTTTGAATCACTTGATTACAAACTGATGAAATTAACAAAGGAGATCGTAAGTCAGTGAATTAGAGTACATTCTAATAATCAAGACTATAGAATTTTAGAGAGGATCGGATATACAATCACCGCAACGTATGGGCTTGTCTGAGAGGGAAAATTCTCTCTATAAGCATGATGAAGGTTAAGAGAAGAACTTAATAAGAAGAGATCTCTGCAGCTTACTTTCACAGACATTTACCGTCATGTTTCGCGCCTTGTTCGTAAATCGCTCCTCAACTCAGGTTCAACCGCCTAACTTTAAGGAAGAAGACTTGCGGTAACTACGATTGTGCCAGTTTAAAATGAGAGTGTAATGTTCTCGGGAAAGTTAAGATTGCCACATGTTATTTGTTTCGCATGTGTGTATATAGGAAAGTGCAATCGATTGCTTCGTTGAATCATCCACGATTAGAGCACATGATCATCTATCGATGTTAATCGCTGCGAAACGGAAAGTGCAGAATCGATGTGAATCATTCCACGATCTGGATCGTTCGCGACAGAAGTGTGTCTGCTGCTGTACTGACTAGGAAGATATTCTTCTTTGGACCTAATTACTCGGAGGTCATGGAAAAAGTCTTTTGAGCGTGATTCTCTTAAAGCCGCTTATGACACATCTTCTTTCTGAATCTCATAGTGCCTCGAAGGTGGTTGTTAATATCTTTTTTGTGTGTGTGGTGATTAGTTAGTTGTTTTAAGTCTGCGTCGATACCCTGGAAACATCCTGTATACGCTTGGATTGCGCGCATTTGTAAGTTGTTTTTCAACGAAAACTTTATTGGAGCTCATAGTTTTTCGAAATGTTTTGGTGTGCACTGAGGAATTGCGTTTAAGAAAACACATCTCTGAGCTGTAGGGATGTGAATCATTAAGATGGCAATCGGAGTTCTCTCGCAACTTTTCAAACATTGTGTAAAATCTTTGAAACGTTTAGAAATTTTTGAGAACCCTATTTATGCAATTACAATCTAACAGTCTCGATGAAACCATGATTTTTCCCTGGAATATAGTTTTCTGTTTGGGACCGAAGTGTACCTTCTATCTGTATCAGGATTAGAACCAATTGAGTAGCTAGGTAATTGATTCAAGGATAAACTATGAAAGATTACATGTAAAATTGTGCAGTAATGAATAATTAAAACCAGAAATCTGAGCACTGAAAGTAATAGCTGTCAAATTAATAACACCATAATCATACTAATAGGATTATCATTATGATAAAATAATTATTTAATAAATAATACACAGCACTGCTGAAATACATTAATGCACAGCGTAGACAAGCTCTCTCATCTCTTGTTTATAATGAAATGCAAATTTATTTAATAATATTCCTTCTTCCCATCCTCTATGGCAAAGCAGTCTCATTCATTCTTTCAGTGTTCTAACAATTTTACAATCTCAGCTTTTATGAACCTTACTCACCTTGGTTGGTGTCTTTAATGCAACATTTTAATACATTTCTATATTTGCCACTTAGTACGACAGGTTCGTATATCTACTTATGATTTTGGCTTTAAACCCCTTTCTGAGAATTTTAGTTTTTTAAGACAAAGTACTTGTTTCTGCCCCGTGCGTCACTATTGGATTATCTGCATTTTTGGTCAACTCGATATCAAGCATTGTAGTGGGGGTCCCCTTGTTCTCAATATCAAACCATTTCACTAGTTTGTTTCCAATTTTAGCTCAAGCCTTTGTATTCTTCTTACTCTTTTTCACAATTTTTATCACCTTCCGTAGGCTGCCAATTTCATGCATCATTATGATGCTACAAAATGCTTGCTTATAGTCAATTAACAGCATTTGGATGTCCAATAGGCACTTCTTTGATTAGGCTGTATTCCACACTGGTACTCTACTATCACCCTTCAACTTTCCTTTCTTAGTATCTTGTTTTTAATAGAAGAAAAATCTCAAAACTACACGGTTAGCATGGCATCGCTGCTATAATTGCTACTCTCTAATTTCTCCCCTTTCTTTACTGTTGCTTATATACTTCCAATCATCTTCTCAGTTTCCCATATTATTGTGATTCATATACGTACAACATCCTCAATTGCTTTAACTCCATTATGAGTAAGTTGTGTTGGATGATTTGGTTATAAAAGTATACTGGAAAGCAAATGGACTATTTAACGAGACTCTGAATAAAGATAACTAATTATCATGTACATACCCTCCATTACCTAACTGTAAATTTTTCGATGACTCTTTGTCAGGACTTTGTACTCTTTTGTACTCTTGTTTTAGAAATTTTCTCTTACGAGTTAGGAAAACGATTCTGAATCAATGGGATCTTTTTCTCATTATCTTGGTTTTTAGGTTAATCATGCAGTGTATTATCATGTAGCTTGAATATTTTTGGCATGTCGTTACAGAAAATACAGTCAATACTCTTTGGTTTCCATATCTAAACATGGAAGTTGAACAGGAACATTTGTGTTTTGAATTTACCTTTTGGTGAACAAAAATGTAAAGTTTTGATTCAATTCTGATTTAGCTCCAGCAGTTCAGGTTCACTCTTCAGTTGAGGAAATCAATATTTTTCCTTTGAGTTCATGTTTTGGTTTTATGCCAAATCTGAAACTGAAGGATATTGTAATGAAATACAGATAAAGTGTCATTGAGGAAGAATTCTGTGTTTCTCAGATATTGATCTTTTTCGGCATTAAGAAGTGTGCAATGTTATTGGGCTACCATGGTCAGACACAAAATGTAACTGACCGCTGGTTTTTTATTCATAAACTAAATTTCCATGTTAAGAATGAGGTAAGCATCTTAACATTTGATATTAGTTAGAAAGCATCACAGTCTTGATATTGCAAGAAATCTTATTACAGCTGAGCTCACAGAACTCCCAAGATCTATGTGCTCTCCCGGTATACTAATTTCCTGCTTGTTGAGTCTTAAATATTCTATTATTATAGTCAAAACTTTGGAACACTCAAAGACTTTGTTGCATAACAACCATAGCTCTATGCTTCATTAAACCATGCATCGACTCTTAAGTTGTCCATAGTCACAATTGGAATTTCATTCATATTTATCTTAAATTATAACCTTCATAGGATAGTTGGAAAGTGTTTCAAGAAACAGATTGTGTATTTGATCAGTTTTGGACTTAGGTTTGGCACTATTTAAATGAGTTTGCTTAAAGAATAATCATGGTGCTACTCCAGATATTCCTGTGTTATTAACATATGCACATTTTTGGATCCAATGCATATGTCAGTTTTCTGAGAAAGCAATGGTCAATCTTGAGGACGATCATGAGGATTTCAAGCATTTTATTACTCTGTGCTATATGCTGCATGATGGCTAACTACGCTAAGATTTATGCTTATTATCGAGGACATTTTTTGTTATAACAATTGTGAAATGTTTCGGGGATAGGACAGGCTAGTGCTATCATCAAATGCACAGTCAGTATAGATCTAAATGTGCCTTACATACCATATTATATGACTCTGAAAATAAATCTTAGCAGTAAAGTAATTTACAGTTCTTGAGAACATTCTGTGTGTTTCCCCATGGAATCCATTTTCAAGCCTAACTCCATGGAAGTATTTTTTATCTTAAAAACAATCTTTTAGATAATTAATTACAAAGGGGAATATGTTTTAATACTCAATGTTACATTAAGTATTCTTCAGTGTCATTAGTGGTGCACTCACAGGAGGTCCTACTGTCTAGATGTAGGCCATGGTCGGTAAACAGAGCTACAAATATAAATTTTTTTAATAGAACTTTTTGTTTATACAGTAAAAAATGTTCAAGAGGCTCCTACTTAAGATGCTATCCCAGTTATTATGCAGTTATTTTCCAGTCCCTGACAAAGGAATGGAAAGGTAAAAACTCTGCTTAAATTGCACTTCCACCAGCTTCAGCCAATTTGCAGCTTGTGAATCACCTTTCCGAAGATAGCTGTAGAGACAGTAGCAGTAGTGTCTGATCTGTTCCTGCACACATCGTCTGGTTCGAAACCCCAAATTATTCCTACTGCACCTACTCCGGGAAAGCACCAATCCTTTCTGAACAACCTATTTTGTATTAGAATTAAGATGGGAATGATGAAAATGATGATAAAAAACTTTAATTTGCAAATGAATTCCACACAGAACTCCTTTTTCACAAATTACTCCATGACTCATTTATTTAGTGCCATTTCTGTGCCTTTGCAGGACGCTCTGGGAGGTTATCGAGACATTGCATGTCTGGCCTAATATAATATGTCCCATCCAGTAATGTTGAAAGGTAGATTGGCTTATTCATTAGGCAGCTTGAAAGCACACTCAACAGAGTTATTATCTTCCCATTAATTATTTAAACTTTAGAAGTTATCAGTGGTGATAATCGTTGACAAAAATGAACATTTCTTCTCCTTTCAGGTTATTCACTGCATGCTCCAAAGTATTGCCCATATTTGGCTCCTTGTCCTCAAATAAGGCACGTTAATATTCAGTGCTTGGTAAAGAAATGTCTTGAGCTGATAGTGGAAAAGCTATTTATATTAGCACAGATTTTACCTTCATATGAGAATTTTGTCTGGTTCACGATGAATTTAAGGTGTTATCCATCCTTGCATTTTAAAATTGCTGATTTCTTTTGTTGCACTAACCGTAAGAGTGGCAGCGTTATGATCATTCGAAAAAATTATCATTGATCTGCTCTAGATGATTTTGTCTTCTGTGACCTATTAGGGAAAACAGGTTTTGAATGCTGTCCCAATTGCATTATTACTAAAAAGATTTTCCATTATACGTTCTCTACTGACTGGTCTTCAACATCATAGTTCAGTCTTTCTTCACAAAGTAAATATTTTATTAGATAAGGAAAAGATTCATTGTTCATCAATATTAACTTATGTGGGGATTTTAATATCCATCGTTTTGATAATAATCTTCCTACAATGTGCAAAACCTTCCAACATTTTTTTTATTTACAAATCAAATGTAAAGCATTCATTCTTCACCAAAGTGCATTCTAACATTGATCTTCTAATGAGGATATTTTGTATTTAAGAAATATAATTGAAGACTTCCATGCATGTACATGATGTGGCAAAATAAATTATTCTTATTCATCAAAATTTTGAATTTTTCATCACAACATTCCTACCCAAAAACTAACCCCTTTAAAGGTGGTTGATCTACTACACCCTTATCTGTAATTATTTTGGGTACATCTCTTCAAAAGAAGGAAATATGGCACTTTTAATTTTTTTTCTAATTTCAATGAGATCAATCCAAATTTAAGTCTTAAATACTGCGACATATTTTAATAACTTGTTAAATTATGCACTTTACTGTTTTGGAAAGAAATACATAAAATCTTTGAAAATATCGAGTATTTTTAACACGGAATCATGGGCAAAAAAACAAATAACCAGTCGCTGAAATGTTCCGTAAGGTACGAGTACCGACTTTTAACGTGGAGCTGATTACCCTACCTTAGACAATTCGGGGACAACCGTGCATGAAAGTGAGATATTATTTATCCGGCAACCACAGGTATTTCGAAAAGTGGATGAATTCGAAATTCTGATTAAACCGGGAATGCATGCAGATTGCGTTTCTATTTCAATGATTATAATGAACTAGTCAGACTATTTTAAAATAGAGCGTTGGAAGAGCATTTTCTGGGAGGCATAGAAAAGAAAGCAGTGTTTTCGCAGCCATTAGAAAATTTCACCAGATGTCTTTCACGTATTTTGAAGGATGGAGTCATTTTCTTTCAACCATTAATACATTTATAGGTCCTAGAATTACGAGAAAATACGTATTATATCAAGTTTCGGGAAGAGAGAGAGATTTAGGAAAACGTCATTGGGGTAAAGAAGAGAATTTTATCTGTTTTGGATGAAGTGACCTGCGAATCTCAGCGCGATGAGTTAGTGATTGTGTTTTTGAATCACTTGATTACAAACTGATGAAATTAACAAAGGAGATCGTAAGTCAGTGAATTAGAGTACATTCTAATAATCAAGACTATAGAATTTTAGAGAGGATCGGATATACAATCACCGCAACGTATGGGCTTGTCTGAGAGGGAAAATTCTCTCTATAAGCATGATGAAGGTTAAGAGAAGAACTTAATAAGAAGAGATCTCTGCAGCCCACTTTCACAGACATTTACCGTCATGTTTCGCGCCTTGTTCGTAAATCGCTCCTCAACTCAGGTTCAACCGCCTAACTTTAAGGAAGAAGACTTGCGGTAACTACGATTGTGCCAGTTTAAAATGAGAGTGTAATGTTCTCGGGAAAGTTAAGATTGCCACATGTTATTTGTTTCGCATGTGTGTATATAGGAAAGTGCAATCGATTGCTTCGTTGAATCATCCACGATTAGAGCACATGATCATCTATCGATGTTAATCGCTGCTAAACGGAAAGTGCAGAATCGATGTGAATCATTCCACGATCTGGATCGTTCGCGACAGAAGTGTGTCTGCTGCTGTACTGACTAGGAAGATATTCTTCTTTGGACCTAATTACTCGGAGGTCATGGAAAAAGTCTTTTGAGCGTGATTCTCTTAAAGCCGCTTATGACATATCTTCTTCCTGAATCTCATAGTGCCTCGAAGGTGGTTGTTAATATCTTTTATGTGTGTCTGGTGATTAGTTAGTTGTTTTACGTCTGCGTGATACCCTGGAAACATTATCCTGTAGGCGCTTGGATTGCGCGCATTTGTAAGTTGTTTTTCAACGAAAACTTTATTGGAGCTCATAGTTTTTCGAAATTTTTTGGTGAGCATTGAGGAATTGCCTTTAAGAAAACACATCTCTGTACTGTTGGGTTGTGAATTATTAAAATGACACACCGAGTTCTCTCACAACTTTTAAAACATTGTTATAATCTGTGAAATGTTTAGAAATTCTTGTGACCGGATTTATCCAATCACAATCTAACAGTGTCGATTTTAGGATTCAGTCAAGGATTTTACCCTGGAATACACCTTTCTGTTTGGGACCGAATTGTACATTCTGTCTGTAGCAGGATAAACTATGAAAGATTACATGTGAAATTGTGCAGAAATGAATTATTAAAACAAAAATCTGAGCATTGAAAGTAATACCCATCAAATTAATAACACCATAATCATAATAATAGGATTATCATTATGATAAAATAATTATTTAATAACTAATACGCTACACTGCTGAAATATATCAATGCACAAAGTAGACGAGCTCTTTCTTCTTTTATTTATAGTGAAATACAAATTTATTTAATTATGTTGCTTCTTCCCATCCTCTCAGTACTACAGCCTTCTTCTTTGATGCACATATTTTCCAATCCTCTTTGGGAAAGCAGTCTCATTCATTCTTTCAATGTCATGTAGCCTCTCAGCTTTTATGAACCTTACCATATCTTCACCTTGATTATTGTATTTAATCCAACATTTCAATACATTCTATATTTGACATTTAGTACGACAGGTTAGTATATCCACCTTGGATATTGGCTTTCAACCTCAATCTGAGAATTTTACTCCTTTAAGACAAAGTACTTGTTTCTGTCCCATTACTTCACTATTGGAGGTTCCAATGTTTTATATATCTGCATTTTTGGTTAACTCGATATCAAGCATTGTAGTTGGGGTCCCCTTGTTCTCAATATCAAACCATTTCACTAGTTTGTTTCCAATTTTAGCTCAAGCCTTTCTTTTCTTCATACCCTTCTGTGGGCCATCATGTCTTATGCATCATTATGATGCTTTAAAAGGCTTGCTTATAATCAAAAAAACAGCACTTGGATGTCTAATAGGCACTTCTCTAATTAGGCAGAGAACCACCCTGGTACTCTACTATTTCCCTTCAACTTTCCTTTCTTAGTTTCTTGTTTATTATAGAAGACAAAACTTAAAACTACACGGTTAGCATGGCATCTCAGCTATAATTACTACTCTCTAATTTGTCTCCTTTCTTTACTATTAATTATTTATTTCCAATCCTCCAATCATCTTTTCAGTTTCCCATATTATTGTGATTCATTTACGTACAACATTCTCAATTGCTTTAACTACATAATGAGTAACTTGTGTTGGAAGATTTGGTTATAAAAGTATACTGGATAGCAAATGAACTGCATAGGAAATGGACTATTTATCGAGAGACTAATCAAAGATAACTAATTATCATGTACATAATCTCCAATACCCAACTGTAAATTATTTCATGGATCTTTTTCAGGACTATGGACTATGTTCTACTATTTGTTAGAAATTTTCTCTTACGAGTTTGGAAAACGATTGTCAGTCAATGTGATCTTTCCCTCATTATCTTGGTTTTAAGGTTAATCATGCATGTAGCTTGAACTTTTTTGGCATGTTGTTTCAGAAAACACAGTCGGTATTCTTTCGTTTACATATCTGATCATGTAAGTTGAACAGGAGCTTTTGTGGTTTGAATTTACCTTTTCGTAAACAAAAATGTAAAGTTTTGAATCAATTCTGATTTAGCTCCAGCACTTCAGGTTCACTTTTCAGATGAGGAAATTAATATTTTTCCTTTGAGTTCATGTTTTGGTTTTATGCCAAATC
Source organism: Pachydiplax longipennis (assembly GCA_036926295.1). Classification (NCBI taxonomy): domain Eukaryota; kingdom Metazoa; phylum Arthropoda; class Insecta; order Odonata; family Libellulidae; genus Pachydiplax; species Pachydiplax longipennis. Next base: position 117,924 of record JAVFKF010000082.1, on the reverse strand, counting down.
TGAAACTGAATGATATTGTAATGAAATACAGATAAAGTGTCATGGAGGAAGAGTTCTGTGATTGTCAAATATCAATCTTTTATAGCCTTAAGAAGTGTGCAATGTTATTGGCATAACATGGTAAGTCACAAAATATAACTGACCGCTGGTTTTTTATTCATAAACTTAAATTCCATTTTAAGAATGAGATAAGCATTTTAACATTTACTATTAGTTAGATAGCATCACAATCTTGATATTTCAAAAATCTTATATCAGCTGAGCTCACAGAACACCCAATACGTATGTGCTCTCCAGGTTCAATTCAATTCAATTTGTTTTCATTCAATGATCAATACATTGATATAGAATACGTCAAGACAATAAATAAAATAAAAATATGAATCAATAAAATGTGTCAATATATCACTTATGTTTACAGGTCACTTATACATACAAAATTCGTTAACCGAATAAAATACATGCTTCTTTAAAAAATCAATTAATTTCTTACGAAAAGCATATATTGAACATGTTTCTTTGAGATAATCTTGTAACTTATTATGCAGAATTAGTCACATGGATTTAGGACCTAATGCAGTAGCTTTGGTTCTTAAGAATGGTCTATGTAGGTCCTTACTCATACGTGTTCCGTAATGGTGGACCTCATTGTATTTTACTAAGGTCGAAAGGTTCACCCTAGTGTGCATTAGCATTTCGTAAATATAAATGCATGGGACTGGCAGGAGATTAACTTTCCGAAATAACGGACGGCACGGTGCATCATGTCTAGCTTATATTGATTTTCTGCTTGTTGACTCTTAAATATTCTATTATTATAGGGAAAACTTTGGAACACTTTGTTGCATAACAACCATAACTCTATGCTCCATTAAATCATGTATTCACCCTTTAGAAATGCATAGACACAATTGGAAAGTCATTGATATTTATCTTGAATCATTACCTTCATAGGATAGGTGCAAAGTGTTTGCAAATGTTGCAAAATTTTGCTGACAAAAATGAACATTTCCTCTCCTTGCAGGTTATTCACTGCATGCTCCAAAGTAATGCCCATATTTTGCTCCATGTCTTCAAATAAGGAACATTAATACTCAGTGCCTGGGAAAGAAATCTCTTGAGCTGAAAGTGGAAAAGCTATTTACCAAAGCTATTTACCTATTTACCTATTTGCTAAAAGCAGAGATTTTACCTTCATATGAGAATTTTGTCTGGTTCACGATGAATTTAAGGTGTTATCCATCCTTGCATTTTAAAATTGCTGATTTCTTTTGTTGCACTAACCGTAAGAGTGGCAGCGTTATGATCATTCGAAAAAATTATCATTGATCTGCTCTAGATGATTTTGTCTTCTGTGACCTATTAGGGAAAACAGGTTTTGAATGCTGTCCCAATCGCATTATTACTAAAAAGATTTTCCATTATACGTTCTCTACTTACTGGTCTTCAACATCATAGTTCAGTCTTTCTTCTCAAAGTAAATATTTTATTAGATAAGGAAATGCTTCATTGTTCTACAATATTAACTTATGTGGGGATTTTAATATCCATCGTTTTGATAATAATCTTCCTACAATGTGCAAAACCTTCCAACATTTTTTTTATTTACAAATCAAATGTAAAGCATTCAATCTTCACCAAAGTGCATTGTAACATTGGTGTTCTAATGAGGATATTTTGTACTTAAGAAAATATATTTGAGGACTGCTATGCATGTACATGAAGTGGCAAAATAAATTATTCTTATTCATAAAAATTTTGAATTTTTCATCAAAACATTCCTACCCAAAAAATTTAAGGTGACTGATCTACTACACCCTTATCTGCAATTACTTATTGGTGCATCTCTTCAAAAGAAGGAAATATGGCACATTTAATTTTCTTTCTAATTTTAATGAGATCAATCCAAATTTAACTCTTAAATCCTGCGACATATCTTAATAGCTTGTTAAATTATGCACTTTCCTGTTTTGGAAAGAAATACATAAAATGTTTGAAAATATCGAGAATTTTTAACACGGAATCATAGGCAAAAAAACAAAAAAAACAGTCTCTGAAATGTTCCTTAAGGTACGAATGCCGACTTTTAACGTGGAGCTGATTACCCTACCTGAGACAATTCGGGGACAGCCGTGCATGAAAGTGAGATATTATTTATCCGGCAACCACAGGTATTTCGAAAAGTCGATGAATTCGAAATTCTGATTAAACCGGGTATTCATGCAGATTGCTTTTCTATTTCAATGATTACAATGAACTAGTCAGATTATTTTAAAATACAGCGTTGGAAGAGCATTTTCTGGGAGGCATAGAAAAGAAAGCAGTGTTTTCGCAGCCATTAGAAAATTTGACCAGATGTCTTTACGTATTTTGACGGATGGAGTCATTTTCTTTCAACCATTAATGCATTTATAGGTCCTAGAATTACGAGACAATACGTATTATATCAAGTTTCGGGAAGAGAGAAATTTGTGAAAACGTCATTGGGGTAAAGAAGGAAATTTTATCTGTTTTGGATGAAGTGACCTGCGAATCTCAGCGCGATGAGTTAGTGATTGTGTTTTTGAATCACTTGATTACAAACTGATGAAATTAACAAAGGAGATCGTAAGTCAGTGAATTAGAGTACATTCTAATAATCAAGACTATAGAATTTTGGAGAGGATCAGATTTACAATCACCGCAACGTATGGGCTAGTCTGAGAGGGAAAATTCTCTCTATAAGCATGATGAAGGTTAAGAGAAGAACTTAATAAGAAGAGATCTCTGCAGCCCACTTTCACAGACATTTACCGTCATGTTTCGCGCCTTGTTCGTAAATCGCTCATCAACTCAGGTTCAACCGCCTAACTTTAAGGAAGAGGACTTGCGGTAACTACGATTGTGCCAGTTTAAAATGAGAGTGTAATGTTCTCGGGAAAGTTAAGATTGACACATGTTATTTGTTTCGCATGTGTTACTAGGAAAGTGCAATCGATTGCTTCGTTGAATCATCCACGATTAGAGAATATGATCAACTATCGATGTGTATCGCTACTAAGCGCAAAGTGCAGAATCGATGTGAATCTTGGCGAGGTATTCCACGATCTGGATTCGATCGCGACCGCAGCGTGTCTGCTGCTGTACGTACAAGGATGATATTTTCTTTGGGCCTAATTACCCGGAGGTCATATGGGAAGATTTGAGTAGTCTTTGAGAATGATTCTGTCAAGGGCGCTTATGACACATCTTCTTTCTGAATCTCATAGTGCCTCGAAGGTGGTTGTTAATATCTTTTTTGTGTGTGTGGTGATTAGTTAGTTGTTTTAAGTCTGCGTCGATACCCTGGAAACATCCTGTATACGCTTGGATTGCGCGCTTTTGTAAGTTGTTTTTCAACGTAAACTTTATTGGAGCTCTTAGTTTTTCGAAATGTTTTGGTGTGCACTGAGGAATTGCGTTTAAGAAAACACATCTCTGAGCTGTAGGGATGTGAATCATTAAGATGGCAATCGGAGTTCTCTCGCAACTTTTCAAACATTGTGTAAAATCTTTGAAACGTTTAGAAATTTTTGAGAACCCTATTTATGCAATTACAATCTAACAGTCTCGATGAAACCATGATTTTTCCCTGGAATATAGTTTTCTGTTTGGGACCGAAGTGTACCTTCTATCTGTATCAGGATTAGAACCAATTGAGTAGCTAGGTAATTGATTCAAGGATAAACTATGAAAGATTACATGTGAAATTGTGCAGTAATGAATAATTAAAACCAGAAATCTGAGCACTGAAAGTAATAGCTGTCAAATTAATAACACCATAATCATACTAATAGGATTATCATTATGATAAAATAATTATTTAATAAATAATACACAGCACTTCTGAAATACATTAATGCACAACGTAGACAAGCCCTCTCATCTCTTGTTTATAATGAAATGCAAATTTATTTAATAATATTCCTTCTTCCCATCCTCTTTGGCAAAGCAGTCTCATTCATTCTTTCAGTGTTCTAACAATTTTACAATCTCAGCTTTTATGAACCTTACTCACCTTGGTTGGTTTCTTTAATGCAACATTTTAATACATTTCTATATTTGCCACTTAGTACGACAGGTTCGTATATCTACTTATGATTTTGGCTTTAAACCCCTTTCTGAGAATTTTAGTTTTTTAAGACAAAGTACTTGTTTCTGCCCCATGCGTCACTATTGGATTATCTGCATTTTTGGTCAACTCGATATCAAGCATTGTAGTGGGGGTCCCCTTGTTCTCAATATCAAACCATTTCACTAGTTTGTTTCCAATTTTAGCTCAAGCCTTTGTATTCTTCTTACTCTTTTTCACAATTTTTATCACCTTCCGTAGGCTGCCAATTTCATGCATCATTATGATGCTACAAAATGCTTGCTTATAGTCAATTAACAGCATTTGGATGTCCAATAGGCACTTCTTTGATTAGGCTGTATTCCACACTGGTACTCTACTATCACCCTTCAACTTTCCTTTCTTAGTATCTTGTTTTTAATAGAAGAAAAAAATCAAAACTACACGGTTAGCATGGCATCGCTGCTATAATTGCTACTCTCTAATTTCTCCCCTTTCTTTACTGTTGCTTATATACTTCCAATCATCTTCTCAGTTTCCCATATTATTGTGATTCATATACGTACAACATCCTCAATTGCTTTAACTCCATTATGAGTAAGTTGTGTTGGATGATTTGGTTATAAAAGTATACTGGAAAGCAAATGGACTATTTAACGAGACTCTGAATAAAGATAACTAATTATCATGTACATACCCTCCATTACCTAACTGTAAATTTTTCGATGACTCTTTGTCAGGACTTTGTACTCTTTTGTACTCTTGTTTTAGAAATTTTCTCTTACGAGTTAGGAAAACGATTCTGAATCAATGGGATCTTTTTCTCATTATCTTGGTTTTTAGGTTAATCATGCAGTGTATTATCATGTAGCTTGAATATTTTTGGCATGTCGTTACAGAAAATACAGTCAATACTCTTTGGTTTCCATATCTAAACATGGAAGTTGAACAGGAACATTTGTGTTTTGAATTTACCTTTTGGTGAACAAAAATGTAAAGTATTGAATCAATTCTGATTTAGCTCCAGCAGTTCAGGTTCACTCTTCAGTTGAGGAAATCGATATTTTTCCTTTGAGTTCATGTTTTGGTTTTATGCCAAATCTGAAACTGAAGGATATTGTAATGAAATACAGATAAAGTGTCATTGAGGAAGAATTCTGTGTTTCTCAGATATTGATCTTTTTCGGCATTAAGAAGTGTGCAATGTTATTGGGCTACCATGGTCAGACACAAAATGTAACTGACCGCTGGTCTCTTATTCATAAACTTACTTTCCATGTTAAGAATGAGGTAAGCATCTTAACATTTGATATTAGTTAGAAAGCATCACAGTCTTGATATTGCAAGAAATCTTATTACAGCTGAGCTCACAGAACTCCCAAGATCTATGTGCTCTCCCGGTATACTAATTTCCTGCTTGTTGAGTCTTAAATATTCTATTATTATAGGCAAAACTTTGGAACACTCAAAGACTTTGTTGCATAACAACCATACCTCTATGCTTCATTAAACCATGCATCGACTCTTAAGTTGTCCATAGTCACAATTGGAATGTCATTCATATTTATCTTAAATTATAACCTTCATAGGATAGTTGGAAAGTGTTTCAAGAAACAGATTGTGTATTTGATCAGTTTTGGACTTAGGTTTGGCACTATTTAAATGAGATTGCTTAAAGAATATTCATGGTGCTACTCCAGATATTCCTGTGTTATTAACATATGCACAATTTCCGATCCAATGCATATGTTGGTTTTCTGAGAAAGCAATGGTCAATCTTGAGGACGATCATGAGCATTTCAAGCATTTTATTACTCTGTGCTATATGCTGCAATATGGCTAATTATGCTATGAATTACGATTAATATGGAGGACATTTTTTGTTATAACAATTGGTAAATGTTTATTGGGATAGGACAGGCTAGTGCTATCATCAAATGCACAGTCAGTATAGATACAAATGTGCCTTACATACCATATTATATGACTCTGAAAATAAATCTTAGCAGTAAAGTAATTTACAGTTCTTGAGAACATTCTGTGTGTTTCCCCATGGAATCCATTTTCAAGCCTAACTCCATGGAAGTATTTTTTATCTTAAAAACAATCTTTTAGATAATTAATTACAAAGGGGAATATGTTTTAATACTCAATGTTACATTAAGTATTCTTCAGTGTCATTAGTGGTGCACTCACAGGAGGTCCTACTGTCTAGATGTAAGCCATGGTCGGTAAACAGAGCTACAAATATAAATTTTTTTAATAGAACTTTTTGTTTATACAGTAAAAAATGTACAAGAGGCTCCTACTTAAGATGCTATCCCAGTTATTATGCAGTTATTTTCCAGTCCCTGACAAAGGAATGGAAAGGTAAAAACTCTGCTTAAATTGCACTTCCACCAGCTTCAGCCAATTTGCAGCTTGTGAATCACCTTTCCGAAGATAGCTGTAGAGACAGTAGCAGTAGTGTCTGATCTGTTCCTGCACACATCGTCTGGTTCGAAACCCCAAATTATTCCTACTGCACCTACTCCGGGAAAGCACCAATCCTTTCTGAACAACCTATTTTGTATTAGAATTAAGATGGGAATGATGAAAATGATGATAAAAAACTTTAATTTGCAAATGAATTCCACACAGAACTCCTTTTTCACAAATTACTCCATGACTCATTTATTTAGTGCCATTTCTGTGCCTTTGCAGGACGCTCTGGGAGGTTATCGAGACATTGCATGTCTGGCCTAATATAATATGTCCCATCCAGTAATGTTGAAAGGTAGATCGGCTTATTCATTAGGCAGCTTGAAAGCACACTCAACAGAGTTATTATCTTCCCATTAATTATTTAAACTTTAGAAGTTATCAGTGGTGATAATCGTTGACAAAAATGAACATTTCTTCTCCTTTCAGGTTATTCACTGCATGCTCCAAAGTATTGCCCATATTTGGCTCCTTGTCCTCAAATAAGGCACGATAATATTCAGTGCTTGGTAAAGAAATGTCTTGAGCTGATAGTGGAAAAGCTATTTATATTAGCACAGATTTTACCTTCATATGAGAATTTTGTCTGGTTCACGATGAATTTAAGGTGTTATCCATCCGTGCATTTAAAAATTGCTGATTTCTTTTGTTGCACTAACCGTAAGAGTGGCAGCGTTATGATCATTCGAAAAAATTATCATTGATCTGCTCTAGATGATTTTGTCTTCTGTGACCTATTAGGGAAAACAGGTTTTGAATGCTGTCCCAATCGCATTATTACTAAAAAGATTTTCCATTATACGTTCTCTACTTACTGGTCTTCAACATCATAGTTCAGTCTTTCTTCACAAAGTAAATATTTTATTAGATAAGGAAAAGATTCATTGTTCTTCAATATTAACTTATGTGGGGATTTTAATATCCATCGTTTTGATAATAATCTTCCTACAATGTGCAAAACCTTCCAACATTTTTTTTATTTACAAATCAAATGTAAAGCATTCATTCTTCACCAAAGTGCATTCTAACATTGATCTTCTAATGAGGATATTTTGTATTTAAGAAAATATAATTGAAGACTTCCATGCATGTACATGATGTGGCAAAATAAATTATTCTTATTCATCAAAATTTTGAATTTTTCATCACAACATTCCTACCCAAAAACTAACCCCTTTAAAGGTGGTTGATCTACTACACCCTTATCTGTAATTATTTTGGGTACATCTCTTCAAAAGAAGGAAATATGGCACTTTTAATTTTTTTTCTAATTTCAATGAGATCAATCCAAATTTAAGTCTTAAATACTGCGACATATTTTAATAGCTTGTTAAATTATGCACTTTACTGTTTTAGAAAGAAATACATAAAATCTTTGAAAATATCGAGTATTTTTAACACGGAATCATGGGCAAAAAAACAAATAACCAGTCGCTGAAATGTTCCGTAAGGTACGAGTACCGACTTTTAACGTGGAGCTGATTACCCTACCTTAGACAATTCGGGGACAACCGTGCATGAAAGTGAGATATTATTTATCCGGCAACCACAGGTATTTCGAAAAGTGGATGAATTCGAAATTCTGATTAAACCGGGAATTCATGCAGATTGCGTTCTATTTCAATGATTATAATGAACTAGTCAGACTATTTTAAAATAGAGCGTTGGAAGAGCATTTTCTGGGAGGCATAGAAAAGAAAACAGTGTTTTCGCAGCCATTAGAAAATTTCACCAGATGTCTTTCACGTATTTTGAAGGATGGAGTCATTTTCTATCAACTATTAATGCATTTATAGGTCCTAGAATTACGAGAGAATACGTATTATATCAAGTTTCGGGAAGAGAGAGAGATTTGGGAAAACGTCATTGGGGTAAAGAAGAGAATTTTATCTGTTTTGGATGAAGTGACCTGCGAATCTCAGCGCGATGAGTTAGTGATTGTGTTTTTGAATCACTTGATTACAAACTGATGAAGTTAACAAACGGAGATCGTAAGTCAGTGAATTAGAGTAAAGTCTAATAATCAAGACTATAGAATTTTAGAGAGGATCAGATTTACAATCACCGCAACGTATGGGCTAGTCTGAGAGGGAAAATTCTCTCTATAAGCATGATGAAGGTTAAGAGAAGAACTTAATAAGAAGAGATCTCTGCAGCCCACTTTCACAGACATTTACCGTCATGTTTCGCGCCTTGTTCGTAAATCGCTCCTCAACTCAGGTTCAACCGCCTAACTTTAAGGAAGAAGACTTGCGGTAACTACGATTGTGCCAGTTTAAAATGAGAGTGTAATGTTCTCGGGAAAGTTAAGATTGCCACATGTTATTTGTTTCGCATGTGTGTATATAGGAAAGTGCAATCGATTGCTTCGTTGAATCATCCACGATTAGAGCACATGATCAACTATCGATGTTAATCGCTGCTAAGGCAGAATCGATGTGAATCATTCCACGATCTGGATCGTTCGCGACAGAAGTGTGTCTGCTGCTGTACTGACTAGGAAGATATTCTTCTTTGGACCTAATTACTCGGAGGTCATGGAAAAAGTCTTTTGAGCGTGATTCTCTTAAAGCCGCTTATGACACATCTTCTTCCTGAATCTCATAGTGCCTCGAAGGTGGTTGTTAATATCTTTTATGTGTGTCTGGTGATTAGTTAGTTGTTTTACGTCTGCGTGATACCCTGGAAACATTATCCTGTAGGCGCTTGGATTGCGCGCATTTGTAAGTTGTTTTTCAACGAATACTTTATTGGAGCTCATAGTTTTTCGAAATTTTTTGGTGAGCATTGAGGAATTGCCTTTAAGAAAACACATCTCTGTACTGTTGGGTTGTGAATTATTAAAATGACACACCGAGTTCTCTCACAACTTTTAAAACATTGTTAAAATCTGTGAAATGTTTAGAAATTCTTGTGACCGGATTTATCCAATCACAATCTAACAGTGTCGATTTTAGGATTCAGTCAAGGATTTTACCCTGGAATACACATTTCTGTTAGGGACCGAATTGTACATTCTGTCTGTAGGAGGATAAACTATGAAAGATTACATGTGAAATTGTGCAGAAATGAATTATTAAAACAAAAATCTGAGCATTGAAAGTAATACCCATCAAATTAATAACACCATAATCATAATAATAGGATTATTATTATGATAAAATAATTATTTAATAACTAATACGCTACACTGCTGAAATATATCAATGCACAAAGTAGACGAGCTCTTTCTTCTTTTATTTATAGTGAAATACAAATTTATTTAATTATGTTGCTTCTTCCCATCCTCTCAGTACTACAGCCTTCTTCTTTGATGCACATATTTTCCAATCCTCTTTGGGAAAGCAGTCTCATTCATTCTTTCAATGTCATGTAGCCTCTCAGCTTTTATGAACCTTACCATATCTTCACCTTGATTATTGTATTTAATCCAACATTTCAATACATTCTATATTTGCCATTTAGTACGACAGGTTAGTATATCCACCTTGGATATTGGCTTTCAACCTCAATCTGAGAATTTTACTCCTTTAAGACAAAGTACTTGTTTCTGTCCCATTACTTCACTATTGGAGGTTCCAATGTTTTATATATCTGCATTTTTGGTTAACTCGATATCAAGCATTGTAGTTGGGGTCCCCTTGTTCTCAATATCAAACCATTTCACTAGTTTGTTTCCAATTTTAGCTCAAGCCTTTCTTTTCTTCATACCCTTCTGTGGGCCATCATGTCTTATGCATCATTATGATGCTTTAAAAGGCTTGCTTATAATCAAAAAAACAGCACTTGGATGTCTAATAGGCACTTCTCTAATTAGGCAGAGAACCACCCTGGTACTCTACTATTTCCCTTCAACTTTCCTTTCTTAGTCTCTTGTTTATTATAGAAGACAAAACTTAAAACTACACGGTTAGCATGGCATCTCAGCTATAATTACTACTCTCTAATTTGTCTCCTTTCTTTACTATTAATTATTTATTTCCAATCCTCCAATCATCTTTTCAGTTTCCCATATTATTGTGATTCATTTACGTACAACATTCTCAATTGCTTTAACTACATAATGAGTAACTTGTGTTGGAAGATTTGGTTATAAAAGTATACTGGATAGCAAATGAACTGCATAGGAAATGGACTATTTATCGAGAGACTAATCAAAGATAACTAATTATCATGTACATAATCTCCAATACCCAACTGTAAATTATTTCATGGATCTTTTTCAGGACTATGGACTATGTTCTACTATTTGTTAGAAATTTTCTCTTACGAGTTAGGAAAACGATTGTCAGTCAATGTGATCTTTCCCTCATTATCTTGGTTTTAAGGTTAATCATGCAGTGTATTATCATGTAGCTTGAACTTTTTTGGCATGTTGTTTCAGAAAACACAGTCGGTATTCTTTCGTTTACATATCTGATCATGTAAGTTGAACAGGAGCTTTTGTGGTTTGAATTTACCTTTTCGTAAACAAAAATGTAAAGTTTTGATTCAATTCTGATTTAGCTCCAGCACTTCAGGTTCACTTTTCAGTTGAGGAAATTAATATTTTTCCTTTGAGTTCATGTTTTGGTTTTATGCCAAATCTGAAACTGAATGATATTGTAATGAAATACAGATAAAGTGTCATGGAGGAAGAGTTCTGTGATTGTCAAATATCAATCTTTTATAGCCTTAAGAAGTGTGCAATGTTATTGGCATAACATGGTAAGTCACAAAATATAACTGACCGCTGGTTTTTTATTCATAAACTTAAATTCCATTTTAAGAATGAGATAAGCATTTTAACATTTACTATTAGTTAGATAGCATCACAATCTTGATATTTCAAAAATCTTATATCAGCTGAGCTCACAGAACACCCAATACGTATGTGCTCTCCAGGTTCAATTCAATTCAATTTGTTTTCATTCAATGATCAATACATTGATATAGAATACGTCAAGACAATAAATAAAATAAAAATATGAATCAATAAAATGTGTCAATATATCACTTATGTATACAGGTCACTTATACATACAAAATTCGTTAACCGAATAAAATACATGCTTCTTTAAAAAATCAATTAATTTCTTACGAAAAGCATATATTGAACATGTTTCTTTGAGATAATCTTGTAACTTATTATGCAGAATTAGTCCCATGGATTTAGGACCTAATGCAGTAGCTTTGGTTCTTAAGAATGGTCTATGTAGGTCCTTACTCATACGTGTTCCGTAATGGTGGACCTCATTGTATTTTACTAAGGTCGAAAGGTTCACCCTAGTGTGCATTAGCATTTCGTAAATATAAATGCATGGGACTGGCAGGAGATTAACTTTCCGAAATAACGGACGGCACGGTGCATCATGTCTAGCTTATATTGATTTTCTGCTTGTTGACTCTTAAATATTCTATTATTATAGGGAAAACTTTGGAACACTTTGTTGCATAACAACCATATCTCTATGCTCCATTAAATCATGTATTCACCCTTTAGAAATGCATAGACACAATTGGAAAGTCATTGATATTTATCTTGAATTATTACCTTCATAGGATAGGTGCAAAGTGTTTGCAAATGTTGCACAATTTTGTTGACAGAAATGAACATTTCCTCTCCTTGCAGGTTATTCACTGCATGCTCCAAAGTAATGCCCATATTTTGCTCCATGTCTTCAAATAAGGAACATTAATACTTAGTGCCTGGGAAAGAAATCTCTTGAGCTGAAAGTGGAAAAGCTATTTACCTAAGCTATTTACCTATTTACCTAAAAGCTATTTACCTATTTGCTAAAAGCAGAGATTTTACATTCATATGAGAATTTTGTCTGGTTCACGATGAATTTAACGTGTTATCCATCCTTGCATTTTAAAATTGCTGATTTCTTTTGTTCCACTAACCGTAAGAGTGGCAGCGTTATGATCATTCGAAAAAATTATCATTGATCTGCTCTAGATGATTTTGTCTTCTGTGACCTATTAGGGAAAACAGGTTTTGAATGCTGTCCCAATCGCATTATTACTAAAAAGATTTTCCATTATACGTTCTCTACTTACTGGTCTTCAACATCATAGTTCAGTCTTTCTTCTCAAAGTAAATATTTTATTAGAAAAGGAAATGCTTCATTGTTCTTCAATATTAACTTATGTGGGGATTTTAATATCCATCGTTTTGATAATAATCTTCCTAAAATGTGCAAAACCTTCCAACATTTTTTTTATTTACAAATCAAATGTAAAGCATTCAATCTTCACCAAAGTGCATTCTAACATTGATGTTTAAATGAGGATATTTTGTACTTAAGAAAATATATTTGAGGACTGCTATGCATGTACATGAAGTGGCAAAATAAATTATTCTTATTCATAAAAATTTTGAATTTTTCATCAAAACACTCCTACCCAAAAAATTTAAGGTGACTGATCTACTACACCCTTATCTGCAATTACTTATGGGTGCATCTCTTCAAAAGAAGGAAATATGGCACATTTAATTTTCTTTCTAATTTCAATGAGATCAATCCAAATTTAACTCTTAAATCCTGCGACATATCTTAATAGCTTGTTAATTTATGCACTTTCCTGTTTTGGAAAGAAATACATAAAATGTTTGAAAATATCGAGAATTTTTAACACGGAATCATAGGCAAAAAAACAAAAAAAACAGTCTCTGAAATGTTCCTTAAGGTACGAATGCCGACTTTTAACGTGGAGCTGATTACCCTACCTGAGACAATTCGGGGACAACCGTGCATGAAAGTGAGATATTATTTATCCGGCAACCACAGGTATGTGGAAAAGTCGATGAATTCGAAATTCTGATTAAACCGGGTATTCATGCAGATTGCTTTTCTATTTCAATGATTACAATGAACTAGTCAGATTATTTTAAAATAGAGCGTTGGAAGAGCATTTTCTGGGATGCATAGAAAAGAAAGCAGTGTTTTCGCAGCCATTAGAAAATTTCACCAGATGTCTTTCCGTATTTTGACGGATGGAGTCATTTTCTTTCAACCATTAATGCATTTATAGGTCCTAGAATTACGAGAGAATACGTATTATATCAAGTTTCGGGAAGAGAGAAATTTGCGAAAACGTCATTGGGGTAAAGAAGGAAATTTTATCTATTTTGGAAGAAGTGACCTGCGAATCTCAGCGCGATGAGTTAGTGATTGTGTTTTTGAATCACTTGATTACAAACTGATGAAATTAACAAAGGAGATCGTAAGTCAGTGAATTAGAGTACATTCTAATAATCAAGACTATAGAATTTTAGAGAGGATCAGATTTACAATCACCGCAACGTATGGGCTAGTCTGAGAGGGAAAATTCTCTCTATAAGCATGATGAAGGTTAAGAGAAGAACTTAATAAGAAGAGATCTCTGCAGCCCACTTTCACAGACATTTACCGTCATGTTTCGCGCCTTGTTCGTAAATCGCTCCTCAACTCAGGTTCAACTGCCTAACTTTAAGGAAGAGGACTTGCGGTAACTACGATTGTGCCAGTTTAAAATGAGAGTGTAATGTTCTCGGGAAAGTTAAGATTGACACATGTTATTTGTTTCGCATGTGTAACTAGGAAAGTGCAATCGATTGCTTCGTTGAATCATCCACGATTAGAGCACATGATCAACTATCGATGTGTATCGCTACTAAGCGTAAAGTGCAAAATCGATGTGAATCTTGGCGAGGTATTCCACGATCTGGATTCGATCGCGACCGCAGCGTGTCTGCTGCTGTACGTACAAGGATGATATTTTCTTTGGGCCTAATTACCCGGAGGTCATATGGGAAGATTTGAGTAGTCTTTTGAGAATGATTCTGTCAAGGGCGCTTATGACACATCTTCTTTCTGAATCTCATAGTGCCTCGATGGTGGTTGTTAATATCTTTTTTGTGTGTGTGGTGATTAGTTAGTTGTTTTACGTCTGCGTCGATACCCTGGAAACATTATCCTGTAGACGCTTGGATTGCGCGCATTTGTAAGTTGTTTTTCAACGAAAATTTTATTGGAGCTCATAGTTTTTCGAAATGTTTTGGTGTGCAACACATCTCTGAGCTGTAGGGATGTGAATCATTAAGATGGCAATCGGAGTTCTCTCGCAACTTTTCAAACATTGTGTAAAATCTTTGAAACGTTTAGAAATTTTTGAGAACCCTATTTATGCAATTACAATCTAACAGTCTCGATGAAACCATGATTTTTCCCTGGAATATAGTTTTCTGTTTGGGACCGAAGTGTACCTTCTATCTGTATCAGGATTAGAACCAATTGAGTAGCTAGGTAATTGATTCAAGGATAAACTATGAAAGATTACATGTGAAATTGTGCAGTAATGAATAATTAAAACCAGAAATCTGAGCATTGAAAGTAATAGCTGTCAAATTAATAACACCATAATCATACTAATAGGATTATCATTATGATAAAATAATTATTTAATAAATAATACAGAGCACTTCTGAAATACATTAATGCACAACGTAGACAAGCCCTCTCATCTCTTGTTTATAATGATATGCAAATTTATTTAATAATATTCCTTCTTCCCATCCTCTTTGGCAAAGCAGTCTCATTCATTCTTTCAGTGTTCTAACAATTTTACAATCTCAGCTTTTATGAACCTTACTCACCTTGGTTGGTGTCTTTAATGCAACATTTTAATACATTTTTATATTTGCCACTTAGTACGACAGGTTCGTATATCTACTTATGATTTTGGCTTTAAACCCCTTTCTGAGAATTTTAGTTTTTTAAGACAAAGTACTTGTTTCTGCCCCATGCGTCACTATTGGATTATCTGCATTTTTGGTCAACTCGATATCAAGCATTGTAGTGGGGGTCCCCTTGTTCTCAATATCAAACCATTTCACTAGTTTGTTTCTAATTTTAGCTCAAGCCTTTGTATTCTTCTTACTCTTTTTCACAATTTTTATCACCTTCCGTAGGCTGCCAATTTCATGCATCATTATGATGCTACAAAATGCTTGCTTATAGTCAATTAACAGCATTTGGATGTCCAATAGGCACTTCTTTGATTAGGCTGTATTCCACACTGGTACTCTACTATCACCCTTCAACTTTCCTTTCTTAGTATCTTGTTTTTAATAGAAGAAAAATCTCAAAACTACACGGTTAGCATGGCATCGCTGCTATAATTGCTACTCTCTAATTTCTCCCCTTTCTTTACTGTTGCTTATATACTTCCAATCATCTTCTCAGTTTCCCATATTATTGTGATTCATTTACGTACAACATCCTCAATTGCTTTAACTCCATTATGAGTAAGTTGTGTTGGATGATTTGGTTATAAAAGTATACTGGAAAGCAAATGGACTATTTAACGAGACTCTGAATAAAGATAACTAATTATCATGTACATACCCTCCATTACCTAACTGTAAATTTTTCGATGACTCTTTGTCAGGACTTTGTACTCTTGTTTTAGAAATTGTCTCTTACGAGTTAGGAAAACGATTCTGAATCAATGGGATCTTTTTCTCATTATCTTGGTTTTTAGGTTTATCATGCAGTGTATTATCATGTAGCTTGAATATTTTTGGCATGTGGTTACAGAAAATACAGTCAATACTCTTTGGTTTCCATATCTAAACATGGAAGTTGAACAGGAACATTTGTGTTTTGAATTTACCTTTTGGTGAACAAAAATGTAAAGTTTTGAATCAATTCTGATTTAGCTCCAGCAGTTCAGGTTCACTCTTCAGTTGAGGAAATCGATATTTTTCCTTTGAGTTCATGTTTTGGTTTTATGCCAAATCTGAAACTGAAGGATATTGTAATGAAATACAGATAAAGTGTCATTGAGGAAGAATTTTGTGTTTCTCAGATATTGATCTTTTTCGGCATTAAGAAGTGTGCAATGTTATTGGGCTACCATGGTCAGACACAAAATGTAACTGACCGCTGGTTTTTTATTCATAAACTAAATTTCCATGTTAAGAATGAGGTAAGCATCTTAACATTTGATATTAGTTAGAAAGCATCACAGTCTTGATATTGCAAGAAATCTTATTACAGCTGAGCTCACAGAACTCCCAAGATCTATGTGCTCTCCCGGTATACTAATTTCCTGCTTGTTGAGTCTTAAATATTCTATTATTATAGTCAAAACTTTGGAACACTCAAAGACTTTGTTGCATAACAACCATAGCTCTATGCTTCATTAAACCATGCATCGACTCTTAAGTTGTCCATAGTCACAATTGGAATGTCATTCATATTTATCTTAAATTATAACCTTCATAGGATAGTTGGAAAGTGTTTCAAGAAACAGATTGTATATTTGATCAGTTTTGGACTTAGGTTTGGCACTATTTAAATGAGATTGCTTAAAGAATAATCATGGTGCTACTCCAGATATTCCTGTGTTATTAACATATGCACATTTTCCGATCCAATGCATATGTCAGTTTTCTGAGAAAGCAATGGTCAATCTTGAGGACGATCATGAGCATTTCAAGCATTTTATTACTCTGTGCTATATGCTGCATGATGGCTAACTACGCTAAGATTTATGCTTATTATCGAGGACATTTTTTGTTATAACAATTGTGAAATGTTTCGGGGATAGGACAGGCTAGTGCTATCATCAAATGCACAGTCAGTATAGATCTAAATGTGCCTTACATACCATATTATATGACTCTGAAAATAAATCTTAGCAGTAAAGTAATTTACAGTTCTTGAGAACATTCTGTGTGTTTCCCCATGGAATCCATTTTCAAGCCTAACTCCATGGAAGTATTTTTTATCTTAGAAACAATCTTTTAGATAATTAATTACAAAGGGGAATATGTTTTAATACTCAATGTTACATTAAGTATTCTTCAGTGTCATTAGTGGTGCACTCACAGGAGGTCCTACTGTCTAGATGTAGGCGATGGTCGGTAAACAGAGCTACAAATATAAATTTTTTTAATAGAACTTTTTGTTTATACAGTAAAAAATGTACAAGAGGCTCCTACTTAAGATGCTATCCCAGTTATTATGCAGTTATTTTCCAGTCCCTGACAAAGGAATGGAAAGGTAAAAACTCTGCTTAAATTGCACTTCCACCAGCTTCAGCCAATTTGTAGCTTGTGAATCACCTTTCCGAAGATAGCTGTAGAGACTGTAGCAGTAGTGTCTGATCTGTTCCTGCACACATCGTCTGGTTCGAAACCCCAAATTATTCCTACTGCACCTACTCCGGGAAAGCACCAATCCTTTCTGAACAACCTATTTTGTATTAGAATTAAGATGGGAATGATGAAAATGATGATAAAAAACTTTAATTTGCAAATGAATTCCACACAGAACTCCTTTTTCACAAATTACTCGATGACTCATTTATTTAGTGCCATTTCTGTGCCTTTGCAGGACGCTCAGGGAGGTTATCGAGACATTGCATGTCTGGCCTAATATAATATGTCCCATCCAGTAATGTTGAAAGGTAGATCGGCTTATTCATTAGGCAGGTTGAAAGCACACTCAACAGAGTTATTATCTTCCCATTAATTATTTAAACTTTAGAAGTTATCAGTGGTGATAATCGTTGACAAAAATGAACATTTCTTCTCCTTTCAGGTTATTCACTGCATGCTCCAAAGTATTGCCCATATTTGGCTCCTTGTCCTCAAATAAGGCACGTTAATATTCAGTGCTTGGTAAAGAAATGTCTTGAGCTGATAGTGGAAAAGCTATTTATATTAGCACAGATTTTACCTTCATATGAGAATTTTGTCTGGTTCACGATGAATTTAAGGTGTTATCCATCCTTGCATTTTAAAATTGCTGATTTCTTTTGTTGCACTAACCGTAAGAGTGGCAGCGTTATGATCATTCGAAAAAATTATCATTGATCTGCTCTAGATGATTTTGTCTTCTGTGACCTATTAGGGAAAACAGGTTTTGAATGCTGTCCCAATCGCATTATTACTAAAAAGATTTTCCATTATACGTTCTCTACTTACTGGTCTTCAACATCATAGTTCAGTCTTTCTTCTCAAAGTAAATATTTTATTAGATAAGGAAATGCTTCATTGTTCTTTCAATATTAACTTATGTGGGGATTTTAATATCCATCGTTTTGATAATAATCTTCCTACAATGTGCAAAACCTTCCAACATTTTTTTTATTTACAAATCAAATGTAAAGCATTCATTCTTCACCAAAGAGCATTCTAACATTGATCTTCTAATGAGGATATTTTGTATTTAAGAAAATATAATTGAAGACTTCCATGCGTGTACATGATGTGGCAAAATAAATTATTCTTATTCATCAAAATTTTGAATTTTTCATCACAACATTCCTACCCAAAAACTAACCCCTTTAAAGGTGGTTGATCTACTACACCCTTATCTGTAATTATTTTGGGTACATCTCTTCAAAAGAAGGAAATATGGCACTTTTAATTTTTTTTCTAATTTCAATGAGATCAATCCAAATTTAAAACTTAAATACTGCGACATATTTTAATAGCTTGTTAAATTATGCACTTTACTGTTTTGGAAAGAAATACATAAAATCTTTGAAAATATCGAGTATTTTTAACACGGAATCATGGGCAAAAAAACAAATAACCAGTCGCTGAAATGTTCCGTAAGGTACGAGTACCGACTTTTAACGTGGAGCTGATTACACTACCTTAGACAATTCGGGGACAACCGTGCATGAAAGTGAGATATTATTTATCCGGCAACCACAGGTATTTCGAAAAGTGGATGAATTCGAAATTCTGATTAAACCGGTAATTCATGCTGATTGCGTTTCTATTTCAATGATTATAATGAACTAGTCAGACTATTTTAAAATAGAGCGTTGGAAGAGCATTTTCTGGGAGGCATAGAAAAGAAAGCAGTGTTTTCGCAGCCATTAGAAAATTTCACCAGATGTCTTTCACGTATTTTGAAGGATGGAGTCATTTTCTTTCAACCATTAATACATTTATAGGTCCTAGAATTACGAGAGAATACGTATTATATCAAGTTTCGGGAAGAGAGAGAGAGATTTAGGAAAACGTCATTGGGGTAAAGAAGAGAATTTTATCTGTTTTGGATGAAGTGACCTGCGAATCTCAGCGCGATGAGTTAGTGATTGTGTTTTTGAATCACTTGATTACAAACTGATGAAGTTAACAAACGGAGATCGTAAGTCAGTGAATTAGAGTACATTCTAATAATCAAGACTATAGAATTTTAGAGAGGATCGGATATACAATCACCGCAACGTATGGGCTTGTCTGAGAGGGAAAATTCTCTCTATAAGCATGATGAAGGTTAAGAGAAGAACTTAATAAGAAGAGATCTCTGCAGCCCACTTTCACAGACATTTACCGTCATGTTTCGCGCCTTGTTCGTAAATCGCTCCTCAACTCAGGTTCAACCGCCTAACTTTAAGGAAGAAGACTTGCGGTAACTACGATTGTGCCAGTTTAAAATGAGAGAGTAATGTTCTCGGGAAAGTTAAGATTGCCACATGTTATTTGTTTCGCATGTGTGTATATAGGAAAGTGCAATCGATTGCTTCGTTGAATCATCCACGATTAGAGCACATGATCATCTATCGATGTTAATCGCTGCTACACGGAAAGTGCAGAATCGATGTGAATGATTCCACGATCTGGATCGTTCGCGACAGAAGTGTATCTGCTGCTGTACTGACTAGGAAGATATTCTTCTTTGGACCTAATTACTCGGAGGTCATGGAAAAAGTCTTTTGAGCGTGATTCTCTTAAAGCCGCTTATGACACATCTTCTTCCTGAATCTCATAGTGCCTCGAAGGTGGTTGTTAATATCTTTTATGTGTGTCTGGTGATTAGTTAGTTGTTTTACGTCTGCGTGATACCCTGGAAACATTATCCTGTAGGCGCTTGGATTGCGCGCATTTGTAAGTTGTTTTTCAACGAAAACTTTATTGGAGCTCATAGTTTTTCGAAATTTTTTGGTGAGCATTGAGGAATTGCCTTTAAGAAAACACATCTCTGTACTGTTGGGTTGTGAATTATTAAAATGACACACCGAGTTCTCTCACAACTTTTAAAACATTGTTATAATCTGTGAAATGTTTAGAAATTCTTGTGACCGGATTTATCCAATCACAATCTAACAGTGTCGATTTTAGGATTCAGTCAAGGATTTTACCCTGGAATACACATTTCTGTTTGGGACCGAATTGTACATTCTGTCTGTAGCAGGATAAACTATGAAAGATTACATGTGAAATTGTGCAGAAATGAATTATTAAAACAAAAATCTGAGCATTGAAAGTAATACCCATCAAATTAATAACACCATAATCATAATAATAGGATTATTATTATGATAAAATAATTATTTAATAACTAATACGCTACACTGCTGAAATATATCAATGCACAAAGTAGACGAGCTCTTTCTTCTTTTATTTATAGTGAAATACAAATTTATTTAATTATGTTGCTTCTTCCCATCCTCGCAGTACTACAGCCTTCTTCTTTGATGCACATATTTTCCAATCCTCTTTGGGAAAGCAGTCTCATTCATTCTTTCAATGTCATGTAGCCTCTCAGCTTTTATGAACCTTACCATATCTTCACCTTGATTATTGTATTTAATCCAACATTTCAATACATTCTATATTTGACATTTAGTACGACAGGTTAGTATATCCACCTTGGATATTGGCTTTCAACCTCAATCTGAGAATTTTACTCCATTAAGACAAAGTACTTGTTTCTGTCCCATTACTTCACTATTGGAGGTTCCAATGTTTTATATATCTGCATTTTTGGTTAACTCGATATCAAGCATTGTAGTTGGGGTCCCCTTGTTCTCAATATCAAACCATTTCACTAGTTTGTTTCCAATTTTAGCTCAAGCCTTTCTTTTCTTCATACCCTTCTGTGGGCCATCATGTCTTATGCATCATTATGATGCTTTAAAAGGCTTGCTTATAATAAAAAAAACAGCACTTGGATGTCTAATAGGCACTTCTCTAATTAGGCAGAGAACCACCCTGGTACTCTACTATTTCCCTTCAACTTTCCTTTCTTAGTCTCTTGTTTATTATAGAAGACAAAACTTAAAACTACACGGTTAGCATGGCATCTCAGCTATAATTACTACTCTCTAATTTGTCTCCTTTCTTTACTATTAATTATTTATTTCCAATCCTCCAATCATCTTTTCAGTTTCCCATATTATTGTGATTCATTTACGTACAACATTCTCAATTGCTTTAACTACATAATGAGTAACTTGTGTTGGAAGATTTGGTTATAAAAGTATACTGGATAGCAAATGAACTGCATAGGAAATGGACTATTTATCGAGAGACTAATCAAAGATAACTAATTATCATGTACATAATCTCCAATACCCAACTGTAAATTATTTCATGGATCTTTTTCAGGACTATGGACTATGTTCTACTATTTGTTAGAAATTTTCTCTTACGAGTTAGGAAAACGATTGTCAGTCAATGTGATCTTTCCCTCATTATCTTGGTTTTAAGGTTAATCATGCAGTGTATTATCATGTAGCTTGAACTTTTTTGGCATGTTGTTTCAGAAAACACAGTCGGTATTCTTTCGTTTACATATCTGATCATGTAAGTTGAACAGGAGCTTTTGTGGTTTGAATTTACCTTTACGTAAACAAAAATGTAAAGTTTTGATTCAATTCTGATTTAGCTCCAGCACTTCAGGTTCACTTTTCAGTTGAGGAAATTAATATTTTTCCTTTGAGCTCATGTTTTGGTTTTATGCCAAATCTGAAACTGAAGGATATTGTAATGAAATACAGATAAAGTGTCATGGAGGAAGAGTTCTGTGATTGTCAAATATCAATCTTTTATAGCCTTAAGAAGTGTGCAATGTTATTGGCATAACATGGTAAGTCACAAAATATAACTGACCGCTGGTTTTTTATTCATAAACTTAAATTCCATTTTAAGAATGAGATAAGCATTTTAACATTTACTATTAGTTAGATAGCATCACAATCTTGATATTTCAAAAATCTTATATCAGCTGAGCTCACAGAACACCCAATACGTATGTGCTCTCCAGGTTCAATTCAATTCAATTTGTTTTCATTCAATGATCAATACATTGATATAGAATACGTCAAGACAATAAATAAAATAAAAATATGAATCAATAAAATGTGTCAATATATCACTTATGTATACAGGTCACTTATACATACAAAATTCGTTAACCGAATAAAATACATGCTTCTTTAAAAAATCAATTAATTTCTTACGAAAAGCATATATTGAACATGTTTCTTTGAGATAATCTTGTAACTTATTATGCAGAATTAGTCCCATGGATTTAGGACCTAATGCAGTAGCTTTGGTTCTTAAGAATGGTCTATGTAGGTCCTTACTCATACGTGTTCCGTAATGGTGGACCTTATTGTATTTTACTAAGGTCGAAAGGTTCACCCTAGTGTGCATTAGCATTTCGTAAATATAAATGCATGGGACTGGCAGGAGATTAACTTTCCGAAATAACGGACGGCACGGTGCATCATGTCTAGCTTATATTGATTTTCTGCTTGTTGACTCTTAAATATTCTATTATTATAGGGAAAACTTTGGAACACTTTGTTGCATAACAACCATATCTCTATGCTCCATTAAATCATGTATTCACCCTTTAGAAATGCATAGACACAATTGGAAAGTCATTGATATTTATCTTGAATTATTACCTTCATAGGATAGGTGCAAAGTGTTTGCAAATGTTGCAAAATTTTGTTGACAAAAATGAACATTTCCTCTCCTTGCAGGTTATTCACTGCATGCTCCAAAGTAATGCCCATATTTTGCTCCATGTCTTCAAATAAGGAACATTAATACTCAGTGCCTGGGAAAGAAATCTCTTGAGCTGAAAGTGGAAAAGCTATTTACCAAAGCTATTTACCTATTTACCTAAAAGCTATTTACCTATTTGCTAAAAGCAGAGATTTTACCTTCATATGAGAATTTTGTCTGGTTCACGATGAATTTAAGGTGTTATCCATCCTTGCATTTTAAAATTGCTGATTTCTTTTGTTGCACTAACCGTAAGAGTGGCAGCGTTATGGTCATTCGAAAAAATTATCATTGATCTGCTGTAGATGATTTTGTCTTTTGTGACCTATTAGGGAAAACAGGTTTTGAATGCTGTCCCAATCACATTATTACTAAAAAGATTTTCCATTATACGTTCTCTACTTACTGGTCTTCAACATCATAGTTCAGTCTTTCTTCTCAAAGTAAATATTTTATTAGATAAGGAAATGCTTCATTGTTCTTTCAATATTAACTTATGTGGGGATTTTAATATCCATCGTTTTGATAATAATCTTCCTACAATGTGCAAAACCTTCCAACATTTTTTTTATTTACAAATCAAATGTAAAGCATTCATTCTTCACCAAAGTGCATTCTAACATTGATCTTCTAATGAGGATATTTTGTATTTAAGAAAATATAATTGAAGACTTCCATGCGTGTACATGATGTGGCAAAATAAATTATTCTTATTCATCAAAATTTTGAATTTTTCATCACAACATTCCTACCCAAAAACTAACCCCTTTAAAGGTGGTTGATCTACTACACCCTTATCTGTAATTATTTTGGGTACATCTCTTCAAAAGAAGGAAATATGGCACTTTTAATTTTTTTTCTAATTTCAATGAGATCAATCCAAATTTAAAACTTAAATACTGCGACATATTTTAATAGCTTGTTAAATTATGCACTTTACTGTTTTGGAAAGAAATACATAAAATCTTTGAAAATATCGAGTATTTTTAACACGGAATCATAGGCAAAAAAACAAATAACCAGTCGCTGAAATGTTCCGTAAGGTACGAGTACCGACTTTTGACGTGGAGCTGATTACCCTACCTTAGACAATTCGGGGACAACCGTGCATGAAAGTGAGATATTATTTATCCGGCAACCACAGGTATTTCGAAAAGTGGATGAATTCGAAATTCTGATTAAACCGGTAATTCATGCTGATTGCGTTTCTATTTCAATGATTATAATGAACTAGTCAGACTATTTTAAAATAGAGCGTTGGAAGAGCATTTTCTGGGAGGCATAGAAAAGAAAGCAGTGTTTTCGCAGCCATTAGAAAATTTCACCAGATGTCTTTCACGTATTTTGAAGGATGGAGTCATTTTCTATCAACCATTAATACATTTATAGGTCCTAGAATTACGAGAGAATACGTATTATATCAAGTTTCGGGAAGAGAGAGAGAGATTTAGGAAAACGTCATTGGGGTAAAGAAGAGAATTTTATCTGTTTTGGATGAAGTGACCTGCGAATCTCAGCGCGATGAGTTAGTGATTGTGTTTTTGAATCACTTGATTACAAACTGATGAAGTTAACAAACGGAGATCGTAAGTCAGTGAATTAGAGTAAAGTCTAATAGTTAAGACTATAGAATTTTAGAGAGGATCGGATTTACAATCACCGCAACGTATGGGCTAGTCTGAGAGGGAAAATTCTCTCTATAAGCATGATGAAGGTTAAGAGAAGAACTTAATAAGAAGAGATCTCTGCAGCCCACTTTCACAGACATTTACCGTCATGTTTCGCGCCTTGTTCGTAAATCGCTCCTCAACTCAGGTTCAACCGCCTAACTTTAAGGAAGAAAACTTGCGGTAACTACGATTGTGCCAGTTTAAAATGAGAGTGTAATGTTCTCGGGAAAGTTAAGATTGCCACATGTTATTTGTTTCGCATGTGTGTATATAGGAAAGTGCAATCGATTGCTTCGTTGAATCATCCACGATTAGAGCACATGATCATCTATCGATGTTAATCGCTGCTAAACGGAAAGTGCAGAATCGATGTGAATCATTCCACGATCTGGATCGTTCGCGACAGAAGTGTATCTGCTGCTGTACTGACTAGGAAGATATTCTTCTTTGGACCTAATTACTCGGAGGTCATGGAAAAAGTCTTTTGAGCGCGATTCTCTTAAAGCCGCTTATGACACATCTTCTTTCTGAATCTCATAGTGCCTCGAAGGTGGTTGTTTATATCTTTTTTGTGTGTGTGGTGATTAGTTAGTTGTTTTACGTCTGCGTGATACCCTGGAAACATCCTGTAGACGCTTGGATTGCGCGCATTTGTAAGTTGTTTTTCAACGAAAACTTTATTGGAGCTCATAGTTTTTCGAAATGTTTTGGTGTGCACTGAGGAATTGCGTTTAAGAAAACACATCTCTGAGCTGTAGGGATGTGAATCATTAAGATGGCAATCGGAGTTCTCTCGCAACTTTTCAAACATTGTGTAAAATCTTTGAAACGTTTAGAAATTTTTGAGAACCCTATTTATGCAATTACAATCTAACAGTCTCGATGAAACCATGATTTTTCCCTGGAATATAGTTTTCTGTTTGGGACCGAAGTGTACCTTCTATCTGTATCAGGATTAGAACCAATTGAGTAGCTAGGTAATTGATTCAAGGATAAACTATGAAAGATTACATGTGAAATTGTGCAGTAATGAATAATTAAAACCAGAAATCTGAGCATTGAAAGTAATAGCTGTCAAATTAATAACACCATAATCATACTAATAGGATTATCATTATGATAAAATAATTATTTAATAAATAATACAGAGCACTTCTGAAATACATTAATGCACAACGTAGACAAGCCCTCTCATCTCTTGTTTATAATGATATGCAAATTTATTTAATAATATTCCTTCTTCCCATCCTCTTTGGCAAAGCAGTCTCATTCATTCTTTCAGTGTTCTAACAATTTTACAATCTCAGCTTTTATGAACCTTACTCACCTTGGTTGGTGTCTTTAATGCAACATTTTAATACATTTTTATATTTGCCACTTAGTACGACAGGTTCGTATATCTACTTATGATTTTGGCTTTAAACCCCTTTCTGAGAATTTTAGTTTTTTAAGACAAAGTACTTGTTTCTGCCCCATGCGTCACTATTGGATTATCTGCATTTTTGGTCAACTCGATATCAAGCATTGTAGTGGGGGTCCCCTTGTTCTCAATATCAAACCATTTCACTAGTTTGTTTCTAATTTTAGCTCAAGCCTTTGTATTCTTCTTACTCTTTTTCACAATTTTTATCACCTTCCGTAGGCTGCCAATTTCATGCATCATTATGATGCTACAAAATGCTTGCTTATAGTCAATTAACAGCATTTGGATGTCCAATAGGCACTTCTTTGATTAGGCTGTATTCCACACTGGTACTCTACTATCACCCTTCAACTTTCCTTTCTTAGTATCTTGTTTTTAATAGAAGAAAAATCTCAAAACTACACGGTTAGCATGGCATCGCTGCTATAATTGCTACTCTCTAATTTCTCCCCTTTCTTTACTGTTGCTTATATACTTCCAATCATCTTCTCAGTTTCCCATATTATTGTGATTCATTTACGTACAACATCCTCAATTGCTTTAACTCCATTATGAGTAAGTTGTGTTGGATGATTTGGTTATAAAAGTATACTGGAAAGCAAATGGACTATTTAACGAGACTCTGAATAAAGATAACTAATTATCATGTACATACCCTCCATTACCTAACTGTAAATTTTTCGATGACTCTTTGTCAGGACTTTGTACTCTTGTTTTAGAAATTGTCTCTTACGAGTTAGGAAAACGATTCTGAATCAATGGGATCTTTTTCTCATTATCTTGGTTTTTAGGTTTATCATGCAGTGTATTATCATGTAGCTTGAATATTTTTGGCATGTGGTTACAGAAAATACAGTCAATACTCTTTGGTTTCCATATCTAAACATGGAAGTTGAACAGGAACATTTGTGTTTTGAATTTACCTTTTGGTGAACAAAAATGTAAAGTTTTGAATCAATTCTGATTTAGCTCCAGCAGTTCAGGTTCACTCTTCAGTTGAGGAAATCGATATTTTTCCTTTGAGTTCATGTTTTGGTTTTATGCCAAATCTGAAACTGAAGGATATTGTAATGAAATACAGATAAAGTGTCATTGAGGAAGAATTTTGTGTTTCTCAGATATTGATCTTTTTCGGCATTAAGAAGTGTGCAATGTTATTGGGCTACCATGGTCAGACACAAAATGTAACTGACCGCTGGTTTTTTATTCATAAACTAAATTTCCATGTTAAGAATGAGGTAAGCATCTTAACATTTGATATTAGTTAGAAAGCATCACAGTCTTGATATTGCAAGAAATCTTATTACAGCTGAGCTCACAGAACTCCCAAGATCTATGTGCTCTCCCGGTATACTAATTTCCTGCTTGTTGAGTCTTAAATATTCTATTATTATAGTCAAAACTTTGGAACACTCAAAGACTTTGTTGCATAACAACCATAGCTCTATGCTTCATTAAACCATGCATCGACTCTTAAGTTGTCCATAGTCACAATTGGAATGTCATTCATATTTATCTTAAATTATAACCTTCATAGGATAGTTGGAAAGTGTTTCAAGAAACAGATTGTATATTTGATCAGTTTTGGACTTAGGTTTGGCACTATTTAAATGAGATTGCTTAAAGAATAATCATGGTGCTACTCCAGATATTCCTGTGTTATTAACATATGCACATTTTCCGATCCAATGCATATGTCAGTTTTCTGAGAAAGCAATGGTCAATCTTGAGGACGATCATGAGCATTTCAAGCATTTTATTACTCTGTGCTATATGCTGCATGATGGCTAACTACGCTAAGATTTATGCTTATTATCGAGGACATTTTTTGTTATAACAATTGTGAAATGTTTCGGGGATAGGACAGGCTAGTGCTATCATCAAATGCACAGTCAGTATAGATCTAAATGTGCCTTACATACCATATTATATGACTCTGAAAATAAATCTTAGCAGTAAAGTAATTTACAGTTCTTGAGAACATTCTGTGTGTTTCCCCATGGAATCCATTTTCAAGCCTAACTCCATGGAAGTATTTTTTATCTTAGAAACAATCTTTTAGATAATTAATTACAAAGGGGAATATGTTTTAATACTCAATGTTACATTAAGTATTCTTCAGTGTCATTAGTGGTGCACTCACAGGAGGTCCTACTGTCTAGATGTAGGCGATGGTCGGTAAACAGAGCTACAAATATAAATTTTTTTAATAGAACTTTTTGTTTATACAGTAACAAATGTACAAGAGGCTCCTACTTAAGATGCTATCCCAGTTATTATGCAGTTATTTTCCAGTCCCTGACAAAGGAATGGAAAGGTAAAAACTCTGCTTAAATTGCACTTCCACCAGCTTCAGCCAATTTGTAGCTTGTGAATCACCTTTCCGAAGATAGCTGTAGAGACTGTAGCAGTAGTGTCTGATCTGTTCCTGCACACATCGTCTGGTTCGAAACCCCAAATTATTCCTACTGCACCTACTCCGGGAAAGCACCAATCCTTTCTGAACAACCTATTTTGTATTAGAATTAAGATGGGAATGATGAAAATGATGATAAAAAACTTTAATTTGCAAATGAATTCCACACAGAACTCCTTTTTCACAAATTACTCGATGACTCATTTATTTAGTGCCATTTCTGTGCCTTTGCAGGACGCTCAGGGAGGTTATCGAGACATTGCATGTCTGGCCTAATATAATATGTCCCATCCAGTAATGTTGAAAGGTAGATCGGCTTATTCATTAGGCAGGTTGAAAGCACACTCAACAGAGTTATTATCTTCCCATTAATTATTTAAACTTTAGAAGTTATCAGTGGTGATAATCGTTGACAAAAATGAACATTTCTTCTCCTTTCAGGTTATTCACTGCATGCTCCAAAGTATTGCCCATATTTGGCTCCTTGTCCTCAAATAAGGCACGTTAATATTCAGTGCTTGGTAAAGAAATGTCTTGAGCTGATAGTGGAAAAGCTATTTATATTAGCACAGATTTTACCTTCATATGAGAATTTTGTCTGGTTCACGATGAATTTAAGGTGTTATCCATCCTTGCATTTTAAAATTGCTGATTTCTTTTGTTGCACTAACCGTAAGAGTGGCAGCGTTATGATCATTCGAAAAAATTATCATTGATCTGCTCTAGATGATTTTGTCTTCTGTGACCTATTAGGGAAAACAGGTTTTGAATGCTGTCCCAATCGCATTATTACTAAAAAGATTTTCCATTATACGTTCTCTACTTACTGGTCTTCAACATCATAGTTCAGTCTTTCTTCTCAAAGTAAATATTTTATTAGATAAGGAAATGCTTCATTGTTCTTTCAATATTAACTTATGTGGGGATTTTAATATCCATCGTTTTGATAATAATCTTCCTACAATGTGCAAAACCTTCCAACATTTTTTTTATTTACAAATCAAATGTAAAGCATTCATTCTTCACCAAAGAGCATTCTAACATTGATCTTCTAATGAGGATATTTTGTATTTAAGAAAATATAATTGAAGACTTCCATGCGTGTACATGATGTGGCAAAATAAATTATTCTTATTCATCAAAATTTTGAATTTTTCATCACAACATTCCTACCCAAAAACTAACCCCTTTAAAGGTGGTTGATCTACTACACCCTTATCTGTAATTATTTTGGGTACATCTCTTCAAAAGAAGGAAATATGGCACTTTTAATTTTTTTTCTAATTTCAATGAGATCAATCCAAATTTAAAACTTAAATACTGCGACATATTTTAATAGCTTGTTAAATTATGCACTTTACTGTTTTGGAAAGAAATACATAAAATCTTTGAAAATATCGAGTATTTTTAACACGGAATCATGGGCAAAATAACAAATAACCAGTCGCTGAAATGTTCCGTAAGGTACGAGTACCGACTTTTAACGTGGAGCTGATTACACTACCTTAGACAATTCGGGGACAACCGTGCATGAAAGTGAGATATTATTTATCCGGCAACCACAGGTATTTCGAAAAGTGGATGAATTCGAAATTCTGATTAAACCGGTAATTCATGCTGATTGCGTTTCTATTTCAATGATTATAATGAACTAGTCAGACTATTTTAAAATAGAGCGTTGGAAGAGCATTTTCTGGGAGGCATAGAAAAGAAAGCAGTGTTTTCGCAGCCATTAGAAAATTTCACCAGATGTCTTTCACGTATTTTGAAGGATGGAGTCATTTTCTTTCAACCATTAATACATTTATAGGTCCTAGAATTACGAGAGAATACGTATTATATCAAGTTTCGGGAAGAGAGAGAGAGATTTAGGAAAACGTCATTGGGGTAAAGAAGAGAATTTTATCTGTTTTGGATGAAGTGACCTGCGAATCTCAGCGCGATGAGTTAGTGATTGTGTTTTTGAATCACTTGATTACAAACTGATGAAGTTAACAAACGGAGATCGTAAGTCAGTGAATTAGAGTACATTCTAATAATCAAGACTATAGAATTTTAGAGAGGATCGGATATACAATCACCGCAACGTATGGGCTTGTCTGAGAGGGAAAATTCTCTCTATAAGCATGATGAAGGTTAAGAGAAGAACTTAATAAGAAGAGATCTCTGCAGCCCACTTTCACAGACATTTACCGTCATGTTTCGCGCCTTGTTCGTAAATCGCTCCTCAACTCAGGTTCAACCGCCTAACTTTAAGGAAGAAGACTTGCGGTAACTACGATTGTGCCAGTTTAAAATGAGAGAGTAATGTTCTCGGGAAAGTTAAGATTGCCACATGTTATTTGTTTCGCATGTGTGTATATAGGAAAGTGCAATCGATTGCTTCGTTGAATCATCCACGATTAGAGCACATGATCATCTATCGATGTTAATCGCTGCTACACGGAAAGTGCAGAATCGATGTGAATGATTCCACGATCTGGATCGTTCGCGACAGAAGTTTATCTGCTGCTGTACTGACTAGGAAGATATTCTTCTTTGGACCTAATTACTCGGAGGTCATGGAAAAAGTCTTTTGAGCGTGATTCTCTTAAAGCCGCTTATGACACATCTTCTTCCTGAATCTCATAGTGCCTCGAAGGTGGTTGTTAATATCTTTTATGTGTGTCTGGTGATTAGTTAGTTGTTTTACGTCTGCGTGATACCCTGGAAACATTATCCTGTAGGCGCTTGGATTGCGCGCATTTGTAAGTTGTTTTTCAACGAAAACTTTATTGGAGCTCATAGTTTTTCGAAATTTTTTGGTGAGCATTGAGGAATTGCCTTTAAGAAAACACATCTCTGTACTGTTGGGTTGTGAATTATTAAAATGACACACCGAGTTCTCTCACAACTTTTAAAACATTGTTATAATCTGTGAAATGTTTAGAAATTCTTGTGACCGGATTTATCCAATCACAATCTAACAGTGTCGATTTTAGGATTCAGTCAAGGATTTTACCCTGGAATACACATTTCTGTTTGGGACCGAATTGTACATTCTGTCTGTAGCAGGATAAACTATGAAAGATTACATGTGAAATTGTGCAGAAATGAATTATTAAAACAAAAATCTGAGCATTGAAAGTAATACCCATCAAATTAATAACACCATAATCATAATAATAGGATTATTATTATGATAAAATAATTATTTAATAACTAATACGCTACACTGCTGAAATATATCAATGCACAAAGTAGACGAGCTCTTTCTTCTTTTATTTATAGTGAAATACAAATTTATTTAATTATGTTGCTTCTTCCCATCCTCGCAGTACTACAGCCTTCTTCTTTGATGCACATATTTTCCAATCCTCTTTGGGAAAGCAGTCTCATTCATTCTTTCAATGTCATGTAGCCTCTCAGCTTTTATGAACCTTACCATATCTTCACCTTGATTATTGTATTTAATCCAACATTTCAATACATTCTATATTTGACATTTAGTACGACAGGTTAGTATATCCACCTTGGATATTGGCTTTCAACCTCAATCTGAGAATTTTACTCCATTAAGACAAAGTACTTGTTTCTGTCCCATTACTTCACTATTGGAGGTTCCAATGTTTTATATATCTGCATTTTTGGTTAACTCGATATCAAGCATTGTAGTTGGGGTCCCCTTGTTCTCAATATCAAACCATTTCACTAGTTTGTTTCCAATTTTAGCTCAAGCCTTTCTTTTCTTCATACCCTTCTGTGGGCCATCATGTCTTATGCATCATTATGATGCTTTAAAAGGCTTGCTTATAATAAAAAAAACAGCACTTGGATGTCTAATAGGCACTTCTCTAATTAGGCAGAGAACCACCCTGGTACTCTACTATTTCCCTTCAACTTTCCTTTCTTAGTCTTTTGTTTATTATAGAAGACAAACTTAAAACTACACGGTTAGCATGGCATCTCAGCTATAATTACTACTCTCTAATTTGTCTCCTTTCTTTACTATTAATTATTTATTTCCAATCCTCCAATCATCTTTTCAGTTTCCCATATTATTGTGATTCATTTACGTACAACATTCTCAATTGCTTTAACTACATAATGAGTAACTTGTGTTGGAAGATTTGGTTATAAAAGTATACTGGATAGCAAATGAACTGCATAGGAAATGGACTATTTATCGAGAGACTAATCAAAGATAACTAATTATCATGTACATAATCTCCAATACCCAACTGTAAATTATTTCATGGATCTTTTTCAGGACTATGGACTATGTTCTACTATTTGTTAGAAATTTTCTCTTACGAGTTAGGAAAACGATTGTCAGTCAATGTGATCTTTCCCTCATTATCTTGGTTTTAAGGTTAATCATGCAGTGTATTATCATGTAGCTTGAACTTTTTTGGCATGTTGTTTCAGAAAACACAGTCGGTATTCTTTCGTTTACATATCTGATCATGTAAGTTGAACAGGAGCTTTTGTGGTTTGAATTTACCTTTACGTAAACAAAAATGTAAAGTTTTGATTCAATTCTGATTTAGCTCCAGCACTTCAGGTTCACTTTTCAGTTGAGGAAATTAATATTTTTCCTTTGAGCTCATGTTTTGGTTTTATGCCAAATCTGAAACTGAAGGATATTGTAATGAAATACAGATAAAGTGTCATGGAGGAAGAGTTCTGTGATTGTCAAATATCAATCTTTTATAGCCTTAAGAAGTGTGCAATGTTATTGGCATAACATGGTAAGTCACAAAATATAACTGACCGCTGGTTTTTTATTCATAAACTTAAATTCCATTTTAAGAATGAGATAAGCATTTTAACATTTACTATTAGTTAGATAGCATCACAATCTTGATATTTCAAAAATCTTATATCAGCTGAGCTCACAGAACACCCAATACGTATGTGCTCTCCAGGTTCAATTCAATTCAATTTGTTTTCATTCAATGATCAATACATTGATATAGAATACGTCAAGACAATAAATAAAATAAAAATATGAATCAATAAAATGTGTCAATATATCACTTATGTATACAAGTCACTTATACATACAAAATTCGTTAACCGAATAAAATACATGCTTCTTTAAAAAATCAATTAATTTCTTACGAAAAGCATATATTGAACATGTTTCTTTGAGATAATCTTGTAACTTATTATGCAGAATTAGTCCCATGGATTTAGGACCTAATGCAGTAGCTTTGGTTCTTAAGAATGGTCTATGTAGGTCCTTACTCATACGTGTTCCGTAATGGTGGACCTTATTGTATTTTACTAAGGTCGAAAGGTTCACCCTAGTGTGCATTAGCATTTCGTAAATATAAATGCATGGGACTGGCAGGAGATTAACTTTCCGAAATAACGGACGGCACGGTGCATCATGTCTAGCTTATATTGATTTTCTGCTTGTTGACTCTTAAATATTCTATTATTATAGGGAAAACTTTGGAACACTTTGTTGCATAACAACCATATCTCTATGCTCCATTAAATCATGTATTCACCCTTTAGAAATGCATAGACACAATTGGAAAGTCATTGATATTTATCTTGAATTATTACCTTCATAGGATAGGTGCAAAGTGTTTGCAAATGTTGCAAAATTTTGTTGACAAAAATGAACATTTCCTCTCCTTGCAGGTTATTCACTGCATGCTCCAAAGTAATGCCCATATTTTGCTCCATGTCTTCAAATAAGGAACATTAATACTCAGTGCCTGGGAAAGAAATCTCTTGAGCTGAAAGTGGAAAAGCTATTTACCAAAGCTATTTACCTATTTACCTAAAAGCTATTTACCTATTTGCTAAAAGCAGAGATTTTACCTTCATATGAGAATTTTGTCTGGTTCACGATGAATTTAAGGTGTTATCCATCCTTGCATTTTAAAATTGCTGATTTCTTTTGTTGCACTAACCGTAAGAGTGGCAGCGTTATGGTCATTCGAAAAAATTATCATTGATCTGCTGTAGATGATTTTGTCTTTTGTGACCTATTAGGGAAAACAGGTTTTGAATGCTGTCCCAATCACATTATTACTAAAAAGATTTTCCATTATACGTTCTCTACTTACTGGTCTTCAACATCATAGTTCAGTCTTTCTTCACAAAGTAAATATTTTATTAGATAAGGAAAAGATTCATTGTTCTTCAATATTAACTTATGTGGGGATTTTAATATCCATCGTTTTGATAATAATCTTCCTACAATGTGCAAAACCTTCCAACATTTTTTTTATTTACAAATCAAATGTAAAGCATTCATTCTTCACCAAAGTGCATTCTAACATTGATCTTCTAATGAGGATATTTTGTATTTAAGAAAACATAATTGAAGACTTCCATGCATGTACATGATGTGGCAAAATAAATTATTCTTATTCATCAAAATTTTGAATTTTTCATCACAACATTCCTACCCAAAAACTAACCCCTTTAAAGGTGGTTGATCTACTACACCCTTATCTGTAATTATTTTGGGTACATCTCTTCAAAAGAAGGAAATATGGCACTTTTAATTTTTTTTCTAATTTCAATGAGATCAATCCAAATTTAAGTCTTAAATACTGCGACATATTTTAATAGCTTGTTAAATTATGCACTTTACTGTTTTGGAAAGAAATACATAAAATCTTTGAAAATATCGAGTATTTTTAACACGGAATCATGGGCAAAAAAACAAATAACCAGTCGCTGAAATGTTCCGTAAGGTACGAGTACCGACTTTTAACGTGGAGCTGATTACCCTACCTTAGACAATTCGGGGACAACCGTGCATGAAAGTGAGATATTATTTATCCGGCAACCACAGGTATTTCGAAAAGTGGATGAATTCGAAATTCTGATTAAACCGGTAATTCATGCTGATTGCGTTTCTATTTCAATGATTATAATGAACTAGTCAGACTATTTTAAAATAGAGCGTTGGAAGAGCATTTTCTGGGAGGCATAGAAAAGAAAGCAGTGTTTTCGCAGCCATTAGAAAATTTCACCAGATGTCTTTCACGTATTTTGAAGGATGGAGTCATTTTCTATCAACAATTAATGCATTTATAGGACCTAGAATTACGAGAGAATACGTATTATATCAAGTTTCGGGAAGAGAGAGATTTAGGAAAACGTCATTGGGGTAAAGAAGAGAATTTTATCTGTTTTGGATGGAGTGACCTGCGAATCTCAGCGCGATGAGTTAGTGATTGTGTTTTTGA
The DNA here is from genome assembly GCA_036926295.1 of Pachydiplax longipennis. Classification (NCBI taxonomy): domain Eukaryota; kingdom Metazoa; phylum Arthropoda; class Insecta; order Odonata; family Libellulidae; genus Pachydiplax; species Pachydiplax longipennis. The sequence goes on along the minus strand of JAVFKF010000082.1, from coordinate 81,853 downwards.
ATCACTTGATTACAAACTGATGAAGTTAACAAACGGAGATCGTAAGTCAGTGAATTAGAGTAAAGTCTAATAGTTAAGACTATAGAATTTTAGAGAGGATCGGATATACAATCACCGCAACGTATGGGCTTGTCTGAGAGGGAAAATTCTCTCTATAAGCATGATGAAAGTTAAGAGAAGAACTTAATAAGAAGAGATCTCTGCAGCCCACTTTCACAGACATTTACCGTCATGTTTCGCGCCTTGTTCGTAAATCGCTCCTCAACTCAGGTTCAACCGCCTAACTTTAAGGACTTGTGGTAACTACGATTGTGCCAGTTTAAAATGAGAGTGTAATGTTCTCGGGAAAGTTAAGATTGCCACATGTTATTTGTTTCGCATGTGTGTATATAGGAAAGTGCAATCGATTGCTTCGTTGAATCATCCATGATTAGAGCACATGATCATCTATCGATGTTAATCGCTGCTAAACGGAAAGTGCAGAATCGATGTGAATCATTCCACGATCTGGATCGTTCGCGACAGAAGTGTGTCTGCTGCTGTACTGACTAGGAAGATATTCTTCTTTGGACCTAATTACTCGGAGGTCATGGAAAAAGTCTTTTGAGCGTGATTCTCTTAAAGCCGCTTATGACACATCTTCTTCCTGAATCTCATAGTGCCTCGAAGGTGGTTGTTAATATCTTTTATGTGTGTCTGGTGATTAGTTAGTTGTTTTACGTCTGCGTGATACCCTGGAAACATTATCCTGTAGACGCTTGGATTGCGCGCATTTGTAAGTTGTTTTTCAACGAAAACTTTATTGGAGCTCATAGTTTTTCGAAATGTTTTGGTGTGCACTGAGGAATTGCGTTTAAGAAAACACATCTCTGAGCTGTAGGGATGTGAATCATTAAGATGGCAATCGGAGTTCTCTCGCAACTTTTCAAACATTGTGTAAAATCTTTGAAACGTTTAGAAATTTTTGAGAACCCTATTTATGCAATTACAATCTAACAGTCTCGATGAAACCATGATTTTTCCCTGGAATATAGTTTTCTGTTTGGGACCGAAGTGTACCTTCTATCTGTATCAGGATTAGAACCAATTGAGTAGCTAGGTAATTGATTCAAGGATAAACTATGAAAGATTACATGTGAAATTGTGCAGTAATGAATAATTAAAACCAGAAATCTGAGCATTGAAAGTAATAGCTGTCAAATTAATAACACCATAATCATACTAATAGGATTATCATTATGATAAAATAATTATTTAATAAATAATACAGAGCACTTCTGAAATACATTAATGCACAACGTAGACAAGCCCTCTCATCTCTTGTTTATAATGATATGCAAATTTATTTAATAATATTCCTTCTTCCCATCCTCTTTGGCAAAGCAGTCTCATTCATTCTTTCAGTGTTCTAACAATTTTACAATCTCAGCTTTTATGAACCTTACTCACCTTGGTTGGTGTCTTTAATGCAACATTTTAATACATTTTTATATTTGCCACTTAGTACGACAGGTTCGTATATCTACTTATGATTTTGGCTTTAAACCCCTTTCTGAGAATTTTAGTTTTTTAAGACAAAGTACTTGTTTCTGCCCCATGCGTCACTATTGGATTATCTGCATTTTTGGTCAACTCGATATCAAGCATTGTAGTGGGGGTCCCCTTGTTCTCAATATCAAACCATTTCACTAGTTTGTTTCTAATTTTAGCTCAAGCCTTTGTATTCTTCTTACTCTTTTTCACAATTTTTATCACCTTCCGTAGGCTGCCAATTTCATGCATCATTATGATGCTACAAAATGCTTGCTTATAGTCAATTAACAGCATTTGGATGTCCAATAGGCACTTCTTTGATTAGGCTGTATTCCACACTGGTACTCTACTATCACCCTTCAACTTTCCTTTCTTAGTATCTTGTTTTTAATAGAAGAAAAATCTCAAAACTACACGGTTAGCATGGCATCGCTGCTATAATTGCTACTCTCTAATTTCTCCCCTTTCTTTACTGTTGCTTATATACTTCCAATCATCTTCTCAGTTTCCCATATTATTGTGATTCATTTACGTACAACATCCTCAATTGCTTTAACTCCATTATGAGTAAGTTGTGTTGGATGATTTGGTTATAAAAGTATACTGGAAAGCAAATGGTCTATTTAACGAGACTCTGAATAAAGATAACTAATCATCATGTACATACCCTCCATTACCTAACTGTAAATTTTTCAATGACTCTTTGTCAGGACTTTGTACTCTTGTTTTAGAAATTTTCTCTTACGAGTTAGGAAAACGATTCTGAATCAATGGGATCTTTTTCTCATTATCTTGGTTTTTAGGTTAATCATGCAGTGTATTATCATGTAGCTTGAATATTTTTGGCATGTGGTTACAGAAAATACAGTCAATACTCTTTGGTTTCCATATCTAAACATGGAAGTTGAACAGGAACATTTGTGTTTTGAATTTACCTTTTGGTGAACAAAAATGTAAAGTTTTGAATCAATTCTGATTTAGCTCCAGCAGTTCAGGTTCACTCTTCAGTTGAGGAAATCGATATTTTTCCTTTGAGTTCATGTTTTGGTTTTATGCCAAATCTGAAACTGAAGGATATTGTAATGAAATACAGATAAAGTGTCATTGAGGAAGAATTTTGTGTTTCTCAGATATTGATCTTTTTCGGCATTAAGAAGTGTGCAATGTTATTGGGCTACCATGGTCAGACACAAAATGTAACTGACCGCTGGTTTTTTATTCATAAACTAAATTTCCATGTTAAGAATGAGGTAAGCATCTTAACATTTGATATTAGTTAGAAAGCATCACAGTCTTGATATTGCAAGAAATCTTATTACAGCTGAGCTCACAGAACTCCCAAGATCTATGTGCTCTCCCGGTATACTAATTTCCTGCTTGTTGAGTCTTAAATATTCTATTATTATAGTCAAAACTTTGGAACACTCAAAGACTTTGTTGCATAACAACCATAGCTCTATGCTTCATTAAACCATGCATCGACTCTTAAGTTGTCCATAGTCACAATTGGAATGTCATTCATATTTATCTTAAATTATAACCTTCATAGGATAGTTGGAAAGTGTTTCAAGAAACAGATTGTGTATTTGATCAGTTTTGGACTTAGGTTTGGCACTATTTAAATGAGATTGCTTAAAGAATAATCATGGTGCTACTCCAGATATTCCTGTGTTATTAACATATGCACATTTTCCGATCCAATGCATATGTCAGTTTTCTGAGAAAGCAATGGTCAATCTTGAGGACGATCATGAGCATTTCAAGCATTTTATTACTCTGTGCTATATGCTGCATGATGGCTAACTACGCTAAGATTTATGCTTATTATCGAGGACATTTTTTGTTATAACAATTGTGAAATGTTTCGGGGATAGGACAGGCTAGTGCTATCATCAAATGCACAGTCAGTATAGATCTAAATGTGCCTTACATACCATATTATATGACTCTGAAAATAAATCTTAGCAGTAAAGTAATTTACAGTTCTTGAGAACATTCTGTGTGTTTCCCCATGGAATCCATTTTCAAGCCTAACTCCATGGAAGTATTTTTTATCTTAGAAACAATCTTTTAGATAATTAATTACAAAGGGGAATATGTTTTAATACTCAATGTTACATTAAGTATTCTTCAGTGTCATTAGTGGTGCACTCACAGGAGGTCCTACTGTCTAGATGTAGGCGATGGTCGGTAAACAGAGCTACAAATATAAATTTTTTTAATAGAACTTTTTGTTTATACAGTAAAAAATGTACAAGAGGCTCCTACTTAAGATGCTATCCCAGTTATTATGCAGTTATTTTCCAGTCCCTGACAAAGGAATGGAAAGGTAAAAACTCTGCTTAAATTGCACTTCCACCAGCTTCAGCCAATTTGTAGCTTGTGAATCACCTTTCCGAAGATAGCTGTAGAGACAGTAGCAGTAGTGTCTGATCTGTTCCTGCACACATCGTCTGGTTCGAAACCCCAAATTATTCCTACTGCACCTACTCCGGGAAAGCACCAATCCTTTCTGAACAACCTATTTTGTATTAGAATTAAGATGGGAATGATGAAAATGATGATAAAAAACTTTAATTTGCAAATGAATTCCACACAGAACTCCTTTTTCACAAATTACTCGATGACTCATTTATTTAGTGCCATTTCTGTGCCTTTGCAGGACGCTCAGGGAGGTTATCGAGACATTGCATGTCTGGCCTAATATAATATGTCCCATCCAGTAATGTTGAAAGGTAGATCGGCTTATTCATTAGGCAGGTTGAAAGCACACTCAACAGAGTTATTATCTTCCCATTAATTATTTAAACTTTAGAAGTTATCAGTGGTGATAATCGTTGACAAAAATGAACATTTCTTCTCCTTTCAGGTTATTCACTGCATGCTCCAAAGTATTGCCCATATTTGGCTCCTTGTCCTCAAATAAGGCACGTTAATATTCAGTGCTTGGTAAAGAAATGTCTTGAGCTGATAGTGGAAAAGCTATTTATATTAGCACAGATTTTACCTTCATATGAGAATTTTGTCTGGTTCACGATGAATTTAAGGTGTTATCCATCCTTGCATTTTAAAATTGCTGATTTCTTTTGTTGCACTAACCGTAAGAGTGGCAGCGTTATGATCATTCGAAAAAATTATCATTGATCTGCTCTAGATGATTTTGTCTTCTGTGACCTATTAGGGAAAACAGGTTTTGAATGCTGTCCCAATCGCATTATTACTAAAAAGATTTTCCATTATACGTTCTCTACTTACTGGTCTTCAACATCATAGTTCAGTCTTTCTTCTCAAAGTAAATATTTTCTTAGATAAGGAAAAGATTCATTGTTCTTCAATATTAACTTATGTGGGGATTTTAATATCCATCGTTTTGATAATAATCTTCCTACAATGTGCAAAACCTTCCAACATTTTTTTTATTTACAAATCAAATGTAAAGCATTCATTCTTCACCAAAGTGCATTCTAACATTGATCTTCTAATGAGGATATTTTGTATTTAAAAAAATATAATTGAAGACTTCCATGCATGTACATGATGTGGCAAAATAAATTATTCTTATTCATCAAAATTTTGAATTTTTCATCACAACATTCCTACCCAAAAACTAACCCCTTTAAAGGTGGTTGATCTACTACACCCTTATCTGTAATTATTTTGGGTACATCTCTTCAAAAGAAGGAAATATGGCACTTTTAATTTTTTTTCTAATTTCAATGAGATCAATCCAAATTTAAAACTTAAATACTGCGACATATTTTAATAGCTTGTTAAATTATGCACTTTACTGTTTTGGAAAGAAATACATAAAATCTTTGAAAATATCGAGTATTTTTAACACGGAATCATGGGCAAAAAAACAAATAACCAGTCGCTGAAATGTTCCGTAAGGTACGAGTACCGACTTTTAACGTGGAGCTGATTACCCTACCTTAGACAATTCGGGGACAACCGTGCATGAAAGTGAGATATTATTTATCCGGCAACCACAGGTATTTCGAAAAGTGGATGAATTCGAAATTCTGATTAAACCGGGAATTCATGCAGATTGCGTTTCTATTTCAATGATTATAATGAACTAGTCAGACTATTTTAAAATAGAGCGTTGGAAGAGCATTTTCTGGGAGGCATAGAAAAGAAAGCAGTGTTTTCGCAGCCATTAGAAAATTTCACCAGATGTCTTTCACGTATTTTGAAGGATGGAGTCATTTTCTATCAACCATTAATACATTTATAGGTCCTAGAATTACGAGAGAATACGTATTATATCAAGTTTCGGGAAGAGAGAGAGAGATTTAGGAAAACGTCATTGGGGTAAAGAAGAGAATTTTATCTGTTTTGGATGAAGTGACCTGCGAATCTCAGCGCGATGAGTTAGTGATTGTGTTTTTGAATCACTTGATTACAAACTGATGAAGTTAACAAACGGAGATCGTAAGTCAGTGAATTAGAGTACATTCTAATAATCAAGACTATAGAATTTTAGAGAGGATCGGATATACAATCACCGCAACGTATGGGCTTGTCTGAGAGGGAAAATTCTCTCTATAAGCATGATGAAGGTTAAGAGAAGAACTTAATAAGAAGAGATCTCTGCAGCCCACTTTCACAGACATTTACCGTCATGTTTCGCGCCTTGTTCGTAAATCGCTCCTCAACTCAGGTTCAACCGCCTAACTTTAAGGACTTGCGGTAACTACGATTGTGCCAGTTTAAAATGAGAGTGTAATGTTCTCGGGAAAGTTAAGATTGCCACATGTTATTTGTTTCGCATGTGTGTATATAGGAAAGTGCAATCGATTGCTTCGTTGAATCATCCATGATTAGAGCACATGATCATCTATCGATGTTAATCGCTGCTAAACGGAAAGTGCAGAATCGATGTGAATCATTCCACGATCTGGATCGTTCGCGACAGAAGTGTATCCGCTGCTGTACTGACTAGGAAGATATTCTTCTTTGGACCTAATTACTCGGAGGTCATGGAAAAAGTCTTTTGAGCGTGATTCTCTTAAAGCCGCTTATGACACATCTTCTTCCTGAATCTCATAGTGCCTCGAAGGTGGTTGTTAATATCTTTTATGTGTGTCTGGTGATTAGTTAGTTGTTTTACGTCTGCGTGATACCCTGGAAACATTATCCTGTAGGCGCTTGGATTGCGCGCATTTGTAAGTTGTTTTTCAACGAAAACTTTATTGGAGCTCATAGTTTTTCGAAATTTTTTGGTGAGCATTGAGGAATTGCCTTTAAGAAAACACATCTCTGTACTGTTGGGTTGTGAATTATTAAAATGACACACCGAGTTCTCTCACAACTTTTAAAACAATGTTATAATCTGTGAAATGTTTAGAAATTCTTGTGACCGGATTTATCCAATCACAATCTAACAGTGTCGATTTTAGGATTCAGTCAAGGATTTTACCCTGGAATACACATTTCTGTTTGGGACCGAATTGTACATTCTGTCTGTAGCAGGATAAACTATGAAAGATTACATGTGAAATTGTGCAGAAATGAATTATTAAAACAAAAATCTGAGCATTGAAAGTAATACCCATCAAATTAATAACACCATAATCATAATAATAGGATTATCATTATGATAAAATAATTATTTAATAACTGATACGCTACACTGCTGAAATATATCAATGCACAAAGTAGACGAGCTCTTTCTTCTTTTATTTATAGTGAAATACAAATTTATTTAATTATGTTGCTTCTACCCATCCTCTCTGTACTACAGCCTTCTTCTTTGATGCACATATTTTCCAATCCTCTTTGGGAAAGCAGTCTCATTCATTCTTTCAATGTCATGTAGCCTCTCAGCTTTTATGAACCTTACCATATCTTCACCTTGATTATTGTATTTAATCCAACATTTCAATACATTCTATATTTGACATTTAGTACGACAGGTTAGTATATCCACCTTGGATATTGGCTTTCAACCTCAATCTGAGAATTTTACTCCTTTAAGACAAAGTACTTGTTTCTGTCCCATTACTTCACTATTGGAGGTTCCAATGTTTTATATATCTGCATTTTTGGTTAACTCGATATCAAGCATTGTAGTTGGGGTCCCCTTGTTCTCAATATCAAACCATTTCACTAGTTTGTTTCCAATTTTAGCTCAAGCCTTTCTTTTCTTCATACCCTTCTGTGGGCCATCATGTCTTATGCATCATTATGATGCTTTAAAAGGCTTGCTTATAATAAAAAAACAGCACTTGGATGTCTAATAGACACTTCTCTAATTAGGCAGAGAACCACCCTGGTACTCTACTATTTCCCTTCAACTTTCCTTTCTTAGTCTCTTGTTTATTATAGAAGACAAAACTTAAAACTACACGGTTAGCATGGCATCTCAGCTATAATTACTACTCTCTAATTTGTCTCCTTTCTTTACTATTAATTATTTATTTCCAATCCTCCAATCATCTTTTCAGTTTCCCATATTATTGTGATTCATTTACGTACAACATTCTCAATTGCTTTAACTACATAATGAGTAACTTGTGTTGGAAGATTTGGTTATAAAAGTATACTGGATAGCAAATGAACTGCATAGGAAATGGACTATTTATCGAGAGACTAATCAAAGATAACTAATTATCATGTACATAATCTCCAATACCCAACTGTAAATTATTTCATGGATCTTTTTCAGGACTATGGACTATGTTCTACTATTTGTTAGAAATTTTCTCTTACGAGTTAGGAAAACGATTGTCAGTCAATGTGATCTTTCCCTCATTATCTTGGTTTTAAGGTTAATCATGCATGTAGCTTGAACTTTTTTGGCATGTTGTTTCAGAAAACACAGTCGGTATTCTTTCGTTTACATATCTGATCATGTAAGTTGAACAGGAGCTATTGTGGTTTGAATTTACCTTTACGTAAACAAAAATGTAAAGTTTTGATTCAATTCTGATTTAGCTCCAGCACTTCAGGTTCACTTTTCAGTTGAGGAAATTAATATTTTTCCTTTGAGTTCATGTTTTGGTTTTATGCCAAATCTGAAACTGAATGATATTGTAATGAAATACAGATAAAGTGTCATGGAGGAAGAGTTCTATGATTGTCAAATATCAATCTTTTATAGCCTTAAGAAGTGTGCAATGTTATTGGCATAACATGGTAAGTCACAAAATATAACTGACCGCTGGTTTTTTATTCATAAACTTAAATTCCATTTTAAGAATGAGATAAGCATTTTAACATTTACTATTAGTTAGATAGCATCACAATCTTGATATTTCAAAAATCTTATATCAGCTGAGCTCACAGAACACCCAATACGTATGTGCTCTCCAGGTTCAATTCAATTCAATTTGTTTTCATTCAATGATCAATACATTGATATAGAATACGTCAAGACAATAAATAAAATAAAAATATGAATCAATAAAATGTGTCAATATATCACTTATGTATACAGGTCACTTATACATACAAAATTCGTTAACCGAATAAAATACATGCTTCTTTAAAAAATCAATTAATTTCTTACGAAAAGCATATATTGAACATGTTTCTTTGAGATAATCTTGTAACTTATTATGCAGAATTAGTCCCATGGATTTAGGACCTAATGCAGTAGCTTTGGTTCTTAAGAATGGTCTATGTAGGTCCTTACTCATACGTGTTCCGTAATGGTGGACCTCATTGTATTTTACTAAGGTCGAAAGGTTCACCCTAGTGTGCATTAGCATTTCGTAAATATAAATGCATGGGACTGGCAGGAGATTAACTTTCCGAAATAACGGACGGCACGGTGCATCATGTCTAGCTTATATTGATTTTCTGCTTGTTGACTCTTAAATATTCTATTATTATAGGGAAAACTTTGGAACACTTTGTTGCATAACAACCATATCTCTATGCTCCATTAAATCATGTATTCACCCTTTAGAAATGCATAGACACAATTGGAAAGTCATTGACATTTATCTTGAATTATTACCTTCATAGGATAGGTGCAAAGTGTTTGCAAATGTTGCAAAATTTTGTTGACAAAAATGAACATTTCCTCTCCTTGCAGGTTATTCACTGCATGCTCCAAAGTAATGCCCATATTTTGCTCCATGTCTTCAAATAAGGAACATTAATACTCAGTGCCTGGGAAAGAAATCTCTTGAGCTGAAAGTGGAAAAGCTATTTACCAAAGCTATTTACCTATTTACCTAAAAGCTATTTACCTATTTGCTAAAAGCAGAGATTTTACCTTCATATGAGAATTTTGTCTGGTTCACGATGAATTTAACGTGTTATCCATCCTTGCATTTTAAAATCGCTGATTTCTTTTGTTGCACTAACCGTAAGAGTGGCAGCGTTATGATCATTCGAAAAAATTATCATTGATCTGCTCTAGATGATTTTGTCTTCTGTGACCTATTAGGGAAAACAGGTTTTGAATGCTGTCCCAATCGCATTATTACTAAAAAGATTTTCTATTATACGTTCTCTACTTACTGGTCTACAACATCATAGTTCAGTCTTTCTTCTCAAAGTAAATATTTTATTAGATAAGGAAATGCTTCATTGTTCTTTCAATATTAACTTATGTGGGGATTTTAATATCCATCGTTTTGATAATAATCTTCCTACAATGTGCAAAACCTTCCAACATTTTTTTTATTTACAAATCAAATGTAAAGCATTCATTCTTCACCAAAGTGCATTCTAACATTGATCTTCTAATGAGGATATTTTGTATTTAAGAAAATATAATTGAAGACTTCCATGCGTGTACATGATGTGGCAAAATAAATTATTCTTATTCATCAAAATTTTGAATTTTTCATCACAACATTCCTACCCAAAAACTAACCCCTTTAAAGGTGGTTGATCTACTACACCCTTATCTGTAATTATTTTGGGTACATCTCTTCAAAAGAAGGAAATATGGCACTTTTAATTTTTTTTCTAATTTCAATGAGATCAATCCAAATTTAAAACTTAAATACTGCGACATATTTTAATAGCTTGTTAAATTATGCACTTTACTGTTTTGGAAAGAAATACATAAAATCTTTGAAAATATCGAGTATTTTTAACACGGAATCATAGGCAAAAAAACAAATAACCAGTCGCTGAAATGTTCCGTAAGGTACGAGTACCGACTTTTGACGTGTAGCTGATTACCCTACCTTAGACAATTCGGGGACAACCGTGCATGAAAGTGAGATATTATTTATCCGGCAACCACAGGTATTTCGAAAAGTGGATGAATTCGAAATTCTGATTAAACCGGTAATTCATGCTGATTGCGTTTCTATTTCAATGATTATAATGAACTAGTCAGACTATTTTAAAATAGAGCGTTGGAAGAGCATTTTCTGGGAGGCATAGAAAAGAAAGCAGTGTTTTCGCAGCCATTAGAAAATTTCACCAGATGTCTTTCACGTATTTTGAAGGATGGAGTCATTTTCTATCAACCATTAATACATTTATAGGTCCTAGAATTACGAGAGAATACGTATTATATCAAGTTTCGGGAAGAGAGAGAGAGATTTAGGAAAACGTCATTGGGGTAAAGAAGAGAATTTTATCTGTTTTGGATGAAGTGACCTGCGAATCTCAGCGCGATGAGTTAGTGATTGTGTTTTTGAATCACTTGATTACAAACTGATGAAGTTAACAAACGGAGATCGTAAGTCAGTGAATTAGAGTAAAGTCTAATAGTTAAGACTATAGAATTTTAGAGAGGATCGGATTTACAATCACCGCAACGTATGGGCTAGTCTGAGAGGGAAAATTCTCTCTATAAGCATGATGAAGGTTAAGAGAAGAACTTAATAAGAAGAGATCTCTGCAGCCCACTTTCACAGACATTTACCGTCATGTTTCGCGCCTTGTTCGTAAATCGCTCCTCAACTCAGGTTCAACCGCCTAACTTTAAGGAAGAAAACTTGCGGTAACTACGATTGTGCCAGTTTAAAATGAGAGTGTAATGTTCTCGGGAAAGTTAAGATTGCCACATGTTATTTGTTTCGCATGTGTGTATATAGGAAAGTGCAATCGATTGCTTCGTTGAATCATCCACGATTAGAGCACATGATCATCTATCGATGTTAATCGCTGCTAAACGGAAAGTGCAGAATCGATGTGAATCATTCCACGATCTGGATCGTTCGCGACAGAAGTGTATCTGCTGCTGTACTGACTAGGAAGATATTCTTCTTTGGACCTAATTACTCGGAGGTCATGGAAAAAGTCTTTTGAGCGCGATTCTCTTAAAGCCGCTTATGACACATCTTCTTTCTGAATCTCATAGTGCCTCGAAGGTGGTTGTTTATATCTTTTTTGTGTGTGTGGTGATTAGTTAGTTGTTTTAAGTCTGCGTCGATACCCTGGAAACATCCTGTAGACGCTTGGATTGCGCGCATTTGTAAGTTGTTTTTCAACGAAAACTTTATTGGAGCTCATAGTTTTTCGAAATGTTTTGGTGTGCACTGAGGAATTGCGTTTAAGAAAACACATCTCTGAGCTGTAGGGATGTGAATCATTAAGATGGCAATCGGAGTTCTCTCGCAACTTTTCAAACATTGTGTAAAATCTTTGAAACGTTTAGAAATTTTTGAGAACCCTATTTATGCAATTACAATCTAACAGTCTCGATGAAACCATGATTTTTCCCTGGAATATAGTTTTCTGTTTGGGACCGAAGTGTACCTTCTATCTGTATCAGGATTAGAACCAATTGAGTAGCTAGGTAATTGATTCAAGGATAAACTATGAAAGATTACATGTGAAATTGTGCAGTAATGAATAATTAAAACCAGAAATCTGAGCATTGAAAGTAATAGCTGTCAAATTAATAACACCATAATCATACTAATAGGATTATCATTATGATAAAATAATTATTTAATAAATAATACAGAGCACTTCTGAAATACATTAATGCACAACGTAGACAAGCCCTCTCATCTCTTGTTTATAATGATATGCAAATTTATTTAATAATATTCCTTCTTCCCATCCTCTTTGGCAAAGCAGTCTCATTCATTCTTTCAGTGTTCTAACAATTTTACAATCTCAGCTTTTATGAACCTTACTCACCTTGGTTGGTGTCTTTAATGCAACATTTTAATACATTTTTATATTTGCCACTTAGTACGACAGGTTCGTATATCTACTTATGATTTTGGCTTTAAACCCCTTTCTGAGAATTTTAGTTTTTTAAGACAAAGTACTTGTTTCTGCCCCATGCGTCACTATTGGATTATCTGCATTTTTGGTCAACTCGATATCAAGCATTGTAGTGGGGGTCCCCTTGTTCTCAATATCAAACCATTTCACTAGTTTGTTTCTAATTTTAGCTCAAGCCTTTGTATTCTTCTTACTCTTTTTCACAATTTTTATCACCTTCCGTAGGCTGCCAATTTCATGCATCATTATGATGCTACAAAATGCTTGCTTATAGTCAATTAACAGCATTTGGATGTCCAATAGGCACTTCTTTGATTAGGCTGTATTCCACACTGGTACTCTACTATCACCCTTCAACTTTCCTTTCTTAGTATCTTGTTTTTAATAGAAGAAAAATCTCAAAACTACACGGTTAGCATGGCATCGCTGCTATAATTGCTACTCTCTAATTTCTCCCCTTTCTTTACTGTTGCTTATATACTTCCAATCATCTTCTCAGTTTCCCATATTATTGTGATTCATTTACGTACAACATCCTCAATTGCTTTAACTCCATTATGAGTAAGTTGTGTTGGATGATTTGGTTATAAAAGTATACTGGAAAGCAAATGGACTATTTAACGAGACTCTGAATAAAGATAACTAATTATCATGTACATACCCTCCATTACCTAACTGTAAATTTTTCGATGACTCTTTGTCAGGACTTTGTACTCTTGTTTTAGAAATTGTCTCTTACGAGTTAGGAAAACGATTCTGAATCAATGGGATCTTTTTCTCATTATCTTGGTTTTTAGGTTTATCATGCAGTGTATTATCATGTAGCTTGAATATTTTTGGCATGTGGTTACAGAAAATACAGTCAATACTCTTTGGTTTCCATATCTAAACATGGAAGTTGAACAGGAACATTTGTGTTTTGAATTTACCTTTTGGTGAACAAAAATGTAAAGTTTTGAATCAATTCTGATTTAGCTCCAGCAGTTCAGGTTCACTCTTCAGTTGAGGAAATCGATATTTTTCCTTTGAGTTCATGTTTTGGTTTTATGCCAAATCTGAAACTGAAGGATATTGTAATGAAATACAGATAAAGTGTCATTGAGGAAGAATTTTGTGTTTCTCAGATATTGATCTTTTTCGGCATTAAGAAGTGTGCAATGTTATTGGGCTACCATGGTCAGACACAAAATGTAACTGACCGCTGGTTTTTTATTCATAAACTAAATTTCCATGTTAAGAATGAGGTAAGCATCTTAACATTTGATATTAGTTAGAAAGCATCACAGTCTTGATATTGCAAGAAATCTTATTACAGCTGAGCTCACAGAACTCCCAAGATCTATGTGCTCTCCCGGTATACTAATTTCCTGCTTGTTGAGTCTTAAATATTCTATTATTATAGTCAAAACTTTGGAACACTCAAAGACTTTGTTGCATAACAACCATAGCTCTATGCTTCATTAAACCATGCATCGACTCTTAAGTTGTCCATAGTCACAATTGGAATGTCATTCATATTTATCTTAAATTATAACCTTCATAGGATAGTTGGAAAGTGTTTCAAGAAACAGATTGTATATTTGATCAGTTTTGGACTTAGGTTTGGCACTATTTAAATGAGATTGCTTAAAGAATAATCATGGTGCTACTCCAGATATTCCTGTGTTATTAACATATGCACATTTTCCGATCCAATGCATATGTCAGTTTTCTGAGAAAGCAATGGTCAATCTTGAGGACGATCATGAGCATTTCAAGCATTTTATTACTCTGTGCTATATGCTGCATGATGGCTAACTACGCTAAGATTTATGCTTATTATCGAGGACATTTTTTGTTATAACAATTGTGAAATGTTTCGGGGATAGGACAGGCTAGTGCTATCATCAAATGCACAGTCAGTATAGATCTAAATGTGCCTTACATACCATATTATATGACTCTGAAAATAAATCTTAGCAGTAAAGTAATTTACAGTTCTTGAGAACATTCTGTGTGTTTCCCCATGGAATCCATTTTCAAGCCTAACTCCATGGAAGTATTTTTTATCTTAGAAACAATCTTTTAGATAATTAATTACAAAGGGGAATATGTTTTAATACTCAATGTTACATTAAGTATTCTTCAGTGTCATTAGTGGTGCACTCACAGGAGGTCCTACTGTCTAGATGTAGGCGATGGTCGGTAAACAGAGCTACAAATATAAATTTTTTTAATAGAACTTTTTGTTTATACAGTAAAAAATGTACAAGAGGCTCCTACTTAAGATGCTATCCCAGTTATTATGCAGTTATTTTCCAGTCCCTGACAAAGGAATGGAAAGGTAAAAACTCTGCTTAAATTGCACTTCCACCAGCTTCAGCCAATTTGTAGCTTGTGAATCACCTTTCCGAAGATAGCTGTAGAGACTGTAGCAGTAGTGTCTGATCTGTTCCTGCACACATCGTCTGGTTCGAAACCCCAAATTATTCCTACTGCACCTACTCCGGGAAAGCACCAATCCTTTCTGAACAACCTATTTTGTATTAGAATTAAGATGGGAATGATGAAAATGATGATAAAAAACTTTAATTTGCAAATGAATTCCACACAGAACTCCTTTTTCACAAATTACTCGATGACTCATTTATTTAGTGCCATTTCTGTGCCTTTGCAGGACGCTCAGGGAGGTTATCGAGACATTGCATGTCTGGCCTAATATAATATGTCCCATCCAGTAATGTTGAAAGGTAGATCGGCTTATTCATTAGGCAGGTTGAAAGCACACTCAACAGAGTTATTATCTTCCCATTAATTATTTAAACTTTAGAAGTTATCAGTGGTGATAATCGTTGACAAAAATGAACATTTCTTCTCCTTTCAGGTTATTCACTGCATGCTCCAAAGTATTGCCCATATTTGGCTCCTTGTCCTCAAATAAGGCACGTTAATATTCAGTGCTTGGTAAAGAAATGTCTTGAGCTGATAGTGGAAAAGCTATTTATATTAGCACAGATTTTACCTTCATATGAGAATTTTGTCTGGTTCACGATGAATTTAAGGTGTTATCCATCCTTGCATTTTAAAATTGCTGATTTCTTTTGTTGCACTAACCGTAAGAGTGGCAGCGTTATGATCATTCGAAAAAATTATCATTGATCTGCTCTAGATGATTTTGTCTTCTGTGACCTATTAGGGAAAACAGGTTTTGAATGCTGTCCCAATCGCATTATTACTAAAAAGATTTTCCATTATACGTTCTCTACTTACTGGTCTTCAACATCATAGTTCAGTCTTTCTTCTCAAAGTAAATATTTTATTAGATAAGGAAATGCTTCATTGTTCTTTCAATATTAACTTATGTGGGGATTTTAATATCCATCGTTTTGATAATAATCTTCCTACAATGTGCAAAACCTTCCAACATTTTTTTTATTTACAAATCAAATGTAAAGCATTCATTCTTCACCAAAGAGCATTCTAACATTGATCTTCTAATGAGGATATTTTGTATTTAAGAAAATATAATTGAAGACTTCCATGCGTGTACATGATGTGGCAAAATAAATTATTCTTATTCATCAAAATTTTGAATTTTTCATCACAACATTCCTACCCAAAAACTAACCCCTTTAAAGGTGGTTGATCTACTACACCCTTATCTGTAATTATTTTGGGTACATCTCTTCAAAAGAAGGAAATATGGCACTTTTAATTTTTTTTCTAATTTCAATGAGATCAATCCAAATTTAAAACTTAAATACTGCGACATATTTTAATAGCTTGTTAAATTATGCACTTTACTGTTTTGGAAAGAAATACATAAAATCTTTGAAAATATCGAGTATTTTTAACACGGAATCATGGGCAAAAAAACAAATAACCAGTCGCTGAAATGTTCCGTAAGGTACGAGTACCGACTTTTAACGTGGAGCTGATTACACTACCTTAGACAATTCGGGGACAACCGTGCATGAAAGTGAGATATTATTTATCCGGCAACCACAGGTATTTCGAAAAGTGGATGAATTCGAAATTCTGATTAAACCGGTAATTCATGCTGATTGCGTTTCTATTTCAATGATTATAATGAACTAGTCAGACTATTTTAAAATAGAGCGTTGGAAGAGCATTTTCTGGGAGGCATAGAAAAGAAAGCAGTGTTTTCGCAGCCATTAGAAAATTTCACCAGATGTCTTTCACGTATTTTGAAGGATGGAGTCATTTTCTTTCAACCATTAATACATTTATAGGTCCTAGAATTACGAGAGAATACGTATTATATCAAGTTTCGGGAAGAGAGAGAGAGATTTAGGAAAACGTCATTGGGGTAAAGAAGAGAATTTTATCTGTTTTGGATGAAGTGACCTGCGAATCTCAGCGCGATGAGTTAGTGATTGTGTTTTTGAATCACTTGATTACAAACTGATGAAGTTAACAAACGGAGATCGTAAGTCAGTGAATTAGAGTACATTCTAATAATCAAGACTATAGAATTTTAGAGAGGATCGGATATACAATCACCGCAACGTATGGGCTTGTCTGAGAGGGAAAATTCTCTCTATAAGCATGATGAAGGTTAAGAGAAGAACTTAATAAGAAGAGATCTCTGCAGCCCACTTTCACAGACATTTACCGTCATGTTTCGCGCCTTGTTCGTAAATCGCTCCTCAACTCAGGTTCAACCGCCTAACTTTAAGGAAGAAGACTTGCGGTAACTACGATTGTGCCAGTTTAAAATGAGAGAGTAATGTTCTCGGGAAAGTTAAGATTGCCACATGTTATTTGTTTCGCATGTGTG
Source organism: Pachydiplax longipennis (assembly GCA_036926295.1). Lineage (NCBI taxonomy): Eukaryota > Metazoa > Arthropoda > Insecta > Odonata > Libellulidae > Pachydiplax > Pachydiplax longipennis. The sequence goes on along the minus strand of JAVFKF010000082.1, from coordinate 64,383 downwards.
TATATAGGAAAGTGCAATCGATTGCTTCGTTGAATCATCCACGATTAGAGCACATGATCATCTATCGATGTTAATCGCTGCTACACGGAAAGTGCAGAATCGATGTGAATGATTCCACGATCTGGATCGTTCGCGACAGAAGTGTATCTGCTGCTGTACTGACTAGGAAGATATTCTTCTTTGGACCTAATTACTCGGAGGTCATGGAAAAAGTCTTTTGAGCGTGATTCTCTTAAAGCCGCTTATGACACATCTTCTTCCTGAATCTCATAGTGCCTCGAAGGTGGTTGTTAATATCTTTTATGTGTGTCTGGTGATTAGTTAGTTGTTTTACGTCTGCGTGATACCCTGGAAACATTATCCTGTAGGCGCTTGGATTGCGCGCATTTGTAAGTTGTTTTTCAACGAAAACTTTATTGGAGCTCATAGTTTTTCGAAATTTTTTGGTGAGCATTGAGGAATTGCCTTTAAGAAAACACATCTCTGTACTGTTGGGTTGTGAATTATTAAAATGACACACCGAGTTCTCTCACAACTTTTAAAACATTGTTATAATCTGTGAAATGTTTAGAAATTCTTGTGACCGGATTTATCCTATCACAATCTAACAGTGTCGATTTTAGGATTCAGTCAAGGATTTTACCCTGGAATACACATTTCTGTTTGGGACCGAATTGTACATTCTGTCTGTAGCAGGATAAACTATGAAAGATTACATGTGAAATTGTGCAGAAATGAATTATTAAAACAAAAATCTGAGCATTGAAAGTAATACCCATCAAATTAATAACACCATAATCATAATAATAGGATTATTATTATGATAAAATAATTATTTAATAACTAATACGCTACACTGCTGAAATATATCAATGCACAAAGTAGACGAGCTCTTTCTTCTTTTATTTATAGTGAAATACAAATTTATTTAATTATGTTGCTTCTTCCCATCCTCGCAGTACTACAGCCTTCTTCTTTGATGCACATATTTTCCAATCCTCTTTGGGAAAGCAGTCTCATTCATTCTTTCAATGTCATGTAGCCTCTCAGCTTTTATGAACCTTACCATATCTTCACCTTGATTATTGTATTTAATCCAACATTTCAATACATTCTATATTTGACATTTAGTACGACAGGTTAGTATATCCACCTTGGATATTGGCTTTCAACCTCAATCTGAGAATTTTACTCCATTAAGACAAAGTACTTGTTTCTGTCCCATTACTTCACTATTGGAGGTTCCAATGTTTTATATATCTGCATTTTTGGTTAACTCGATATCAAGCATTGTAGTTGGGGTCCCCTTGTTCTCAATATCAAACCATTTCACTAGTTTGTTTCCAATTTTAGCTCAAGCCTTTCTTTTCTTCATACCCTTCTGTGGGCCATCATGTCTTATGCATCATTATGATGCTTTAAAAGGCTTGCTTATAATAAAAAAAACAGCACTTGGATGTCTAATAGGCACTTCTCTAATTAGGCAGAGAACCACCCTGGTACTCTACTATTTCCCTTCAACTTTCCTTTCTTAGTCTCTTGTTTATTATAGAAGACAAAACTTAAAACTACACGGTTAGCATGGCATCTCAGCTATAATTACTACTCTCTAATTTGTCTCCTTTCTTTACTATTAATTATTTATTTCCAATCCTCCAATCATCTTTTCAGTTTCCCATATTATTGTGATTCATTTACGTACAACATTCTCAATTGCTTTAACTACATAATGAGTAACTTGTGTTGGAAGATTTGGTTATAAAAGTATACTGGATAGCAAATGAACTGCATAGGAAATGGACTATTTATCGAGAGACTAATCAAAGATAACTAATTATCATGTACATAATCTCCAATACCCAACTGTAAATTATTTCATGGATCTTTTTCAGGACTATGGACTATGTTCTACTATTTGTTAGAAATTTTCTCTTACGAGTTAGGAAAACGATTGTCAGTCAATGTGATCTTTCCCTCATTATCTTGGTTTTAAGGTTAATCATGCAGTGTATTATCATGTAGCTTGAACTTTTTTGGCATGTTGTTTCAGAAAACACAGTCGGTATTCTTTCGTTTACATATCTGATCATGTAAGTTGAACAGGAGCTTTTGTGGTTTGAATTTACCTTTACGTAAACAAAAATGTAAAGTTTTGATTCAATTCTGATTTAGCTCCAGCACTTCAGGTTCACTTTTCAGTTGAGGAAATTAATATTTTTCCTTTGAGCTCATGTTTTGGTTTTATGCCAAATCTGAAACTGAAGGATATTGTAATGAAATACAGATAAAGTGTCATGGAGGAAGAGTTCTGTGATTGTCAAATATCAATCTTTTATAGCCTTAAGAAGTGTGCAATGTTATTGGCATAACATGGTAAGTCACAAAATATAACTGACCGCTGGTTTTTTATTCATAAACTTAAATTCCATTTTAAGAATGAGATAAGCATTTTAACATTTACTATTAGTTAGATAGCATCACAATCTTGATATTTCAAAAATCTTATATCAGCTGAGCTCACAGAACACCCAATACGTATGTGCTCTCCAGGTTCAATTCAATTCAATTTGTTTTCATTCAATGATCAATACATTGATATAGAATACGTCAAGACAATAAATAAAATAAAAATATGAATCAATAAAATGTGTCAATATATCACTTATGTATACAGGTCACTTATACATACAAAATTCGTTAACCGAATAAAATACATGCTTCTTTAAAAAATCAATTAATTTCTTACGAAAAGCATATATTGAACATGTTTCTTTGAGATAATCTTGTAACTTATTATGCAGAATTAGTCCCATGGATTTAGGACCTAATGCAGTAGCTTTGGTTCTTAAGAATGGTCTATGTAGGTCCTTACTCATACGTGTTCCGTAATGGTGGACCTTATTGTATTTTACTAAGGTCGAAAGGTTCACCCTAGTGTGCATTAGCATTTCGTAAATATAAATGCATGGGACTGGCAGGAGATTAACTTTCCGAAATAACGGACGGCACGGTGCATCATGTCTAGCTTATATTGATTTTCTGCTTGTTGACTCTTAAATATTCTATTATTATAGGGAAAACTTTGGAACACTTTGTTGCATAACAACCATATCTCTATGCTCCATTAAATCATGTATTCACCCTTTAGAAATGCATAGACACAATTGGAAAGTCATTGATATTTATCTTGAATTATTACCTTCATAGGATAGGTGCAAAGTGTTTGCAAATGTTGCAAAATTTTGTTGACAAAAATGAACATTTCCTCTCCTTGCAGGTTATTCACTGCATGCTCCAAAGTAATGCCCATATTTTGCTCCATGTCTTCAAATAAGGAACATTAATACTCAGTGCCTGGGAAAGAAATCTCTTGAGCTGAAAGTGGAAAAGCTATTTACCAAAGCTATTTACCTATTTACCTAAAAGCTATTTACCTATTTGCTAAAAGCAGAGATTTTACCTTCATATGAGAATTTTGTCTGGTTCACGATGAATTTAAGGTGTTATCCATCCTTGCATTTTAAAATTGCTGATTTCTTTTGTTGCACTAACCGTAAGAGTGGCAGCGTTATGGTCATTCGAAAAAATTATCATTGATCTGCTGTAGATGATTTTGTCTTTTGTGACCTATTAGGGAAAACAGGTTTTTAATGCTGTCCCAATCACATTATTACTAAAAAGATTTTCCATTATACGTTCTCTACTTACTGGTCTTCAACATCATAGTTCAGTCTTTCTTCACAAAGTAAATATTTTATTAGATAAGGAAAAGATTCATTGTTCTTCAATATTAACTTATGTGGGGATTTTAATATCCATCGTTTTGATAATAATCTTCCTACAATGTGCAAAACCTTCCAACATTTTTTTTATTTACAAATCAAATGTAAAGCATTCATTCTTCACCAAAGTGCATTCTAACATTGATCTTCTAATGAGGATATTTTGTATTTAAGAAAACATAATTGAAGACTTCCATGCATGTACATGATGTGGCAAAATAAATTATTCTTATTCATCAAAATTTTGAATTTTTCATCACAACATTCCTACCCAAAAACTAACCCCTTTAAAGGTGGTTGATCTACTACACCCTTATCTGTAATTATTTTGGGTACATCTCTTCAAAAGAAGGAAATATGGCACTTTTAATTTTTTTTCTAATTTCAATGAGATCAATCCAAATTTAAGTCTTAAATACTGCGACATATTTTAATAGCTTGTTAAATTATGCACTTTACTGTTTTGGAAAGAAATACATAAAATCTTTGAAAATATCGAGTATTTTTAACACGGAATCATGGGCAAAAAAACAAATAACCAGTCGCTGAAATGTTCCGTAAGGTACGAGTACCGACTTTTAACGTGGAGCTGATTACCCTACCTTAGACAATTCGGGGACAACCGTGCATGAAAGTGAGATATTATTTATCCGGCAACCACAGGTATTTCGAAAAGTGGATGAATTCGAAATTCTGATTAAACCGGTAATTCATGCTGATTGCGTTTCTATTTCAATGATTATAATGAACTAGTCAGACTATTTTAAAATAGAGCGTTGGAAGAGCATTTTCTGGGAGGCATAGAAAAGAAAGCAGTGTTTTCGCAGCCATTAGAAAATTTCACCAGATGTCTTTCACGTATTTTGAAGGATGGAGTCATTTTCTATCAACAATTAATGCATTTATAGGACCTAGAATTACGAGAGAATACGTATTATATCAAGTTTCGGGAAGAGAGAGAGAGATTTAGGAAAACGTCATTGGGGTAAAGAAGAGAATTTTATCTCTTTTGGATGGAGTGACCTGCGAATCTCAGCGCGATGAGTTAGTGATTGTGTTTTTGAATCACTTGATTACAAACTGATGAAGTTAACAAACGGAGATCGTAAGTCAGTGAATTAGAGTAAAGTCTAATAGTTAAGACTATAGAATTTTAGAGAGGATCGGATATACAATCACCGCAACGTATGGGCTTGTCTGAGAGGGAAAATTCTCTCTATAAGCATGATGAAGGTTAAGAGAAGAACTTAATAAGAAGAGATCTCTGCAGCCCACTTTCACAGACATTTACCGTCATGTTTCGCGCCTTGTTCGTAAATCGCTCCTCAACTCAGGTTCAACCGCCTAACTTTAAGGACTTGCGGTAACTACGATTGTGCCAGTTTAAAATGAGAGTGTAATGTTCTCGGGAAAGTTAAGATTGCCACATGTTATTTGTTTCGCATGTGTGTATATAGGAAAGTGCAATCGATTGCTTCGTTGAATCATCCACGATTAGAGCACATGATCATCTATCGATGTTAATCGCTGCTAAACGGAAAGTGCAGAATCGATGTGAATCATTCCACGATCTGGATCGTTCGCGACAGAAGTGTGTCTGCTGCTGTACTGACTAGGAAGATATTCTTCTTTGGACCTAATTACTCGGAGGTCATGGAAAAAGTCTTTTGAGCGTGATTCTCTTAAAGCCGCTTATGACACATCTTCTTCCTGAATCTCATTGTGCCTCGAAGGTGGTTGTTAATATCTTTTATGTGTGTCTGGTGATTAGTTAGTTGTTTTACGTCTGCGTGATACCCTGGAAACATTATCCTGTAGACGCTTGGATTGTGCGCATTTGTAAGTTGTTTTTCAACGAAAACTTTATTGAAGCTCATAGTTTTTCGAAATGTTTTGGTGTGCACTGAGGAATTGCGTTTAAGAAAACACATCTCTGAGCTGTAGGGATGTGAATCATTAAGATGGCAATCGGAGTTCTCTCGCAACTTTTCAAACATTGTGTAAAATCTTTGAAACGTTTAGAAATTTTTGAGAACCCTATTTATGCAATTACAATCTAACAGTCTCGATGAAACCATGATTTTTCCCTGGAATATAGTTTTCTGTTTGGGACTGAAGTGTACCTTCTATCTGTATCAGGATTAGAACCAATTGAGTAGCTAGGTAATTGATTCAAGGATAAACTATGAAAGATTACATGTGAAATTGTGCAGTAATGAATAATTAAAACCAGAAATCTGAGCATTGAAAGTAATAGCTGTCAAATTAATAACACCATAATCATACTAATAGGATTATCATTATGATAAAATAATTATTTAATAAATAATACACAGCACTTCTGAAATACATTAATGCACAACGTAGACAAGCCCTCTCATCTCTTGTTTATAATGAAATGCAAATTTATTTAATAATATTCCTTCTTCCCATCCTCTTTGGCAAAGCAGTCTCATTCATTCTTTCAGTGTTCTAACAATTTTACAATCTCAGCTTTTATGAACCTTACTCACCTTGGTTGGGGTCTTTAATGCAACATTTTAATACATTTCTATATTTGCCACTTAGTACGACAGGTTCGTATATCTACTTATGATTTTGGCTTTAAACCCCTTTCTGAGAATTTTAGTTTTTTAAGACAAAGTACTTGTTTCTGCCCCATGCGTCACTATTGGATTATCTGCATTTTTGGTCAACTCGATATCAAGCATTGTAGTGGGGGTCCCCTTGTTCTCAATATCAAACCATTTCACTAGTTTGTTTCCAATTTTAGCTCAAGCCTTTGTATTCTTCTTACTCTTTTTCACAATTTTTATCACCTTCCGTAGGCTGCCAATTTCATGCATCATTATGATGCTACAAAATGCTTGCTTATAGTCAATTAACAGCATTTGGATGTCCAATAGGCACTTCTTTGATTAGGCTGTATTCCACACTGGTACTCTACTATCACCCTTCAACATTCCTTTCTTAGTATCTTGTTTTTAATAGAAGAAAAATCTCAAAACTACACGGTTAGCATGGCATCGCTGCTATAATTGCTACTCTCTAATTTCTCCCCTTTCTTTACTGTTGCTTATATACTTCCAATCATCTTCTCAGTTTCCCATATTATTGTGATTCATATACGTACAACATCCTCAATTGCTTTAACTCCATTATGAGTAAGTTGTGTTGGATGATTTGGTTATAAAAGTATACTGGAAAGCAAATGGACTATTTAACGAGACTCTGAATAAAGATAACTAATTATCATGTACATACCCTCCATTACCTAACTGTAAATTTTTCGATGACTCTTTGTCAGGACTTTGTACTCTTGTTTTAGAAATTTTCTCTTACGAGTTAGGAAAACGATTCTGAATCAATGGGATCTTTTTCTCATTATCTTGGTTTTTAGGTTTATCATGCAGTGTATTATCATGTAGCTTGAATATTTTTGGCATGTGGTTACAGAAAATACAGTCAATACTCTTTGGTTTCCATATCTAAACATGGAAGTTGAACAGGAACATTTGTGTTTTGAATTTACCTTTTGGTGAACAAAAATGTAAAGTTTTGAATCAATTCTGATTTAGCTCCAGCAGTTCAGGTTCACTCTTCAGTTGAGGAAATCGATATTTTTCCTTTGAGTTCATGTTTTGGTTTTATGCCAAATCTGAAACTGAAGGATATTGTAATGAAATACAGATAAAGTGTCATTGAGGAAGAATTTTGTGTTTCTCAGATATTGATCTTTTTCGGCATTAAGAAGTGTGCAATGTTATTGGGCTACCATGGTCAGACACAAAATGTAACTGACCGCTGGTTTTTTATTCATAAACTAAATTTCCATGTTAAGAATGAGGTAAGCATCTTAACATTTGATATTAGTTAGAAAGCATCACAGTCTTGATATTGCAAGAAATCTTATTACAGCTGAGCTCACAGAACTCCCAAGATCTATGTGCTCTCCCGGTATACTAATTTCCTGCTTGTTGAGTCTTAAATATTCTATTATTATAGTCAAAACTTTGGAACACTCAAAGACTTTGTTGCATAACAACCATAGCTCTATGCTTCATTAAACCATGCATCGACTCTTAAGTTGTCCATAGTCACAATTGGAATGTCATTCATATTTATCTTAAATTATAACCTTCATAGGATAGTTGGAAAGTGTTTCAAGAAACAGATTGTATATTTGATCAGTTTTGGACTTAGGTTTGGCACTATTTAAATGAGATTGCTTAAAGAATAATCATGGTGCTACTCCAGATATTCCTGTGTTATTAACATATGCACATTTTCCGATCCAATGCATATGTCAGTTTTCTGAGAAAGCAATGGTCAATCTTGAGGACGATCATGAGCATTTCAAGCATTTTATTACTCTGTGCTATATGCTGCATGATGGCTAACTACGCTAAGATTTATGCTTATTATCGAGGACATTTTTTGTTATAACAATTGTGAAATGTTTCGGGGATAGGACAGGCTAGTGCTATCATCAAATGCACAGTCAGTATAGATCTAAATGTGCCTTACATACCATATTATATGACTCTGAAAATAAATCTTAGCAGTAAAGTAATTTACAGTTCTTGAGAACATTCTGTGTGTTTCCCCATGGAATCCATTTTCAAGCCTAACTCCATGGAAGTATTTTTTATCTTAGAAACAATCTTTTAGATAATTAATTACAAAGGGGAATATGTTTTAATACTCAATGTTACATTAAGTATTCTTCAGTGTCATTAGTGGTGCACTCACAGGAGGTCCTACTGTCTAGATGTAGGCGATGGTCGGTAAACAGAGCTACAAATATAAATTTTTTTAATAGAACTTTTTGTTTATACAGTAAAAAATGTACAAGAGGCTCCTACTTAAGATGCTATCCCAGTTATTATGCAGTTATTTTCCAGTCCCTGACAAAGGAATGGAAAGGTAAAAACTCTGCTTAAATTGCACTTCCACCAGCTTCAGCCAATTTGTAGCTTGTGAATCACCTTTCCGAAGATAGCTGTAGAGACAGTAGCAGTAGTGTCTGATCTGTTCCTGCACACATCGTCTGGTTCGAAACCCCAAATTATTCCTACTGCACCTACTCCGGGAAAGCACCAATCCTTTCTGAACAACCTATTTTGTATTAGAATTAAGATGGGAATGATGAAAATGATGATAAAAAACTTTAATTTGCAAATGAATTCCACACAGAACTCCTTTTTCACAAATTACTCGATGACTCATTTATTTAGTGCCATTTCTGTGCCTTTGCAGGACGCTCAGGGAGGTTATCGAGACATTGCATGTCTGGCCTAATATAATATGTCCCATCCAGTAATGTTGAAAGGTAGATCGGCTTATTCATTAGGCAGGTTGAAAGCACACTCAACAGAGTTATTATCTTCCCATTAATTATTTAAACTTTAGAAGTTATCAGTGGTGATAATCGTTGACAAAAATGAACATTTCTTCTCCTTTCAGGTTATTCACTGCATGCTCCAAAGTATTGCCCATATTTGGCTCCTTGTCCTCAAATAAGGCACGTTAATATTCAGTGCTTGGTAAAGAAATGTCTTGAGCTGATAGTGGAAAAGCTATTTATATTAGCACAGATTTTACCTTCATATGAGAATTTTGTCTGGTTCACGATGAATTTAAGGTGTTATCCATCCTTGCATTTTAAAATTGCTGATTTCTTTTGTTGCACTAACCGTAAGAGTGGCAGCGTTATGATCATTCGAAAAAATTATCATTGATCTGCTCTAGATGATTTTGTCTTCTGTGACCTATTAGGGAAAACAGGTTTTGAATGCTGTCCCAATCGCATTATTACTAAAAAGATTTTCCATTATACGTTCTCTACTTACTGGTCTTCAACATCATAGTTCAGTCTTTCTTCTCAAAGTAAATATTTTATTAGATAAGGAAATGCTTCATTGTTCTTTCAATATTAACTTATGTGGGGATTTTAATATCCATCGTTTTGATAATAATCTTCCTACAATGTGCAAAACCTTCCAACATTTTTTTTATTTACAAATCAAATGTAAAGCATTCATTCTTCACCAAAGAGCATTCTAACATTGATCTTCTAATGAGGATATTTTGTATTTAAGAAAATATAATTGAAGACTTCCATGCGTGTACATGATGTGGCAAAATAAATTATTCTTATTCATCAAAATTTTGAATTTTTCATCACAACATTCCTACCCAAAAACTAACCCCTTTAAAGGTGGTTGATCTACTACACCCTTATCTGTAATTATTTTGGGTACATCTCTTCAAAAGAAGGAAATATGGCACTTTTAATTTTTTTTCTAAATTCAATGAGATCAATCCAAATTTAAGTCTTAAATACTGCGACATATTTTAATAGCTTGTTAAATTATGCACTTTACTGTTTTGGAAAGAAATACATAAAATCTTTGAAAATATCGAGTATTTTTAACACGGAATCATGGGCAAAAAAACAAATAACCAGTCGCTGAAATGTTCCGTAAGGTACGAGTACCGACTTTTAACGTGGAGCTGATTACCATACCTTAGACAATTCGGGGACAACCGTGCATGAAAGTGAGATATTATTTATCCGGCAACCACAGGTATTTCGAAAAGTGGATGAATTCGAAATTCTGATTAAACCGGTAATTCATGCAGATTGCGTTTCTATTTCAATGATTATAATGAACTAGTCAGACTATTTTAAAATAGAGCGTTGGAAGAGCATTTTCTGGGAGGCATAGAAAAGAAAGCAGTGTTTTCGCAGCCATTAGAAAATTTCACCAGATGTCTTTCACGTATTTTGAAGGATGGAGTCATTTTCTTTCAACCATTAATACATTTATAGGTCCTAGAATTACGAGAGAATACGTATTATATCAAGTTTCGGGAAGAGAGAGAGAGATTTAGGAAAACGTCATTGGGGTAAAGAAGAGAATTTTATCTGTTTTGGATGAAGTGACCTGCGAATCTCAGCGCGATGAGTTAGTGATTGTGTTTTTGAATCACTTGATTACAAACTGATGAAGTTAACAAACGGAGATCGTAAGTCAGTGAATTAGAGTACATTCTAATAATCAAGACTATAGAATTTTAGAGAGGATCGGATATACAATCACCGCAACGTATGGGCTTGTCTGAGAGGGAAAATTCTCTCTATAAGCATGATGAAGGTTAAGAGAAGAACTTAATAAGAAGAGATCTCTGCAGCCCACTTTCACAGACATTTACCGTCAAGTTTCGCGCCTTGTTCGTAAATCGCTCCTCAACTCAGGTTCAACCGCCTAACTTTAAGGACTTGCGGTAACTACGATTGTGCCAGTTTAAAATGAGAGAGTAATGTTCTCGGGAAAGTTAAGATTGCCACATGTTATTAGTTTCGCATGTGTGTATATAGGAAAGTGCAATCGATTGCTTCGTTGAATCATCCACGATTAGAGCACATGATCATCTATCGATGTTAATCGCTGCTAAACGGAAAGTGCAGAATCGATGTGAATGATTCCACGATCTGGATCGTTCGCGACAGAAGTGTATCCGCTGCTGTACTGACTAGGAAGATATTCTTCTTTGGACCTAATTACTCGGAGGTCATGGAAAAAGTCTTTTGAGCGTGATTCTCTTAAAGCCGCTTATGACACATCTTCTTCCTGAATCTCATAGTGCCTCGAAGGTGGTTGTTAATATCTTTTATGTGTGTCTGGTGATTAGTTAGTTGTTTTACGTCTGCGTGATACCCTGGAAACATTATCCTGTAGGCGCTTGGATTGCGCGCATTTGTAAGTTGTTTTTCAACGAAAACTTTATTGGAGCTCATAGTTTTTCGAAATTTTTTGGTGAGCATTGAGGAATTGCCTTTAAGAAAACACATCTCTGTACTGTTGGGTTGTGAATTATTAAAATGACACACCGAGTTCTCTCACAACTTTTAAAACATTGTTATAATCTGTGAAATGTTTAGAAATTCTTGTGACCGGATTTATCCAATCACAATCTAACAGTGTCGATTTTAGGATTCAGTCAAGGATTTTACCCTGGAATACACATTTCTGTTTGTGACCGAATTGTACATTCTGTCTGTAGCAGGATAAACTATGAAAGATTACATGTGAAATTGTGCAGAAATGAATTATTAAAACAAAAATCTGAGCATTGAAAGTAATACCCATCAAATTAATAACACCATAATCATAATAATAGGATTATCATTATGATAAAATAATTATTTAATAACTAATACGCTACACTGCTGAAATATATCAATGCACAAAGTAGACGAGCTCTTTCTTCTTTTATTTATAGTGAAATACAAATTTATTTAATTATGTTGCTTCTTCCCATCCTCTCAGTACTACAGCCTTCTTCTTTGATGCACATATTTTCCAATCCTCTTTGGGAAAGCAGTCTCATTCATTCTTTCAATGTCATGTAGCCTCTCAGCTTTTATGAACCTTACCATATCTTCACCTTGATTATTGTATTTAATCCAACATTTCAATACATTCTATATTTGACATTTAGTACGACAGGTTAGTATATCCACCTTGGATATTGGCTTTCAACCTCAATCTGAGAATTTTACTCCTTTAAGACAAAGTACTTGTTTCTGTCCCATTACTTCACTATTGGAGGTTCCAATGTTTTATATATCTGCATTTTTGGTTAACTCGATATCAAGCATTGTAGTTGGGGTCCCCTTGTTCTCAATATCGAACCATTTCACTAGTTTGTTTCCAATTTTAGCTCAAGCCTTTCTTTTCTTCATACCCTTCTGTGGGCCATCATGTCTTATGCATCATTATGATGCTTTAAAAGGCTTGCTTATAATCAAAAAAACAGCACTTGGATGTCTAATAGGCACTTCTCTAATTAGGCAGAGAACCACCCTGGTACTCTACTATTTCCCTTCAACTTTCCTTTCTTAGTCTCTTGTTTATTATAGAAGACAAAACTTAAAACTACACGGTTAGCATGGCATCTCAGCTATAATTACTACTCTCTAATTTGTCTCCTTTCTTTACTATTAATTATTTATTTCCAATCCTCCAATCATCTTTTCAGTTTCCCATATTATTGTGATTCATTTACGTACATTCTCAATTGCTTTAACTACATAATGAGTAACTTGTGTTGGAAGATTTGGTTATAAAAGTATACTGGATAGCAAATGAACTGCATAGGAAATGGACTATTTATCGAGAGACTAATCAAAGATAACTAATTATCATGTACATAATCTCCAATACCCAACTGTAAATTATTTCATGGATCTTTTTCAGGACTATGGACTATGTTCTACTATTTGTTAGAAATTTTCTCTTACGAGTTAGGAAAACGATTGTCAGTCAATGTGATCTTTCCCTCATTATCTTGGTTTTAAGGTTAATCATGCATGTAGCTTGAACTTTTTTGGCATGTTGTTTCAGAAAACACAGTCGGTATTCTTTCGTTTACATATCTGATCATGTAAGTTGAACAGGAGCTTTTGTGGTTTGAATTTACCTTTTCGTAAACAAAAATGTAAAGTTTTGATTCAATTCTGATTTAGCTCCAGCACTTCAGGTTCACTTTTCAGTTGAGGAAATTAATATTTTTCCTTTGAGCTCATGTTTTGGTTTTATGCCAAATCTGAAACTGAAGGATATTGTAATGAAATACAGATAAAGTGTCATGGAGGAAGAGTTCTGTGATTGTCAAATATCAATCTTTTATAGCCTTAAGAAGTGTGCAATGTTATTGGCATAACATGGTAAGTCACAAAATATAACTGACCGCTGGTTTTTTATTCATAAACTTAAATTCCATTTTAAGAATGAGATAAGCATTTTAACATTTACTATTAGTTAGATAGCATCACAATCTTGATATTTCAAAAATCTTATATCAGCTGAGCTCACAGAACACCCAATACGTATGTGCTCTCCAGGTTCAATTCAATTCAATTTGTTTTCATTCAATGATCAATACATTGATATAGAATACGTCAAGACAATAAATAAAATAAAAATATGAATCAATAAAATGTGTCAATATATCACTTATGTATACAGGTCACTTATACATACAAAATTCGTTAACCGAATAAAATACATGCTTCTTTAAAAAATCAATTAATTTCTTACGAAAAGCATATATTGAACATGTTTCTTTGAGATAATCTTGTAACTTATTATGCAGAATTAGTCCCATGGATTTAGGACCTAATGCAGTAGCTTTGGTTCTTAAGAATGGTCTATGTAGGTCCTTACTCATACGTGTTCCGTAATGGTGGACCTCATTGTATTTTACTAAGGTCGAAAGGTTCACCCTAGTGTGCATTAGCATTTCGTAAATATAAATGCATGGGACTGGCAGGAGATTAACTTTCCGAAATAACGGACGGCACGGTGCATCAAGTCTAGCTTATATTGATTTTCTGCTTGTTGACTCTTAAATATTCTATTATTATAGGGAAAACTTTGGAACACTTTGTTGCATAACAACCATATCTCTATGCTCCATTAAATCATGTATTCACCCTTTAGAAATGCATAGACACAATTGGAAAGTCATTGATATTTATCTTGAATTATTACCTTCATAGGATAGGTGCAAAGTGTTTGCAAATGTTGCAAAATTTTGTTGACAAAAATGAACATTTCCTCTCCTTGCAGGTTATTCACTGCATGCTCCAAAGTAATGCCCATATTTTGCTCCATGTCTTCAAATAAGGAACATTAATACTCAGTGCCTGGGAAAGAAATCTCTTGAGCTGAAAGTGGAAAAGCTATTTACCAAAGCTATTTACCTATTTACCTAAAAGCTATTTACCTATTTGCTAAAAGCAGAGATTTTACCTTCATATGAGAATTTTGTCTGGTTCACGATGAATTTAAGGTGTTATCCATCCTTGCATTTTAAAATTGCTGATTTCTTTTGTTGCACTAACCGTAAGAGTGGCAGCGTTATGATCATTCGAAAAAATTATCATTGATCTGCTGTAGATGATTTTGTCTTCTGTGACCTATTAGGGAAAACAGGTTTTGAATGCTGTCCCAATCACATTATTACTAAAAAGATTTTCCATTATACGTTCTCTACTTACTGGTCTTCAACATCATAGTTCAGTCTTTCTTCTCAAAGTAAATATTTTATTAGATAAGGAAATGCTTCATTGTTCTTTCAATATTAACTTATGTGGGGATTTTAATATCCATCGTTTTGATAATAATCTTCCTACAATGTGCAAAACCTTCCAACATTTTTTTTATTTACAAATCAAATGTAAAGCATTCATTCTTCACCAAAGTGCATTCTAACATTGATCTTCTAATGAGGATATTTTGTATTTAAGAAAATATAATTGAAGACTTCCATGCATGTACATGATGTGGCAAAATAAATTATTCTTATTCATCAAAATTTTGAATTTTTCATCACAACATTCCTACCCAAAAACTAACCCCTTTAAAGGTGGTTGATCTACTACACCCTTATCTGTAATTATTTTGGGTACATCTCTTCAAAAGAAGGAAATATGGCACTTTTAATTTTTTTTCTAAATTCAATGAGATCAATCCAAATTTAAGTCTTAAATACTGCGACATATTTTAATAGCTTGTTAAATTATGCACTTTACTGTTTTGGAAAGAAATACATAAAATCTTTGAAAATATCGAGTATTTTTAACACGGAATCATGGGCAAAAAAACAAATAACCAGTCGCTGAAATGTTCCGTAAGGTACGAGTACCGACTTTTAACGTGGAGCTGATTACCCTACCTTAGACAATTCGGGGACAACCGTGCATGAAAGTGAGATATTATTTATCCGGCAACCACAGGTATTTCGAAAAGTGGATGAATTCGAAATTCTGATTAAACCGGGAATTCATGCAGATTGCGTTTCTATTTCAATGATTATAATGAACTAGTCAGACTATTTTAAAATAGAGCGTTGGAAGAGCATTTTCTGGGAGGCATAGAAAAGAAAGCAGTGTTTTCGCAGCCATTAGAAAATTTCACCAGATGTCTTTCACGTATTTTGAAGGATGGAGTCATTTTCTTTCAACCATTAATACATTAATAGGTCCTAGAATTACGAGAGAATACGTATTATATCAAGTTTCGGGAAGAGAGAGAGAGATTTAGGAAAACGTCATTGGGGTAAAGAAGAGAATTTTATCTGTTTTGGATGAAGTGACCTGCGAATCTCAGCGCGATGAGTTAGTGATTGTGTTTTTGAATCACTTGATTACAAACTGATGAAGTTAACAAACGGAGATCGTAAGTCAGTGAATTAGAGTACATTCTAATAATCAAGACTATAGAATTTTAGAGAGGATCGGATATACAATCACCGCAACGTATGGGCTTGTCTGAGAGGGAAAATTCTCTCTATAAGCATGATGAAGGTTAAGAGAAGAACTTAATAAGAAGAGATCTCTGCAGCCCACTTTCACAGACATTTACCGTCATGTTTCGCGCCTTGTTCGTAAATCGCTCCTCAACTCAGGTTCAACCGCCTAACTTTAAGGACTTGCGGTAACTACGATTGTGCCAGTTTAAAATGAGAGTGTAATGTTCTCGGGAAAGTTAAGATTGCCACATGTTATTTGTTTCGCATGTGTGTATATAGGAAAGTGCAATCGATTGCTTCGTTGAATCATCCACGATTAGAGCACATGATCATCTATCGATGTTAATCGCTGCTAAACGGAAAGTGCAGAATCGATGTGAATCATTCCACGATCTGGATCGTTCGCGACAGAAGTGTATCTGCTGCTGTACTGACTAGGAAGATATTCTTCTTTGGACCTAATTACTCGGAGGTCATGGAAAAAGTCTTTTGAGCGCGATTCTCTTAAAGCCGCTTATGACACATCTTCTTTCTGAATCTCATAGTGCCTCGAAGGTGGTTGTTTATATCTTTTTTGTGTGTGTGGTGATTAGTTAGTTGTTTTAAGTCTGCGTCGATACCCTGGAAACATCCTGTAGACGCTTGGATTGCGCGCATTTGTAAGTTGTTTTTCAACGAAAACTTTATTGGAGCTCATAGTTTTTCGAAATGTTTTGGTGTGCACTGAGGAATTGCGTTTAAGAAAACACATCTCTGAGCTGTAGGGATGTGAATCATTAAGATGGCAATCGGAGTTCTCTCGCAACTTTTCAAACATTGTGTAAAATCTTTGAAACGTTTAGAAATTTTTGAGAACCCTATTTATGCAATTACAATCTAACAGTCTCGATGAAACCATGATTTTTCCCTGGAATATAGTTTTCTGTTTGGGACCGAAGTGTACCTTCTATCTGTATCAGGATTAGAACCAATTGAGTAGCTAGGTAATTGATTCAAGGATAAACTATGAAAGATTACATGTGAAATTGTGCAGTAATGAATAATTAAAACCA
Organism: Pachydiplax longipennis; assembly: GCA_036926295.1. Lineage (NCBI taxonomy): Eukaryota > Metazoa > Arthropoda > Insecta > Odonata > Libellulidae > Pachydiplax > Pachydiplax longipennis. The sequence continues at coordinate 47,225 of JAVFKF010000082.1, read as the reverse complement.
GAAATCTGAGCATTGAAAGTAATAGCTGTCAAATTAATAACACCATAATCATACTAATAGGATTATCATTATGATAAAATAATTATTTAATAAATAATACAGAGCACTTCTGAAATACATTAATGCACAACGTAGACAAGCCCTCTCATCTCTTGTTTATAATGATATGCAAATTTATTTAATAATATTCCTTCTTCCCATCCTCTTTGGCAAAGCAGTCTCATTCATTCTTTCAGTGTTCTAACAATTTTACAATCTCAGCTTTTATGAACCTTACTCACCTTGGTTGGTGTCTTTAATGCAACATTTTAATACATTTTTATATTTGCCACTTAGTACGACAGGTTCGTATATCTACTTATGATTTTGGCTTTAAACCCCTTTCTGAGAATTTTAGTTTTTTAAGACAAAGTACTTGTTTCTGCCCCATGCGTCACTATTGGATTATCTGCATTTTTGGTCAACTCGATATCAAGCATTGTAGTGGGGGTCCCCTTGTTCTCAATATCAAACCATTTCACTAGTTTGTTTCTAATTTTAGCTCAAGCCTTTGTATTCTTCTTACTCTTTTTCACAATTTTTATCACCTTCCGTAGGCTGCCAATTTCATGCATCATTATGATGCTACAAAATGCTTGCTTATAGTCAATTAACAGCATTTGGATGTCCAATAGGCACTTCTTTGATTAGGCTGTATTCCACACTGGTACTCTACTATCACCCTTCAACTTTCCTTTCTTAGTATCTTGTTTTTAATAGAAGAAAAATCTCAAAACTACACGGTTAGCATGGCATCGCTGCTATAATTGCTACTCTCTAATTTCTCCCCTTTCTTTACTGTTGCTTATATACTTCCAATCATCTTCTCAGTTTCCCATATTATTGTGATTCATTTACGTACAACATCCTCAATTGCTTTAACTCCATTATGAGTAAGTTGTGTTGGATGATTTGGTTATAAAAGTATACTGGAAAGCAAATGGTCTATTTAACGAGACTCTGAATAAAGATAACTAATCATCATGTACATACCCTCCATTACCTAACTGTAAATTTTTCGATGACTCTTTGTCAGGACTTTGTACTCTTGTTTTAGAAATTTTCTCTTACGAGTTAGGAAAACGATTCTGAATCAATGGGATCTTTTTCTCATTATCTTGGTTTTTAGGTTAATCATGCAGTGTATTATCATGTAGCTTGAATATTTTTGGCATGTGGTTACAGAAAATACAGTCAATACTCTTTGGTTTCCATATCTAAACATGGAAGTTGAACAGGAACATTTGTGTTTTGAATTTACCTTTTGGTGAACAAAAATGTAAAGTTTTGAATCAATTCTGATTTAGCTCCAGCAGTTCAGGTTCACTCTTCAGTTGAGGAAATCGATATTTTTCCTTTGAGTTCATGTTTTGGTTTTATGCCAAATCTGAAACTGAAGGATATTGTAATGAAATACAGATAAAGTGTCATTGAGGAAGAATTTTGTGTTTCTCAGATATTGATCTTTTTCGGCATTAAGAAGTGTGCAATGTTATTGGGCTACCATGGTCAGACACAAAATGTAACTGACCGCTGGTTTCTTATTCATAAACTTACTTTCCATGTTAAGAATGAGGTAAGCATCTTAACATTTGATATTAGTTAGAAAGCATCACAGTCTTGATATTGCAAGAAATCTTATTACAGCTGAGCTCACAGAACTCCCAAGATCTATGTGCTCTCCCGGTATACTAATTTCCTGCTTGTTGAGTCTTAAATATTCTATTATTATAGTCAAAACTTTGGAACACTCAAAGACTTTGTTGCATAACAACCATAGCTCTATGCTTCATTAAACCATGCATCGACTCTTAAGTTGTCCATAGTCACAATTGGAATGTCATTCATATTTATCTTAAATTATAACCTTCATAGGATAGTTGGAAAGTGTTTCAAGAAACAGATTGTGTATTTGATCAGTTTTGGACTTAGGTTTGGCACTATTTAAATGAGATTGCTTAAAGAATAATCATGGTGCTACTCCAGATATTCCTGTGTTATTAACATATGCACATTTTCCGATCCAATGCATATGTCAGTTTTCTGAGAAAGCAATGGTCAATCTTGAGGACGATCATGAGCATTTCAAGCATTTTATTACTCTGTGCTATATGCTGCATGATGGCTAACTACGCTAAGATTTATGCTTATTATCGAGGACATTTTTTGTTATAACAATTGTGAAATGTTTCGGGGATAGGACAGGCTAGTGCTATCATCAAATGCACAGTCAGTATAGATCTAAATGTGCCTTACATACCATATTATATGACTCTGAAAATAAATCTTAGCAGTAAAGTAATTTACAGTTCTTGAGAACATTCTGTGTGTTTCCCCATGGAATCCATTTTCAAGCCTAACTCCATGGAAGTATTTTTTATCTTAGAAACAATCTTTTAGATAATTAATTACAAAGGGGAATATGTTTTAATACTCAATGTTACATTAAGTATTCTTCAGTGTCATTAGTGGTGCACTCACAGGAGGTCCTACTGTCTAGATGTAGGCGATGGTCGGTAAACAGAGCTACAAATATAAATTTTTTTAATAGAACTTTTTGTTTATACAGTAAAAAATGTACAAGAGGCTCCTACTTAAGATGCTATCCCAGTTATTATGCAGTTATTTTCCAGTCCCTGACAAAGGAATGGAAAGGTAAAAACTCTGCTTAAATTGCACTTCCACCAGCTTCAGCCAATTTGTAGCTTGTGAATCACCTTTCCGAAGATAGCTGTAGAGACTGTAGCAGTAGTGTCTGATCTGTTCCTGCACACATCGTCTGGTTCGAAACCCCAAATTATTCCTACTGCACCTACTCCGGGAAAGCACCAATCCTTTCTGAACAACCTATTTTGTATTAGAATTAAGATGGGAATGATGAAAATGATGATAAAAAACTTTAATTTGCAAATGAATTCCACACAGAACTCCTTTTTCACAAATTACTCGATGACTCATTTATTTAGTGCCATTTCTGTGCCTTTGCAGGACGCTCAGGGAGGTTATCGAGACATTGCATGTCTGGCCTAATATAATATGTCCCATCCAGTAATGTTGAAAGGTAGATCGGCTTATTCATTAGGCAGGTTGAAAGCACACTCAACAGAGTTATTATCTTCCCATTAATTATTTAAACTTTAGAAGTTATCAGTGGTGATAATCGTTGACAAAAATGAACATTTCTTCTCCTTTCAGGTTATTCACTGCATGCTCCAAAGTATTGCCCATATTTGGCTCCTTGTCCTCAAATAAGGCACGTTAATATTCAGTGCTTGGTAAAGAAATGTCTTGAGCTGATAGTGGAAAAGCTATTTATATTAGCACAGATTTTACCTTCATATGAGAATTTTGTCTGGTTCACGATGAATTTAAGGTGTTATCCATCCTTGCATTTTAAAATTGCTGATTTCTTTTGTTGCACTAACCGTAAGAGTGGCAGCGTTATGATCATTCGAAAAAATTATCATTGATCTGCTCTAGATGATTTTGTCTTCTGTGACCTATTACGGTAAACAGGTTTTGAATGCTGTCCCAATCGCATTATTACTAAAAAGATTTTCCATTATACGTTCTCTACTTACTGGTCTTCAACATCATAGTTCAGTCTTTCTTCTCAAAGTAAATATTTTCTTAGATAAGGAAAAGATTCATTGTTCTTCAATATTAACTTATGTGGGGATTTTAATATCCATCGTTTTGATAATAATCTTCCTACAATGTGCAAAACCTTCCAACATTTTTTTTATTTACAAATCAAATGTAAAGCATTCATTCTTCACCAAAGTGCATTCTAACATTGATCTTCTAATGATGATATTTTGTATTTAAGAAAACATAATTGAAGACTTCCATGCATGTACATGATGTGGCAAAATAAATTATTCTTATTCATCAAAATTTTGAATTTTTCATCACAACATTCCTACCCAAAAACTAACCCCTTTAAAGGTGGTTGATCTACTACACCCTTATCTGTAATTATTTTGGGTACATCTCTTCAAAAGAAGGAAATATGGCACTTTTAATTTTTTTTCTAAATTCAATGAGATCAATCCAAATTTAAGTCTTAAATACTGCGACATATTTTAATAGCTTGTTAAATTATGCACTTTACTGTTTTGGAAAGAAATACATAAAATCTTTGAAAATATCGAGTATTTTTAACACGGAATCATGGGCAAAAAAACAAATAACCAGTCGCTGAAATGTTCCGTAAGGTACGAGTACCGACTTTTAACGTGGAGCTGATTACCATACCTTAGACAATTCGGGGACAACCGTGCATGAAAGTGAGATATTATTTATCCGGCAACCACAGGTATTTCGAAAAGTGGATGAATTCGAAATTCTGATTAAACCGGTAATTCATGCAGATTGCGTTTCTATTTCAATGATTATAATGAACTAGTCAGACTATTTTAAAATAGAGCGTTGGAAGAGCATTTTCTGGGAGGCATAGAAAAGAAAGCAGTGTTTTCGCAGCCATTAGAAAATTTCACCAGATGTCTTTCACGTATTTTGAAGGATGGAGTCATTTTCTTTCAACCATTAATACATTTATAGGTCCTAGAATTACGAGAGAATACGTATTATATCAAGTTTCGGGAAGAGAGAGAGAGATTTAGGAAAACGTCATTGGGGTAAAGAAGAGAATTTTATCTGTTTTGGATGAAGTGACCTGCGAATCTCAGCGCGATGAGTTAGTGATTGTGTTTTTGAATCACTTGATTACAAACTGATGAAGTTAACAAACGGAGATCGTAAGTCAGTGAATTAGAGTACATTCTAATAATCAAGACTATAGAATTTTAGAGAGGATCGGATATACAATCACCGCAACGTATGGGCTTGTCTGAGAGGGAAAATTCTCTCTATAAGCATGATGAAGGTTAAGAGAAGAACTTAATAAGAAGAGATCTCTGCAGCCCACTTTCACAGACATTTACCGTCAAGTTTCGCGCCTTGTTCGTAAATCGCTCCTCAACTCAGGTTCAACCGCCTAACTTTAAGGACTTGCGGTAACTACGATTGTGCCAGTTTAAAATGAGAGAGTAATGTTCTCGGGAAAGTTAAGATTGCCACATGTTATTAGTTTCGCATGTGTGTATATAGGAAAGTGCAATCGATTGCTTCGTTGAATCATCCACGATTAGAGCACATGATCATCTATCGATGTTAATCGCTGCTAAACGGAAAGTGCAGAATCGATGTGAATGATTCCACGATCTGGATCGTTCGCGACAGAAGTGTATCCGCTGCTGTACTGACTAGGAAGATATTCTTCTTTGGACCTAATTACTCGGAGGTCATGGAAAAAGTCTTTTGAGCGTGATTCTCTTAAAGCCGCTTATGACACATCTTCTTCCTGAATCTCATAGTGCCTCGAAGGTGGTTGTTAATATCTTTTATGTGTGTCTGGTGATTAGTTAGTTGTTTTACGTCTGCGTGATACCCTGGAAACATTATCCTGTAGGCGCTTGGATTGCGCGCATTTGTAAGTTGTTTTTCAACGAAAACTTTATTGGAGCTCATAGTTTTTCGAAATTTTTTGGTGAGCATTGAGGAATTGCCTTTAAGAAAACACATCTCTGTACTGTTGGGTTGTGAATTATTAAATTGACACACCGAGTTCTCTCACAACTTTTAAAACATTGTTATAATCTGTGAAATGTTTAGAAATTCTTGTGACCGGATTTATCCAATCACAATCTAACAGTGTCGATTTTAGGATTCAGTCAAGGATTTTACCCTGGAATACACATTTCTGTTTGGGACCGAATTGTACATTCTGTCTGTAGCAGGATAAACTATGAAAGATTACATGTGAAATTGTGCAGAAATGAATTATTAAAACAAAAATCTGAGCATTGAAAGTAATACCCATCAAATTAATAACACCATAATCATAATAATAGGATTATCATTATGATAAAATAATTATTTAATAACTAATACGCTACACTGCTGAAATATATCAATGCACAAAGTAGACGAGCTCTTTCTTCTTTTATTTATAGTGAAATACAAATTTATTTAATTATGTTGCTTCTTCCCATCCTCTCAGTACTACAGCCTTCTTCTTTGATGCACATATTTTCCAATCCTCTTTGGGAAAGCAGTCTCATTCATTCTTTCAATGTCATGTAGCCTCTCAGCTTTTATGAACCTTACCATATCTTCACCTTGATTATTGTATTTAATCCAACATTTCAATACATTCTATATTTGACATTTAGTACGACAGGTTAGTATATCCACCTTGGATATTGGCTTTCAACCTCAATCTGAGAATTTTACTCCTTTAAGACAAAGTACTTGTTTCTGTCCCATTACTTCACTATTGGAGGTTCCAATGTTTTATATATCTGCATTTTTGGTTAACTCGATATCAAGCATTGTAGTTGGGGTCCCCTTGTTCTCAATATCGAACCATTTCACTAGTTTGTTTCCAATTTTAGCTCAAGCCTTTCTTTTCTTCATACCCTTCTGTGGGCCATCATGTCTTATGCATCATTATGATGCTTTAAAAGGCTTGCTTATAATCAAAAAAACAGCACTTGGATGTCTAATAGGCACTTCTCTAATTAGGCAGAGAACCACCCTGGTACTCTACTATTTCCCTTCAACTTTCCTTTCTTAGTCTCTTGTTTATTATAGAAGACAAAACTTAAAACTACACGGTTAGCATGGCATCTCAGCTATAATTACTACTCTCTAATTTGTCTCCTTTCTTTACTATTAATTATTTATTTCCAATCCTCCAATCATCTTTTCAGTTTCCCATATTATTGTGATTCATTTACGTACAACATTCTCAATTGCTTTAACTACATAATGAGTAACTTGTGTTGGAAGATTTGGTTATAAAAGTATACTGGATAGCAAATGAACTGCATAGGAAATGGACTATTTATCGAGAGACTAATCAAAGATAACTAATTATCATGTACATAATCTCCAATACCCAACTGTAAATTATTTCATGGATCTTTTTCAGGACTATGGACTATGTTCTACTATTTGTTAGAAATTTTCTCTTACGAGTTAGGAAAACGATTGTCAGTCAATGTGATCTTTCCCTCATTATCTTGGTTTTAAGGTTAATCATGCATGTAGCTTGAACTTTTTTGGCATGTTGTTTCAGAAAACACAGTCGGTATTCTTTCGTTTACATATCTGATCATGTAAGTTGAACAGGAGCTTTTGTGGTTTGAATTTACCTTTTCGTAAACAAAAATGTAAAGTTTTGATTCAATTCTGATTTAGCTCCAGCACTTCAGGTTCACTTTTCAGTTGAGGAAATTAATATTTTTCCTTTGAGTTCATGTTTTGGTTTTATGCCAAATCTGAAACTGAATGATATTGTAATGAAATACAGATAAAGTGTCATGGAGGAAGAGTTCTGTGATTGTCAAATATCAATCTTTTATAGCCTTAAGAAGTGTGCAATGTTATTGGCATAACATGGTAAGTCACAAAATATAACTGACCGCTGGTTTTTTATTCATAAACTTAAATTCCATTTTAAGAATGAGATAAGCATTTTAACATTTACTATTAGTTAGATAGCATCACAATCTTGATATTTCAAAAATCTTATATCAGCTGAGCTCACAGAACACCCAATACGTATGTGCTCTCCAGGTTCAATTCAATTCAATTTGTTTTCATTCAATGATCAATACATTGATATAGAATACGTCAAGACAATAAATAAAATAAAAATATGAATCAATAAAATGTGTCAATATATCACTTATGTATACAGGTCACTTATACATACAAAATTCGTTAACCGAATAAAATACATGCTTCTTTAAAAAATCAATTAATTTCTTACGAAAAGCATATATTGAACATGTTTCTTTGAGATAATCTTGTAACTTATTATGCAGAATTAGTCCCATGGATTTAGGACCTAATGCAGTAGCTTTGGTTCTTAAGAATGGTCTATGTAGGTCCTTACTCATACGTGTTCCGTAATGGTGGACCTCATTGTATTTTACTAAGGTCGAAAGGTTCACCCTAGTGTGCATTAGCATTTCGTAAATATAAATGCATGGGACTGGCAGGAGATTAACTTTCCGAAATAACGGACGGCACGGTGCATCAAGTCTAGCTTATATTGATTTTCTGCTTGTTGACTCTTAAATATTCTATTATTATAGGGAAAACTTTGGAACACTTTGTTGCATAACAACCATATCTCTATGCTCCATTAAATCATGTATTCACCCTTTAGAAATGCATAGACACAATTGGAAAGTCATTGATATTTATCTTGAATTATTACCTTCATAGGATAGGTGCAAAGTGTTTGCAAATGTTGCAAAATTTTGTTGACAAAAATGAACATTTCCTCTCCTTGCAGGTTATTCACTGCATGCTCCAAAGTAATGCCCATATTTTGCTCCATGTCTTCAAATAAGGAACATTAATACTCAGTGCCTGGGAAAGAAATCTCTTGAGCTGAAAGTGGAAAAGCTATTTACCAAAGCTATTTACCTATTTACCTAAAAGCTATTTACCTATTTGCTAAAAGCAGAGATTTTACCTTCATATGAGAATTTTGTCTGGTTCACGATGAATTTAAGGTGTTATCCATCCTTGCATTTTAAAATTGCTGATTTCTTTTGTTGCACTAACCGTAAGAGTGGCAGCGTTATGATCATTCGAAAAAATTATCATTGATCTGCTGTAGATGATTTTGTCTTCTGTGACCTATTAGGGAAAACAGGTTTTGAATGCTGTCCCAATCACATTATTACTAAAAAGATTTTCCATTATACGTTCTCTACTTACTGGTCTTCAACATCATAGTTCAGTCTTTCTTCTCAAAGTAAATATTTTATTAGATAAGGAAATGCTTCATTGTTCTTTCAATATTAACTTATGTGGGGATTTTAATATCCATCGTTTTGATAATAATCTTCCTACAATGTGCAAAACCTTCCAACATTTTTTTTATTTACAAATCAAATGTAAAGCATTCATTCTTCACCAAAGTGCATTCTAACATTGATCTTCTAATGAGGATATTTTGTATTTAAGAAAATATAATTGAAGACTTCCATGCATGTACATGATGTGGCAAAATAAATTATTCTTATTCATCAAAATTTTGAATTTTTCATCACAACATTCCTACCCAAAAACTAACCCCTTTAAAGGTGGTTGATCTACTACACCCTTATCTGTAATTATTTTGGGTACATCTCTTCAAAAGAAGGAAATATGGCACTTTTAATTTTTTTTCTAAATTCAATGAGATCAATCCAAATTTAAGTCTTAAATACTGCGACATATTTTAATAGCTTGTTAAATTATGCACTTTACTGTTTTGGAAAGAAATACATAAAATCTTTGAAAATATCGAGTATTTTTAACACGGAATCATGGGCAAAAAAACAAATAACCAGTCGCTGAAATGTTCCGTAAGGTACGAGTACCGACTTTTAACGTGGAGCTGATTAACCTACCTTAGACAATTCGGGGACAACCGTGCATGAAAGTGAGATATTATTTATCCGGCAACCACAGGTATTTCGAAAAGTGGATGAATTCGAAATTCTGATTAAACCGGTAATTCATGCTGATTGCGTTTCTATTTCAATGATTATAATGAACTAGTCAGACTATTTTAAAATAGAGCGTTGGAAGAGCATTTTCTGGGAGGCATAGAAAAGAAAGCAGTGTTTTCGCAGCCATTAGAAAATTTCACCAGATGTCTTTCACGTATTTTGAAGGATGGAGTCATTTTCTTTCAACCATTAATACATTAATAGGTCCTAGAATTACGAGAGAATACGTATTATATCAAGTTTCGGGAAGAGAGAGAGAGATTTAGGAAAACGTCATTGGGGTAAAGAAGAGAATTTTATCTGTTTTGGATGAAGTGACCTGCGAATCTCAGCGCGATGAGTTAGTGATTGTGTTTTTGAATCACTTGATTACAAACTGATGAAGTTAACAAACGGAGATCGTAAGTCAGTGAATTAGAGTACATTCTAATAATCAAGACTATAGAATTTTAGAGAGGATCGGATATACAATCACCGCAACGTATGGGCTTGTCTGAGAGGGAAAATTCTCTCTATAAGCATGATGAAGGTTAAGAGAAGAACTTAATAAGAAGAGATCTCTGCAGCCCACTTTCACAGACATTTACCGTCATGTTTCGCGCCTTGTTCGTAAATCGCTCCTCAACTCAGGTTCAACCGCCTAACTTTAAGGACTTGCGGTAACTACGATTGTGCCAGTTTAAAATGAGAGTGTAATGTTCTCGGGAAAGTTAAGATTGCCACATGTTATTTGTTTCGCATGTGTGTATATAGGAAAGTGCAATCGATTGCTTCGTTGAATCATCCACGATTAGAGCACATGATCATCTATCGATGTTAATCGCTGCTAAACGGAAAGTGCAGAATCGATGTGAATCATTCCACGATCTGGATCGTTCGCGACAGAAGTGTGTCTGCTGCTGTACTGACTAGGAAGATATTCTTCTTTGGACCTAATTACTCGGAGGTCATGGAAAAAGTCTTTTGAGCGTGATTCTCTTAAAGCCGCTTATGACACATCTTCTTCCTGAATCTCATTGTGCCTCGAAGGTGGTTGTTAATATCTTTTATGTGTGTCTGGTGATTAGTTAGTTGTTTTACGTCTGCGTGATACCCTGGAAACATTATCCTGTAGACGCTTGGATTGCGCGCATTTGTAAGTTGTTTTTCAACGAAAACTTTATTGGAGCTCATAGTTTTTCGAAATGTTTTGGTGTGCACTGAGGAATTGCGTTTAAGAAAACACATCTCTGAGCTGTAGGGATGTGAATCATTAAGATGGCAATCGGAGTTCTCTCGCAACTTTTCAAACATTGTGTAAAATCTTTGAAACGTTTAGAAATTTTTGAGAACCCTATTTATGCAATTACAATCTAACAGTCTCGATGAAACCATGATTTTTCCCTGGAATATAGTTTTCTGTTTGGGACCGAAGTGTACCTTCTATCTGTATCAGGATTAGAACCAATTGAGTAGCTAGGTAATTGATTCAAGGATAAACTATGAAAGATTACATGTGAAATTGTGCAGTAATGAATAATTAAAACCAGAAATCTGAGCATTGAAAGTAATAGCTGTCAAATTAATAACACCATAATCATACTAATAGGATTATCATTATGATAAAATAATTATTTAATAAATAATACAGAGCACTTCTGAAATACATTAATGCACAACGTAGACAAGCCCTCTCATCTCTTGTTTATAATGATATGCAAATTTATTTAATAATATTCCTTCTTCCCATCCTCTTTGGCAAAGCAGTCTCATTCATTCTTTCAGTGTTCTAACAATTTTACAATCTCAGCTTTTATGAACCTTACTCACCTTGGTTGGTGTCTTTAATGCAACATTTTAATACATTTTTATATTTGCCACTTAGTACGACAGGTTCGTATATCTACTTATGATTTTGGCTTTAAACCCCTTTCTGAGAATTTTAGTTTTTTAAGACAAAGTACTTGTTTCTGCCCCATGCGTCACTATTGGATTATCTGCATTTTTGGTCAACTCGATATCAAGCATTGTAGTGGGGGTCCCCTTGTTCTCAATATCAAACCATTTCACTAGTTTGTTTCTAATTTTAGCTCAAGCCTTTGTATTCTTCTTACTCTTTTTCACAATTTTTATCACCTTCCGTAGGCTGCCAATTTCATGCATCATTATGATGCTACAAAATGCTTGCTTATAGTCAATTAACAGCATTTGGATGTCCAATAGGCACTTCTTTGATTAGGCTGTATTCCACACTGGTACTCTACTATCACCCTTCAACTTTCCTTTCTTAGTATCTTGTTTTTAATAGAAGAAAAATCTCAAAACTACACGGTTAGCATGGCATCGCTGCTATAATTGCTACTCTCTAATTTCTCCCCTTTCTTTACTGTTGCTTATATACTTCCAATCATCTTCTCAGTTTCCCATATTATTGTGATTCATTTACGTACAACATCCTCAATTGCTTTAACTCCATTATGAGTAAGTTGTGTTGGATGATTTGGTTATAAAAGTATACTGGAAAGCAAATGGTCTATTTAACGAGACTCTGAATAAAGATAACTAATCATCATGTACATACCCTCCATTACCTAACTGTAAATTTTTCGATGACTCTTTGTCAGGACTTTGTACTCTTGTTTTAGAAATTTTCTCTTACGAGTTAGGAAAACGATTCTGAATCAATGGGATCTTTTTCTCATTATCTTGGTTTTTAGGTTAATCATGCAGTGTATTATCATGTAGCTTGAATATTTTTGGCATGTGGTTACAGAAAATACAGTCAATACTCTTTGGTTTCCATATCTAAACATGGAAGTTGAACAGGAACATTTGTGTTTTGAATTTACCTTTTGGTGAACAAAAATGTAAAGTTTTGAATCAATTCTGATTTAGCTCCAGCAGTTCAGGTTCACTCTTCAGTTGAGGAAATCGATATTTTTCCTTTGAGTTCATGTTTTGGTTTTATGCCAAATCTGAAACTGAAGGATATTGTAATGAAATACAGATAAAGTGTCATTGAGGAAGAATTTTGTGTTTCTCAGATATTGATCTTTTTCGGCATTAAGAAGTGTGCAATGTTATTGGGCTACCATGGTCAGACACAAAATGTAACTGACCGCTGGTTTCTTATTCATAAACTTACTTTCCATGTTAAGAATGAGGTAAGCATCTTAACATTTGATATTAGTTAGAAAGCATCACAGTCTTGATATTGCAAGAAATCTTATTACAGCTGAGCTCACAGAACTCCCAAGATCTATGTGCTCTCCCGGTATACTAATTTCCTGCTTGTTGAGTCTTAAATATTCTATTATTATAGTCAAAACTTTGGAACACTCAAAGACTTTGTTGCATAACAACCATAGCTCTATGCTTCATTAAACCATGCATCGACTCTTAAGTTGTCCATAGTCACAATTGGAATGTCATTCATATTTATCTTAAATTATAACCTTCATAGGATAGTTGGAAAGTGTTTCAAGAAACAGATTGTGTATTTGATCAGTTTTGGACTTAGGTTTGGCACTATTTAAATGAGATTGCTTAAAGAATAATCATGGTGCTACTCCAGATATTCCTGTGTTATTAACATATGCACATTTTCCGATCCAATGCATATGTCAGTTTTCTGAGAAAGCAATGGTCAATCTTGAGGACGATCATGAGCATTTCAAGCATTTTATTACTCTGTGCTATATGCTGCATGATGGCTAACTACGCTAAGATTTATGCTTATTATCGAGGACATTTTTTGTTATAACAATTGTGAAATGTTTCGGGGATAGGACAGGCTAGTGCTATCATCAAATGCACAGTTAGTATAGATCTAAATGTGCCTTACATACCATATTATATGACTCTGAAAATAAATCTTAGCAGTAAAGTAATTTACAGTTCTTGAGAACATTCTGTGTGTTTCCCCATGGAATCCATTTTCAAGCCTAACTCCATGGAAGTATTTTTTATCTTAGAAACAATCTTTTAGATAATTAATTACAAAGGGGAATATGTTTTAATACTCAATGTTACATTAAGTATTCTTCAGTGTCATTAGTGGTGCACTCACAGGAGGTCCTACTGTCTAGATGTAGGCGATGGTCGGTAAACAGAGCTATAAATATAAATTTTTTTAATAGAACTTTTTGTTTATACAGTAAAAAATGTACCAGAGGCTCCTACTTAAGATGCTATCCCAGTTATTATGCAGTTATTTTCCAGTCCCTGACAAAGGAATGGAAAGGTAAAAACTCTGCTTAAATTGCACTTCCACCAGCTTCAGCCAATTTGCAGCTTGTGAATCACCTTTCCGAAGATATCTGTAGAGACAGTAGCAGTAGTGTCTGATCTGTTCCTGCACACATCGTCTGGTTCGAAACCCCAAATTATTCCTACTGCACCTACTCCGGGAAAGCACCAATCCTTTATGAACAACCTATTTTGTATTAGAATTAAGATGGGAATGATGAAAATGATGATAAAAAACTTTAATTTGCAAATGAATTCCACACAGAACTCCTTTTTCACAAATTACTCGATGACTCATTTATTTAGTGCCATTTCTGTGCCTTTGCAGGACGCTCAGGGAGGTTATCGAGACATTGCATGTCTGGCCTAATATAATATGTCCCATCCAGTAATGTTGAAAGGTAGATCGGCTTTTTCATTAGGCAGGTTGAAAGCACACTCAACAGAGTTATTATCTTCCCATTAATTATTTAAACTTTAGAAGTTATCAGTGGTGATAATCGTTGACAAAAATGAACATTTCTTCTCCTTTCAGGTTATTCACTGCATGCTCCAAAGTATTGCCCATATTTGGCTCCTTGTCCTCAAATAAGGCACGTTAATATTCAGTGCTTGGTAAAGAAATGTCTTGAGCTGATAGTGGAAAAGCTATTTATATTAGCACAGATTTTACCTTCATATGAGAATTTTGTCTGGTTCACGATGAATTTAAGGTGTTATCCATCCTTGCATTTTAAAATTGCTGATTTCTTTTGTTGCACTAACCGTAAGAGTGGCAACGTTATGATCATTCGAAAAAATTATCATTGATCTGCTCTAGATGATTTTGTCTTCTGTGACCTATTAGGGAAAACAGGTTTTGAATGCTGTCCCAATCGCATTATTACTAAAAAGATTTTCCATTATACGTTCTCTACTTACTGGTCTTCAACATCATAGTTCAGTCTTTCTTCTCAAAGTAAATATTTTATTAGATAAGGAAATGCTTCATTGTTCTTTCAATATTAACTTATGTGGGGATTTTAATATCCATCGTTTTGATAATAATCTTCCTACAATGTGCAAAACCTTCCAACATTTTTTTTATTTACAAATCAAATGTAAAGCATTCATTCTTCACCAAAGAGCATTCTAACATTGATCTTCTAATGAGGATATTTTGTATTTAAGAAATTATAATTGAAGACTTCCATGCGTGTACATGATGTGGCAAAATAAATTATTCTTATTCATCAAAATTTTGAATTTTTCATCACAACATTCCTACCCAAAAACTAACCCCTTTAAAGGTGGTTGATCTACTACACCCTTATCTGTAATTATTTTGGGTACATCTCTTCAAAAGAAGGAAATATGGCACTTTTAATTTTTTTTCTAATTTCAATGAGATCAATCCAAATTTAAAACTTAAATACTGCGACATATTTTAATAGCTTGTTAAATTATGCACTTTACTGTTTTGGAAAGAAATACATAAAATCTTTGAAAATATCGAGTATTTTTAACACGGAATCATGGGCAAAAAAACAAATAACCAGTCGCTGAAATGTTCCGTAAGGTACGAGTACCGACTTTTAACGTGGAGCTGATTACCCTACCTTAGACAATTCGGGGACAACCGTGCATGAAAGTGAGATATTATTTATCCGGCAACCACAGGTATTTCGAAAAGTGGATGAATTCGAAATTCTGATTAAACCGGGAATTCATGCAGATTGCGTTTCTATTTCAATGATTATAATGAACTAGTCAGACTATTTTAAAATAGAGCGTTGGAAGAGCATTATCTGGGAGGCATAGAAAAGAAAGCAGTGTTTTCGCAGCCATTAGAAAATTTCACCAGATGTCTTTCACGTATTTTGAAGGATGGAGTCATTTTCTTTCAACCATTAATACATTTATAGGTCCTAGAATTACGAGAGAATACGTATTATATCAAGTTTCGGGAAGAGAGAGAGAGATTTAGGAAAACGTCATTGGGGTAAAGAAGAGAATTTTATCTGTTTTGGATGAAGTGACCTGCGAATCTCAGCGCGATGAGTTAGTGATTGTGTTTTTGAATCACTTGATTACAAACTGATGAAGTTAACAAACGGAGATCGTAAGTCAGTGAATTAGAGTACATTCTAATAATCAAGACTATAGAATTTTAGAGAGGATCGGATATACAATCACCGCAACGTATGGGCTTGTCTGAGAGGGAAAATTCTCTCTATAAGCATGATGAAGGTTAAGAGAAGAACTTAATAAGAAGAGATCTCTGCAGCCCACTTTCACAGACATTTACCGTCATGTTTCGCGCCTTGTTCGTAAATCGCTCCTCAACTCAGGTTCAACCGCCTAACTTTAAGGACTTGCGGTAACTACGATTGTGCCAGTTTAAAATGAGAGAGTAATGTTCTCGGGAAAGTTAAGATTGCCACATGTTATTAGTTTCGCATGTGTGTATATAGGAAAGTGCAATCGATTGCTTCGTTGAATCATCCACGATTAGAGCACATGATCATCTATCGATGTTAATCGCTGCTAAACGGAAAGTGCAGAATCGATGTGAATGATTCCACGATCTGGATCGTTCGCGACAGAAGTGTATCCGCTGCTGTACTGACTAGGAAGATATTCTTCTTTGGACCTAATTACTCGGAGGTCATGGAAAAAGTCTTTTGAGCGTGATTCTCTTAAAGCCGCTTATGACACATCTTCTTCCTGAATCTCATAGTGCCTCGAAGGTGGTTGTTAATATCTTTTATGTGTGTCTGGTGATTAGTTAGTTGTTTTACGTCTGCGTGATACCCTGGAAACATTATCCTGTAGGCGCTTGGATTGCGCGCATTTGTAAGTTGTTTTTCAACGAAAACTTTATTGGAGCTCATAGTTTTTCGAAATTTTTTGGTGAGCATTGAGGAATTGCCTTTAAGAAAACACATCTCTGTACTGTTGGGTTGTGAATTATTAAATTGACACACCGAGTTCTCTCACAACTTTTAAAACATTGTTATAATCTGTGAAATGTTTAGAAATTCTTGTGACCGGATTTATCCAATCACAATCTAACAGTGTCGATTTTAGGATTCAGTCAAGGATTTTACCCTGGAATACACATTTCTGTTTGGGACCGAATTGTACATTCTGTCTGTAGCAGGATAAACTATGAAAGATTACATGTGAAATTGTGCAGAAATGAATTATTAAAACAAAAATCTGAGCATTGAAAGTAATACCCATCAAATTAATAACACCATAATCATAATAATAGGATTATCATTATGATAAAATAATTATTTAATAACTAATACGCTACACTGCTGAAATATATCAATGCACAAAGTAGACGAGCTCTTTCTTCTTTTATTTATAGTGAAATACAAATTTATTTAATTATGTTGCTTCTTCCCATCCTCGCAGTACTACAGCCTTCTTCTTTGATGCACATATTTTCCAATCCTCTTTGGGAAAGCAGTCTCATTCATTCTTTCAATGTCATGTAGCCTCTCAGCTTTTATGAACCTTACCATATCTTCACCTTGATTATTGTATTTAATCCAACATTTCAATACATTCTATATTTGACATTTAGTACGACAGGTTAGTATATCCACCTTGGATATTGGCTTTCAACCTCAATCTGAGAATTTTACTCCTTTAAGACAAAGTACTTGTTTCTGTCCCATTACTTCACTATTGGAGGTTCCAATGTTTTATATATCTGCATTTTTGGTTAACTCGATATCAAGCATTGTAGTTGGGGTCCCCTTGTTCTCAATATCGAACCATTTCACTAGTTTGTTTCCAATTTTAGCTCAAGCCTTTCTTTTCTTCATACCCTTCTGTGGGCCATCATGTCTTATGCATCATTATGATGCTTTAAAAGGCTTGCTTATAATCAAAAAAACAGCACTTGGATGTCTAATAGGCACTTCTCTAATTAGGCAGAGAACCACCCTGGTACTCTACTATTTCCCTTCAACTTTCCTTTCTTAGTCTCTTGTTTATTATAGAAGACAAAACTTAAAACTACACGGTTAGCATGGCATCTCAGCTATAATTACTACTCTCTAATTTGTCTCCTTTCTTTACTATTAATTATTTATTTCCAATCCTCCAATCATCTTTTCAGTTTCCCATATTATTGTGATTCATTTACGTACAACATTCTCAATTGCTTTAACTACATAATGAGTAACTTGTGTTGGAAGATTTGGTTATAAAAGTATACTGGATAGCAAATGAACTGCATAGGAAATGGACTATTTATCGAGAGACTAATCAAAGATAACTAATTATCATGTACATAATCTCCAATACCCAACTGTAAATTATTTCATGGATCTTTTTCAGGACTATGGACTATGTTCTACTATTTGTTAGAAATTTTCTCTTACGAGTTAGGAAAACGATTGTCAGTCAATGTGATCTTTCCCTCATTATCTTGGTTTTAAGGTTAATCATGCATGTAGCTTGAACTTTTTTGGCATGTTGTTTCAGAAAACACAGTCGGTATTCTTTCGTTTACATATCTGATCATGTAAGTTGAACAGGAGCTTTTGTGGTTTGAATTTACCTTTTCGTAAACAAAAATGTAAAGTTTTGATTCAATTCTGATTTAGCTCCAGCACTTCAGGTTCACTTTTCAGTTGAGGAAATTAATATTTTTCCTTTGAGTTCATGTTTTGGTTTTATGCCAAATCTGAAACTGAATGATATTGTAATGAAATACAGATAAAGTGTCATGGAGGAAGAGTTCTGTGATTGTCAAATATCAATCTTTTATAGCCTTAAGAAGTGTGCAATGTTATTGGCATAACATGGTAAGTCACAAAATATAACTGACCGCTGGTTTTTTATTCATAAACTTAAATTCCATTTTAAGAATGAGATAAGCATTTTAACATTTACTATTAGTTAGATAGCATCACAATCTTGATATTTCAAAAATCTTATATCAGCTGAGCTCACAGAACACCCAATACGTATGTGCTCTCCAGGTTCAATTCAATTCAATTTGTTTTCATTCAATGATCAATACATTGATATAGAATACGTCAAGACAATAAATAAAATAAAAATATGAATCAATAAAATGTGTAAATATATCACTTATGTATACAGGTCACTTATACATACAAAATTCGTTAACCGAATAAAATACATGCTTCTTTAAAAAATCAATTAATTTCTTACGAAAAGCATATATTGAACATGTTTCTTTGAGATAATCTTGTAACTTATTATGCAGAATTAGTCCCATGGATGTAGGACCTAATGCAGTAGCTTTGGTTCTTAAGAATGGTCTATGTAGGTCCTTACTCATACGTGTTCCGTAATGGTGGACCTCATTGTATTTTACTAAGGTCGAAAGGTTCACCCTAGTGTGCATTAGCATTTCGTAAATATAAATGCATGGGACTGGCAGGAGATTAACTTTCCGAAATAACGGACGGCACGGTGCATCATGTCTAGCTTATATTGATTTTCTGCTTGTTGACTCTTAAATATTCTATTATTATAGGGAAAACTTTGGAACACTTTGTTGCATAACAACCATATCTCTATGCTCCATTAAATCATGTATTCACCCTTTAGAAATGCATAGACACAATTGGAAAGTCATTGATATTTATCTTGAATTATTACCTTCATAGGATAGGTGCAAAGTGTTTGCAAATGTTGCAAAATTTTGTTGACAAAAATGAACATTTCCTCTCCTTGCAGGTTATTCACTGCATGCTCCAAAGTAATGCCCATATTTTGCTCCATGTCTTCAAATAAGGAACATTAATACTCAGTGCCTGGGAAAGAAATCTCTTGAGCTGAAAGTGGAAAAGCTATTTACCAAAGCTATTTACCTATTTACCTAAAAGCTATTTACCTATTTGCTAAAAGCAGAGATTTTACCTTCATATGAGAATTTTGTCTGGTTCACGATGAATTTAAGGTGTTATCCATCCTTGCATTTTAAAATTGCTGATTTCTTTTGTTGCACTAACCGTAAGAGTGGCAGCGTTATGATCATTCGAAAAAATTATCATTGATCTGCTGTAGATGATTTTGTCTTCTGTGACCTATTAGGGAAAACAGGTTTTGAATGCTGTCCCAATCACATTATTACTAAAAAGATTTTCCATTATACGTTCTCTACTTACTGGTCTTCAACATCATAGTTCAGTCTTTCTTCTCAAAGTAAATATTTTATTAGATAAGGAAATGCTTCATTGTTCTTTCAATATTAACTTATGTGGGGATTTTAATATCCATCGTTTTGATAATAATCTTCCTACAATGTGCAAAACCTTCCAACATTTTTTTTATTTACAAATCAAATGTAAAGCATTCATTCTTCACCAAAGTGCATTCTAACATTGATCTTCTAATGAGGATATTTTGTATTTAAGAAAATATAATTGAAGACTTCCATGCATGTACATGATGTGGCAAAATAAATTATTCTTATTCATCAAAATTTTGAATTTTTCATCACAACATTCCTACCCAAAAACTAACCCCTTTAAAGGTGGTTGATCTACTACACCCTTATCTGTAATTATTTTGGGTACATCTCTTCAAAAGAAGGAAATATGGCACTTTTAATTTTTTTTCTAAATTCAATGAGATCAATCCAAATTTAAGTCTTAAATACTGCGACATATTTTAATAGCTTGTTAAATTATGCACTTTACTGTTTTGGAAAGAAATACATAAAATCTTTGAAAATATCGAGTATTTTTAACACGGAATCATGGGCAAAAAAACAAATAACCAGTCGCTGAAATGTTCCGTAAGGTACGAGTACCGACTTTTAACGTGGAGCTGATTACCATACCTTAGACAATTCGGGGACAACCGTGCATGAAAGTGAGATATTATTTATCCGGCAACCACAGGTATTTCGAAAAGTGGATGAATTCGAAATTCTGATTAAACCGGTAATTCATGCAGATTGCGTTTCTATTTCAATGATTATAATGAACTAGTCAGACTATTTTAAAATAGAGCGTTGGAAGAGCATTTTCTGGGAGGCATAGAAAAGAAAGCAGTGTTTTCGCAGCCATTAGAAAATTTCACCAGATGTCTTTCACGTATTTTGAAGGATGGAGTCATTTTCTTTCAACCATTAATACATTTATAGGTCCTAGAATTACGAGAGAATACGTATTATATCAAGTTTCGGGAAGAGAGAGAGATTTAGGAAAACGTCATTGGGGTAAAGAAGAGAATTTTATCTGTTTTGGATGAAGTGACCTGCGAATCTCAGCGCGATGAGTTAGTGATTGTGTTTTTGAATCACTTGATTACAAACTGATGAAGTTAACAAACGGAGATCGTAAGTCAGTGAATTAGAGTACATTCTAATAATCAAGACTATAGAATTTTAGAGAGGATCGGATATACAATCACCGCAACGTATGGGCTTGTCTGAGAGGGAAAATTCTCTCTATAAGCATGATGAAGGTTAAGAGAAGAACTTAATAAGAAGAGATCTCTGCAGCCCACTTTCACAGACATTTACCGTCATGTTTCGCGCCTTGTTCGTAAATCGCTCCTCAACTCAGGTTCAACCGCCTAACTTTAAGGACTTGCGGTAACTACGATTGTGCCAGTTTAAAATGAGAGTGTAATGTTCTCGGGAAAGTTAAGATTGCCACATGTTATTTGTTTCGCATGTGTGTATATAGGAAAGTGCAATCGATTGCTTCGTTGAATCATCCACGATTAGAGCACATGATCATCTATCGATGTTAATCGCTGCTAAACGGAAAGTGCAGAATCGATGTGAATCATTCCACGATCTGGATCGTTCGCGACAGAAGTGTGTCTGCTGCTGTACTGACTAGGAAGATATTCTTCTTTGGACCTAATTACTCGGAGGTCATGGAAAAAGTCTTTTGAGCGTGATTCTCTTAAAGCCGCTTATGACACATCTTCTTCCTGAATCTCATTGTGCCTCGAAGGTGGTTGTTAATATCTTTTATGTGTGTCTGGTGATTAGTTAGTTGTTTTACGTCTGCGTGATACCCTGGAAACATTATCCTGTAGACGCTTGGATTGCGCGCATTTGTAAGTTGTTTTTCAACGAAAACTTTATTGGAGCTCATAGTTTTTCGAAATGTTTTGGTGTGTACTGAGGAATTGCGTTTAAGAAAACACATCTCTGAGCTGTAGGGATGTGAATCATTAAGATGGCAATCGGAGTTCTCTCGCAACTTTTCAAACATTGTGTAAAATCTTTGAAACGTTTAGAAATTTTTGAGAACCCTATTTATGCAATTACAATCTAACAGTCTCGATGAAACCATGATTTTTCCCTGGAATATAGTTTTCTGTTTGGGACCGAAGTGTACCTTCTATCTGTATCAGGATTAGAACCAATTGAGTAGCTAGGTAATTGATTCAAGGATAAACTATGAAAGATTACATGTGAAATTGTGCAGTAATGAATAATTAAAACCAGAAATCTGAGCACTGAAAGTAATAGCTGTCAAATTAATAACACCATAATCATACTAATAGGATTATCATTATGATAAAATCATTATTTAATAACTAATACACAGCACTTCTGAAATACATTAATGCACAACGTAGACAAGCCCTCTCATCTCTTGTTTATAATGAAATGCAAATTTATTTAATAATATTCCTTCTTCCCATCCTCTTTGGCAAAGCAGTCTCATTCATTCTTTCAGTGTTCTAACAATTTTACAATCTCAGCTTTTATGAACCTTACTCACCTTGGTTGGTGTCTTTAATGCAACATTTTAATACATTTCTATATTTGCCACTTAGTACGACATGTTCGTATATCTACTTATGATTTTGGCTTTAAACCCCTTTCTGAGAATTTTAGATTTTTAAGACAAAGTACTTGTTTCTGCCCCATGCGTCACTATTGGATTATCTGCATTTTTGGTCAACTCGATATCAAGCATTGTAGTGGGGGTCCCCTTGTTCTCAATATCAAACCATTTCACTAGTTTGTTTCCAATTTTAGCTCAAGCCTTTGTATTCTTCTTACTCTTTTTCACAATTTTTATCACCTTCCGTAGGCTGCCAATTTCATGCATCATTATGATGCTACAAAATGCTTGCTTATAGTCAATTAACAGCATTTGGATGTCCAATAGGCACTTCTTTGATTAGGCTGTATTCCACACTGGTACTCTACTATCACCCTTCAACTTTCCTTTCTTAGTATCTTGTTTTTAATAGAAGAAAAATCTCAAAACTACACGGTTAGCATGGCATCGCTGCTATAATTGCTACTCTCTAATTTCTCCCCTTTCTTTACTGTTGCTTATATACTTCCAATCATCTTCTCAGTTTCCCATATTATTGTGATTCATTTACGTACAACATCCTCAATTGCTTTAACTCCATTATGAGTAAGTTGTGTTGGATGATTTGGTTATAAAAGTATACTGGAAAGCAAATGGACTATTTACGAGATTTAACGAGAATAAAGATAACTAATTATCATGTACATACCCTCCATTACCTAACTGTAAATTTTTCGATGACTCTTTGTCAGGACTTTGTACTCTTGTTTTAGAAATTTTTTCTTACGAGTTAGGAAAACGATTCTGAATCAATGGGATCTTTTTCTCATTATCTTGGTTTTTAGGTTAATCATGCAGTGTATTATCATGTAGCTTGAATATTTTTGGCATGTCGTTACAGAAAATACAGTCAATACTCTTTGGTTTCCATATCTAAACATGGAAGTTGAACAGGAACATTTGTGTTTTGAATTTACCTTTTGGTGAACAAAAATGTAAAGTTTTAAATCAATTCTGATTTAGCTCCAGCAGTTCAGGTTCACTCTTCAGTTGAGGAAATCAATATTTTTCCTTTGAGTTCATGTTTTGGTTTGATGCCAAATCTGAAACTGAAGGATATTGTAATGAAATACAGATAAAGTGTCATTGAGGAAGAATTCTGTGATTCTCAGATATTAATCTTTTTCGGCATTAAGAAGTGTGCAATGTTATTGGGCTACCATGGTCAGACACAAAATGTAACTGACCGCTGGTTTCTTATTCATAAACTTACTTTCCATGTTAAGAATGAGGTAAGCATCTTAACATTTGATATTAGTTAGAAAGCATCACAGTCTTGATATTGCAAGAAATCTTATTACAGCTGAGCTCACAGAACTCCCAAGATCTTTGTGCTCTCCCGGTATACTAATTTCCTGCTTGTTGAGTCTTAAATATTCTATTATTATAGTCAAAACTTTGGAACACTCAAAGACTTTGTTGCATAACAACCATAGCTCATTAAACCATGCATCGACTCTTAAGTTGTCCATAGTCACAATTGGAATGTCATTCATATTTATCTTAAATTATAACCTTCATAGGATAGTTGGAAGGTGTTTCAAGAAACAGATTGTGTATTTGATCAGTTTTGGACTTAGGTTTGGCACTATTTAAATGAGATTGCTTAAAGAATAATCATGGTGCTACTCCAGATATTCCTGTGTTATTAACATATGCACATTTTCCGATCCAATGCATATGTCAGTTTTCTGAGAAAGCAATGGTCAATCTTGAGGACGATCATGAGCATTTCAAGCATTTTATTACTCTGTGCTATATGCTGCATGATGGCTAACTACGCTAAGATTTATGCTTATTATCGAGGACATTTTTTGTTATAACAATTGTGAAATGTTTCGGGGATAGGACAGGCTAGTGCTATCATCAAATGCACAGTCAGTATAGATCTAAATGTGCCTTACATACCATATTATATGACTCTGAAAATAAATCTTAGCAGTAAAGTAATTTACAGTTCTTGAGAACATTCTGTGTGTTTCCCCATGGAATCCATTTTCAAGCCTAACTCCATGGAAGTATTTTTTATCTTAGAAACAATCTTTTAGATAATTAATTACAAAGGGGAATATGTTTTAATACTCAATGTTACATTAAGTATTCTTCAGTGTCATTAGTGGTGCACTCACAGGAGGTCCTACTGTCTAGATGTAGGCCATGGTCGGTAAACAGAGCTACAAATATAAATTTTTTTAATAGAACTTTTTGTTTATACAGTAAAAAATGTACAAGAGCCTCCTACTTAAGATGCTATCCCAGTTATTATGCAGTTATTTTCCAGTCCCTGACAAAGGAATGGAAAGGTAAAAACTCTGCTTAAATTGCACTTCCACCAGCTTCAGCCAATTTGCAGCTTGTGAATCACCTTTCCGAAGATAGCTGTAGAGACAGTAGCAGTAGTGTCTGATCTGTTCCTGCACACATCGTCTGGTTCGAAGCCCCAAATTATTCCTACTGCACCTACCGGGGAAAGTTCCAATCCTTTCTGTTCAACCTATTTTGTATTAGAATGAAGATGGTAATGATGAAAATGATGATAAAAAACTTTAATTTGCAAATGAATTCCACACAGAACTCCTTTTTCACAAATTACTCGATGACTCATTTATTTAGTGCCATTTCTGTGCCTTTGCAGGACGCTCTGGGAGGTTATCGAGACATTGCATGTCTGGCCTAATATAATATGTCCCATCCAGTAATGTTGAAAGGTAGATCGGCTTATTCATTAGGCAGCTTGAAAGCACACTCAACAGAGTTATTATCTTCCCATTAATTATTTAAACTTTAGAAGTTATCAGTGGTGATAATCGTTGACAAAAATGAACATTTCTTCTCCTTTCAGGTTATTCACTGCATGCTCCAAAGTATTGCCCATATTTGGCTCCTTGTCCTCAAATAAGGCACGTTAATATTCAGTGCTTGGTAAAGAAATGTCTTGAGCTGATAGTGGAAAAGCTATTTATATTAGCACAGATTTTACCTTCATATGAGAATTTTGTCTGGTTCACGATGAATTTAAGGTGTTATCCATCCTTGCATTTTAAAATTGCTGATTTCTTTTGTTGCACTAACCGTAAGAGTGGCAGCGTTATGATCATTCGAAAAAATTATCATTGATCTGCTGTAGATGATTTTGTCTTCTGTGACCTATTAGGGAAAACAGGTTTTGAATGCTGTCCCAATCACATTATTACTAAAAAGATTTTCCATTATACGTTCTCTACTTACTGGTCTTCAACATCATAGTTCAGTCTTTCTTCTCAAAGTAAATATTTTATTAGATAAGGAAATGCTTCATTGTTCTTTCAATATTAACTTATGTGGGGATTTTAATATCCATCGTTTTGATAATAATCTTCCTACAATGTGCAAAACCTTCCAACATTTTTTTTATTTACAAATCAAATGTAAAGCATTCATTCTTCACCAAAGTGCATTCTAACATTGATCTTCTAATGAGGATATTTTGTATTTAAGAAAATATAATTGAAGACTTCCATGCATGTACATGATGTGGCAAAATAAATTATTCTTATTCATCAAAATTTTGAATTTTTCATCACAACATTCCTACCCAAAAACTAACCCCTTTAAAGGTGGTTGATCTACTACACCCTTATCTGTAATTATTTTGGGTACATCTCTTCAAAAGAAGGAAATATGGCACTTTTAATTATTTTTCTAATTTCAATGAGATCAATCCAAATTTAAGTCTTAAATACTGCGACATATTTTAATAGCTTGTTAAATTATGCACTTTCCTGTTTTGGAAAGAAATACATAAAATCTTTGAAAATATCGAGAATTTTTAACACGGAATCATAGGCAAAAAAACAAACAACCAGTCGCTGAAATGTTCCATAAGGTACGAATGCCGACTTTTAACGTGGAGCTGATTACCCTACCTGAGACAATTCGGGGACAACCGTGCATGAAAGTGAGATATTATTTATCCGGCAACCACAGGTATTTCGAAAAGTGGATGAATTCGAAATTCTGATTAAACCGGTAATTCATGCAGATTGCGTTTCTATTTCAATGATTATAATGAACTAGTCAGACTATTTTAAAATAGAGCGTTGGAAGAGCATTTTCTGGGAGGCATAGAAAAGAAAGCAGTGTTTTCGCAGCCATTAGAAAATTTCACCAGATGTCTTTCACGTATTTTGAAGGATGGAGTCATTTTCTATCAACAATTAATGAATTTATAGGTCCTAGAATTACGAGAGAATACGTATTATATCAAGTTTCGGGAAGAGAGAGATTTAGGAAAACGTCATTGGGGTAAAGAAGAGAATTTTATCTGTTTTGGATGAAGTGACCTGCGAATCTCAGCGCGATGAGTTAGTGATTGTGTTTTTGAATCACTTGATTACAAACTGATGAAGTTAACAAACGGAGATCGTAAGTCAGTGAATTAGAGTAAAGTCTAATAGTTAAGACTATAGAATTTTAGAGAGGATCGGATTTACAATCACCGCAACGTATGGGCTAGTCTGAGAGGGAAAATTCTCTCTATAAGCATGATGAAGGTTAAGAGAAGAACTTAATAAGAAGAGATCTCTGCAGCCCACTTTAACAGACATTTACCGTCATGTTTCGCGCCTTGTTCGTAAATCGCTCCTCAACTCAGGTTCAACCGCCTAACTTTAAGGAAGAAGACTTGCGGTAACTACGATTGTGCCAGTTTAAAATGAGAGTGTAATGTTCTCGGGAAAGTTAAGATTGCCACATGTTATTTGTTTCGCATGTGTGTATATAGGAAAGTGCAATCGATTGCTTCGTTGAATCATCCACGATTAGAGCACATGATCAACTATCGATGTTAATCGCTGCTAAACGGAAAGTGCAGAATCGATGTGAATCATTCCACGATCTGGATCGTTCGCGACAGAAGTGTGTCTGCTGCTGTACTGACTAGGAAGATATTCTTCTTTGGACCTAATTACTCGGAGGTCATGGAAAAAGTCTTTTGAGCGTGATTCTCTTAAAGCCGCTTATGACACATCTTCTTCCTGAATCTCATTGTGCCTCGAAGGTTGTTGTTAATATCTTTTATGTGTGTCTGGTGATTAGTTAGTTGTTTTACGTCTGCGTGATACCCTGGAAACATTATCCTGTAGACGCTTGGATTGCGCGCATTTGTAAGTTGTTTTTCAACGAAAACTTTATTGGAGCTCATAGTTTTTCGAAATGTTTTGGTGTGCACTGAGGAATTGCGTTTAAGAAAACACATCTCTGAGCTGTAGGGATGTGAATCATTAAGATGGCAATCGGAGTTCTCTCGCAACTTTTCAAACATTGTGTAAAATCTTTGAAACGTTTAGAAATTTTTGAGAACCCTATTTATGCAATTACAATCTAACAGTCTCGATGAAACCATGATTTTTCCCTGGAATATAGTTTTCTGTTTGGGACCGAAGTGTACCTTCTATCTGTATCAGGATTAGAACCAATTGAGTAGCTAGGTAATTGATTCAAGGATAAACTATGAAAGATTTCATGTGAAATTGTGCAGTAATGAATAATTAAAACCAGAAATCTGAGCACTGAAAGTAATAGCTGTCAAATTAATAACACCATAATCATACTAATAGGATTATCATTATGATAAAATCATTATTTAATAACTAATACACAGCACTTCTGAAATACATTAATGCACAACGTAGACAAGCCCTCTCATCTCTTGTTTATAATGAAATGCAAATTTATTTAATAATATTCCTTCTTCCCATCCTCTTTGGCAAAGCAGTCTCATTCATTCTTTCAGTGTTCTAACAATTTTACAATCTCAGCTTTTATGAACCTTACTCACCTTGGTTGGTGTCTTTAATGCAACATTTTAATACATTTCTATATTTGCCACTTAGTACGACATGTTCGTATATCTACTTATGATTTTGGCTTTAAACCCCTTTCTGAGAATTTTAGTTTTTTAAGACAAAGTACTTGTTTCTGCCCCATGCGTCACTATTGGATTATCTGCATTTTTGGTCAACTCGATATCAAGCATTGTAGTGGGGGTCCCCTTGTTCTCAATATCAAACCATTTCACTAGTTTGTTTCCAATTTTAGCTCAAGCCTTTGTATTCTTCTTACTCTTTTTCACAATTTTTATCACCTTCCGTAGGCTGCCAATTTCATGCATCATTATGATGCTACAAAATGCTTGCTTATAGTCAATTAACAGCATTTGGATGTCCAATAGGCACTTCTTTGATTAGGCTGTATTCCACACTGGTACTCTACTATCACCCTTCAACTTTCCTTTCTTAGTATCTTGTTTTTAATAGAAGAAAAATCTCAAAACTACATGGTTAGCATGGCATCGCTGCTATAATTGCTACTCTCTAATTTCTCCCCTTTCTTTACTGTTGCTTATATACTTCCAATCATCTTCTCAGTTTCCCATATTATTGTGATTCATATACGTACAACATCCTCAATTGCTTTAACTCCATTATGAGTAAGTTGTGTTGGATGATTTGGTTATAAAAGTATACTGGAAAGCAAATGGACTATTTACGAGATTTAACGAGAATAAAGATAACTACCGTATTTTTCGGTAGATAACGCGCGCGTTATCTATACAAAAAAGTTAAAATTTCATAAAATAAGAACCTGCGCGTTATACATTAGAAAGCGATACGAAATAAATCAAATTTAATAATAAAACTATAGTGGTTTTTTAACACATCATTTATTAAACATATACATGTACAATCATTATTTATTATTCAAATCCAACAAATTCTTCGTCTGACTCAACATTGAAAGAATCTATTACGTTTAATATTTCTTTGGGCACTTCTTCTGAATTGATTTCAGATAATGTATCGTCATCAACATTCTCATTTTCATTATATATTTCATCTCCTCTCGCCTTAATGAAACCATTTTTTACGCAACTCTCCCTCACAGCTGCCCAACTTTCAGCAATCCACGTCACAATATCCTTATAAGACGGTCTCTTCATATGCCCTGTTTTGTTGTATTCGTGGATGCCGGCCATCATCCAATTTTCCCACTTAGCGCGCAAGTTACCCTTAAAAGGTTTGTTAACTGCAATGTCAAGAGGCTGTAGTTTTTTTGTTAACCCACCTGGTATGACGGCCATTCGAGAATATTTGCTCACAATGGATTTAATTTCTGGCGTTATATGAGCCCTGCAAGAATCCAAAAGTAACACAGATTTCGGGTTGAAAAATGCCATTTTCCTTTTCCGCCACACATTATCTAACCAAAACTTCATCACCTCGGAATTCATCCAACCTTTTTGATTGGCAGTTACGATTACATCTTTTGATTCACAACCCTTAGGAATGGTCTTTCTTTTAAAAATCACCATTGGTGGTAACTTGGAACCACATGCTGTGACGCAGAGAACTACAGTGAAGTTCGACCGTTCATGACCTGTCGTGGTTACTGACACCTCTTTCGCTCCCTTTAAATTCACGGTCCTAGAGGCAGGCATGTCGAAACTTACGGGAACCTCATCCATGTTCCCGAAGTGCTGAAAGTCAACACCACACAAGTTTTCCTCAAGGTATAAACGAAATTTTGCTACTTTAGCTTCCCAGTCGGAAGGTAATTTTTGTCCAACACTTGTTGATGAGCGAACACTTAAATTGTTCCTTCTCATAAATCCAAACACCCAAGATGGGTAAGCTTTAAAATCCTCAAAATTATCTTCCTGAGCGATCCTCTTAGACTCTTGCAAAACACGAACTGTCGATATTCTCATACCTTTCTCTCTTTCCTTCACTACCCAATCATACAGTTTTTTTTCAACGGTTGGCCACAAGCATTTTCTGAACCGCATAGCCCGTTTCCTCTTATTTAAACATTTTAAAACTGCTTCGGTCTTTCGCCATTCCCGCACACTACTCTCGCCAACATCAAACTGTCGAGCAGCTTCACGATTCCCTTTCTCCTTCGCAGCTTCTACAACTTCCAGTTTGAATTGAGCTGTATAAGATTTCCTCCGGGAAACGCTTCCTGCTGCCATGGGCAATTCCATTTCTAATTTTTAAAAAGAAACGAAAATCATGAGTTACTTTTGATAGGTATGTAGGTACTGGTAGGTACATACAATAACAAAATATAGATGATGCAACATCATTACAAAAAAAACATGACTTACCTTCCAACCAATCCGCAATGAGAGAATGATGTAAACCACTCGAATTATCCTCCAGGGCTAATAATCACGAAAACTTATTCTGTATCTGTAATAATCAACTGGGAATTGTACAAAGGAACAGAGCAAATGTTATCCAGCAACTCGGTAAACTTTGTGTTCCGATTCATGGCATGAAGGTAACTTATATAGTCAAGGGATGACATGCTATTGGCTTGTTGTAGGAGGGGGAGTGGATATGATAAACAATCGCAAAATAGATGGACGTGGGGAAGGGTTGGAGGAAGCAGGAGGAGTGGTGGTTCTCGTGAGGCATCCCATGGAGCTGCAGAACCGTTGAAGTAAGTAAAGTGAAAGGTGTGGCAGCAAAGGGCTTGAGCTGATGGTTAGATTTTCTCTAATAATCCTTTTTCTCTGATCCTCCTTCAATGGTTGATTACCCTGGTGCATGGGGTGCCACATGACAATCACCGCTCCTGCTACTTCTTCCAACCACTTTCTATAGCCACTTAGTTTTAATGCCTTATCATTTCCGCTCATCATACCTACCCCTGACTGACTGCTAATGGGAGGTACGGGGGGTTAGAAATGAGGAAGCCCACTGTCCGCGACAGCTATATAGAGTGACCGTTAATGAGAGGTATACATACTAATGTTTCTTATGAGCTCAGTTTGGGGAAAGTGTTTCATGCCCTTTATGTGGAGCTGCCCGCTAGTGCGAGTGTCCGTTATTCGAGGTTCCACTGTATAAGGACATAATATGGTAATTTTACCACTAATAACCCACACTTTCTTTCAATCTTAAGCCAAAATACAATAAACGACCGCTTCCACTATCAAAAGCACAGTGAAATCATACAGAAAATACCAAAATTTAGACAACGGTGCTACGCACAAGTTTCTCGGACTTCTAGTTGCTGAGAAAAAGTTACTTCACAAAATTAACAACAAATCGTGTTCAAATAAATTTATACAATTTAAATTTCGGAATCATATTATAGAAAGTATTGTCTAACCCTGTTATTAATAACAAGTTGATTCAGTAAATGGTTTCGGGTATAGAAGGGCGTAAACTGATTGATTGCACGGAGAGAGCCGAAAAACAGGCACTTTTTCCGTTCTCGGACTATAAACATATCTTATTAAGAATAATATATAATTTTAATTATAAACACTCCACGTAAAATTGAATAAGCTACATTTTGATGTAAAATACATCGCAATCGGACAAGCTGTTACTTAACTGTGCTGCTTCAAACTCGGGTATAGTTCGCGCCATGCGCGTTATCTATACATAAAAGAGAATGCCAAAGAAGTTGGAAGTGCGCGCAGTGCGCGTTATACAATAGGTGCGCGTTATCTACCGAAAAATACGGTAATTATCATGTACATACCCTCCATTACCTAACTGTAAATTTTTCGATGACTCTTTGTCAGGACTTTATACTCTTGTTTTAGAAATTTTTTCTTACGAGTTAGGAAAACGATTCTGAATCAATGGGATCTTTTTCTCATTATCTTGGTTTTTAGGTTAATCATGCAGTGTATTATCATGTAGCTTGAATATTTTTGGCATGTCGTTACAGAAAATACAGTCAATACTCTTTGGTTTCCATATCTAAACATGGAAGTTGAACAGGAACATTTGTGTTTTGAATTTACCTTTTGGTGAACAAAAATGTAAAGTTTTGAATCAATTCTGATTTAGCTCCAGCAGTTCAGGTTCACTCTTCAGTTGAGGAAATCGATATTTTTCCTTTGAGTTCATGTTTTGGTTTGATGCCAAATCTGAAACTGAAGGATATTGTAATGAAATACAGATAAAGTGTCATTGAGGAAGAATTCTGTGATTCTCAGATATTAATCTTTTTCGGCATTAAGAAGTGTGCAATGTTATTGGGCTACCATGGTCAGACACAAAATGTAACTGACCGCTGGTTTCTTATTCATAAACTTACTTTCCATGTTAAGAATGAGGTAAGCATCTTAACATTTGATATTAGTTAGAAAGCATCACAGTCTTTATATTGCAAGAAATCTTATTACAGCTGAGCTCACAGAACTCCCAAGATCTATGTGCTCTCCCGGTATACTAATTTCCTGCTTGTTGAGTCTTAAATATTCTATTATTATAGTCAAAACTTTGGAACACTCAAAGACTTTGTTGCATAACAACCATAGCTCTATGCTTCATTAAACCATGCATCGACTCTTAAGTTGTCCATAGTCACAATTGGAATGTAATTCATATTTATCTTAAATTATAACCTTCATAGGATAGTTGGAAAGTGTTTCAAGAAACAGATTGTGTATTTGATCAGTTTTGGACTTAGGTTTGGCACTATTTAAATGAGATTGCTTAAAGAATAATCATGGTGCTACTCCAGATATTCCTGTGTTATTAACATATGCACATTTTCCGATCCAATGCATATGTCAGTTTTCTGAGAAAGCAATGGTCAATCTTGAGGACGATCATGAGCATTTCAAGCATTTTATTACTCTGTGCTATATGCTGCATGATGGCTAACTACGCTAAGATTTATGCTTATTATCGAGGACATTTTTTGTTATAACAATTGTGAAATGTTTCGGGGATAGGACAGGCTAGTGCTATCATCAAATGCACAGTCAGTATAGATCTAAATGTGCCTAACATACCATATTATATGACTCTGAAAATAAATCTTAGCAGTAAAGTAATTTACAGTTCTTGAGAACATTCTGTGTGTTTCCCCATGGAATCCATTTTCAAGCCTAACTCCATGGAAGTATTTTTTATCTTAGAAACAATCTTTTAGATAATTAATTACAAAGGGGAATATGTTTTAATACTCAATGTTACATTAAGTATTCTTCAGTGTCATTAGTGGTGCACTCACAGGAGGTCCTACTGTCTAGATGTAGGCGATGGTCGGTAAACAGAGCTACAAATATAAATTTTTTTAATAGAACTTTTTATTTATACAGTAAAAAATGTACCAGAGGCTCCTACTTAAGATGCTATCCCAGTTATTATGCAGTTATTTTCCAGTCCCTGACAAAGGAATGGAAAGGTAAAAACTCTGCTTAAATTGCACTTCCACCAGCTTCAGCCAATTTGCAGCTTGTGAATCACCTTTCCGAAGATAGCTGTAGAGACAGTAGCAGTAGTGTCTGATCTGTTCCTGCACACATCGTCTGGTTCGAAACCCCAAATTATTCCTACTGCACCTACTCCGGGAAAGCACCAATCCTTTATGAACAACCTATTTTGTATTAGAATTAAGATGGGAATGATGAAAATGATGATAAAAAACTTTAATTTGCAAATGAATTCCACACAGAACTCCTTTTTCACAAATTACTCGATGACTCATTTATTTAGTGCCATTTCTGTGCCTTTGCAGGACCCTCTGGGAGGTTATCGAGACATTGCATGTCTGGCCTAATATAATATGTCCCATCCAGTAATGTTGAAAGGTAGATCGGCTTATTCATTAGGCAGCTTGAAAGCACACTCAACAGAGTTATTATCTTCCCATTAATTATTTAAACTTTAGAAGTTATCAGTGGTGATAATCGTTGACAAAAATGAACATTTCTTCTCCTTTCAGGTTATTCACTGCATGCTCCAAAGTATTGCCCATATTTGGCTCCTTGTCCTCAAATAAGGCACGTTAATATTCAGTGCTTGGTAAAGAAATGTCTTGAGCTGATAGTGGAAAAGCTATTTATATTAGCACAGATTTTACCTTCATATGAGAATTTTGTCTGGTTCACGATGAATTTAAGGTGTTATCCATCCTTGCATTTTAAAATTGCTGATATCTTTTGTTGCACTAACCGTAAGAGTGGCAGCGTTATGATCATTCGAAAAAATTATCATTGATCTGCTCTAGATGATTTTGTCTTCTGTGACCTATTAGGGAAAACAGGTTTTGAATGCTGTCCCAATCGCATTATTACTAAAAAGATTTTCCATTATACGTTCTCTACTTACTGGTCTTGAACATCATAGTTCAGTCTTTCTTCTCAAAGTAAATATTTTATTAGATAAGGAAAAGATTCATTGTTCTTCAATATTAACTTATGTGGGGATTTTAATATCCATCGTTTTGATAATAATCTTCCTACAATGTGCAAAACCTTCCAACATTTTTTTTATTTACAAATCAAATGTAAAGCATTCATTCTTCACCAAAGTGCATTCTAACATTGATCTTCTAATGAGGATATTTTGTATTTAAGAAAATATATTTGAAGGCTTCCATGCATGTACATGATGTGGCAAAATAAATTATTCTTATTCATCAAAATTTTGAATTTTTCATCACAACATTCCTACCCAAAAACTAACCCCTTTAAAGGTGGTTGATCTACTACACCCTTATCTGTAATTATTTTGGGTACATCTCTTCAAAAGAAGGAAATATGGCACTTTTAATTTTTTTTCTAATTTCAATGAGATCAATCCAAATTTAAGTCTTAAATACTGCGACATATTTTAATAGCTTGTTAAATTATGCACTTTCCTGTTTTGGAAAGAAATACATAAAATCTTTGAAAATATCGAGAATTTTTAACACGGAATCATAGGCAAAAAAACAAACAACCAGTCGCTGAAATGTTCCATAAGGTACGAATGCCGACTTTTAACGTGGAGCTGATTACCCTACCTGAGACAATTCGGGGACAACCGTGCATGAAAGTGAGATATTATTTATCCGGCAACCACAGGTATTTCGAAAAGTGGATGAATTCGAAATTCTGATTAAACCGGTAATTCATGCAGATTGCGTTTCTATTTCAATGATTATAATGAACTAGTCAGAAACAGAAAGCAAACTTTTGCTCAATTTTTGACAAAAACGGCAAAATCAACGCGAAACCGTCGAAAAAAGCGTTTTTTGCTCAATTTTGGACAAAATCATCAAAATCAACGCGAAAACGTCGAAAAAAGCGTTTTTTACTCAATTTTGGACAAAAACTTAAAAATCAACGCGAAAACATCGAAAAAATCGTTTTTTCCTCAATTTTGGACAAAAACATCAAAATCGACGCGAAAACGTCGAAAAAAGCGTTTATTGCTCAATTTTGGACAAAATCGCCAAAATCAACCAGAAAACGTCGAAAAAAGCGTTTTTTGCTCAATTTTGGACAAAAACGTCAAAATCAACCCGAAAACAGCCAAAAAAGCTTTTTTTGCTCAATTTTGGACAAAATCGTCAAAATCAACGCAAAAACATCGAAAAAAGCGTTTTTTGCTCAATTTTGGACAAAAACGTCAAAATCAACCCGAAAAGAGAGAAAAAAGAGTTTTTTGCTCAATTTTGGACAAAATCGCCAAAATCAACCAGAAAACGTCGAAAAAAGCGTTTTTTCCTCAATTTTGGACAAAAACGTCAAAATCAACCCGAAAACAGCCAAAAAAGCGTTTTTTGCTCAATTTTGGACAAAATCGCCAAAATCAACGCGAAAACATCGAAAAAAGCGTTTTTTGCTCAATTTTGGACAAAATCGCCAAAATCAACGCGAAAACGTCGAAAAAAGCGTTTTTTGCTCAATTTTGGACAAAGACGTCAAAATCAACCCGAAAACAGCCAAAAAAGCGTTTTTTGCTCAATTTTGGACAAAAACGTCAAAATCAACCCGAAAACAGCCAAAAAAGCGTTTTTTGCTCAATTTTGGACAAAATCGTCAAAATCAACGCGAAAACATCGAAAAAAGCGTTTTTTGCTCAATTTTGGACAAAAACGTCAAAATGAACGCGAAAACGTCGAAAAAAGCGTTTTTTGCTCAATTTTGGACAAAATCATCAAAATCAACGCGAAAAGGTCGAAAAAAGCGTTCTTTACTCAATTTTGGACAAAAACTTAAAAATCAACGCGAAAACATCGAAAAACGCGGTTTTTCCTTAATTTTGGACAAAAACATCAAAATCGACGCGAAAACGTCGAAAAAAGCGTTTTTTGCTCAATTTTCGACAAAAAAGTCAAAATCAACCCGAAAACCTCCAAAAAAGCGTTTTTTGCTCAATTTTGGACAAAATCGTCAAAATCAACGCGAAAACATCAAAAAAAGCGTTTTTTCCTCAATTTTCGACAAAAACATCACAATGAACGCGAAAACTTCGAAAAAAGCGTTTTTTCCTCAATTTTGGACAAAAACGTCAAAATCAACCCGAAAACAGCCAAAAAAGCGTTTTTTGCTCAATTTTCGACAAAATCGTCAAAATCAACGCGAAAACATCGAAAAAAGCGTTTTTTCCTCAATTTTGGACAAAAACATCACAATCAACGCGAAAACTTCGAAAAAAGCGTTTTTTTGCTCAATTTTGGGCAAAAACGTCAAAATCAAACCGAAAACATCCAAAAAAGCGTTTTTTGCTCAATTTTGGAAAAAATCGCCAAAATCGACGCAAAACGTCGAAAAAAAGCGTTTTTTGCTCAATTTTTGACAAAAACGTCAAAATCAACGCGAAAACGTCGAAAAAAGCGTTTTTTGCTCAATTTTGGACAAAAAATCCAAAATCAACGCGAAAACGTCGAAAAAAGCGTTTTTTACTCAATTTTGTACAAAAACGTAAAAATCAACGCGAAAACATCGAAAAAAGCGTTTTTTGCTCAATTTTGGACAAAATCGTCAAAATCAACGCGAAAACATCGAAGAAAGCGTTTTTTCCTCAATTTTGGACAAAAACATCAAAATCAACCCGAAAACGTCGAAAAAAGCGTTTTTTGCTCAATTTTGGACAAAAACGTCAAAAGCAACGCGAAAACGTCGAAAAAAGCGTTTTTTGCTCAATTTTGGACAAAAACGTCAAAATCAACTCGAAAACGTCGAAAAAAGCCTTTTTTGCTCAATTTTGGACAAAAAGTCAAAATCAACGCGAAAACGTCGAAAAAAGCGTTTTTTACTCAATTTTGTACAAAAACGTAAAAATCAACGCGAAAACATCGAAAAAAGCGTTTTTTGCTCAATTTTGGACAAAATCGTCAAAATCAACGCGAAAACATCGAAGAAAGCGTTTTTTCCTCAATTTTGGACAAAAACATCAAAATCAACCCGAAAACGTCGAAAAAAGCGTTTTTTGCTCAATTTTGGACAAAAACGTCAAAAGCAACGCGAAAACGTCGAAAAAAGCGTTTTTTGCTCAATTTTGGACAAAAACGTCAAAATCAACTCGAAAACGTCGAAAAAAGCCTTTTTTGCTCAATTTTGGACAAAAAGTCAAAATCAACGCGAAAATATCGAAAAAAGAGTTTTTTGCTCAATTTTGGACAAAAACGTCAAAATCAACCCGAAAACATCGAAAAAAGCGTTTTTTCCTCAATTTTGGACAAAAACGTCAAAATCAACCCGAAAACAGCCAAAAAAGCGTTTTTTCCTCAATTTTAGACAAAATCGCCACAATCAACGCGAAAACATCGAAAAAAGAGTTTTGGCTCAATTTTGGACAAAAACGTCAAAATCAACCCGAAAACAGCCAAAAAAGCGTTTTTTCCTCAATTTTGGACAAAATCGTCAAAATCAACGCGAAAACGTCGAAAAAAGCGTTTTTTGCTCAATTTTGTCAAAATCATCAAAATCAACGCGAAAACGTCGAAAAAAGTGTTTTTTACTCAATTTTGGACAAAAACTTAAAAATCAACGCGAAAACATCGAAAAAAGCGTTTTTTCCTCAATTTTGGACAAAAACATCAAAATCGACGCGAAAACGTCGAAAAAAGCGTTTATTGCTCAATTTTCGACAAAAAAGTCAAAATCAACCCGAAAACCTCCAAAAAAGCGTTTTTTGCTCAATTTTGGACAAAATCGTCCAAATCAACGTGAAAACATCGAAAAATGCGTTTTTTCCTCAATTTTGGACAAAAACATCACAATCAACGCGAAAACGTCGAAAAAAGCGTTTTTTGCTATATTTTGGACAAAAAGGTCAAAATCAACGCGAAAACGTCGAAAAAAGCGTTTTTTCCTCAATTTTGGACAAAAACGTCAAAATCAACGCGAAAACGTCGAAAAAAGCGTTTTTTGCTCAATTTTGGACAAAAACATCACAATGAACGCGAAAACTTCGAAAAAAGCGTTTTTTTGCTCAATTTTGGACAAAAACGTCAAAATCAACCCGAAAACATCCAAAAAAGCGTTTTTTGCTCAATTTTGGAAAAAATCGCCAAAATCAACGCGAAAACATCGAAAAAAGAGTTTTTTTGCTCAATTTTGGACAAAAACGTCAAAATCGACGCAAAACGTCGAAAAAAAGCGTTTTTTGCTCAATTTTTGACAAAAACGTCAAAATCAACGCGAAAACGTCGAAAAAAGCGTTTTTTGCTCAATTTTGGACAAAATCGCCAAAGTCAGAGGGAAAACGTCGAAAAAAGCGTTTTTTACTCAATTTTGTACAAAAACGTAAAAATCAACGCGAAAACATCGAAAAAAGCGTTTTTTGCTCAATTTTGGACAAAATCGTCAAAATCAACGCGAAAACATCGAAGAAAGCGTTTTTTCCTCAATTTTGGACAAAAACATCAAAATCAACCCGAAAACGTCGAAAAAAGCGTTTTTTGCTCAATTTTGGACAAAAACGTCAAAAGCAACGCGAAAACGTCGAAAAAAGCGTTTTTTGCTCAATTTTGGACAAAAACGTCAAAATCAACTCGAAAACGTCGAAAAAAGCCTTTTTTGCTCAATTTTGGACAAAAAGTCAAAATCAACGCGAAAATATCGAAAAAAGAGTTTTTTGCTCAATTTTGGACAAAAACGTCAAAATCAACCCGAAAACATCGAAAAAAGCGTTTTTTCCTGAATTTTGGACAAAAACGTCAAAATCAACCCGAAAACAGCCAAAAAAGCGTTTTTTCCTCAATTTTAGACAAAATCGCCACAATCAACGCGAAAACATCGAAAAAAGAGTTTTGGCTCAATTTTGGACAAAAACGTCAAAATCAACCCGAAAACAGCCAAAAAAGCGTTTTTTCCTCAATTTTGGACAAAATCGTCAAAATCAACGCGAAAACATTGAAAAAAGCTTTTTTTCCTCAATTTTGGACAAAAACATCACAATCAACGCGAAAACTTCGAAAAAAGCGTTTTTTGCTCAATTTTGGACAAAAACGTCAAAATCGACGCGAAAACGTCGAAAAAAGCGTATTTTGCTCAATTTTTGACAAAAACGTCAAAATCAACGCGAAAACGTCGAAAAAAGCGTTTTTTGCTCAATTTTGTCAAAATCATCAAAATCAACGCGAAAACGTCGAAAAAAGCGTTTTTTACTCAATTTTGGACAAAAACTTAAAAATCAACGCGAAAACATCGAAAAAAGCGTTTTTTCCTCAATTTTTGACAAAAACATCAAAATCGACGCGAAAACGTCGAAAAAAGCGTTTATTGCTCAATTTTCGACAAAAAAGTCAAAATCAACCCGAAAACCTCCAAAAAAGCGTTTTTTGCTCAATTTTGGACAAAATCGTCAAAATCAACGCGAAAACATCGAAAAATGCGTTTTTTCCTCAATTTTGGACAAAAACATCACAATCAACGCGATAAGTTCGAAAAAAGCATTTTTTGCTCAATTTTGGACAAAAACCTCAAAATCAACGCGAAAACGTCGAAAAAAGCGTTTTTTGCTATATTTTGGACAAAAAGGTCAAAATCAACGCGAAAACGTCGAAAAAAGCGTTTTTTCCTCAATTTTGGACAAAAACGTCAAAATCAACGCGAAAACGTCGAAAAAAGCGTTTTTTGCTCAATTTTGCACAAAAACGTCAAAATAAACCAGAAAACGTCGAAAAAAGCGTTTTTTTCTCAATTTTGGAAAAAATCGCCAAAATCAACGCGAAAACATCGAAAAAAGAGTTTTTTTGCTCAATTTTGGACAAAAACGTCAAAATCGACGCAAAACGTCGAAAAAAAGCGTTTTTTGCTCAATTTTTGACAAAAACGTCAAAATCAACGCGAAAACGTCGAAAAAAGCGTTTTTTGCTCAATTTTGGACAAAATCGCCAAAGTCAGAGGGAAAACGTCGAAAAAAGCGTTTTTTACTCAATTTTGTACAAAAACGTAAAAATCAACGCGAAAACATCGAAAAAAGCGTTTTTTGCTCAATTTTGGACAAAATCGTCAAAATCAACGCGAAAACATCGAAGAAAGCGTTTTTTCCTCAATTTTGGACAAAAACATCAAAATCAACCCGAAAACGTCGAAAAAAGCGTTTTTTGCTCAATTTTGGACAAAAACGTCAAAAGCAGCGCGAAAACGTCGAAAAAAGCGTTTTTTGCTCAATTTTGGACAAAAACGTCAAAATCAACTCGAAAACGTCGAAAAAAGCCTTTTTTGCTCAATTTTGGACAAAAAGTCAAAATCAACGCGAAAATATCGAAAAAAGAGTTTTTTGCTCAATTTTGGACAAAAACGTCAAAATCAACCCGAAAACATCGAAAAAAGCGTTTTTTCCTCAATTTTGGACAAAAACGTCAAAATCAACCCGAAAACAGCCAAAAAAGCGTTTTTTCCTCAATTTTAGACAAAATCGCCACAATCAACGCGAAAACATCGAAAAAAGAGTTTTGGCTCAATTTTGGACAAAAACGTCAAAATCAACC
This sequence comes from Pachydiplax longipennis, assembly GCA_036926295.1. Taxonomy (NCBI): domain Eukaryota; kingdom Metazoa; phylum Arthropoda; class Insecta; order Odonata; family Libellulidae; genus Pachydiplax; species Pachydiplax longipennis. The sequence continues at coordinate 5,818 of JAVFKF010000082.1, read as the reverse complement.
CGAAAACATTGAAAAAAGCTTTTTTTCCTCAATTTTGGACAAAAACATCACAATCAACGCGAAAACATCGAAAAAAGCGTTTTTTCCTCAATTTTGGACAAAATCGTCAAAATCAACGCGAAAACATTGAAAAAAGCTTTTTTTCCTCAATTTTGGACAAAAACATCACAATCAACCCGAAAACAGCCAAAAATGCGTTTTTTGCTTAATTTTGGACAAAAACGTCAAAATCAACCCGAAAACAGCCAAAAAAGCGTTTTTTCCTCAATTTTAGACAAAATCGCTACAATCAACGCGAAAACTTCGAAAAAAGCGTTTTTTGCTCAATTTTGGACAAAAACGTCAAAATCGACGCGAAAACGTCGAAAAAAGCGTATTTTGCTCAATTTTTGACAAAAACGTCAAAATCAACGCGAAAACGTCGAAAAAAGCGTTTTTTGCTCAATTTTGTCAAAATCATCAAAATCAACGCGAAAACGTCGAAAAAAGCGTTTTTTACTCAATTTTGGACAAAAACTTAAAAATCAACGCGAAAACATCGAAAAAAGCGTTTTTTCCTCAATTTTGGACAAAATCATCAAAATCGACGCGAAAACGTCGAAAAAAGCGTTTATTGCTCAATTTTCGACAAAAAAGTCAAAATCAACCCGAAAACCTCCAAAAAAGCGTTTTTTGCTCAATTTTGGTCAAAATCGTCAAAATCAACGCGAAAACATCGAAAAATGCGTTTTTTCCTCAATTTTGGACAAAAACATCACAATCAACGCGATAAGTTCGAAAAAAGCATTTTTTGCTCAATTTTGGACAAAAACCTCAAAATCAACGCGAAAACGTCGAAAAAAGCGTTTTTTGCTATATTTTGGACAAAAAGGTCAAAATCAACGCGAAAACGTCGAAAAAAGCGTTTTTTCCTCAATTTTGGACAAAAACGTCAAAATCAACGCGAAAACGTCGAAAAAAGCGTTTTTTGCTCAATTTTGCACAAAAACGTCAAAATAAACCAGAAAACGTCGAAAAAAGCGTTTTTTGCTCAATGTTGGACAAAAACGTCAAAATCAACCCGAAAACAGCCAAAAAAGCGTTTTTTGCTCAATTTTGGACAAAATCGCCAAAATCAGAGGGAAAACATCGAAAAAAGAGTTTTTTTGCTCAATTTTGGACAAAAACGTCAAAATCGACGCGAAAACGTCGAAAAAAGCGTTTTTTACTCAATTTTTGACAAAAACGTCAAAATCAACGTGAAACCGTCGAAAAATGCGTTTTTTGCTCAATTTTGGACAAAAACGTCAAAATCAACGCGAAAACAGCCAAAAAAGCGTTTTTTGCTCAATTTTGGACAAAATCGCCAAAATCAACCAGAAAACGTCGAAAAAAGCGTTTTTTGCTCAATGTTGGACAAAAACGTCAAAATCAACCCGAAAACAGCCAAAAAAGCGTTTTTTTCTCAATTTTGGACAAAATCGCCAAAATCAACGCGAAAACATCAAAAAAAGAGTTTTTTCGCTCAATTTTGGACAAAAACGTCAAAATCGACGCGAAAACGTCGAAAAAAGCGTTTTTTGCTCAATTTTTGACAAAAACGTCAAAATCAACGCGAAACCGTCGAAAAATGCGTTTTTTGCTCAATTTTGGACAAAATCATCAAAATCAACGAGAAAACGTCGAAAAAAGCGTTTTTTACTCAATTTTGAACAAAAACTTAAAAATCAACGCGAAAACATCGAAAAAAGCGTTTTTTCCTCAATTTTGGACAAAATCATCAAAATCGACGCGAAAACGTCGAAAAAAGCGTTTATTGCTCAATTTTCGACAAAAAAGTCAAAATCAACCCGAAAACCTCCAAAAAAGCGTTTTTTGCTCAATTTTGGTCAAAATCGTCAAAATCAACGCGAAAACATCGAAAAATGCGTTTTTTCCTCAATTTTGGACAAAATCATCAAAATCAACGAGAAAACGTCGAAAAAAGCGTTTTTTACTCAATTTTGAACAAAAACTTAAAAATCAACGCGAAAACATCGAAAAAAGCGTTTTTTCCTCAATTTTGGACAAAAACATCAAAATCGACGCGAAAACGTCGAAAAAAGCGTTTATTGCTCAATTTTCGACAAAAAAGTCAAAATCAACCCGAAAACCTCCAAAAAAGCGTTTTTTGCTCAATTTTGGACAAAATCGTCAAAATCAACGCGAAAACATGGAAAAAAGCGTTTTTTCCTCAATTTTCGACAAAAACATCACAATCAACGCGAAAACTTCGAATAAAGCGTTTTTTCCTCAATTTTGGACAAAAACGTCAAAATCAACGCGAAAACGTCGAAAAAAGTGTTTTTTCCTCAATTTTGGAGAAAAACGTCAAAATCAACCCGAAAACAGCCAAAAAAGAGTTTTTTGCTCAATTTTGGACAAAATCGCCAAAATCAACGAGAAAACGTCGAAAGAAGCGTTTTTTGCTCAATTTTGGACAAAAACGTCAAAATCAACGCGAAAACGTCGAAAAATGCGTGTTTTGCTCAATTTTGGACAAAAATGTCAAAATCAACCCGAAAACAGCCAAAAAAGCGTTTTTTGCTCAATTTTGGACAAAATCGTCAAAATCAACGCGAAAACATCGAAAAAAGCTTTTTTCCTCAATTTTGGACAAAAACGTCAAAATCAACCCGAAAACAGCCAAATAAGCGTTTTTTGCTCAATTTTGGATAATATCGTCAAAATCAACGCGAAAACATCGAAAAAAGCGTTTTTTCCTCAATTTTGGATAAAACATCACAATCAACGCGAAAACTTCGAAAAAAGCGTTTTTTTGCTCAATTTTGGACAAAAACGTTAAAATCGACGCGAAAACGTCGAAAAAAGCGTTTTTTGCTCAATTTTTGACAAAAACGTCAAAATCAACGCGAAAACGTCGAAAAAAGCGTTTTTTGCTCAATTTCGGAGAAAAACGTCAAAATCAACGCGAAAACGTCTAAAAAAGCGTTTTTTGCTCAATTTTGGACAAAAACGTCAAAATCAAAGCGAAAACGTCGAAAAAAGCGTTTTTTGCTCAATTTTGGACAAAATCGCCAAAATCAACGCGAAATCATCGAAAAAAGAGTTTTTTTGATCAATTTTGGACAAAAACGTCAAAATCGACGCAAAACGTCGAAAAAAGCGTTTTTTGCTCAATTTTTGTCAAAAACGTCAAAATCAACGCGAAAACGTCGAAAAAAGCGTTTTTTGCTCAATTTTGGAAAAATCATCAAAATCAAAGTGAAAACGTCGAAAAAAGCCTTTTTTGCTCAATTTTGGACAAAAAGTCAAAATCAACGCGAAAATATCGAAAAAAGAGTTTTTTGCTCAATTTTGGACAAAAACGTCAAAATCAACCCGAAAACATCGAAAAAAGCGTTTTTTCCTTAATTTTGGACAAAAACGTCAAAATCAACCCGAAAACAGCCAAAAAAGCGTTTTTTCCTCAATTTTAGACAAAATCGCCACAATCAACGCGAAAACATCGAAAAAAGAGTTTTGGCTCAATTTTGGACAAAAACGTCAAAATCAACCCGAAAACAGCCAAAAAAGCGTTTTTTCCTCAATTTTGGACAAAATCGTCAAAATCAACGCGAAAACATCGAAAAAAGCTTTTTTTCCTCAATTTTGGACAAAAACATCACAATCAACGCGAAAACTTCGAAAAAAGCGTTTTTTGCTCAATTTTGGACAAAAACGTCAAAATCGACGCGAAAACGTCGCAAAAAGCGTATTTTGCTCAATTTTTGACAAAAACGTCAAAATCAACGCGAAAACGTCGAAAAAAGCGTTTTTTGCTCAATTTATCAAAATCATCAAAATCAACGCGAAAACGTCGAAAAAAGCGTTTTTTACTCAATTTTGGACAAAAACTTAAAAATCAACGCGAAAACGTCGAAAAAAGCGTTTTTTGCTCAATTTTGGACAAAAACGTCAAAATCAACGCGAAAACGTCGAAAAAAGCGTTTTTTGCTCAATTTTGGACAAAATCGCCAAAATCAACGCGAAATCATCGAAAAAAGAGTTTTTTTGATCAATTTTGGACAAAAACGTCAAAATCGACGCAAAACGTCGAAAAAAGCGTTTTTTGCTCAATTTTTGACAAAAACGTCAAAATCAACGCGAAAACGTCGAAAAAAGCGTTTTTTGCTCAATTTTGGAAAAATCATCAAAATCAACGCGAAAACATCGAAAAAAGAGTTTTGGCTCAATTTTGGACAAAAACGTCAAAATCAACCCGAAAACAGCCAAAAAAGCGTTTTTTCCTCAATTTTGGACAAAAACGTCAACTCAACCCGAAAACAGCCAAAAAAGCGTTTTTTCCTCAATTTTAGACAAAATCGCCACAATCAACGCGAAAACATCGAAAAAAGAGTTTTGGCTCAATTTTGGACAAAAACGTCAAAATCAACCCGAAAACAGCCAAAAAAGCGTTTTTTCCTCAATTTTGGACAAAATCGTCAAAATCAACGCGAAAACATCGAAAAAAGCTTTTTTTCCTCAATTTTGGACAAAACATCACAATCAACGCGAAAACTTCGAAAAAAGCGTTTTTGCTCAATTTTGGACAAAAACGTCAAAATCGACGCGAAAACGTCGCAAAAAGCGTATTTTGCTCAATTTTTGACAAAAACGTCAAAATCAACGCGAAAACGTCGAAAAAAGCGTTTTTTGCTCAATTTATCAAAATCATCAAAATCAACGCGAAAACGTCGAAAAAAGCGTTTTTTACTCAATTTTGGACAAAAACTTAAAAATCAACGCGAAAACGTCGAAAAAAGCGTTTTTTGCTCAATTTTGGACAAAAACGTCAAAATCAACGCGAAAACGTCGAAAAAAGCGTTTTTTGCTCAATTTTGGACAAAATCGCCAAAATCAACGCGAAATCATCGAAAAAAGAGTTTTTTTGATCAATTTTGGACAAAAACGTCAAAATCGACGCAAAACGTCGAAAAAAGCGTTTTTTGCTCAATTTTTGACAAAAACGTCAAAATCAACGCGAAAACGTCGAAAAAAGCGTTTTTTGCTCAATTTTGGAAAAATCATCAAAATCAAAGCGAAAACGTCGAAAAAAGCCTTTTTTGCTCAATTTTGGACAAAAAGTCAAAATCAACGCGAAAATATCGAAAAAAGAGTTTTTTGCTCAATTTTGGACAAAAACGTCAAAATCAACCCGAAAACATCGAAAAAAGCGTTTTTTCCTCAATTTTGGACAAAATCGTCAAAATCAACCCGAAAACAGCCAAAAAAGCGTTTTTTCCTCAATTTTAGACAAAATCGCCACAATCAACGCGAAAACATCGAAAAAAGAGTTTTGGCTCAATTTTGGACAAAAACGTCAAAATCAACCCGAAAACAGCCAAAAAAGCGTTTTTTCCTCAATTTTGGACAAAATCGTCAAAATCAACGCGAAAACATCGAAAAAAGCTTTTTTTCCTCAATTTTGGACAAAAACATCACAATCAACGCGAAAACTTCGAAAAAGCGTTTTTTGCTCAATTTTGGACAAAAACGTCAAAATCGACGCGAAAACGTCACAAAAAGCGTATTTTGCTCAATTTTTGACAAAAACGTCAAAATCAACGCGAAAACGTCGAAAAAAGCGTTTTTTGCTCAATTTATCAAAATCATCAAAATCAACGCGAAAACGTCGAAAAAAGCGTTTTTTACTCAATTTTGGACAAAAACTTAAAAATCAACGCGAAAACATCGAAAAAAGCGTTTTTTCCTCAATTTTGGACAAAAACATCAAAATCGACGCGAAAACGTCGAAAAAAGCGTTTATTGCTCAATTTCGACAAAAAAGTCAAAATCA